>CM061120.1:8500603-9700603 GCA_030770115.1 Daphnia galeata
AATGGGTCGACGTTTCACGAATTTTTCACACATGTCATAGACTTGCACGAACATTGTAAAATGCCGTTCATTATCCTAATAAGAAATCTAATTTTTTTTTTTTTTTTATTATTATTATTTTGAACGAAATTTAGGTGACATTCTCCGGCTGTGATTGACGTCAATTAGGAACACACACAAAGAAAAAACATAAAAGAAAAAGAAAAGAAAAAAAAACTTTCGTTCCGCATGCGCAAACAAAGAGACGAAATTGCCATGTACGACATGAAAGTCAAAACGCCACCGATGGCCAACAAAAGGCGATCGTGGACGGGAAGACTTAAAGATCGATTTAAATCATCATCCGGACAATACGGAACTGTCGTCGTCTCCAACGGCGTCGAGTCTCACATGGCCGGACCGGGTGAGGACTGGACGAGCGCTTGGGTGACACATCCGCACCTACAGGAAGGACATCACGCTCCGTCCGTCCCGTCACTTCAAGGCAGCGTTTTTGTGGCCGCCAATTTTGTTTACGACTATCGTAAAAAATACGGACTTGATCCATCCAATGGATGGATGGCCACTCCGGCAGTTGGATCGATTGCCATCCGCAGAACAACTGACTGGACAACCACCCGCGGTTTGTATCCAGTGAGAACTTCGCCTGTTTTTCGTACGACAGATCCTTCGATGGATGTCGGACAGATGAACGAAAGAAAATCGTCCAAATTGACGGATAACTACGGCGCTTACGAGTTTAGAGCGGCGGATGTCAACCAAAACATTCGCCAAATGAGAGAAAATAAACAGCAGCAACAACAACAACAACAGCACAAAGTGTCGGTTAGTCAACAACATACGGTTCCGCCTTTACCGACGTCCTTACCACCAGCGCCGCTGTACCTGTCGGATGAAGATAGCGAGGCAAGCGACGAATCTCCACCTCAAACTACAGTGGCTGTCGATCGTCCGGGGCTGATCGTGAGTGGCCAGCGGATTTGCATCCTCACTGGACAAGATTCGCCGGCGGCCATCAAGGCCGAGAAAGTCAGTCTCAAGGTGGAATTCCAGAGAAATTGTCCACTCCGGCGAAGTTTGAGCGATCGTGCTCGACCAAAAATGGCAGCGCCGGCCAGTTTTCACGACACAACTCGTCTGACGCAAAAAACACGTTCACGTGGATCACTACACGATCTTTTCGGTTTGTCTCCGCCGGAACCTCTTCAAGTGACGATTCCGGTGACGACGACGGCAGATGTTCCACCAGCTCCTCAGTCACCCAACAATCGACGGAAAACGATTGTCCGTCCAACTGAGCCACCGCCTCCGCCACCTCCACCAACTCCGATCTTTTCTGGAGTTTCCATTTTGGTTGGGGCACCGGAACTCAACGACGACACTCCACCAGTGGCACCTCCTCGACGCATTTACCGGCACTCGAAAACCGACAATGACAGTCTACCCCGAGACTCGTCCATCAAGTCGGCTACCAATGAGTCTACATCAGTTCCTGTTACTCCTACCACTTCTCCGACATTAGATCTCTCTCCTGGTATCACGTCGTGGGCTGGACGGCCACTCATCGGACAGGTAAATTCTATTTGTTTTTTATACTTTGAAAAGAATTTTGTTATTTACTATTTTCTTTATTCTTAAAATAGATGGTGAGCTGGACAGCTTGGTCTGGCCATCAGCATCACCAACAAGAGGCCGAAGCATTTGAAACTGTCAAAGAAGACAAAGCGCCAGCGAGAAATCGAACGTTGGAACTTCCACCACCTGTCACGGTCGTAACGCGTCCAGATCCTCCGTCTGTAGTAGACGAACCTAAACGCCGTCCCGTGTCTCGTTTGTGGCCTTCTTTCTCGTCCATTGGACGTGATAGATCGGCGAGTCGAGTTCAGGCCGATCCTTCCTTGTTGCTGCCTCCGCCCGCCGAGGAGGAACACATTTACGAAGAGATTGACGACATTAAAGAGCGCGGAAGGGGATTAAGTCGAGCCGGCCGTGGTGGTTCATTCGCCGGTGCTAGCCGTCAAGATATTTTGCGTTACCTTGAAGAATTGCGCAAGAAACATCCGACGGGCATCATTTCGGTTGAAGCCGAACGGGAAACGAGAGCGAAAGCGTCCAAATAGTCCCAGTCCCAACAGTCCCATGACGCCTAGTTTGCCTCAATTGATTCCAGCCGACGAGGATGAAGACGACGAAATGGGCGCTCTACTTTTGGCCATGCGTCACAACGGACCTAATCGCAACAGCAATCGCAGCACGCAGTCCAGCACTAGCACGCAATCGAGCAGCCAGGAAAGTGCATTATCCGTGCCGGGAATCACGCCAACATCGTCGACTATCGGTTACCAGGTAAAAAAAACGACTATAAGAAATTAGATGAAGGCAGAAATGCGTGTCACGACGACTCTCATCATCCGTTTTTTTTTGCTGGGCCATCCAAAAAAAAAAGTCAAAAAGTGGCAGATTTATTTTTCACATAAATCGTAGTATATAGTTGATGATATAGGCGTCGGGAAATATATCGGTGAAAGTTTGTGCGTGCGTGGTTCACGTCGTCGATATGATTATATTGACCCGTCACGCCATTTCCGTGTGGTGCTGGTGCCACTTAGAAAATGGCGAGAAATGACTAACGATCATTGGAGGTGAAAACGAACCGTTTCCTCGTGATACGGCCAAAGTCTTAAGGGTTTATGAATATTCATTTCATCTTGTAATATAATACTAGTCCCGGGCAAAAGTAAAAAACAACAAGAAAACTTGAGTCGTCGATGTTTTCACGGTCTCTTGAGTCGAGCGTCCATTTTTCCCATGTTGTAATCATCATTTCCATTTTAGCGACTTTCACGCCATGAGCACACCAAGGATGTAAGCGAATCGCTGGTGGTAAACGATGGGAGTGGGGCTGAGCGCGGTAGTCTGTAGTATATATAATACTCTGTGTGGGCGAAAGTTATGTCTGCCGAATAATAATAATAATAATAAAAAAGGATGAAGAAAATTTCACGATGATATTTGATTTTTCTCTCTTTTTTCTCTTTGTGTGTGTGTGTGTGTAGAATGGCGGCAGCGGTGGAGGAGAGATCGAGCGGAACGATTCGGGCGTTGGTTCCGAAACTTCGGGAACGGCTCAGAGGTTGAGGCGGATGCGTCGTTTGAATAAATCGTCTCATCACCAACCGACGACAGAAGGATCGTCGACAACAACAATCACTTCACCTAGCAGTCAAGACGGTCCAGCCGCTACCCCGTGGTGTGTTGACTGTGACCAGCCAATGGAGCCGGATCAAGAAGAGTAAGACGTGACGAACAAAACAAAAAAACAGAAACAATTGACTTGACAACATTCTTAACATTTTTGGGTGTGTGTGTTTTTTTGTTTGTTTACCTTTTTTTTATTATTATTTTCATAGGCACGACAGTTTGGTGTGTCACCGATGCGCTCGGCGTCGCTGCGAGCGTCGCGAAGTGTTGGCCGAACTGTTGGAGACGGAAGTTCGCTACGGTCGTGACTTGCGCGTCCTTCAAGACGAATTATACAAGCCCTTACTAGTCGCCGGCCTTGTTCCTCTACGCCAATTAGGTAAGAATATAAGAAAGAAGAAAGACAAACAACTACAGCAGCAACAACAAAAAAAATAAAAGTTAAGATGAAAAAAAAAAAATAAGGAACTGGATAATAAAAGGGGATCAACGTCAGACCATCAGGAGAAGAGAGAGAGTGGCGAATTGACGGTGGCGGTCGTGTTGAACCACCAACGGCGCCACAAATCTTTTTACCTTTCTTGTTTGTTGTGTACTTTTTTTTGGCCCGTTTCGTGACGCTGATTTATGCGGCCGTCCTCTTAACGACCTAAGAGAAGACCTAATATGGCAGCTACTGCAACAACAACAAAATGTTGCGTCTTGGGAGATCAAAATGGAAGTCGAGCCCTAGTGTATAGGCCATTACATTACAATGATACATGTGTATATACTACACATACAGTAGGAGAGAGAGAAAACTAAAGTTAACGGTCATGCCAGTGGCGTGCGACACAAAACCAAGTAGTCCGGAACTCTTCGCTACTGACGGGTGAACGACGACCAGCAACCAGTATATTTTTGTTGATTATGATGATGATGGGAAACCAGGTCGAAATATCGTATTATACAGCCGTTATTTGACTGGAATCAGTTCCAATCTATTAACACATAACGACGACTTCACCCACCGGACAATATTTGTACATTCGAACGTCGTTTGTTGTTTTCAACTGGAACAAATGATGGTGGCAATCATTTTTCGATTCGTATCGTTGAATATTTTTAAATCAAATAAAATCGTTCACTCTTGTATTTTTTTATTCTAATCATCAGATGCCGTGTTCCTGAACGTGTCCGAATTGAGCGGACAGAGCCAGAGGTTCGGCCAGCGACTACGCGAGGCCGTGGAGATCGCCCTGGAACAAGGTGACGAGGACCTCCTGACGGTAGACGTCGCTCGTCTTTTCTTAGACAAAGAAACCGAAGAAATGATGGACGCCTTTCGTCGTTACTGCGTTCGTTCCGTAAGCGTCCCAACTGTCATGTTTTGACGTCATCGCCATTCATATTGTGTAAATAATCACCATACTGTTCGTTCGTTCGGTCGTCGTCATTTTCAGGGTGAGGCATCCTTGTTGCTATCCACACTGGAAAAGGAACGCGAATTGTTGCGCATCTTTTTGCGAGCGTCTCAGCTGGAGAATCCGGCCCTTAGGCGGATGGATCTTCACGCTTTCCTAATGGTATGAAATCATTCTATCTCTCGTCTGCATCATCATCCTCAAAACTATTCAACACATTTGTTTGTTTTTTTTTGTTGTTTTTCTTGTTGGGTTGTGTTTGTGTTTCTCTGCGGAGCTATTGACGGGATTTCTAAATTTTTTATTGGTGAAAAATTCTCAAAAGGTTCCGGTTCAAAGGATCACCAAATATCCGCTACTTTTGGGGAGATTGCTTCGCGCCACTGCCCAGCAGGACGTGGAAATGCGCGAAGCTTTACGCGAGGCGCAGGCCAAAGTCGAATCCTACCTGACGGCCATCAATGCGGTATGAACAAATCTTTAGAGCATAATCATCACGCTCGACGAATTATTATAAGTTTTTTGAACGTGTTTATTGAACGTGAAAAATGCGACAACGGCCAATCACAGGAGGCCAAAGAACTTGGAACCGTTTCCCGGCCGTGGCGACGCGGTTATTCGGTGCCCAATCTCAACGCTAATGCATCAGCCAACACCATACAACGGCCATCCGGCGAAGAGTTGATGAACCTTCGGTTACGCAAGGTAAGACACGACGGTGACGACGAAGTACGCGCTCTCTCGTGCGTCTTTTTTTTCCGACTCATTTTTCCAACCGACGAATACGTCGTTTATTGGCCGTCGTGCGTGACCAAATAAGAGAAGATAAAAAAAAAAGAACTTGGGGAAAGGCAAAGAAGAAGAAGAATAACAATTTCAAAACGACCGCACTACTACATGGTGGTTTTCTCATCATCGTCCATCTTGTCTTGTTGTTATTTTTGCCCGCAGTTGGCGATGGATTGCCTCGGATGGTCGGACAACGCCGCTGCCCAATTGGTAATGGAAGGCTACGTGAAACTGACGCAGCCGGGTGAACTGCTTTTGACCACCACCCGCAGCCGAGGCCGCACTCTCAAATGGCAGAATGTCTGGATGGGCCTCGTCACTCTCAACCACCACCAAGTATGGGGTTTTGCCTTTATTATTCATTTCCCTTCAAAGCACAGCAACACTCTCTCTCTCTCTTTTTCTATATTTTGCTTACTTTTTTTTCACTTTTCTGACTTTCTCATCGTCGTCTACTTGAACGAAAAAATACAAAATTAAAAATGTGATTCTAACGAAATCAAAATCCAGGACAACAACAAAACGTCCACCTACGAGATGGGTGGTGAAACCGTGGCAGACAACCCCCAAATGACGTTTGGTGTGAAACCAACCGTCCAAGAAGCCGCAGTTGTCCTCATCAAAGACGTTAAGAATGCCAGACCTGGACCTTCAATTTACAGGGTAAAAGTTTTTAAAAAATCTTTCCCCTTTTTTTTTGTTAAATGCAAATCTTTTCATGACACTGATTGAATTATAATATAGGATCCTCTGATGCTGTCCTACTGCACAATTAGTAGCGAAGCGGACGAACTGCCCAACTTCTTCGAAATCCATCACATCGTCACCAAAGAGTCGTTCATTTGCCAGACGATCGAAGCCGGTCAGACCCAGCAGTGGCTGCACAGGTTACGGAGCCTCAGCTTGGGTCTCGGAAGATGGAAGCAGCGCCGTAACGCTTTACCTCACGTCATGATGATCAACTGACGAGATTCATTCTAGATCATTTTTAAAATTAACAATTAAAATATGAACCCTCCCCCCCCCCAAAACCTCTTCATTCCGATCCCCCCTGTAATAACTGTTGTTGCTACGTGGAGCTTATATATTATATATATATATATATATAAACATTAAGTTGACCTACCTACAATTGTACCATATTTTGACAAATATATATATTAAGCACCGTGGCCCCAATAACGCTCCTTGGTAACGACGCCTTAATTTTTTTTTTCATTTGTTTGTTTTTTTGACATTACTGTCAACAACAGTCGTGCGCCTATACAGTGAAACGTACATTTCAAAGATTTTTTTTTTTCTTTTTCATTTGTTTTTCTTTTCAAACGAAAACGATGCGTGACGAAAATGATGAAAAAAAAAAGATTCACGATGTGTCCCATATATTTTCCCGGAGAGAAAGAAAAAAAAAAGTTATTAGAACTATGTCATGGACTAATGTCAGTTTAATTGTCTACCTGTTGACCTGAAATGATAATAGATAGCGCATACATATGTGTGTGCTGAGACTGTGTGTTTCAACCCACGTAATTAAAGGTCAAGGCAGTTGACGAATCACGCCCGTTCCGCGACTTTTTCTGCATTCTGATTGTGTGTGTGTGTGTGCGTATGAATGAAGCGATTATCAGAGGAGGGATATAAATAATACGTGTCACGCAGTTCGCAAGCTAATAATAATAACAGTATGGCTCTGCAACTCGGGTTGCAGGCTGCTCATCCAATAACCTGCTGAGTATAACCTTTTGCTGTTGTTGTGCATGTCTTTTGATTGGTATATGAGAGACAAGGTCAATTCAGAAACGGCTTTTTGGCATTCTTTGCAGGATTTAAGTGCTTCGCGAGAAAACGACATGATTGAGCAACCCGAATTGTCATTCAAAGCAAGCTCAACTTGGAAGTGCAAATTGTGTTCACAATGAATGCTGTTGCATTGCGCAAAAGAAAAATTTCAATGGAAATAACGCAACAACACGGGAGAGAGAGAATGGAAAATGTATAATGTCTTATTTTCCTCATCACGGATGCGCAGCAACAACATTTGATGAGAGTACAGCATTATATAAAAACAATGCGCATCAAAAAATTGAAATTTTTTCTTTTTTTCCCAAATAGAGAAAACATTAAATTGGGTTTTTGTGACGTATTATACAGCAGGAACGTGAGATGTTGTGACGAGAAATTTTCGTTGAATTCGAAAATCTTCCAAGTTTGAAATGTGCAACCTCATTCTTGAAGGAACGGAATAAAAAAAGGACTTTACCTTAATTCCAGGTGGGAACCTTTTTTTTCCCATTCATTCATCAACTTATACTGTCGACATGTCAATATAGCCTATGTGTGTATACTGTATATCCTCGTTGTTTCTCGTTCTTTCACTTGTGTTTTCTCCGGAAGTTGTGATGAACTCGACGGGAAATTCTACCTAATTTCGTTGAATTGACAGATCGGGCCATATAATCCTATAGTAACAACTGCATCTGTTTCGAATTAAACGCTCCTGTCTTTAAGGGGGGTAAAGGCGTGAGAAGTGTGCTATACCAGTTGACGACGACAGACATTCCTTTCACGTCCGCTTCACTATGATGTTATATACGCGATATCGCGCGCGCGCAAGGTCTAAAACATTTCAAAATTATATGTGTCACGGTGAAAATCTCTCGGCCCACCCGAGATTTCAACTGCAGATGTCTCCTTCTTCTTCTTGTATTATTACACCTATTATTTCTTGACGTGGAATTGCGGATGAGAAAGTGCACGTATCGCTATGTCATGAACGCGTGACAAGAAAAGTAAAACAAAATAAAAACTATGAGGCCATATGCAGTGTAGTACCATCCAGCAGCTTTCATGCTGGCTGACGGGACACAAAGCCTTGTTCTGAATACATTGAATCGCTGCCAGTTATTTCGCTGTGTTTCACATAAGATAGACAGAAAGAAAGCTTCTCTATAGGTATACAAGATAAATAGTCGCGTGGTCATATATTACTGATCGCGGGCCATCGGTTCCGTTTTATCGACCGGTCAACAATGAAAACCACTCACTTCGTATCCAAGCAACGAACAACACCCAAATTTGTAATACGGAAAAGATCGACATCAACGTTTATTTGCATACATGTAGATGCAGAAAATTTTAACGCACGCGCATAAATTAGAGAAAGCTTTTTTGGAACGTTGTAACCATATGACGATCGACTGATTACGAGCGTAGAGTAGCGGAGGTCGGACGAATGTAATCGCATGCTAATTAGGTCGTTACGCGTGAAAATCACATTCGTGAGTGGATCATTAAAAATTCTGCCAAGAGAAAATCATCAGACAATGAATGATATTTGTCTTCCTCCCTTCCTCATTTGCTTGCTTGGGGTTCCCGTCTGAGGACAACAAAAGAAATCTGTTTATACTTATATACTACGCGTGTGTATTTTTGTTTTGAATAGAAATAGAATCTATTTTGTCAATGAGGTCGAGTGAAAGCTGTTCATTCTAAAAAAAAAAGCCCTTCCGTATGTTTGTTTTATATGGTATAGTATAAGTATCAGGATGCGATTGGTTTCCCTCTGTATTTTTTTTTGCATTTTTGTATTTTTCATTTATTTAAAAAGAAAGCGTAGTTTTCTAAATGGACTACAGAGGCCGGCATCGTCCAGCGCAATTTTGAACGAACGATTTTTTTAAAAAAAAGAACATTGATCGTTAATAAAAATGCGGTTTTTCATCAGCTATAGAAAGAATTACTGAATTAGGAGTTGAGAATACAAAATCTATAGAGGAAATACGATCGATTTGAACATTTCTTCCTGTCCTATATCGCAGATATTAGGTATATCTGTGATATTCTAAAATCAAAAATCTCTGTTCCAACACAACAAAGCGCTCTTTGTTGCACAAAAAGAACTTATTCGATATGCTGTTTCACATCAATCAGAATGATGACTGTATCTATAGTAACTGCGTATATCTGTCATGTTGAAACATCTTTTTTGAAAGAAAACTGTCATAGCAAAAGAAAAGAGAGAGAAAAGGTATTGCTGTCAATCAATCGTATGTATCGTAGATGTACCGTGAAATGGTTGCCTTCAAATGCGTACCGTATGGTCTGTTGATTGAAAAAAAAATAATTCTTTAAGAATTATTTCATTTTTTTTTTGCAATGCCACCCAGACTCTGTGATTGACATACGACAAACTTTCTTTGTCTTCTGTTGGCGATGCATATGCGTCAAAAAAAGACATGAAGCGACGCAAAAGCTCTTAGCGATTCTTAACTTCTTCTCTCTCTTTCTCGCTTTATTGGAAAGTTTTTAAAGGAAATCAAGGGAGGCATTTTCTGTTATTGTTACGCTGAGTTTAGTCAACAGTAGTTGCACTTTGGCAACCATAATCTAATATATTTGGCGCACAATAAACGTCATTAGAATCTTTTGATTCCTTGTGATCAGGTAACTATAAGCAATAAAATAAATGAGTTTTGACTATATGTTACATGGTTATTTTCTTAAATGGTATACTATAAATTATAATTTCTGCATGAACCTGTTTCTTAAAATGCTTCAAACATTTTTTTCCTAATTATTTTTTAATCGATTTTCAATACAATATCGTATATTTCTCGTTATTCAGTTATTTTATATTTTAATCAAATTGGCTATATTAAATATTAATATAAAAGTCCTGTTTGTTATTTTTAGGCAAACTTAATATCTAGCTAACGTCAAGAAATATGTTTGGTGCATGGACCTCCGCGCGTTTCCAATTCACCATGTCATTATCCACACTAAAATATCCAATTTTTCTGCTACTGGTTTTTATTTTCGACTATGTAGTAACTAGCGATCAAATAAGCGACGATTTTGAAATCCAAGGCGACAATTTACGTGGAGGTTATGGTACCGATAATAAAACTTTCCTCCGCGTCGTAATGCTTCATGTGAGCTTTAAAAATCTTAATTTTGATCGTAATATTTCAAAAAAAATTTCCAAAGAATATTTTAATGGTTGCGAGTATTTGGCCATTATCGATTACTTAATATAATACGATGATGATTACTTTCGTGCCACTTTTAGCTTCCTCCGGTACTGGCCGTTACAAGAAACGCGAGTGACCATATAATCAAACTTGGAGGGGTTTGCCATTCCAGTTCTTCTATGGCTTTCTCGCACCATGAATTTCAAGTAAGTGATTATAAACTATCAAGTGCTGACATTATTTCTAGTAATACACCAATTTGAATTGTGTATGCATGATGCAGTATGTTGTTACATGTATTATATCAACTGTGCTGTTGTAACTCCGCTTTAAAACGTTTAACACATTTCTCACAGATTTGAAATTATACCAGACAATATATACAGCGTCGAGAATAATGCTGCCGGAAAAGGTCTTATGAGCTATATTCTTGAAGGGGTAATTAATTTAATAATTCCATAAGTAGGTTTCCAATTACATTTTTCAATTGGATAAGCATGCATATAGTACTGTACAACAATTGATTTAGCTTCAACACAAAAAAAAAAAATTTAGTCAAAATTGCATTCTATACATGTATATAATGTTTGAAAGAATCATAGAGTCTTTCAATTTTCTTCGACGACTGTCTTTTTAGAAAGCTGATGTAATACTGGGAGGGATCGTCACTACACTGAGCCGTTTCCAGAAACTAAATTTCCCCTATCCGTTTGTTATCGGTCAATTTGGTCTTGTGATACCGATGCCGAGATCAGAAGTTAACATCAATGCTGTTTGGAAGCCATTCGAGGGACAGGTGAAATCTTGTTGATGTGGAGGTGTTTCAAAACAAGTTTTTCTGATGTTGACCAACGTCTCTTACAGATCTGGATGTACTTGATCATTTCCATGGCGTTGACGATTCTGACTTTGTATGGCATTAGCCATGTTATAACTGATTTAATTGGGAAAACAAAAAGAAAAAGCAATCTTTTCGAAAGGAAAGGCAAACTTTTCGAAGATATAGGTCGCGCATTTCAATATGTCTTTGGAGTCATTTTGTCTCAAGGTAATTTTTAAAAAGAGATTTTTCTTAACAGTCGTCATTAATGAAAATATTTATACCTTAATTTGTATAAAATTGGTTTGTTTCTTTCAATTATTTGCAGGTCTTCTGGCTCAAGGCGGAACGAGTCGCGATCAAAAGTTGACGATTCGTCTTCTAGCCGGTTCTTGGTGCGTTGCTTGTTTCGTTCTGGTGACGGCCTACAGTAGCGTCCTTATCTCATTTGTAACGTCACCTTATTATAAGCCATTGATTCGATCCGTGTACGACATACCCAAAAACCCTAACATCAAAATCACTGTCAACCGAGGATGGTCACCCGATCTTCTCTTCACGGTCAGTGCATACTATAAGGCAGCCTATAATAAATATGATGTACTGTAATCTAAAATTAAGAGATGGATCGAGATTGATTTATTTCTTTCTTGGATTTATCTTGGGATTTATACCTTATCCACGAGAAACCAGCAGCAGCTTGAAATAATTAAAACAATTCTTTATGATTAATTTGGTGTATAGAACGCTGACGAAGGTGTTTTCAAATATTTGGGAGATCAATTAAGAAAGGAACCCGATTTACGTTGCAGCGTTACGGAGGAATGTATGGAGAGAGTGCGAAAAGGATATAGCATTTACGTCCAAGTAAATAAATTGCAATTTCGACAAAAAAAAAGTATGAAATTTGTCTAATTCTTATTTTATCGTCCAAAATTGGATACAGGAGTATAGAACCGTGAAGACAAACATTGGCTTGGATTTGAAGAAAAATGGTCGATGTGATTTTACAATCGCTAAGGAACTCTTCTTTAGTTTTGGGGCTGGACTGGCAATTCCGAAGAGTAAAGACATTGAATATTACTCCCGAGGGCAAGTTACCTTTATTCATAAATATAATTTGATTTCGTTTTTATGTAAACGAATATTTTTCATCTAAGATATTCTGTTTTCTTTTGGTGCACGGTGCAATCAAATCATTGAACAGAATGTTAAAGGCTCATGAAGCTGGACTCGTCGATTTGTGGTTCAAACGGAATATGGTAGATGCGTCCCGTTGTTTGAATCCGATGCGTGATGTTGCCTCCCAGAAACAGCGAGTCACACTTGGTGGTTTAAGTGGAGCCTTTGTCGCGTTGGCCTTTGGATATGGATTGTCGGTGTTGGGCTTTTGCATGGAGATAATGTCAAAGCTGATTTTATCACTCAATAAGAAAGTGGTCCACTTTTGCTAACCTGCTTATGCATCATTTCAATTCAATTCATCCATGGGCGGTGAAAACAGCACAACAAGAAAGACATCAATATGTATAACTATCTATAACCTTTCTTTACATAGCACATTTCTATTTTAGCATCGCACATTTCAGTAGAAGTGCATTTCATCAAGTATCAACTATCAAGTCCTTATACAGACAACTATTAATAACCTAAATATGAAAAAAGAAACAATTATTGTTACTGATTGTCATTGTCACAGCTGTGACAAATAAAAATTGTAGCCTATCAATTGAAAAAAATTGTCTTTATTAATTTATGAAAAAAAAATTATTTATCTTCAAATTTTTATGATTTCCCGTCTTTATTGGAATGGTTTTATTTGGTTATATTCGGCAGAAAGTAAAGTAAAATATATATTAAATTAAAGTTATTGGACGTCCCACGAAAAAAAAGTGAAATAATCAGATGTTTTAATTTTACAGTTAACACATTATTGCCTTTGAAAATTTTATTAGTAATTTTATAAACACGTTTCAGAACACGTTCACTGAATGATTTTTCTTCTTAAAAAAATCCACGAATAACCATTAATCTTAGTGTGTCAGAAAATCGGCGTTAATTACAGAAAAATTGATTTAATGACATTCTTATTAAGAGGCATATTTGAGCGATGCTCTGCAGTGCATCACACTGCTGTCACATAGAATTTATTGTCTGTTATTGCTTCTTTTTTTCACGGTCATGGCGAAAATCCCGCCGAATCATGCTTACTGACTCATTATAAAGTTCTAATCTAAATACTGCAATTCTATGTAATATATATCACTTGGAGCGCAACAAAGTCAAAGAATAGTATTATTCATTTAGAATAGAAGAACGGACTTCATACACTGTTTAAGCGCTTGTGTAGTAAATATAACAATCCCGTTATAGATTTGACGAAGCATTTCTCTCTTTTGCGGCCGAAGTTCCGTTATATGCAGACACCGGTAGTGCACATCACAGCATACACAACCGTCGCGGCATCAGCATTTCCTCCCTTATCTTTTCCCCTAATTATTTACCTTTTTCCCCATTGCGGAACTTCTTTCAAACGAATTGCCGACATTTACAGTCAAGATCGTTTCCGTACCGACGTCAGTCACCGAGTGTCGTTCGACTGTTGAAAGTCAACATCGCACTGCTGATAATTATTTGTATAATGAAAATGTTGATTAAATTAGCTTTGTCGTTATTGGTGATGTTCACTGTAACTGCAGGTCCGGTATTCGGACAAATCCTCCGCTTGGGACACTGTCCTTCCTTCTCCGTCCTGAAGGATTTCGAAATGGATAAGGTACATTATATTAATAAGATATTTGATGAAACTGAATGGGAGCTACTTACAAAGTTCTATAACAATATTTGTTTTCCTAGTACGTAGGAACATGGTACCAAATAGAACGTTACTTCTCCTTCCCGGGAATGGGAGGAAAATGTTGGACACAAACTTACTACCCTGATCCTGAAGTTGAAGGACGCTTTAAACTTAGAATGGATTATCGAGATTTTGTGTATGTAGCGGACTACTCTAGGGGAAACAATTAGCCTATAATAATATAAAAAGGAAAACATCATCACTTATTCATACTAGTTTCTAAGAGATGAAACGATTTAGATAACTGCACTATTTAATAAATATTACATATACACACTTTAGATAGAAAATATTAAATAAATAATTAACTCAAAGCTCCGACCGCATGGTTTACTTGCAGCCAAGATAATCGTCTAGAATTTAAAATTCTTTTGTGCGTGTATAGTGTGGAAAATAAGATGACGACTGAAATGGATATTTATCAAGATTTGGTGGACGATCCTGCCACGTTGACTAGTCAACTCTTCAGCATGCCATGTAATTTTATAGCAAAAACCTATTATTAATGGTTATTTGTACTTACATTATAAATAAATATAGTTACAGCGGACGACTATCAAGTATTAAGTACTGATTACACAAATTACGCCGTCGAATACCGTTGTGAGGATCGCGGGCTATTTCAACGGAGAGGTAAGAAAATGTAGAATAATTCAATTACAAATATATTTATATTTTCTTAATTAGAGTCCCTCTGGATACTTTCACGATCTCCGTTTCCGAAATCCTGGGTAATGAAGGAAGCCAAGAGTGTTGTTGCCAGTCTTGGACTTAAAATGTCTAGCCTTCGACCGGTAACACAAGACTGTTTCCTACCTCATCGGGGACCCTACCCCATCCGACCCCATCACACACAGCAGATTCAGAGAAATAATTTTATTCAGATGTACTCTCGAGCACCTCTTGCTGAGCAACAACAATATAAATCTTTACAAAGCTATCATCATTTGGCCTCACCAGCTGCTGGAGCCGAGGGGTAGTCAACTCGAAAAAATATTCATACCCCCCATATTTTAAGCAAATATAAAAATATAAAAAATAAAAAAAACTACACAATTTTCATAATTAATATTCCGAAATCCCACGAAATCATCATATCCGCGCAAGAAAAATTTGATCACATAGGAGATAGGACCCTACTGTGAAACGATCGAAATCTAGATAGCATCACTACAAAAATTACATTAAGCCTAAAATCTTCTGTTATACTTCACGACTTATTTTAATTTAAGTTCCTGTCCATTTCATTGTTTAAGACGTAAAAATAAAAAAAGTCTTCATAAATTTTGATGATTTTTACTAAATTTAAAAGTACACTATGTACAAGGTTTCAAACCTTCAAGGCTCCGTGTTTTTCTTTCACCTAAATAAAGATAAACATTGAAACGTTAAGTAGTTTAAACTTAAACATTAAAATTCAAAAGTTAAAACTTACTCAGTAGATAAACTAATGGCTAGTTTTAAGAACATCGAGCTTTAGGGTAATTGGAAGTTCCCTAAGAGGCCCTTTAAGTCGCTTGAAATTGTGATTGACAGCAATCAAACACAAATCTTTAAGGGTCTTAACCCCTCCCTCTTCTTCCTCGATGAAAATTGGCCAGCTTTCATCATAATCCAAAATCCCATTGAAGGGGGGGGGGATTGTCTTCCTCTGGCTGTCTTTGTCGAACTAGAACTACAGCCTCACAAAAATTCTTCTTTGCTCTCTTGTTGCTCAATGGTGTAGAATTTCTTGGTCTTCTCCTGGTACTAAAAGAAAGAATCTTGATTAATATAACTATATAATTGAATATATATTGATGATTTACTTAAGACTGCAAGATGTTGAGGGACTAAGATTCTCTTCCACCGGGTGTTGAGGGCTGTCCTTCTGATCCTTCTCTACATGAACTACAACACTTCTCATTGCTCTGCTCTTGTTCAGCTTCTCCCTTAAGTCTTCACTCATTTTGAATACACTTCAAAAAAGGCAATTTAATTGAAAAAGTGTCTTATTTTCAAATTTAAATTCAAAAACTTTGGCTCCACTGATTTTTGATGCGATGGGACAACACAGATGGCTGATGAATGTGGCACAAATAGTTCTAGGCTTATGCGTTAGATGGTAGCCTGATCAGTTCGTCTGCTTTTAACTTTGATGACATTAAAGTAAATTTAAACAAAAATTGATGTTTCTCTAGACGATGTCGACAGGAAGCCAGGTGGCGCAGTTGTCGCAGACGTTGGAACATGGAAGTTGCATGCTTATTCGTTTTAACTTTGAAGCCGTTGAGTTACTTGAGTACATTAAAATTAAATATCTTTCAGACATCATGTCAACAGATATAAAAGGTCCAGATATCGAGGATTTTTGTGTATTGAAGCCCATTAGTCTTGGAGCATTTGGGTAAGTTAACCATGAGTTATTAATTTGTGAAAACATGAGATTTGACGAAAACTTTGTTGTGTATTCGCATAATTTTGAACGACAGGAAGGTGTTTCTTGGATGTAAAAAGCAAAATCCTGACAGTATTTATGCCATCAAGGTCTTGAACAAATCTGACATTGTTCATCGTAATATGGCTTCACAAGGTAACGTTTATTTTCCTGTTTTGCAATTGCTCTGCGGAGCGGAGCGGAGTATCGGATTTGTGTTCTAATTCACCTCAATTAGACAACGAACCCCCCCATGCCACCTAAAATTCCCCTCGGCAGATCCCCTCTTGCCCAACAACCGCGTGAAATCCATCAACAACCACAACAACCTAACCGGATGCCGCAAGTTTCGTCTCCTTTACCCGCTGCTGTTAGCGTCATCTACGGCCCATTAGCAGCTTTACAAAACAACATGAATGGTGTGAACGGTGGAATCGATCCAGCCATTACGGTCGCTAGCCCGCTACTACCCAACTCCTTTTAAATTTGGCCGCAGTCACCAATGGTGAAAAGTGTGGCAAAAATCCTCGACCTTTCAAAGGTAAACAACAAAATGTCATGATATCTGCATTTAAACATTTTATTAATTCAATTTATTTGATAAATGTTTAGCTTATCCGCGTGATCCGATGAGCCTACTATTGGGACTTTATGGTCTACCTATGGCCGGCAATCACAATGCTAGGAAAGAATCCGTTATGACCCAAGCGTCTAATGACGCCTATACTGAATTCCGTCGTCAAATGTTGTCTCAAGTCAACACCAATAAGTCAAAACGTAAAATCATCGACGAAAATGGCAACAGTCAACCTAACAGTGTCAATTGTGATAGCGATTACGGAACCGTTCATGGTAATTTCATAATTTATTCTTTTGTTTTGGTAAAAGAAATTTTGATCAGCTTCTCGTTAATAGGTCACAATGGAAACGATAGCGACGGGCCTGAAGCGATTCACATTCGAGGAACCGTTTCTGTGACGGACATTCGGTAGATTAGCAATGTTGATGATACGAGCATTCTGCCAACGATTCTTTCCACGAACCTACTGGAGGAATAAAATCTCCTGCTAAATTAATAACAACGTTCGAGATTTGTCTTTACTGGGTACGTCATCCGGGGGAGGAATGTTGTTCGTTTCCGCCATGGCTGATACCACTTTTGGTAATTCATCATCGAATGAAAGTGGATGCACGAAGAGAGGCCGGGAAGGTGAAGATATTAAAGATGAAGCCTATTGGGAGAGGCGGAGGAAGAACAACGAGTCAACGAAGCTGCTAGAAGATGAAATTGCCATCCTGGCCGCCTTTCTCGAACAGGAAAACCTCAAACTCCGTTTCAAATTGCAAGGCAAATCTCTTCTTATGTGAAAGGATTATTTCGTTCGTTTGGGGGGAAATTCTTTACGCTTATCACTGTCATTTCGTAATTATTCACCTCGTTCTCCTCTGTTTTAAATTACCCTATGTCCCCTTTCCATCATCACTCGTGTTCTCCTAACATTATAGAGTAATTATTAGCGTTAATTATTAATAATAAACCACAAAATGAACAAAAAAATGTTTAAGTTCATCCTTAAGGAATTGATAATAACAACGAAAGTCAATATTTTCAAAGGGTCCACGTCCTGTAAAAATAATCATAATCTATTTAATACACGTATTAATAAATTTAATGCTATTAATACCTCAACTTACTCTCCATAATTTTGATGAGATTGAATTTACACTTTATACAAGGATTTCATCTTGCATGGCTCCAGATTTTTCCAATTTGCATTCCTAAATTAAAGAAATTTAGTTAACAATCAAAATGTTACGTAGCTTAAACAAACTTTGAAACTTACCCAGAAGATAATTAGTACTTAAATTGTAAAACATCCATTTGCAGTGAGATTGGTAGCTCCTTCAGAGGCTCTTTCAGTCGCCTGAAATATCGGTTCACAACAGTCAAGCAAAGGTCTTTAAGGGACTTGACCCCCTCCTCTTCTTCGTCGATGAACACTGGCCAGGATTCATCAAAATCCTTAATCCCATTGAAGGGAGAAAGCTGGGGGATGTTGATCACTTCTTCCTGTTCAGGAATTCTGGCTCGTACTTTCACCACAGCCTGAAAGAAGTCTTTCTTTACTCTCCTCAGTCGTTTTGGCTTTTTGGTCTTGTCCTGGTATAAAAATAAAGAAATATTGGTTAGTTTTAATCATTATACCATTGAAATTATAAGTGTCATCCTACTTGGGACTGCGAGATGTTGAGGGAAGAAGATTCTCTTCCACGGGGTGTTGAGGGCTGTTGCTGTTGAGATCCTTCTCTACATGAACCACAAGACTTCTCAATTCTCTGCTCTTGTTCAGTTTCTCCCTTTGAACTTCACTCATTTTGTATACACTTCAAAAAAGGCAAAAGGCCAATCTGAAGCTTGTGATGCCATTCAAAATGCATCGGTTGGCCTAGGTAGGTATATCAAAAAACCTATAAACAAAAAAAAAATATATTTAATAGAAGGAGATGACAATATAATCTTTACTCACATTGATGGTAAGTGATAACAGTCTGAATAGTGATCCCATTCACGGATCCGTGATCGACAAAAAAAATAGACATTTGTGTCCGTTTAATTCTTCAATCAAACTTCGTTTCCAAACGCCACGATGTTTGATACAACATACCTACAACATTTGAAATATTAGTAAAAACAACAATAAAATTTAAAAGTTAACTTTTAACCTTTTTGGATCAGCGAAAAATGCATGCGAGTGCCTGTTTTTATCACAGACTGTAACTCTTTATGCATTTACTTATATTTAGGTAACTGGTCATCCAGTATTTGAATATAAATGTTGGTCGGGGAATCAGCCGCAAGGATGGTAACAGAAAAATGTTTTTTTTTTTCATGAAGCACATCAACTACAAATTTATGTTTGAATTGATTTTTTGGTGGCTCAGTAGATGGGAAGGCTATTTTTTATGGTAAAACAGATTCAGGGACTGATTCAATTTTATCTCTCTTAGCTTTTGCTCGAGCACACAACTCAGCCCAGCTGGCGTTGATCTGATTTTTGCGAGTGATAATAGCTTCAGACTTTGGATGTGCATCGTGAATCAACTGGCGAGCCAGATTATTGAAAACGTCTATACGATGACAATTTGCGTTAATCACGCGATCGAAAAAGTCTAAATGGTGACGCACGAATTTGACATCTTCGATGTTCTTGGCAGGCACATTTTTCTCCACCACGGGTCCTTTCTAAATGATCCATTGGTTTAGTTCGTCAGCTTTTGAAAATAGCTTGAATAGTGAAGTTTCAAGCAAACGCTGTTTGCGCAGTTTAGCCGATTCCATGGACTCCTGTAGAGCAAATTTCAATAATTTTAATATTATTGCAATTACAACCAATATCTGTGGTTACCTGATGAGGTGCTTCAAGTGATGCTAAAGCTTCTTCGCAAAAATCTGGTAATTGTACGCTGGCATTGACAACTTCACCGGCACGACCAGTAATTTCACAAGTTTTGCCATCCGCGTTAGTTGTTTGAAGTCGCTGTGAATCTTCTTGGACACCCTGGACTTGACTCTGTAACGGCTGATCCTGCAAAGTTAAATCGATAAATTTTACGGAAAAGCTAAACAAAACAAAGAAAACAAAACTAATTTACTTGGACGAAACTCTGGTGTTTTATCTGGAGTGCAGAAACAGATCCAGCCAACATTTGTGATCTCGTATCAACAATTAAGTTCGAGGAGATCAGGCTTTGTTCAGAACATCTTTCCATTCGGCGATAGTAGCGGCTTCAGAGTGATGGGCACCCATTAACTGATCAACGATCTCGTTGACGGCTGTCACTCACTCAGTGCCGATTGTTGCAGTTTCTCGGGGAAATACCTAACGAATTGAAAAAAGAATCGATTTACAATAGCAACAGTTTACAAATTTATACAAGTTTTAGATTTAAATTACCTTAAAGCGACCCAAAAGTAGCATAGCGTGATCGTAATCCTGGACACGTTTGTGACAACTCGCAACAACTCTACACAGTCAACAATCCAATAGTGTAGATCTTCGACTCTGCATCTAATCTTTAAGAACTGCAAGGCTACTTCCAACTTTGCACGGCGCTCTTGTGCCAGATCGTGAAGACCAGCCTATAATTCGTCGCCAACTTGGGCTTGTCGGACGGCAATCTGGTCACTGACTGGATGGCCTTCAGCGATAAGCTGAGTTGCTAGCTCTCCAAGAGAGCGGATCGTCTCGGCGTAGTTAGTTACAAAGTTACATCCAGTTACAGCCAGTTAAAAAGTTTGATGTATCTTCATCACGTTCTGTGCTGATATTTCATCTTTGCCACAGTCTTCCACTATCATATACGATACCTGTTCGCTCATCCATGACTCGACCTGGCTGGCATCAAAAAAGTATTCTTGGGCACGTTCAGAAGCCAACATTTTAGCACGTCGATTATCCATTGCGTCTTTCAGAGTTTGTTAACGATGTTAAAATAATGATAATTAAAGAATGAAGTAGAAAAAAATTCGATGTTGCCATGCCTGCCAAGTGTCGAGCAATTCTTCGATGAGGTTGACGAACTCCTCGGAATCGGCGTGATCTTCGTCGATCAATTTCTGTCCCTCATTGCATACCAAATGAATCCGCTGTTCATGGTTGTCGATTTCTGTTTTATGATGCGGCGGATGTTTTCGGAAACTTAACCAAATCCCGGACTACGTTTAAGTGTAAATAACTTAAAAAGAAGTCCTATTAACACAATAATTGAACGATTGATTCCTATACGCTAGGATGTTCTTTATTTTTTAAGAACAATAGAAAAAATTTAGGTCCTATAGATTTTGAGATATTCAAACTTTACTTAGGGACTATCGGGCATAAGAGCCCGTGTCAAACCTTTTTGGCGGCAGTGTAAAATTTTAAAAATTAATAACTTCTAAATTCTACAACTAGAATACCGTTCGACAGAAAACATTCATATTTGGTGATATGATGTAACATATCACAACGTATCATTTCATAACTTTTTTCATTTTTAATATTTAACATTCAGGGTTTGATTAATAATTTAGAAATGTTTGACTTTGAATGTTAAATTTTGATTTTGAAATGTTAAACTTAAATTCAATATTTCTAATAGTAAATCTAATTATTTCATCGGATGGTTTTGAACAAGCATTTTTTAACTTAATAGTAACACAGTTCATTTAAAAAATCTATTGTTGCAATTTGTTTGAGGTTAACATAGCCTTTTAGCGTAACTTTACTCCACTATCAGTAACTACTGCTTCGTAAAATATTGCCAAGCTATGGAACCCAACTATTAGCCACTAACTACCCAACTATCATCTTCTCAACTATCCATAGAACCCGTACTGCCAGGATTTTTTAACACCCAAGAAATACTCTGTGGTTCAAAATTGTGCGAAAAAAACAAGCAATTCGTCAACCAGGCAAGAAAAAACGTAAGAGCTAAAGGAAATCTATGAAAAATGACAAAGAGGGTATGGTACGAAAGAGAAAACGACAGCCAGAGCCAGAGATCAATCCCCATTCTCCTTATAATGGCATCAAAGATTACGTCAAGTCATGGCAAATATTCTTAGAAGAAGAAGAAGGGGTTCTGACTCTAAAAGATCTCTGCTTAGTCGTGGTACAACTGCACAGCAATCTACTAAGAAAACCTCTTAACCGGTCACTCTGCATTTGGATTTTCTTCAGCCTAGCTGTTTATATATGATTATCTGCAATGTTAGAGTAAGTTTTAAGTTTTAAATTTTAATGTTTACAGCTGTTACCACCAGCCACTTGTTGCCAAGTGTATGCCTGTTCAGTGGAGCCGAGCTCTTTAAATTCAAATTCAAATTGCCACTTTTAATTATCAATAAAATTACCTTCCTTGGAGTGGTTTCAAAATGAAGGAAGAAGTTGAAGATTTAAGGGTGAAATTGAAAAGGAAGAGGGAAATGAGAAGTGCTGTGGTGGTAGAGAAAGATCTTCTCATCACCAGCCCTGAACACACTGTGGAAGAAAATCCTCAATTTTCAAGAACTCGCACTCTTAAGTAATGACATCTATATATTTAATTACATATAGTTACATTAATTAAGATTCTTTCTTTTTGTACCAGAAGACCAAGCAAGGCAAAACCGTTGAGCAACAAGAAATCAAAGAAGAATTTTTGTCAGGCCGTGGTTCGACAAAGACAGCCAGAGGAGAACAACCCCTCCGTCCCCCCCCATTTCTCCTTACAATGGGAATAAAGATTTTGATGAATCCTTGCTGATATTTCCATCAACAAACTGCAGAAGGAAACGCACAAACTTTAAGAACTCACGCTCCTAATTATAATATTAATGTATAATTTCAATTACATAATTATTAAAACTACAACGATTTCTTTCTTTTTTAATCAAGGGAAGACAAAGAAAGCCAAAACGGTTGAGCAACAAGAAATCAAAGAAGTATTTTTATGAGGCTGTGGTCACGGTTCGACATACACAGTCAGAAGAGATCAATCCCATGGAAAATGAGAAGTGCTGTGGTTGTAGAGAAGGATCTTCCCAGCACCAGCCCTCAACACACCGCGGAAGAAAATCCTCAGCCTTCAACAACTCGCACTCCTGAGTATGATATCACATATAATTTCAATGACATAACGATTCAAACTAAGATTTCTTTCTTTTTATATCAGGGAAGGTTCAGCAAAGCCAAAACGGTTGAGCAGGAACAAAACCAAAAAGCATTTCTATCAGGCTGTGGTAAGAGTCCGAGCCAGACTTCCAGAACAGGCAGAAGAGATCAATCTCCCACTTTCTCCCTTCAATGGGATTAAGGATTTTGATGACTCTTGGCCAATATTCATCGACGAAGAAGAGGAGGGGGTCAAGTCCCTTAAAGATCTTTGTTTGGCTGCTGTAAATCGAGATTTTAAGCGACTGAAAGAGCCTCTCAGAGAAATTCCGATCACCCTGCAAATGGATGTATTGAGAACTAGATACTGGTGCTCTTCTGAGTAAGTTTCAACTTTTAAATTTCAATGTTTAAGCTACGTAACATTTTGATGGTTAAATAAATTTCTTTAATTTAGGTGAAAACAGACTGAAAAAATCTGGAGCCAGGATGAAATCCTTGTATAAAGTGTAAATTCTTCAATATCATCAAAATTATGGAGAGTAAGTGTAAGTTGAGGCATTAAATTAATTAATGCGTGTATTAAATAGATTAATGGATTTGGAAAATCCTCAGCCTTCAACAACTCGCACTCCTGAATATGATATCACATACAATTTCAAAGACATAACGATTCAAACTAAGATTTTTTTCTTTTTATATCAGGGAAGGCCCAGCAAAGCCAAAAACGGGGGAGGAGGAACCAAACCAAAAAATTATTTCTATCAGGCTGGGATTTTAGTCCGAGCCACACTTCCAGAACAGGCAGAACATATCAATCTCCCAATTTCTCCCTTCAATGGGATTAAGGATTTTGATATGACTCTCGGCTAATATTCATCGACGAAGAAGAGGAGGGGGTCAAGTACAAAGACCTTGATGGCATAAATACTGTCAGGATTTTGCTTTTTACATCCAAGAAATACTTTCCTGTGGTTCGAAAATGTGCTAATACAAAGCATTCCATCACAGTTTTCACTATAAACAATGCACTTACCCAAATGCTCCACGACTGATGGACTTTAACATAATAAATCATCAATATCTGGACCTTTTAGATCTCTATCCACTTCTTCCTTTATTTCGAAACTACTCCAAGGAAGGTGATTTTATTGTTAAATATAAGTTGAAATTCGAATTTGAATTTAAAGCCCTTGGCTCCACTGAATAGACATAGATTTGACAACAGGTGGCTGAAGTACTAGTATAGGCTTATCCAATAGATGGTAGCCTGGCTTTTCAGTCGTCTGCTTTTTCATTCAAACTCTAGGCATGCTCTAGGCTGTTCGTTTTGAAGCCGTTGAGTTACATATATTAAATACAAAAATCTTCCAGATTTGAGAGTGAAATTGAATAGGAAAAGGGCAATGAGAAGTGTTGTGGTGGTAGAGAATGATCTTCTCATCAACAGCCCTGAAGAACCCGTGGAAGAACATCCACAATCTTCAAGAACTCGCAATCATGAGTATAATAACACTTATAATTTCAATGGCATAACGATTAAAACTAATATTTCTTTCTTTTTGTACCAGGACAACACCAAGAAGTCCAAAACGACAGAGGAACAACAAAGCAAAGAGGGACTATCATCAAGCTATGGTCAGACTGCGACCCAGAATTTAAAACAAGCAGCATAGATCAACCCCCCTCTCTCTCCCTTCAATGGGATTTTGGATTTTGATGAATCCTGACCGATATTCATCGGGAAAGAAGAGGGAGGGGTCAAGACCCTTAAAGATCTTTGTCTGGCTGCTGTGAACAAAGATTTCAAGCGACTGAAAGAGCCTCTCAAAGAACTACCGATGACCCTTCAAATAGATGTTTTACGATTTAGATACTAGTTATCTTCTAGGTAAGTTTCAACTTTTAATTTTTTTTAATGTTTAAGTTTAAGCTACGTAACGTTTTAATGTTTAAGTAAATTTCTTAAATTTAGATGAAGAAATAACCTGGAGCCTTGAAAGTTGGTAAACTTTGTACATAGTGTACATAAAAATTCAATAAGTATCATCAAAATTTAATGAGAGTAAGTAAATTTTAGTCATTAAATAATTTATTAAGTGTAATAAATAGATTTTTATCATTTATTTACAGGAAAGGGTAACACACATTGGGAATAATGTGTTGAAAATGTAGACTTTCATTGTTATGACTTGAGGCCGAACTTAAAAAACGACGAGGGAGAGGAGGGGGTCAAGTCCCTTAAAGATCTTTGTTTGGCTGATTTTTTGAAGCTGTGGTCAGAGTTTGAAAAAGACAGCAAGAAGAGATCAATCTTTCCTTTCTCCTTACAATGGGATCAAAGATTTTCACGAATCCTGGCAAATATTCGTCAAAGAAGAAGAAAGGGGGGGGGGCACTAAGTCCCTTAAAGACCTCTGAGTGATTGTTGTCAATCAAAATTTAAAACGACTGAAAGAATCTGTATGGGACTTTCCGATCACCTTACAAATGAAGTTGTTCTATATCGTTTACCTACTAATGACTAGCTATTAGTTATCTGCTGAGTAAGTTTTAACTTTTAACTTTTAATATTGAAACTACATAACGTTTTAATGTTTAACTCAATTTCTTTTATTTAGGTAAAAGAAAAACCTGGAGAAAAAGGCTTGGAAGATGTCAAGATGGGAAGATACCTTTTACGTAGTGTACATCACAATTTATGGAGAATAAGTAAAATTGAGTTATTTAATAGATTATTAAGTGTATTAAAGGTTTTCATAGTTTTATTTACAGGGCGTGACACCCAGCTCTGTTTGAAAATATCAATAGTCAAAATGAATTTAGCTTTATTAATATTGTTTGAAACTAATGTGTACGAAATCCGTAAATATAACACGATTCAATTACTCTTCAGTTATTTGATGTCCTAAAGACTTATTTCATATCTTATTATCTGCAATAAGTAAGTTTACCACTTAAATTTCAATCTTTAATCTTAACTAAATTTTTTTCATTTAAGTCAAAGACAAAGCTGACAATTGTAAATACATCACAATTTATGGAAAGTTACAAATTTAGTAAAAGAAAAAGTAATGTACGGTTATGAATGAAAAGAGACCCTTTCCAATCGATGGATGGATCCCGAATTTTTTCCCCACAGCCGTCGTCAGCCCTCTACCGAACGTCAGAAACCTAAATAGTAGCTTAATTAGACTCTAATAAATAGAGCTCATTTTAAAAATATCACTATACAATTTGTTTCATTTGGAAAAAAAATTTTTTTTGCCTGTACGGTTTTCTTGCTGTATTTATGCAAAATATTAAGTTAATGAAATTAACAAATTTGAAAAAATATGAAAAATTCAAAATATAAAATAATACCAAAGATTGAAAACATATTTATACATATATTTAAATAAAAATCAATTTAAAATATATTTTTATTTAAATATTCGTAAACCCAAATCATGAGTTGACTACCCATCGCCTGACCCTTCGCAGTCTGTTTATGTTCAAATAATTTTGCAATCTTTGCCATGACAATAAATTACGGCTATGGTAACCTGAAAACAACAGTTGGTACTTCTGTATAAATTATTAGGGGCGGGAAAATAAGAAACAACCTGCAAACCAAACCATGACGATTTTGGCAAACAACGCATAGGGTACAACAATTGTACGACTGGAAGAAGAGGTCTTTGCATCACAAAATTTGAGAACGTCTCCTTGAGAAAATGTTAAAAAATTTTCAATTTCAATAACTACAATAAATAACAGTAAAAATAATAACAATTCTCTATAATATTAGAAGACGTTGAGGTTGGAAATAAGGGACATGGGGTAATTACAAAACAGAGGAGAACGAACTGAAAAATTACGAAACGACAGTGATCACACCAAAGAAGGAATTTGGTACAAACTCAATCGTTTTTTCAAGATTGGGACTTAGCTTTAACCTAGTAGTGTTGACTATTTTCCAAAGTATTAGAACAGTTTTTGCCTGTAAGCTGACCATCACTGTTGTAAATCCGCCAATAACGAGTTTCTGCAACCGAAGGTTTCCAAACGCAGATGAATGGAAACTCATTCGACTTCACATTAGACGATTCGCCTCTGGCCAGTTTTTTTGCAAAAAATCGGTATCCTTGAACACGTTGGACATTCAAGTTGATATCTCTGCCCTGTGCAGCATATTGAAACAAAGCAAAACGTAGAGCATCCGTTCCGCATTCGGGTATTCCTTGGGGGTAGTCTTGCTTCTGCCCCCCCCCCCCCCCCCCTTTGGCTCTTCCAACCTCAGCTGGATCGAGATTGCTGTCTCCTATGGGTAAACTTTTTTTTCAAAACTTAAATAAAAAATATGAGGGGTAACTTTAAATGTGAAATTTAAAAAATGTAAAAAAATTAATAAAATAATGTTAAGAAGAATAAGTTAATAAAATAAGATATGCAAGAAAAAAGAAAACTTTCCCGCCTTACTCCAGTCTCCCCTATATGACGGATGGGCAGCAAAAAAATTAACTCTCGAAAAGCCGTTTTTTTTTAATTTTGTCAATATCTTTTGAGTATGAAAGAAAAATGTTGCAAAATTGTATCTCAACCCCCTAACAAATATGTCCCACTTTCCAAAATAGACAATATTGTCTTGCAAAAAGTAATAGACACTATTGTCTGCAATTCACGGACAATATTGTTTAGGTTATACGAAATATACTTCTTAAGGTAAAACTGAAGAATGTTTTCCACGTCATATGGACGGAAGAGTATGGAAATATATGTCGCTCATTGCAAAATATATGCGTCGCTCATTTGCGACGAAAGTTTCCATACATCTGGATCCATATTGTCCAGCACAAAGGCATATTATTCAATATTAATTTCCTGTGTAAAGGGTGTCCCTAAATGAGTTGACGCGTGAAATAGACACTTGTCAATATTATTATGGGGTAGGCCTAACATTATGGGAAACTAAACATTAACTAGATTTACGGGCTCTTACTCTAAGCTACTCATATTCTAAAAAGGGGTTATATTACTGGCGCCGGGTGGCGTCAGTAGACACGCCTCGACAGTCGACGAGGTGGGGATTTGTAAAAATTAAAAAAAAAAACATTTTCTTTGCCTTTTCTTTCGTCGGCGAAAACTAAAGATAATCTTCTGTTTGGTATTCTTAACCCCCTGCGCCCTCTCGATCAACATCCACATTCCAAAAGAGGGATTAAATGCCCCCAGCCTTCATCAAATCCTTGCGATTATATAGGCTGTTAGAACACTAACAGTTAACACAAGGACGTTTAAATGGTACTCCCCTAGTAAGTATCTTGCGGGGCAAAACCAGTTTTTCCCGGGTATTTTTCACCAGTTTTAAGAAAAAACCCCGTAATTTCCCCTGGTAAATAACCGCTTGTTTGCGTGCGGAAAACGGTTTTTAAACCAGTAATTTGAACCACTTTCAAACGTAGGCTTAAAACTCTTTTCCGGGCTCTTAATTCCCTTTCAAGGTCTTATTAATACCCTTGCTATAAAGTTATGAGGCAAATTTTATTTTATCTTTAAAAGTATTTCTTCCTTTATTGATACTCGATATTTTTCTTATACAACTTTGACCGGCCCGGGGATTGAACCCAGAAACATACTGCTTTGAATCAGTAGACCTCTTCGCTAACACCTGAGCTATTTAGTTGTCTGAGGGAAGTGAAGTAAAGACGTGTATTTCAAGTAGGATATTTAGGAATTAGGTTGGGAGGTTTCAATCGCCGCTGGCAAAGTGGGTGGTGGGTCGGTAAGCTTTCTTTGAAACTAATGAGGGGAAAACACTTGATAAAAAAACATAAAAAAGCGCCGCCTTTTTTAAGAGCACGCGCGGATTAAGAGAAAGTTAAGCTTCTTAAAATTCTTTATATTTTGCCGACGGAAGAAAGGAAAAGAAACAAAAAAAAAGTCGGTGAAATGAACTGGTTTTTATCTGAGTAAAAAAACGGTGACTGAAAACCTAATCTCCTTATTATAACGAGCGTGGGTGGAACCCTTTTTTCCCTCAAAAGAAAGGGTTTAAAAGGGGTGAAAACCACGGGAACGAAAAATTCACTGAAGGCAGGTACTAGGGTCCCATAAATTTTTATCTCAATCAATAACGAATGAATTTCATTGAAACTTTCACCAAAAGCTTTCAGATGTGCTGATTTACCCTACAAAATTATTTAAAAAGATTCGTTGGTTAGTTATGGCAAAAAGTAAAGAAAACTGAAATTTGGATACTGGCACAGCTTTGACATTCTTGCCCAGGGAAGAGAAAATGGTGATTCCATCATCTGGCATTATATTGTCCATGAATCATTCTATTTAACAAGGGAACTTACAAAACGATATCAAAAACATCGAAAATACAAAACTCCCTGTTATCGATTTCAATGAAAAAGTTTGCAAATGTTAATCTCACCAAAGCTTTCAGATGAACTGTTTTACCCAAAACAATTATTTGTAAAGATTCATTGGTTAGTTATGGTGAAAAATCAAAATAACTGAAATTAGGATATTGGCATAGTTTTGACGTTCTTACACAGGAAAATCGGTTTAAGCAACCTTTGTGTGGAAGGCAACCAACTTTGCTGGGGCGTTAAACCGTTTCTTAAACCGATTTTTCCTTAAAAAACCTTGAAAAACGCCCCAGTGTAGCCCAGGCTTTATATAACCCAAGTTTAAATTTATGGTATCCCAAAAACATGATACATTAAATTTTAGAATCTGAAGATCTTAAGAATGCTGTACCTTTTCAAATCTCTGTGCTTAAATTATTTTGTCTTGTTTAAATATATGATCAACACTTCAACATGAAATTTCTGTAGTATTTTTAAAAAGCTAAATTATAGTCTGGCTAAGATTGGAACTAAACTTCAAATGATATAAGAAATTTTATATCATCCTTCATTTGTATATTGCAAAAACCATATTTTTACAAATATTTCGCTATATACCCATCACAACGACGTTCAACCATCCTAGCGTAGAATTTAATTGGAACAGACACTCAAAAGATATGAGTCATTTTCTATATCATTCACTTTTGTAAATTTCAAAACCCATATTTTTACAAATTTATCTTTATTAAACGAGAAAAAACACTTACAATGCTATGTTTCCCAATGTAAAATTAAATTTCAGAGCGACTATCACTGGTTTTGTTGACTAAAAAGATATGGGTCATTTTACATCATCATTCTTTTGTACATTTAAAAAAACTATATTTTTACAAAGTTAATAAAGTGTTTTATTTTATTAGTTGCTACTTTGTTAAATACATCAGCAATTACTGCTTCTTAAAATATTGCTAAGCTATGGAACCCAACTATTAGCCACTAACTACCCAACTAGCAACTTCTCAACTAGTCATTGAACCCGTACTGCCAGGATTTTTTTAACGCCCAAGAAATACTCTGTGGTTCAAAATTGTGCGAAAAACAAGCAATTCGTCGACCAGTCAAAAAAACGTAAGAGCCAAAGAAATTCTATGAAAAATGACAAGGAGGCTATGGTACGAGAGAGAAAACGACAGCCAGAGCCAGAGATCAATCCCCATTCTCCTTATAATGGCATCAAAGATTACGTCAAGTCATGGCCAATATTCGTAGAGGAAGAAGACGGGGTTCTGACTCTAAAAGATCTAAAAAAAAATCGCTTGAAAATCGCAATTTTTTTTAAATGGCGCCTATATGGTAAAATATAAAGTGTATTCTTTTACAAGAAGTTGTTATCACTGGTAGAGAGAAGACAAGCGTGATATTTAGAAATAGGCAATGTTGCGAAAGGCACAATTTTCAAAAAATTGCGATTTTCAATAATAAATTTAAGAATGAAAAAATTGCCTAAACAAGATGAATTTGGTATCTTGGGATAGAGATTTATTAAATAAAGTTTCAATTCATTTAATTTCTGGACAAATTTATTTGTAATTTTCTGAATTACGAACGAAAAAACCCTATTTTTACTATAGCCCCGAGAGGCGATCGGCCTACTAACCAAGCGAACCTGGTGGGGAATCTTGGGACCCTTTACTAAAAACCCGCAGTTTCTTCCAAGAGCCATGTACCTTTCCTCTTATATCGTGGTTCGACAAAGAGAGCCAGAGGAGAACAATCATTCCCCCCCCCCCATTTCTCCTTACAATGGGATTAAAGATTTTGATGAATCCTGGCTGATATTTTGTTATTTTATTAAACAAGGAATCAGTCAAACTAACACAGACTCTTTATTTAACACATGTACTTGATTACTTACATAAGGATCCACAAGATAAAACACTATATCTCGATTACAAACGACTGTATAGCTTAACGTCCTTACAAAGAGAAAGACTTACAGACACAAAAACTCAAAGACACGATACAACGAACAGAAAACGTCTCTTTCGTAGACTCAGAAGAAAAGAGACGTGCATAAATCGTCTAGCAGAAATACGTCAGAACAAGGGAACGGATAAACAGCACCCACACGTTTGATTAATTTTAACATATTTCCATCAACAAACCTCAGAAGGAAACCCACAATCTTCAAGAACTCATGCTTCTAATTATAATATTAATGTATAATTTCAATTACATAATTATTAAAACTACAACGATTTCTTTCTTTTTGAATCAGGGGAAGACAAAGAAAGCCAAAACGGTTGAGCAACAAGAAATCAAAGAAGTATTTTTATCAGGCTGTGGTCACGGTTCGACATAGACAGCCAGAAGAGATCAATCCCATGGAAAATGAGAAGTGCTGTGGTTGTAGAGAAGGATCTCCCCAGCACCAGCCCTCAACACAACGTGGAAGAAAATCCTCAGCCTTCAACAACTCGCACTCCTGAGTATGATATCACATATAATTTCAATGACATAACGATTCAAACTAAGATTTCTTTCTTTTTATATCAGGGAAAGTTTAGAAAAGCCAAAACGGTTGAGCAGGAACAAAACCAAAAAGCATTTCTATCAGGCTGTGGTAAGAGTCCAAGCCAGACTTCCAGAACAGGCAGAAGAGATCAATCTCCCACTTTCTCCCTTCAATGGGATTAAGGATTTTGATGACTCTTGGCCAATATTCATCGACGAAGAAAAGGAGGGGGTCAAGTACAAAGACCTTGATGGCATAAATACTGTCAGGATTTTGCTTTTTATATCCAAGAAATACTTTCCTCTCGTTCGAAAATGTGCAAATACAAAGCATTCCATCACAGTTTTCACTAAAAACAATGCACTTACCCGAATGCTCCACGACTGATGGGCTTTAACATAATAAAATCATCAATATCTGGACCTTTTAGATCTCTATTCATCTTGTCTGGAAGATTTTTGTATTTAATATATGTAACTCAACGGCTTCAAAACGAACAGCCTAGAGCATGCCTAGAGTTTGAATTAAACAAGCAGGGGACTGAAAAGCAAGGCTACCATCTATTGGATAAGCCTATGACTAGTATTTCAGCCACCTGTTGTCAAATCTATGTCTATTCAGCGGAGCCAAGGGCTTTAAATTCAAATTCGAATTTCAACTTATATTTATCAATAAAATCACCTTCCTTGGAGTAGTTTCAAAATGAAGGAAGAAGTGGAAGATTTGAGAGTGAAATTGAATAGGAAAAGGGCAATGAGAAGTATGTGGTGGTAGAGAATGATCTTCCCATCAACAGCCCTGAAGACCCCGTGGAAGAACATCCTCAATCTTCAAGAACTCGCAGTCATGAGTATAATAGCACTTATAACTTCAATGGCATAATGATTAAAACTATATTTATTTCTTTTTGTACCAGGACAAGAGCAAGAAGTCCAAAACGACAGAGGAACAACAAAGCAAAGAGGGACTATCATCAAGCTATGGCCAGAGTGCGACCCGGAATTTTAGAACAGGCAGCAGGCCCCCTCTCTCTCCCTTCAATAAGACTTTGGATTTTGATGAATCCTGGCCGATATTCATCGAGGAAGAAGAGGGAGGGGTCAAGACCCTTAAAGATCTTTGTCTGGCTGCTGTGAACAAAGATTTCAAGCGACTGAAAGAGCCTCTCAAAGAACTACCGATGACCCTTCAAATGGATGTTTTACGATTTAGATACTAGTTGTCTTCTAGGTAAGTTTCAACTTTTAATTTTTTTTATGTTTAAGTTTAAGCTACGTAACGTTTTAATGTTTAAGTAAATTTCTTAAATTTAGATGAAGAAATAACCTGGAGCCTTGAAAGTTGGTAAACTTTGTACATAGTGTACATAAAAATTCAATAAGTATCATCAAAATTTAATGAGAGTAAGTAAATTTGAGTCATAAAATAATTTATTAAGTGTAATAAATAGATTTTTATCATTTATTTACAGGAAAGTGTAACGCACATTGGGAATAATGTGTTGAAAATGAAGACTTTCATTGTTATGACTTGAGGACGAAATTAAAAAACGACGAGGAAGAGGAGGGGGTCAAGTCCCTTAAAGATCTTTGTTTGGCTGGTTTTTTGAAGCTGTGGTCAGAGTTTGAAAAAGACAGCCAGAAGAGATCAATCTTTCCTTTCTCCTTACAATGGGATCAAAAATTTTCACGAATCCTGGCAAATATTCGTCAAAGAAGAAGAAAGGGGGGGGGGCACTAAGTCCCTTAAAGATCTCTGTGTGATTGTTGTCAATCAAAATTTCAAACGACTGAAAGAATCTGTATGGGACTTTCCGATCACCCTACAAATGAAGTTGTTCTATATCGTTTACCTACTAATGACTAGCTATTAGTTATCTGCTGAGTAAGTTTTAACTTTTAAATTTTAATATTGAAACCACATAACGTTTTAATGTTTAACTCAATTTCTTTAATTTAGGTAAAAGAAAAACCTGGAGAAAAAGGCTTGGAAGATGTCAAGATGGGAAGATACCTTTTACGTAGTGTACATCACAATTTATGGAGAATAAGTAAAATTGAGTTATTTAATAGATTATTAAGTGTTTCATAATTTTATATACAGGGCGTGACCCCCAGCTCTGTTTGAAAATATCAATAGTCAAAATGAATTTAGCTTTATTAATATTGTTTGAAACTAATGTGTACGAAATCCGTAAATATAACACGATTCAATTACTCTTCAGTTATTGGATGTCTTAAAGACTTATTTTATATCTTATTATCTGCAAGAGGTAAGTTTACCACTTAAATTTCAATCTTTAATCTTAACTAAATTTTTTTCATTTAAGTCAAAGAAAAAGCTGACAATTGTAAATATATCACAATTTATGGAAAGTTACAAATGTAACGGCATTAACGGCAAGAAAAATTAATGTACGGTTATCAATGAAAAGAGACCCTTTCCAATCGATGGATGGATCCCGAATGCCCTTTTTCCTCCACAACCGTCGTCAGCCCTCTACCGAACGTCAGAAACCTAAATATTACCAAGGCCTATACTGAATTACTAGGCCTGTTTTTTTCACCTATCCCCCTCTTTCAATCTAACTGGCAGAGAGCGCACCTAGCGGTGAGATGCGTCGACTCCATTTCCGTATCATGCGGTGAGCCTAGGAGTTTAGTAGGCCTTGGTAATATTTAGGTTTCTGTCGTTTCATACAAATTTTGCGGGAAATGCAAGCAATCTCATTGGCTGCGCCCACCAGTGGGAGGGGTTATTTTTCCAATGTCAATTTTGTTTTTAATTTGAACAAAAACAGAAATTTCCCATGAAGGGGGGGAGAGGATTATGGAGGGTTTTTTCCTAGCTTAATTAGACTCTAATAAATACAACTCATTTAAAACCAGGAGGTGCCGGTGTGGCGGCAGGTCCCTCTTATTGGAGTTTGATTTTTTGTGTTTATTCATTATTTTATTTTTTCGTCTTTTTAACGATTGGGCAAGCGATAATGTTTACCTTCAACTGTATGCTTATCGCTAAATTTTTTTTTCACATTCAATAATTTTTCGTTTGGCCTTTAATCTTAAACTTCGTCTCATTTTACCAAATGTACTAATATTTAAAATAGCAAAGTAAACAAACTCATAAAAAATAAAAGTAGAAGTCTTTTTCTGACAGTGTTTCACTTTCTCACAACATTCCGCACAGTCTGTCAAAATCCCACCTCTGAAAAATCCACCCAGCCCGATGCACCGATCCACAAAAAATTCACCCTTTCCAGCCCCCTCCCCACACCACCGCCAAAAACAAAGAAAATTCACCCCCTTCCCAAAATCCAAACCGAAACCGCAAAAACGATGAAAGCGGTTTATTCACAAGCGCTCACGATCCGCTGAACAGATCGGGATTATTTTCCTATCAAATTGTTCGTCTCAACAAGTTTGATTAAGCCCACCCACGACGGACAAGATCAAGGTGAAAAATCCCAGGAAACCCGAAATTGTCCGAAAAAACCGGTCCTAATAACACCCCACAGGACCCTCTTGGAAGCCAAGAGGGAAAAATATCAGTATACAATTGGTTTCATTTTGGAAAATAAAAAAAATCATTTCGCCTGTACTATACTGAAAAAGTGAAACTATATATTTTTATTTCTTGTTTTCTTGCTGTATTTATGCAAAATATTAAGAAAACGAAATTAACAAATTTAAAAAAATATGAAAAAATTCAAAATAGACCAGTTTCGGATGCTGCGTTGCAAAATTTAAAAAAATCCAGGAGGGTTTCGATTGCAGGGGGAGATAGGAAAAAAAGGGGTTTTTTATTTATTTACCCTAGTAATACTTTTCCAATTCAGGAAATGTTCTAGAATACTACACTTTAAGACATGCTGCGTCTTCTCCAGTCATTTTAAATAATTAATCATCCCTAGTTTATCTATGAAAATTAATTTAAGTCAAATGATAGGGCGCTAGGGATGCTGTTTAGTATAATTCACTTGACTTTTGAGTTTTGACAGCTATATTATTATCACTAGAAACGAAAAAATACTAAATTGTTAGTATAATTCAGTTGTTAAGTATAATTCACTTGACTTTTGAGTTTTGACAGCTATATTATTATCACTAGAAACGAAAAAAATACTAAACAGCATCCTATGATTCCTTTCCTTGGACTTGAATTAATTTTCATAGATAAACTATGGATGATTAATTATTTAAAATAACTGAAGAAGACGCAGCATGTCTTAAAGTGTAGTATTCTAGAACATTTCCTGAATTGGAAAAGTATTACTAGGGTAAATAAATCAAAAACCCCCTTTTTTCCTATCTCCCCCTGCAATCGAAACCCTCCTGGATTTTTTAAATTTTGCAACGCAGCATCCGAAACTGGTCTATATAAAAAATACCAAATATTTAAAAAAATATTTATAAATATATTTAAATAAAAATCAATTTTAAATATATTTTTATTTAAATACAGTGCCGGTCCAGTTATCGGGCCACCTGGTGCAGTGGCCCCATGAGAGGGTGGCTCTATAACTGGGCACGCGATCGCAGTGCCACCACGTTGGGGCTGTGTGAGACACATGCAATAAACTGCCACTGTACCTGCACTGTACTATATACACTATACTATATATCGATGGCCGTGATGAACTCAATTAAATTTATTTTTAGCAATACCCACCATAGTAATACATATTATATGGCTGTATATATACCCCCCGAGATTTTTATTCATTAGAAAATGAATTCACTCCCATTTGTATCGCCAAAATTGTATTTATGCTGTTTAAACCCCCCAATAGCTTCTCTCAGTTCTCTCATGATGGCGCTGACCTGGTGCAGCCCTTTAGATGGCCCGATAACCGAGTTGGCCCGATAAGCGGGTGGCCCGATAACTGGACCGGCACTGTATTCGTACACCCAAATCATGAGTTGACTACCCATCGCCTGACCCTTTGCAGTCTGTTTCTGTTTCAATAATTTTGCAATCTTTCACATGACAATCAATTACGGCAATGGTAACCTGAATACAACAGTTGGCACTTTTGTATAAATTATTAGGGGCGGAAAAATAAGAAACAACCTGCAAACCAAACCATGACGATTTTGGCAAACAAAGCATAGGGTACAACAATTGTACGACTGGAAGACGAGGTCTTTGCATCACAAAATTTGAGACCGTCTCCAACGCAAGCAGCATAGGCCATCACATGCGCGATATAATGTTGCTCGTATACACCCTGGAAAAGTTGGGCCTGAGGACCAATTGCAAAAATTGCCACGTCATCACCACCATGAGTCTCGGAGTTAATCGGTACAGCTGATGGTTGTAGATAGCCATCAGCAGCTACGAAAGATAAATGTTCGTTAAATGAATGATACAAAAGGGGAAGGATCTAAAACCCAATTTAGATTTATATGGAGACATTATAAATCGTTTATACTTGTGTCGACGTTAGTTAAGTCGATGCGCGTCTCATTTTCATCGAATGTCGTATTGAAACCAGGGCCGTTAGCATAAGAAAGTGTAGTATACGGTTTTCCATCATTTCCCATATCTCCAGACAAACCTAAAATTTATTTAAATACCGCGTAAATTTGATAATCATTGGTGCGTAAGTCTTGCGTAATCGACGATTCCCCGGATGATTCCTATTATATATGTGGTTTATCATTCATATTACCCAACAGATTATTTCCACGTTCTGGATAGCCGTTAATTGTCATAGTATGTGAATGATCTGCCGTCACAATAATCAAAGTGTCCTCAGTGGTCGTCAATTCCAAGGCAGCTGCGACAGCAAGATCCAACTGAATAGTCTCCTCAAGTGCTAGTTTGGCACGTCCGTCATGATGAGCTTGATCAATCCTTCCTCCAAAAATATACGTAAATAAATTTTATGTTACTGAAAAAACTACATTTATTATGGTGAATTTGGAAAACGAAGGGCAATTTGCCAACATGTGAAATGCATCTTGCTGGTCATCACTTAGGGCATAATGCCTTTCATGGATGCAGAATTTGCACAACCAGAGGTTCGTGGACTCCAACGATTTCTAAAAGAACAAACGCCAGGTCTGGGGGAAGAGTCACCTTTCCAGATATTAATGCACCGTTGAGATCTGACTCATCATTTCGTAAACGAGAAAACATTCCAGCACCACAATAACAATCACATCAGGTCTGTTGTCGAAGATTTGATTGATGATTTAACGGCAGACGTACATTTAGATTACATGCACTTAGTTTGGATTGGTGGCTTTAAAAAGATACTAAATGTATTTTTTTGTCATCCTTTTGATAATATTAGATTAAGTCCTGCCAGTTTATTGGCTATCTCAGCTTTTCGTGAACACATTCGTCAATACATTCCAAATGACTTTGCAAGAAAGCCTCGTAGTGCGAAAGATCTTCCAAGATGGAAAGCAACAGAGCTTAGACTAGATTTATTGTATCTTTGTCCAGTAATTTACAAGTCTTTCATAACTAAAAATTGCTATGATCATTTGATGTTGTTACATGTGTCTATAAGGCTTTTATTAGAAAGATATTCGTGCCAAGCTGATGCGGACTATGCAAACGAATTATTGAGACTCTTTGTTCAAATATCTTCTCAGCTTTATGGCCCAGAACTTGTGACTTTTAATATTCATTCCCTAATCCATTTAGCGAGAGGTGTTAAAAAACATGGCAGTCTTGAGGATACTAGCGCATTTTGCTTTGAAAACAAATTGCAAGTCTATAAAAACATGGTTCGGCCATGTGGTCGCTCACTAGAGCAACTTGTTCGTCGTATTGATCAAGAATGTAGAATTTCGGTTTTGTGTGTAACCCCAAGAGTTTCCAGCGCTGCACAAAAACCATTAGTTCTTAAAAAGCTTCACTTTTGTGGTCCTATTTTGCCTGGACTTTTATCGGTATAACAGTACAAACAATTAGTGTTGGAAAATACGATTTTGACAAATTCTTTGCCAGATAACTGCGTTATAATTGAAGGAAACCAAGTTGTGTTAATTGCAAATTTTGTGTGGAAACATGAAAAACTGTATGTAATTGGGAGAAGATATTTACATCAAGAAAACTTGTTCTCTTACCCGTTGCCATCTAGTAATATCTATGAAATAGTTGTTTCCCAATTAGCAGACACCCTGGAATCTTTTGAATTTTGTAAAGTCAAGTACAAATGTATTCGAATACCAACTTCTTTTCCAGAAACTGGGTCGTATTTCGTGTCAAAACTGCTTAATTTGAATATAAATTGAAACTTTATGCTTCTGCTGAATTACAAATTTGCCGCCATTTTTTTAGTCAATTCATTTCTAATATCATGTAAAATCAGTACATCCGCATAATATACCTAAATGTTGTTACGATGAATATCCTTTGTTGAAAAAATTAGTATATTTCGCTTTCTCCGTAACATCTGTAGATTCCAAGTATGTTTCTGACATATATACTTGTCATGTACTGTAAGGATATCCGTTTACTTTCATATCTCCTTACTTAAGGGATGGGTCAGAAGTAATCTTTTTTTATTGTAAACTGTGGACTATATGGTTGTACCGCTTGGGACTTTAAAATCATGTACTTTGAGTATAAAACATACACGTTGCAAGAAGGTACAAAATGGATAGACGGGACAGCGCCAATTTTCATACAATAAAGAATACACCCGCAATATACCATCGTCCTCCAAATGGGACCTGGAGCTATACATCCCATATTTATGTACATGTTGTGTCAATCGGATGAGCCGTGTTAGTAGGGTATGACTTGAGGACGAACATAAAAATCGAAGAAGAAGAGGAGGGGGTCAAGTCCCTTAAAGATCTTTGTTTGGCTGATTTTTATCAAGCTGTGGTCAGAGTTTTAAAAAGACAGCCAGAAGATATCAATCTTCCCTTTCTCCTTACAATGGGATCAAAGATTTTCACGAGTCAAAATATTCGTCAAAGAAGAAGAAAATGGGGGGGGGGGCACTAAGTCCCTTAAAGATCTCTGTTACATCACAATTTATGGAGAATAAGTAAAATTGAGTCATTTAATAGGTTATTAAGTGTATTAATGGTTTTCATAATTTTATTTACAGGGCGTGACACCCAGCTCTGTTTGAAAATATCCATAGTAAACATGAATTTGGCTGTATTAAGATAGTTTGAAACTAATGTGTACGAAATCCGTAAATATAACACGATTCAATTACTCTTCAGTAATTGGATGTTCTAAAGACTTATATTATATCTTATTATCTGCAATAAGTAAGTATACCACTTAAATTGCAATCTTTAATCTTAACTAAATTATTTTCATTTAAGTCAAAGAAAAAGCTGACAATTGTAAATACATCACAATTTATGGAAGGTTACAAATGTAACGGCATTAACGGCAAGAAAAATTTATGTACGGTTATATCAATGAGCAGACCCTTTCCGATCGATGGATGGATCCTGAATGCCCTTTTTCCCCACAACCGTCGTCAGCCCTCTACCGAACGTCAGAAACCTAAATATTACCATATAAATATCAGTATACAATTTTTTTTCATTTTGGAAAAAAAAAATCATTTCGACTGTACTATACTGAAACAGTGAAACTATGTATTTTTATTTATTGTTTTCTTGCTGTATTTATGCAAAATATTAAGAAAATGAAATTAAAAAATTTCAAAAAATATGAAAAAATTCGGGAACAATTCATAGTCCCCAATTCGCACAAGGCCAACTGCATCACAAGGAAATTTAATATTTTTTGGGTCGCAAGGATTTTGTAGCATATGGCAATAATTTCATAAGGAATTTAGAATAAAATAAATTTAATTGAAAGAAAATTAAAACTATTGTCTCAAGGAATTCGTGTCATAAGTCCCAATGTTCACAAGGATTTATTTATAAAATTATTTAATTAATTAAAAATGGAAATTTTGTAACAACGACTTTGTATCATAAGACCAAATTTTCAAAAGGATATAATTTTTTTTTATTTTTTGTTAATTAATTTGTTAAAAATTTAATATTCTACTATTCTAAATTCAACTGAACCATTGAGTCAGAAGGCATGTTGCAATATAATAATCGATGTATAAAAGTAAACAATTGATAACATTGCAGAGTCGTAAAGGATGGAAACCTTGCAAACTCCTGAATTGTTTAGTGGCGCTCCTTAGCGGATGAAAATACCAAGTTCAGAGTAATATAAGAACGTCTTTCAAAAATGTCAGTTTAGCAATCTTAAGTTCCAACAGTCTAAATAGCAAAAAATTTAAAAAAAAAGTATGTCATGAGCTTGTCATAGAAGGGTACACGAACTAGCTTTAAAAAGTATTTCAAAATCTTTTTTCTTCAATTAAAATTATTCCATGTTTTATAATCTCAATTACACCAATTCGATTAATTGACCACTTTTCAAGAAGGAAGAATTCAAAACCATGCATCCATTGAATATTTAATATCATAAAAAAGTTCCAATAGCTCAGTTAGTAAAGCGATAGATAGGATTTTGAAAATGATAAAGATCAATCCTTTTGTCAATTGTCTTGTCAAACATAAGCTTTTGTTAATTGTATTATTTTTTTTCCTATTTTCAACAAGAAAGTTTTAAAAACGTAATTCTCTAAAAGAAATATGTTTTTTACCTTTTCCTTAGTTTGAAAAGTTATTTTCTTAACAAATAAAGACTCAGAATAAAACTTAACAAACCGGAAAAACCAGTTTTTTCAACACAACCGCAGTGACGCTTATAAGAAGCGCTAAGAAACACTCGAGAAAAAGACATAGAGCTCCTCATAAAATAAGTGATGCTACCAGGGTTCTATGGCTCTGCTTTAACTGCCTTTTTTAGTCTGCTTTACTTTACTTTGCTATGTCGCGACATTGCCAAACGCCTAGTCGAAACACATGAAATTAAAAAATATGAAAAGGGTATTTTTTCTTTATTTCAAATGAGGTTCTGTATTTTTCAAAAAATAAGCATAATCTTGATTATAGCTAGGCCATGTAAACATGGGCAAACATATTAAAAATAGCCAAAATAGCTAGAACTAGCCATTTGTAGACGCACTGCAATTCTCACAAAACAAATTTCTGGATTCACCCAAATACGATTTAAAAATGGCAAACTCTTGCAAAATAATCAATATCAGATTATACTGGAACAATTCTGGTAAAGCGACGGCGACAATTCGGGCACTGTTGCGGACGCAGACGGCGTAGACATCTCTCACAAAAACGATGAACGCAAGAATTCATTGTAAAATTTGCCGGTCCATCGTAACAAATTGTGCACTGATTATCGTCTTCAATATTTTCTGCATAATCGAAAAATATCGGATTTGCTGGATCATTGTTTGGCTGAATTTCCTCTATGTTGTCATCAGCGAAAATGTCATCAGCAAGAATGACATCACGCGGGTTTTCATTTTCTTCGGCGTCCAAATTACGCAGTATCCTTTCGAGATGTTGTCTTCTATATTCTTCTTGGCCATCAACGATCCTTCCACGACCAGCCACCCGAACGCGTCCCGCTCCTCTAACGCGACCAGCTCCATGAAGAGGTGGTCTACCCCTCGGACGCCTTAGAGGAGGATTGACAGGTTCTCTACCACGAACATTTCTTCCACCAAGTGGCCTTCCTCTTCGACCAGGAGGTCTCCCCCTTTGACGTCTAGGGATTGGGGGATTTTCAGCTACTTCAATTTCGTCTAGGATGACAGGCTGTAGTGGTATCAAAGGCTGCACGGGAGCCAATGGCTGCATGGGTGCCAATGGCTGCACGGGTGCCAATGGCTCTACGGGTGCCAATGGCTGCATAATATCAGGGCGAGGAATTTCCAACACTAAATTGGCATTTTGATTAGCGACTGCCAATGCAAACAAAAGAGCTAGCGCTCCAATTTCTAAATCTCCTCTTTCTCCAATGTCTAGACCGACCGGTTCAATTTGTTCAACTGCTACCCCAATTGCTTCTTCAATTTGAATTATTTCGATGTGATTTGGAGGGTTACGAATGGGAACTAATGGTGGAGGCTCGTTGACCGGAATGGCTTCTTGAATCTCTCGCCTAGCGGGAATTCCAGGAATGTTGACAGGAAGAAGAACCCTGAATGCAGCGCGGACATTTTCAAATGGTCCATCTAGTTCTTGCTGATAGAAATCGTTGTGAACAGCATTCTGACCAACATCCGGTTCAAAGTAATTTGACATTTGGATTAAAAATTCTTCTACAGTGATTCGTCCTTCCACCAGATTTGTGGTTGCCAAGTTGATGTTTCTATCCCGTCGATTATAATGTTCTCTTCTCAGGTACCGAGTTCTTCTCCCTTCACGGGCAGCTAAGTAATTGTACACTGCCAGCTGACCCACTTCTTGGAGCCTGCCTGTTAACAAACAATTATAACATGTTAGGATAATTTCAAATAATAATCGCATTCAAATTATAAACTTGCCTAGGAAAACCCACAAATTAGGATGTGCAAATCCAACCAGTGCATTCAATATGCGATGCCATGCTTCTAAAAAGTTGTTAGTGCGGTTTACGTGCCTGAAGACACAAAATCGCTCTGGGCCTATTCTTTCCAGCCAGAAGGAGCGCACATAGGCGACAAACTGGCTTACGGGAACTCGCAAATTGGGAGGCAGTAGAGGACTGATTTCTTCAAACAGATCCACGAGGACCTAATAATTCAAAAGAGAAATACAATATTATAATTTAATAAAAAGTCAAATCCAAATTTGCCATGAATAACACCCTGAATAACCATCCACGAGATCACTTACTTCGTACCCTGACCATGCGCGTCCAGGTGGAAGAAGAGCCAAAGCAATCGCCATTTTTATTATCCTCCTTACATGCTCATTATCACGATAGGCTGTCTGAAGTCCAAGACGACATGCATACCTGTACATTGCCTGATAAAAAATTATTGAATTAAATTTACATGTAAACATGTGAAAAAAATATTGTTATTACTGTTCCAGAGTGGTAGTAGCAACCTCTTGCTTGGCCAGTGGGAAAAGTTGACGCCAAAGCTTGTAATATGGCAATTTCATAATCACTTATAAGAAACAACGGTCTCGGTGATCTACCGGTATGTTCTCGGCAAATTTCAAGAAGGCGTCGAAGGCAAGCTTCGTATAAAGCTTGCGATCTTGAGGTCATAAGAAAACTAGCAATGTTTACAGCCTATGAAAAAAAAAAACATAATTAATTTATAGTTTATGACTGCTTTTTTAATTACTATTTTTCACAATTAAAAGGATCAAGTCCTACCGTATTAAATGCAATAGCGTGGAGTGAAGCAAGTTGTGTGAATCCGTTCGGCGCTGAATGGAAAGTAGCATCCATATGCAGTTCTACGGCATCCACAAATGCTTGCAAACAATTGATATTAATGAAAATGAGGGCTTCTTCGCCTCCAACTTCAATTCTCCCCCAAAAGAATTGCGTTTCCCCATTCATGTCCATCCTATGAAGTAATTGAAAAATCAATGTGAGATATTGTGAGATAAATCAGATTTTGTGAAGCAGCATAAATCGTTATTACCGAAAGCGCTGAGAATTTAAAATTAAACGTCCAGCATCTTCAACAGATGCAGGGATAGGAGGTTGATTACTTCTTCTGGCTCTATTCATCGAGCTTCGAATCTCTATGAATGTTACTGGAGGGGGGCCAGGAAACCTTTTATTTAACAATAATTTTGGTTGAACTATAAAATTGATACTAATACACTATGGAAACCATTACCGTCTTAAAGCAGCGATGTAAATGTTTAACAAACTCATGTTTGAGTTGGCAGCCATCTCTTTACACAAATTGACGAACTCAAACCGTTTAATTCTCACTCTATGATTTTCATGATTGTGTTGCCCATTGCTCTCGTAATGACCATTTCTGCATGTCAAAGTAGCACGGCAATGGATATTACGATCAGAACACCTGTACTGTATCACATTTCTTTCTCTACGTATATAACAAATCACATTTATTTGCAGCTTAAAACAACAACGAACCATAACATACCTTAATCTCCCATTCTGATGCCAAACATATTCACCGATTCGATCAATCAGCACCATTTGTCCTCGGCGAGCACCAGGCATTCTCACATACCGCTCTCCTTCCATGACGTCTGAACAGTTTCGTTGATCACAATAGAATGAAGTAATATATATGTTTGCTAAAAAAACTATAAACTTGTTACTAAGGAATTCAGTTAGATGGTCAGCAACTCATTTAAGAGTTTCCTATTGGTTAACCCCAACCCCTAATGGTTAGCCTAAGCCCCCTGGGAATGATCTTGTTCTATACGTTCCCAACCCATGCGATTAAATGAAAGTGTTTTATGATTTTAAACTCACAGATTTCTTACAAGTATTTTTCAGTTTGCCTTAATTTTACTTATTTCTTGTAGTTCTTAAAGCAATTTTACATTGTTGTGAAGCTGTTTGAAATATTTGAAAAATTCGTACAAATTTTTCAGAAACAAAAAACTGTAAACCCTTTAAACTTAAGTTGCATATTTCGACCAAATGGAAAAGGAAATTTTTAATATGCGTCCCGCTTTTGTTTTCAAATTTGTGGCAAACGTACTCCCCCCTGCGTTGGCACAAATTTTTTGAAATTAAAAATTAGTAGTAAAGGCTGCACATCAACCTTGCAAACTCCTGAATTTGCAGTAGTGGCGCTCCTCAGCGGATGAAAATCAAGCCAAGTTCAAAAAAATATAAAAATATCTTCCCATTCAAAAGAGAGGGAGAGATCGTTTCAACGAGAAGAACGGTAATGAGAGAGTAGTTTAGGCTATTCAAAACTAGCAACCAGTCACAATACTTATGATCCGTCTTTATACATATAACGAGAGCCCAGCCAAAACTATACATATTTATACATTGCACACAACCTTTACGCAGTCCTCTTGATATATATGCCGGGCTTATCACCATACGCAGCACGTCTGTGTATAAAACTACAACGCAACTACCGAGATGCTTTAGAACTATACCGAATTACATCTAAGAGGGCGAAAGTGAATAGACGAGCCCGAAAACAACAACGAAGACGTGCATCGTCGTAGTCAGCGAAGAGTGGAATCAATGGATATATAACTAGAGCAGAAGCATCTTCATATATATGCTGGCGATATTATAGTCGGCGAGGTTTTTTAATTCAATAAGTACTACATACAGCTAGCGTCCAGTATACAGCAGTGGTTATAGGGTTAGTAAACAATGAAACATTAGATAGATGTCAAGACTTACGCAAACGATCAAAATGGCTGGATACAAACACCGTGTCAAGTCCACGATAAGTTGCCCACTCGGACACATGTTTAGCACACCACTTATGCATGTTACCAGAGACATTATCCATGCATAATCTCCAAAGAGATGGGACACACTTTGGTTGAGGCATGTTCTGCTGATGGCGATAATAGAAAATACGCAAAATTTTACTTGAAAAGAGATAAATACACGGCACGACACGGTACGGACCTCGCCGATTGACAGTACTGATTACCTAATAAGGCAGACAATAGAACTATATAATGACGGGCGTATGCACTCTATACTTCTAAAGGCGGGAAAAGAATTTGGCGACGTGTTAGAAATGCAATTTTGTCAGATTTTTCTTTTAAATGCTGATGAATCCATTATCCAGTTCGTGAGCTAAAATATATGCAGTTATGCGGCAACCGGCAACTGATCTGTTTTTTTTCTTCTCTTAACTATTTGAAACACCCTCTATATATATATATATTGATTCCTCTATATAATGTTTTGTTTTCCATTTATAAATGGAAATTTAATTGCGATTATACATGGAAATTTAATTGCGTTTATAAACGCAATTATTACATGATGATAAAAATGAAACAACAAATTTTTATAATTCAAGGATATAAGTTTCTTATAAATTCTAAGTTAACGACATTTGTGTGACGCGGAGCGCTATGGCTCAAAAATCTGCTTCTACTTTCTAACCAGAACGCACTTTACTTCCATGATAAAAACCAATATGGAAACCAAAATTCGAAGGCGGACACCCTGCCACCAATGGCTTTTTTGAAATTTAATTCCTTTTTTTCATTATTCTCTCGTTGCTATTAGAGAATAAGAGCGTATATAGAGACGTATGGCAAAACAAAGAAAACTGATGGACTTTGTGAATTCAATTCAAAAGCCAGCAATGACCAAAGCCAGTTCAGTATAGCTAGTGATATGGCTTCGCCATTTTCTCGTATATAAGATGTAAATGTGACATTCTCATTATACGTAATATAGATAAACTCGGGCAGCAAAAGAGCCGGAATTTTTATTTATAGATAGATTACTGAAGTTGACTGGATCGTCTTCGACGCACCACTGGGAAATGACTTCGTATTCACGCACGCTGTTGGTGGTTGTTGGCTTATTCGCAATGGTTACTCCAGCCGCGTTTATGATGAAACGGTTCGACGGTTAATAATTCCTGCATCAATTCAAAGTTGTAGCGGTCGTAAAGAGTCACATCACACGGTAATTTGTGGTTTGGCACGCAAAACTGGATGCAGCAGTACAGCTGCTAAGGCCGGGTCCGCGTCCAACATGTCATGATTGAGTTGAGTGTGTACTATGTAATAATGTAACGGAAGCCTTCAAGCCTCCAAACTCAGTCTCCGAGAAAACCATGTTATAGCTATGCTGGTTTCCCCTGTTAAAGTTGGAATTTTTATTTGATTGTAGATGCGGGACCACCACACCCACCTATATAACGATGGTTTCCCACAGCTGAGAGCAATGCTTTGCATTCCTCTTCTCATCGCCCATGAGTTAGATATAACTATATCTGTTTCTATATCTGTTTTCCCTTGCTATAATTCAATTCCTCACTGTGTTTGACTCCTTTCCTCATAAATGTGTATTTATCTTTATGTAGAATGAGAGACACGGCAGCGATGACATTCATTTTGACATCAGGCGTATAATCACAATAGCAGTTCTTATGTTTACGAATTATGGACGCCAAGGATTTCTGTCTGGGACATTTGCTGTTTATTTACGAGTATCTAGTTCAGCATCCCTGATAATGTAGGATATCGCAATCCAGACAACTATTTCAATCGACATTATTTTCAAATAAATGAACAGTATCAGTTACATGCAATTTCAGAAGCAGAATCAGCCAAAAGAACGGTCAAATAAGGGAAAGTAGTCAATACGCTCATCGCCAGTTGGCAAAGAATCAAAATATACGGGAATTCAATAAGTAAGATGAGGCGAGCTGTTTTGATTCCTTGTCCTAGGAGTGATTCGTTATAATTTGTGTTATACTTTAGTGGGTTCCTGATTAAGACAGAATAATTACACGAAATTTGACGACAGCTTCCGTAAACAAATTCCATGAAGACAACATAATATAAAAACTCCTCTTATGTACAACTTGCTCGTCTCTTTTTATTGGCGCAATCGACGATTATTCACGATTTCAAAAGATGTGAATCGAAGATGTGAATCGAAGATTTTATCCTTCTCGGTGGGATTGTTCAATTCGATTTTCTTAAAAATAATGATTTTAATTTTTAGGCAATAAAATGTGTCAGAATATCATTTCCTTTTTTATTTTCAATTGGAGTAACACATCACATCACACCAACTGTTTAGAAACGTTCGAAACACATCTCACGCGAATCTTCTTGTCGCTAATCAACGAGACTTTGACTCGTTACCCTCATCAGGAGATAGTCTGGTTGTTGAGATAGTCCCACCATGGAATACATGGGTCCCGGCGCAGACAATGCAAATCGCCGTGTGACTCCTGATAAGATCATAAAGTACAACCAAGTCATTCGTCGCATCTTTAAGTGAGGAATCAGCAATACTTTTAAGAAAATAACATTGTAATTAACATTTTAAACTTTAAATTGGCTTAATTTCATGGGTACAAAAGTTTTGATAGTGAACGCTATGGGCGTCGTTGCGGAGGAGTATTTGTGGAAATGCGCCCTGACTAGATTCCAACGTACGAACACAAACTGCAAGGATTTCATCCATCCGGGAGTCGATAGTGCGATATCGATTGACAGTCAACTCATCTTCAACGATATCTGTGAAAAACCCACTTGACAGACAAATGCTAATTTTCTATTTCCCAATTTATTAATAAGGCTAGACTGAAATATAAAATATAATGGAAAATAGAAAACGCTTTGGTTTTATTAATTACTGCTACTCTAACGGCCAAGGACCCAGTACACCTACGTCTCAGAAAGAAAACCACGTTTCCATGTCACGTTGAAATTTCATGTGTATTTAAGATTAAGAAAAAATAAGAAATTCGATTATATTAATTCAGGGTCACCCCTTACAATTGTATGCCAATGGGAATTGTTGCTGGAATGGGTCACCCCATTCAGGCCATAGTCATAAAATTAAAAAAATTGAGAATGTCTGGAATACACATATTATTGCGATAAATGAATTTAATTGTAAGTCATGTTGCGAGGAATTATTGTGCTGAATTGTAGCGTAAAACTTCATGACTTTGTTCACAGCTTCGAGGAACATTTTTCAGTTACCGCCATCCGACGGGTACAAATAGCAAACAGTCCAGCTTCAGTACATACCGAACGAAATTCAGCACCGTTTGGGGAGAAATTTTATTAGCTATGATGCTGACAAGTGTCAAAATTTAAAAAATTCAACATTACGAGTACTGTAAGGACAGAGACAGACCAATAATTCTAAACGAATGTCTTGTTCGACGCTCAAGGAACGAGCATGAATCTTAAAGATGTTCGATCTGCTTTCTAAATCGGGTATACTAGGTTAAACTTTACGATCTAACCGAACAGGACGCATCAGAGGAAGATCAGGAGTGTCGGGTCGATTGGTAGATATCAAGACCTAAATGCAAAAAAGCATTTAATATCAAAACAACGAAATAAAAATAATGTGGTGAATTCATTTCCACCTTGATATTTCCACGAGGGTCAGAACAGTCAAGTTGATTTATCAAGTCGAGCATAGTCCTCTAAACTTCGTTGTCCCCACCAACACCATCGTCGAAACGGGCTCCGCCAATTCCATCCATTTCGTCAAAGAATATGAGACAAGCTTTCTTCGTTCTGGCCATTTCGAACAGTTCTCTCGCCTTCACCATTGGATTTCCCTACGACAAAATAAGAATGATATCGAGAAATTAATCGTTTGCAAAATAAAATTTGGCTTCAATTACCTCTCCGCCATATCTCTGATCAGGTTCCGTTAACTCGAATGAAACAAGTTTCTGTTTGGTTAGCTAATGCTTGAACGTTAAGAGTTTTGCCAGTACCAAGAGGGCCAAAAAAGAAAAACTCCCTTAGGTGGCTCAATGCCAAGATTCACGAATCTCTCCGGCTGCTAACGCAATAAAGTAACATTGGTATTTCTTTAATCGAAATGTAACTTAACGGCTGAATTACATGAAGCAAAGGCGTTTCCAAAGCTTCGCGAAGTTTTTCTGTTGGTTCCTGACAGCCACCAACATCACTGTAGGTAACATTTGGTTTCTGTTCCTCTTGCATCATTGTGACAGTAGGGTAAATTTTTGGTGGGAGAGAAAAGTGTATCTGGTATTGGTTCCGATTGACTCAAACACAGCAATGTCTTCAATGTCAGTAGGAGCCACTGAAGCAGCCAGATTAACCGCAAACGTGGAAAATTGACATATTTAGGATCATCAGGGCATGCATTGATAATCTTGGTATGATGGCAACCTACAATAGGAAATGTTTAAAATACAATCTGAATTGTGAAATAACAAACTGGTAAACATACTTTCAAAGCAGGTTGTTCATTTGCTATTTTATGTTTATATCAGCAGCAAGTCCCAAAATGCTGGAGGTGCTAGTCCTGTGTCTGATTCTTTGATGCCAGCAAGTTCATTCACTCGTTTGATAATGGACTGAATGTTTTCTTCTACTGTTTTTATTGACTCTGTATATTGTCCTTGACCCTGAAGATTAAGTTGGAGAACATGTAACACTACTGCATCACCAGTGAAACGAATTGGGATTAGTAAACTTACATAAAATTCAAGAATTTCGAAGTTTCTTTCTTCGAGAGCTGTTAATAATACAAAATAAATACAAAATCAGAGTAAGGCTTAGGATCGAGAGAAACTATGGAACTTAAACTACTAACCTGTGAAATATATTTTTGAGGGGAAACGAAATTACTGTTACTGAAATTATTTTAGGTAAATTTGTTGAATGAGCACGCTGACACAAATCAAACAATGACATTATGAGACAACTTTGATATAAACAATACCATTAAATCACGATGGAAACTATACAGATCGTTGTGCCCAATTGTACCGCCTACCGCTAGATGGCGCAAAGAAGTAGTATTGTAATACCACAAGCTGAGTACTATAATTTTAGGGTCATTTGGCGTTCCGTATTTAACTATTTACCTCAGTGGTCACTCATTTAAACTTCGCGCTAAATTAATAAAATTGAAATTCGATAAATATCGCCCCTGACAAGAAATATCGATTCTCAATAATTGAGGGACTTGTGATACAATATCCTACTTGAAAATAAAAAATATCCTTATGCCACAATATACTATTGAGATAATGTTATATTTTTCCATGAAATACAGTGGGACTTCTGAAACGATATATCAGTGACCCATTTTCCTTGTGACAATAAAAATCATAATAATAATTTATTCATATTTCCTTAAAATACATTGGCACTGTGTCACAATGGCCTTGTGCGAAACTAAAATTTTTACAAAATTTTAAATACGAAAATTCTTGAAATACAAATTCCTTATGACATTTAATCATTGTGGCACATGGTGCTTATGAATATAATTCCTTGTGCCACAAATTAATTGTAATTTATCCTTGTGCGAATGGGGGACTGTGATACGCACCCAAAAATTCAAAATATAAAAAATACCAAATATTAAAAAATTATTTATAAATATATTTAAATAAAAATCAATTTAAAATATATTTTTATTTAAAAACTCGTACACCCCATGAGTTGACTACCCATCGCCTGACCCTTCCCTGGTAGTGGTAGCACACTGATGTCCATAGGATGTCCGTCACCAATCCGACTCGTCCGACTCGGACGTCCGAGCCGACTGCCATAGGATGGGCGCTGGACAGCCTAATGTCGCGCCGTACGACGTCGGAATTGGGACATCCTTTGGACGTCATGAAAAATTTGTCCATAGGACATCCAACCATTGACAACCAATAGCCGTCACCAAATAGACGTCGTCTGGACTTCTTGTTTTGATCCCTATCCCGTCGCAATTGGACATAATTTGGACTTGCATAGCCCTTCAAATAAAATTACCCTCGATTAAATGTTTGTATTTCAATTGAACGAAACAAATACACAATAAATCGGTAGAATACGCGCATTGACTTTAACTCGAAAAGCGTTGCCTTCAACTGCAGATGTATGACGTAAGAAGATTTTGTGTTGATCGTTGATAGTATTGGCAATTAGTTATCGATGAATGTCGCCTCCTCTTTGATGAAAAAATCGACTACCTCTTCTAATTCTCCTCCACGGCCTTAAGTTTCTTCGGTATCGATGTTGTTAACACAAGACAAGGACACTGACGTTGACACCCGGAAGGAGGCATTAAATTCAACTTGAGCAAGACCAGGTACATGAACTTTTCTTGGTTGATTGTTTTGATGGACAGTTAATTTGGAAAGGTGTACAAGCTGATTCTCTTCTACACCAATGACCCTTTGAAAAGAAAAAATTTAAATAATTATTCTTTTACCACCAATAGAAGTGAAAAAAAAAAACTTAATTGGGTCGGTTTACTCATCATTGTCAGAACCATGCTCCTGTGGGACAATTCCCGTCTTATTTCGTAGAGTTTCCGCAGCATGCTTCACAGCATTACGGGTCTCCTTCCTAAATGCAATTTCTGTAACTGCAGCAAACTCTTTTGCAAGGCAAATTCCTTCTGTAAAATCAATAAGTTGATAACAAGTTCTAAAAGCAAACATATAACTTGTTTAAATACATACCATAAATTGCTTCAGTAACTTTCATTCCCTCTAACTTATGCTTTTGTGGTTTGTCCTTTCTTATTTTTCCACTCCAGTTTACGACGGCTCGAATTTCAATTGAAAGGACCCTCTCCCAGGCACGTTTTCCAGCATCAGCAAGGGTTACTCCACCAATTTGTTTAACCATCCTTACCTAAAGTTTAAACAAAAACATAAATTTGTGTCCTATTTACCACAAACAAATTGAAATACAAATATGCAAGGCAAGTCGTATAGGTAAACACAATTAAGTAATGTTAAATTAATTTTAAAATGAGAATAAAATTGCATAGATCAATCAAAAACTCTTAAGATTACTAAGAAAAGTAAATAATATGAAGAAGTTCTTTTACCAATTTTAAATATTGATCAGCATTTGTCTCCAAAACTTTATCGTAGGCAACAAGGTCATCGCGGGTCTTTAATGGCAATTCAGACATATCCACTAAAGTAGACTGATCATTTTCCATAACTGATTGCGATAAATTATTATTGGATTTGGCAATCAGCATATCCATTTTTGCTTCCAACTGAGCCGTTTTTTCCAAGTTTTGACACAGTAAACGCAATACTTTATGTTTGAACGTTGCCTCCTTGTCGTTTGAATCATTAGACTTTGGCTGTTTGCAGTCTGTTTCTGTTTCAATAATTTTGCAATCTTTCACATGACAATCAATTTCGGCAATGGTAACCTGAAAACAACAGTTGGCACTTTTGTATAAATTATTAGGGGCAGAAAAAATAGAAATAACCTGCAAACCAAACCATGACGATTTGGCAAACAACGCATAGGGTACAACAATTGTACGACTGGAAGAATAGGTCTTTGCATCACAAAATTTGAGAACGTCTCCTTGAGAAAATGTTGCAAAAATTTTCAGTTTCAATAACAACAATAAATAATAATAAAAATAATAACAATTCTCTATAATATTAGAAGACGAGTGATGATGGAAATAAGGGACATGGGGTAATTCAAAACAGAGGAGAACGAACTGAAAAACTACGAAACGACAGTGATCACACCAAAGAAGGAATTCGGTTCAAACTCAATCGTTCTTTACAAGATTGGGACTTAGCTTTAACCTAGTAGTGTTGACTATTTTCCTAAGTATTAGAACAGTTTTGCCTGTAAGCTGACCATATATACTGTTGTAAATCCGCCAATAACGAGTTTCTCAAACCGAAGGTTTCCAAACGCAGATTAATGGAAACGCATTCGACTTCACATTAGATGATTCGCCGCTGGCCAGTTTTTTGCAAAAGATCGGTATCCTTGAACACGTTGGACATCCAAGTTGATATCTCTGCTTTCCCGCCTTACTCCAGTCTCCCCTATATGGCGCATGGGCAGCAAAAAAATTAACTCTCTAAAAGCCGTTTTTTTTTTATTTTGTCAATATCTTTTGAGTATGAAAGAAAAATGTTGCAAAATTGTATCTCAACTCCCTAACAAATATGTCCCACTTTCCAGGATAGACAATATTGTCTTGTAAGTAATAGACACTATTGTCTACAATTCACGGACAATATTGTTTAGGTTGTACGAATTATAATTCTTAAGGTAAAACTGAAGAATGTTTTCCACTTCATATGGACGGAAGAGTATGGAAATATATGTCGCCCATTGGAAAATATATACGCGTCGCTCATTTGCGATGAAAGTTTCCATACATCTGGATCCATCTTGTCCAGCACAAAGGCATATTATTCAATATTAATTTCCTGTGTAAAGGGTGTCCCTAAATGAGTTGACGCGTGAAATAGACACTTGTCAATATTATTACGGTGTAGGCCTAACATTATGGGAAACTAAACATTAACTAGACTTACGGGCTGTTAATCTAAGCTACTCATATTCTAAAAAGGTGTTATATTACTGGCGCCGGACGGCGTCAGTAGACACGCCTCAACAGTCGACGAGGTTGGGATTCGTAAATATGTAACAAAAAAAACATTTTCTCTGCCTTTTCTTTTGTCGGTGAAAACTAAAGATAATCTTCTGTTTGGTATTCTTAACGCCCTCTCGATCACCATCCACATTCCAAAAGAGGGAACAAATGCCCCCAAACTTCATCAAATCCTTGCGATTATATAGAGTGGTTCGAGGTTGCCATCTTGGCATGGTATTTCTGAACACGTAGTGCAGCCACAACTGAAAAGCATTGGCATTTGTATAGAAAGAGTGCAAGCCATAAAGGAGGAATGGAGGAGGCACAACTCGAGGAAATGTTTGGGGCGATGTTGGTTTTGCCTCAAGCATAGTTAAGCCTCCTTCATTCCTCCTTCATGGCTTGCACTCTTTCTATACAAATGCCAATGCTTTTCAGTTGTGGCTGCACTACGTGTTCAGAAATACCATGCCAAGATGGCAACCTCGAACCACTCTATAGTCTGTTAGAGCACTAACAGTTAACACAGGGATGTTTAAATGGTACTCCCATAAATTTTTATCTCAATCAGTAACGAATGAATTTCATTGAAACTTTCACTAAAAGCTTTCAGATGTGCTGATTTACCCTACAAAAATTATTTAAAAATATTCGTTGGTTAGTTATGGCAAAAAGTAAAGAAAACTGAAATTTGGATACTGGCATAGCTTTGACGTTCTTGCACAGGGAAGATAAAATGGTAATTCCATAAATTTGGCATTATATTGTCCATGGATCATTCTATTTAACAAGGGAACTTACAAAACGATATCAAAAACATCGAAAATACAAAACTCTCTGTTATCGATTTCAATGAAAAAGTTTGCAAATGTTAATCTCAATAACTAACGAACGAATTTCGGTGATAATCTCACCAAAGCTTTCAGATGAACTGGTTTACCCTAAAAAATTATTTTTAAATATTCATTGGTTAGTTATGGTGAAAAAATCAAAATAACTGAAATTAGGGTACTGGCATAGTTTTGACGTTCTTACACAGGAAAATCGGTTTAGGCAACCTTTATGTGGAAGGCAACCAATTTTGCTGGGGCGTTAAACCGTTTCTTAAACCGATTTTTCCTTAAAAAATCTTGAAAACCACCCCAGTGTAGCCCAGGCGTTATATAACCCATGTTCAAATTTGTGGTATCCCACAAACATGATACATTAAATTTTAGGATCTGAAGATCTTAAGAATGCTTTACCTTTTGCAATCTCTGTGCTTAAATTATTTTTTCTTGCTTAATTATAAGATCAACACTTCAACATGAAATTTCTGTAGTATTTTTAAAAAGCTAAATTATAGTCTGGCTAAGATTGGAACTAAACTTCAAAAGATATAAGTAATTTTATATCATCCTTCACTTGTATATCGCAAAAGGTAGAGTCTATTCGTCCGTCAGACGGAAATATAGCACCGGGGCTACTCTTCCGTCCGACGGACGAATAGTGCCATTCCTTTCCAGGGCTATTCGTCCGTCGTGAAGGAAATTGTATATGCTTTAAATAGGGGAGATTTTACCTAACTATTTCTGCAAGTTAAGCCTAGGTCCGCCTAGGTCTATGGAAACTCTCAATAAAAAGTATGTAAGAATGAAGAATACATAGAATAAAAATAAAAGATAATTATTTTTTTTTCGTGTAGAACAAGATCAATTGTAAATTTAATGTCTTTAAAAAATGAAAAGTAACTTTTTTAGAAGCAGGGTACGAGAATTCAAGGCAATGAACGAAAGTCTTTACGTATATAACGCAATTCAGTTTAAGCAACCTTCTTTTAGAATGCGAAAAATTTTGTTGATGCGTAAAAACCGTTTAAAAAACTTATATCATTTTACGCAACACTCAAAAAGCCTGAAGTCTGTATGTGTATAACCATAGGTTGCTTAAACCCACTCTCTAAGAAACGCTGTGTTCTAAAAGGAAACTAATGTTTCGCTATAGCTAAACATGACTCGTTTGCCACCTCCTCCGACACACGATGTTCTGAAATTATTTTCAAAACTTAAATACTTTCCAAAAAAATATCCCGAGGGGGTTTTCAGATAGAAAAAAAAAAAAAGGGGTGTGGAGTTGAACATCCCTCCCAATCCCACCTCCTACCCCTCTATTTTGTGCACAGTCTTGAGGCGCGCGTGCAAAATTATTTTTTCTAACAGTCTTAAGTCAGATTCGAACCCACTGATCTCAATTTCAGTAACAATTCCGCAGACTCCAACGGAGTCGCTCTACCAACAGAGCGCAAGAAAGGTAAATTTTTGAGAACAATTAAATTTTCTATTGTGAACGTACCTATATTTTATATTGAAAAACAATATTATCCGACAGAGGAATAGGTTTTATCATGGTAAAATCAATTACTTATAGCTGAAAAAACCGACGGTGGACAAACGTGAAACATCATACTGAAACAACAAACGGACAGTGAACGCCGCAATAATTTCCGTTCATTATTCATTTTTTTTTCATTATTATTTTCCGTACCCTGCTTCTAAAAAAGATACTTTCAATTTTTCAAAGACATTAAATCAAAATTTCACCTTGTTCTATACCAAAAAAAATTATCCTTTATTTTTATTTTCTATGCATTCTTTATTCTTACATACTTAAATGTGTATTTGAATTATCTTTTAGTATCTCTTTATTGAGAGTTCCAATAGAACAAGGCTTAACTTGTGTAAATAGTTTTGTAAAATCTCCCCTTTTTAAAGCATATGCAATTTCCTTCACGACGGACGAATAGCCCTGGAAAGGGATGGCACTATTCGTCCGTCGGACGGAAGAATAGCCCCGGTGCTATATTTCCGTCCGACGGACGAATAGATTTTACCATCGCAAAAACCATATTTTTACAAATATTTCGTTAAATAACCATCGCAACAACGTTCCACCATCCTAACGTAGAATTTAATTGGAACAGAAACTCAAAAGATATGAGTCATTTTCTATTATCATTCACTTTTGCAAATTTCAAAACCCATATTTTTACAAATTTATCTTTATTAAACTAGAAAAAACACTTACAATACTATGTTTCCCAATGTAAAATTTATTTCAGAGCGACTATCACTGTTTTTGTTGACTAAAAAGATATGTGTCATTTTACATCATCATTCACTTGTACATTTAAAAAACTATATTTTTACAAAGTTAATAAAGTGTTCTCCTTATAATGGCATCAAAGATTACGTCAAGTACTGGCCAATATTCGTAGAGGAAGAAGACGGGGTTCTGACTCTAAAAGATCTCTGCTTGGTCGTGGTACAACTGCACAGCAATCTACTAAGAAAACCTCTTAACTGGTCACTCTGCATTTGAATTTTCTCAAGCCTAGCTGTTTATATATCATTATCTGCAATGTTAGAGTAAGTTTTAAGTTTAAATTTTTAATGTTTACAGCTGTTACCACCAGCCACTTGTTGTCAAGTGTATGCCTGTTCAGTGGAGCCGAGCTCTTCAAATTCAAATTCAAATTGCCACTCTTATTTATCAATAAAATTACCTTCCTTGGAGTGATTTCAAAATGAAGGAATAAGTTGAAGATTTAAGGGTGAAATTGAATAGGAAGAGGGAAATGTAAGAGCTGTGGTGGTAGAGAAAGATCTTCCCATCACCAGCCCTGGACACACCGTGGAAGAAAATTCTCAATCTTCAAGAAATCGTACTCTTAAGCATGGTTGTTGATATAATGGTTCCCACTATCTGTGTTATAAGGTCCCATAAGAAAAAAATTGAAAGTTCTCCGTCAATGATCTTCCCTCAGGGCATGGTTACTACGAAAGTGCTGCCATCTGAACACACAATCTCTAACTTACAACAATAATTCCATGTCCATACGAGATTTAACACATAGGCAAGATAGCCCACCAATGTTTTTCCCAAACTTCCAACGCATTCGTGGGGCAACGGTTAAGACGTCGATCTGTATATCCCGGACTCCGTGGTTCGGTTCCAGGCAAGGGTAGATTTCTTTTTGACCCATATACACATTAGTAATATTAAGTTTATTTTTTTTTTCATCTGAAATTAGTTAATTAGAAATCATAAATAAATCTGTTTTACGCATGCTTATCATCATAGCCCTACAACTTTGTTTGGTTTACGAGCCATACGAGGGACTTAGAAAATTTCTGTGTTGTTTCAGTGTAAGCTTTCACCCTTCCAACACCAGGTCGCGGGGCTGTCGCAGTAACCAAAGATCACAAAAAAATCAGCTGCCTTATGGGACCTTATAACACAGACCGTGGGAACCATTATATCAACAACCATGCTCTTAAGTAATGACATCAATATATTCAATTACGTATAGTTATATTAATTAAGATTCTTTCTTTTTGTACCAGAAAACCAAGCAAGGCAAAACCGTTGAGCAACAAGAAATCAAAGAAGAATTTTTGTCAGGCCGTAGTTCGACAAAGACAGCCAGAGGAGAACAATCCCTTACCGCCCCCCCCCCACACATTTCTCCTTACAATGGGATTAAAGATTTTGATGAATCCTGGCTGATATTTCCATCAACAAACCGCAGAAGGAAACCCACAAACTTTAAGAACTCACGCTTCTAATTATAATATTAATGTATAATTTCAATTACATAATTATTAAAACTACAACGATTTCTTTCTTTTTGAATCAGGGGAAGACAAAGAAAGCCAAAACGGTTGAGCAACAACAAATTAAAGAAGGATTTTTATCAGGCTGTGGTCACGGTTCGACATAGACAGCCAGAAGAGATCAATTCCATGGAAAATGAGAAGTGCTGTGGTTGTAGAGAAGGATCTCCCCAGCACCAGCCCTCAACACACCGTGGAAGAAAATCCTCTGCCTTCAACAACTCGCACTCCTGAGTATGGATATCACATATAATTTCAATGACATAACGATTAAAACTAAGATTTTTTTCTTTTTATATCAGGGAAGGCCCAGCAAAGCCAAAACGGTTAAACGGGAACAAAACCAAAAATCATTTCTATCAGGCTGGAGTTTTAGTCCGAGCCAGACTTCCAGAACAGGCAGAAGAGATCAATCTCCCACTTTCTCCCTTCAATGGGATTAAGGATTTTGATGACTCTTGGCCAATATTCATCGACGAAGAAGAGGAGGGGGTCAAGTACATAGACCTTGATGGCATAAATACTGTCAGGATTTTGCTTTTTACATCCAAGAAATACTTTTCTGTGGTTCGAAATTATGCGAGTACACAACAAAGTTTTCATCAAATCTCATGTTTTCACAAATTAATAACTCATGGTTAAATTACCCAAATGCTCCACGACTAATGGGCTTCAATACACAAAAATCCTCGATATCTGGACCTTTTAGATCTGTTGACATGATGTCTGAAAGATATTTAATTTTAATGTACTCAAGTAACTCAACGGATTCAAAGTTCAAACGAATAAGCATGCAACTTCCATGTTCCAACTTCTGCGACAACTGCGCCACCTGGCTTACCTGTCGACATCGTCTAGAGAAACATCAATTTTTGTTTAAATTTACTTTAATGTCATCAAAGTTAAAAGCAGACGAACTGAGCAGGCTACCATCTAACGCATACACCTAGAACTATTTGTGCCACATTCATCAGCCATCATGAAATTCAAATTCGAATTTCATCTTATATTTATCAAGAAAATCGCCTTCCTTGGAGTAGTTTCGAAATGAAGGAAGAAGTGGAAGATTTGAGAGTGAAATTGAATAGGAAGAGGGCAATGAGAAGTGTTGTGGTGGTAGAGAATGATCTTCCCATCAACAGCTCTGAAGAACCCGTGGAAGAATCCTCAATCTTCAAGAACTCGCAGTCATGAGTATAATAGCACTTATAATTTCAATGGCATAATGATCAATACTTATATTTCTTTCTTTTTGTACCAGGACAAGACCAAGAAGTCCAAAACGACAGAGGAACAACAAAGCAAAGAGGGACTATCATCAAGCTATGGTCAGAGTGCGACCCAGAATTTTAGAACAGGCAGAAGAGATCAATCTCCCACTTTCTCCCTTCAATGGGATTAAGGATTTTGATGACTCTTGGCCAAAGTTCATCGACGAAGAAGAGGAGGGGGTCAAGTCCCTTAAAGATCTTTGTTTGGCTGCTGTGAACAAAGATTCCCCTTCAGTTCTCGTCAAGCCCTCTTCAGTGGAGCCAAAGTTTTTGAATTCAAATTTTGAAAATTAGACACTTTTTCAATTAAATTGCCTTTTTTGAAGTGTATACAAAATGAGTGAAGACTTAAGGGAGAAACTGAACAAGAGCAGAGAATTGAGAAGTGTTGTGGTTCATGTAGAGAAGGAGATCAACAGCAACACCCCTCAACACCCGGTGGAAGAGAATCTTAGTCCCTCAACATCTCGCAGTCCCAAGTAGGATGACACAATTTCAATGGTATAATGTTTAAAACTAACTAATATTTCTTTATTTTTATACCAGGACAAGACCAAAAAAGCCAAAACGACTGAGGAGAGTAAAGAAAGACTTCTTTCAAGCTGTGGTGAGAGTACGAGCCAAAACTCCAGATCAGGAAGAAGTCATCAACATTCCCCTTTCTCCCTTCAATGGGATTAAGAATTTAGATGAATCATGGCCCGTGTTCATCGACGAAGAAGAGGAGGGGGTCAAGTCCCTAAAAGAAATTTGCTTGACTGTTGTGAACCGATATTTCAGGCGACTGAAAGAACCTCTCAAAGAACTACCGATGACCCTTCAAATGGATGTTTTACGATTTAGATACTTGTTATCTTCTAGGTAAGTTTCAACTTTTAATTTTTTTTAATGTTTATGTTTAATCTAAGTAACGTTTTAGTGTTTAAGTAAATTTCTTAAATTTAGGCGAAGAAATAACCTGGAGCCTTGAAAGTTGGTAAACTTTGTACATGGTGTTCATAAAAATTCAATTAGTATCATCAAAATTTAATGAGAGTAAGTATATTTTAGTCATTAAATAATTTATTAAGTGTATTAAATAGATTTTTATCATTTATTTACAGGAACGTGTAACGCACATTGGGAATAATGTGTTGAAAATTTAGACTTTCATTGTTATGACTTGAGGACGAACTAAAAAACGACGAAGAAGAGGAGGGGGTCAAGTCCCTTAAAGATCTTTGTTTGGCTGATTTTTTTCAAACTGTGGTCAGAGTTTGAAAAAGACAGCCAGAAGACATCAATCTTCCCTTTCTCCTTACAATGGGATCAAAGATTTTCACGAGTCCAAATATTCGTCAAAGAAGAAGAAAAGGGGGCACTAAGTCCCTTAAAGATCTCTGTTTGATTGTTGTCAATCAAAATTTCAAACGACTGAAAGAATCTGTATGGGACTTTACGGCCACCCTACAAATGAAGTTGTTCTATATCGTTTACCTTCTAAGGACTAGCTATTAGTTATCTGCTGAGTAAGTTTTAACTTTTAAATTTTAATATTGAAACTACATAACATTTTAATGTTTAACTAAATTTCTTTAATTTAGGTAAAAGAAAAACCTGGAGAAAAAGGCTTGGAAGATGTCAATATGGTAAGATACCTTTTACGTAGTGTACATCACAATTTATGGAGAATAAGTAAAATTGAGTCATTTAATAGATTATTAAGTGTATTAAAGGTTTTCATCATTTTATTTACAGGGCTTGACACCCAGCTCTGTTTGAAAATATCCATAGTCAACATGAATTTAGCTGTATTAATATTGTTTGAAACTAATGTGTACGAAATCCGTAAATATAACACGATTCAATTCCTCTTCAGTTATTGGAAGTTCTAAAGACTTATATTATATCTTATTATCTGCAATAAGTAAGTTTACCACTTAAAGTTAAATTGCAATCTTTAATCTTAACTAAATTATTTTCATTTAAGTCAAAGAAAAAGCTGACAATTGTAAATACATCACAATTTATGGAAGGTTACAAATGTAACGGCATTAACGGCAAGAAAAATAAATGTACGGTTATCAATGAAAAGAGACCCTTTCCGATCGATGGATGGATCCCGAATGCCCTTTTTTCCCCACAACCGTCGTCACTCGTCAGCCCTCTACCGAACGTCAGAAACCTAAATATTACCATGGCCTACTTAATTACTAGGCCTGCTTTTTTCACCTATCCCCCTCTTTCAACCTAACTGGCAGAGAGCGCACCTAGCGGTGAGATGCGTCGACTCCATTTCCGTTTCATGCGGTGAGCCTAGGAGTTTAGTAGGCCTTGGTAATATTTAGGTTTCTGTCGTTTCATACAAATTTTGAGGGAAATCCAAGCAATCTCATTGGCTGCGCCCACCAACGAGAGGAGTTATTTTTACAATGTCTTTTATTTTTTAATTTGAACAAAAACAGAAATTTTCCAATGGGGAGTTTATGGAGGGTTATTTCCTAGCTTAATTAGACTCTAATAAATACAGCTCTTTTAAAAAATATCACAATACGATTTGTTTCATTTGGGAAAAAAAAATCATTTCGCCTGTACTGTACTGAAACAGTGAAACTACGTATTTTTATTTCTTGTTTTCTTGCTGTATTTATGCAAAATATTAAGAAAATGAAATTAACAAATTTGAAAAAAAATATGAAAAAATTCAAAATATAAAAAAATACCAAAGATTAAAAAAATATTTATACATATATTGAAATAAAAATCAATTTAAAATATATTTTTATTACTACCCATCGCCTGACCCTTCGCAGTCTGTTTCTGTTTCAATAATTTTGCAATCTTTGCCATGACAATCAATTACGGCAATGGTAACCTGAAAACAACAGTTGGCACTTCTGTATAAATTATTAGGGGCGGGAAAATAAGAAACAACCTGCAAACCAAACCATGACGATTTTGGCAAACAACGCATAGGGTACAACAATTGTACGACTGGAAGAAGAGGTCTTTGCATCACAAAATTTGAGACCGTCTCCAACGCAAGCAGCATAGGCCATCACATGCGCGATATAATGTTGCTCGTATACACCCTGGAAAAGTTGGGCCTGAGGACCAATTGCAAAAATTGCCACGTCATCACCACCATGAGTCTCGGAGTAAATAGGTACAGCTGATGGTTGTAGATAACCATCAGCAGCTACGAAAGATAAAGGTTCGTTAAATGAATGATACAAAGGAGAAAGGATAAAATATACAATTTAGATTTATGTATGGAGACATTATAAATCGTTTATACTTGTGTTGACGTTAGTTAAGTCGATACGGGTCCCATTTTTATCGAATGTCGTATTGAAACCAGGGCCGTTAGCATACGAAAGTGTAGTGTACGGCTTTCCATCATCACCCATATCTCCAGACAAACCTAAAATTTATTAAAATGCTGCGTAAATCTGTTATTTATATAGATAATCATTGGCACGTAAAGTCTTGCGTCGACGATTCTCCGGATATGATTCCTATTAGGCTACGTGGCTTATCATGCATATTACCCAACAAATTGTTTCCACGTTCTGGATAGCCGTTAATTGTCATAGTATGTGAATGATCTGCCGTCACAATAATCAAAGTGTCCTCAGTGTTCGTCAATTCCAAGGCAGCTGCGACAGCCAGATCAAATTGAATAGCCTCCTCGAGTGCTAGTTTGGCACGTCCGTCATGATGAGCTTGATCGATCCGTCCACCTAAAATATACGTTAATAAATAAATTTTATGCTATTGAAAAAACTGCATTTATAATGGTGGATTTGCGACAAACCTTCGACAAGAAGTACGTAACCGTTGGTTTCTTTTTGCAACATCTGAATAGCTTTTTTGGTCATTTCTTCTAGTGTAGGGTTATTTGCCGCGCTCGATTCCAAGAAATATTCCATGTGAGCTGGACTGAACAAACCTGTCCAACAGAATTCAAAGCATTTATTAAAATTGTTGGTGATCCACTAAAAATTTTCAATAATTATGGTTACATGAACCCCTATGGACAGTGACTATTTTTATTTTGTAAAAACTAACCGAGAAGTTCATCAATTGTAGCGACGTCTACATTCTTCAATTCATCTTTGGAAGTTACATATTCTCCCTTAGGGTGTGTCGTTTTCCATTCTTCAATAAGATTTATGCCATCCCGGCGACGGCCAGCTGCTCCCGTTTCTGGATCTTGTTGCTCCTTTGGCGTAAAATAGGCACGCCCACCGCCCATAATCACCTTTTTTACAAAATGAGTTGTTACTAAGAAACTTTTTGCATATGATTAAAGATTTCTTACTTTAAAATTTTTGCCAGGGCTATTTCTGACTAGCTGTTCAGCGATATCATCACAAGTGGTCGAGTCTACACCATCATCAAGCGACTGAGCGTAGTCATCCTCCCAGTCACGGTTAGCGACGTGCGCGTATGTCCCTGATGGTGTGGCGTGAGTGACTCTGGTCGTCGTCACAATACCAGTCCCTTTATTAGCAGTCTTTTTGAAAATAAAAATATTTATTATTACTATGTATACGTATTTATCAAATATACATAGTTTATTGGAAGGAAAAACATATTTGTGTGATAAAATTAAACATAGAAAGAGTAAAGACATACCTGAGCCCAGGCCATGATTGAGCTGACTTGATTAGCCTTTTCATTTTGCGTTGAACAATTCTTGTAAATGACGTTGGAGTCGAGCCCTATGGTATCGATGTCCGTCTTAACACCGCATAAGTATGCTGTTGCCGAGCAAGCCGAATCAGCTACTTGTGCGTCCGTACAGTATGTCTTTGTGCCATTAAAAAACGCGTTTCAATATTATTCGATTGTTTCTCTGGTAATTTGAACTATCACAACTTTGGGCTACCCTTGATAGAGCGGTGTAGGGGAATTTGTCAAAAGTGAGTTGTTCCTCTTCGCCCGTATTACCGGCTTTTTGTCCTTTGTAGATCCTTGCGGCCGTGACGGTCGCAATCGACATACCTTTATTGTTAACCAAAAAAAAGAAATTCAAACTCTGTGAGTTTTTCGAAGGATACATGTGAAAAAGAACATTAACCGTCTCCCAAGAAGAAAATAATATTCTTAGCTTGCGCCTCAATCGGTTTCTTGTCCAATTCTTTTTGCAGCAGAGCCTGGGCTGTACGCTTCCAAAACGCAGCGTCTGTTTAATTTGTAATTGTAATATAGCAACGCAAAGATAGAAAAAAAAACTACAGGCTAGTAGTGCAAAAATATTCCTATTCTCTGTAAATACCTTCTTTCTCGGCTCGATTTTGATTTTTTGATCTCGCCGTATGAAGTGGAATTGTATTGTGATACTCGTCGGCGTTTCCTACTCCCATCTGCACCACAACGAAGAACAATATGAGAAAGGGAAACGCTAAGCTGAAATTTCTCGACGACTTCATTTTTTATTGTGGTCGATCTTCCGTTCAGTTGGAAACTCCGACAGTGAATAAAAGCCCAATAAGGACACAGTAGTCTATATAACATTCCCTATTAACATACCCAAACCACATCTCATAGCATAGAATGATTGAACATATTAACCTTCGCTCAGTTTCATCAACAGCCTGTCACATGTACATTACAAGCCTTATGAAAGATCATCTGATCATGAGGTTACCTCGTTCATTCTTATCAAATTAGATAAGACGCATCACCAACATTCAACTTGCACAAAACGAAGGTGACAATTTGTCGTTGAAACATTTTATTACCTGATGCATGAAGTTTTATCTATTATGGTCGGTTTGACCTTCCAGCTCCCTTCTTATCTGTGTAAATTAAAGTACCAGTAACAATCTAATTGATAAAGATCTTTAATATTAGGCCTGCTGTCATCACATATCATTCCTAATAGGTCAATAGTGGCTATTATTTTTACGGTAGACATAAACATATTTTTATTCTGTTTGTTCTTGACCTAAAATTCAAATTACAGTGAAATTGCATTAATACTGAATACTGTAAGTAAACAAATAAAGAATGTTTATTTTAGTGTGTGTTTAAATAGTGTGTTTCATACAGAAAAAAAAATATATTCTCATTTCGCTTTTTTTATTTCCAATTTTACAAAGGCATATACAGTAAGTTTATTAGAATCTTGAATATTTGTTATTTCGTTTCAATGATAAAAAAATGTTTAATTCGATCTTCGGGGAACATCGCAAAATTTGACTCCAGGACCAATGCAAGCGGCGTATCCCATAACATGAGCAATGTAATTTTGTTCGTAAACACCCTGGAAGAGATGAGCCTGTGGACCTAGAGCAAAAATAGCGACGTCGTCACCGCCGTGAGACTCAGATGACAAAGGCACCAGCGCAGGTTGCCGGAACGAATCGGCCGCTAAAATATAGAAGAATAAATGTCAAAATGTAATCCTATATTTGTAGAATATTTGCTTAATTATTGCGTGCTTCAATTGTGTGGCAATGATTAAAATTTAAGTGCGTTAATATTACTCGTATCAACATCGGTCAAATCAACGCGCACTCCACCAAGGTAACCGTTAACGGAGCCAGGTCCATTGGCGTAACTAAGAGTCGTATATGGTTTGAGATCAGTAGCCAAATAACCGACCAACCCTAAATATCGACAACGAGATGAAACCGAACAATTAAAGTCACGTTTATACAAGCGAAGTATACAAACATACCTAGAATGTCATTGCCACGATCGGGATAACCGTTAATGGTCATCGTGTGTGAGTGGTCTGCAGTGACGATGATGAGAGTGTCGGCAGGGTCCGTCATATTCAGAGCAGCCGCGATGGCGAGATCGAACTGGAACGCCTCCTCAAGAGCAAGTTTAGCACGCCCATCATGATGAGCCTGGTCGATTCTTCCACCTGTAAAATTTCAGCCTTTAATATCGTCATGGTCGATGAAATAAACTAAAATGAGAACCTTCGACAAGAAGGACGTAGCCATTTGCTTCCTTCTGCAACATTTGAATGGCAGTTCGAGTCATCTCTTCCAGTGTTGGGTTATTGGCTGCGCTCGATTCCAAGAAGTATTCCATGTGAGCTGGACTGAACAAACCTGCATGTTAAATAGAATTCAAAAATTTAATTAAATTTAAAACTTTCCAAAGGCTATATGATTACTAACCCAGAACGCTATCAGTGCCGGCCACATCCAAATTGACCAGTTCGTCGCGAGAAGTGACGTATTTGCCAGTTGGATGATCTGCAACCCATTGGCCGATCAGATCTTGACCATCTCGACGACGGCCAGCTGCTCCTGTCTCGATATCTGTCATTGTCCTCGGAGTGAAGTAAGCACGACCACCTCCCAAAATCACCTTTAGAATACAAATACATTTGTTAGTTAACACCATAATTCTCTTGAATCATTTTAATAAATGAAATGCTGATCTTCACTTATACTTTGAAGTTTTTGCCTGGATTACTGAAGACGAGCTGTTCGGCGATATCATCACAAATGGTCGAGTCGACGCCGTCGAAAGACTGAGCATAGTCATCCTCCCAGTCGCGGTTGGCAACGTGAGCATATGTTCCAGCTGGTGTGGCGTGAGTGACTCTGGTCGTCGTCACGATACCAGTTCCTTTGTTAGCGGCCTGCGTTCATCAATATTACAATCGATTACAATTTAAAACAACATTTTTAAAATAAGATTTTTGTTTGATTTATTATGTTTTGTAATACCTGAGCCCAAGACATGACTGAGTCGACATGAAAAGCAGGATCGAGTTGTGTTGTACAGTTATTGAATTCAACATTGGCGTCGATTCCTACCGTGTCCGTGTCGGTCTTGACGCCGCACAAGTAAGCGGTAGCCGAACAAGCCGAATCAGCAACTTGGGCGTCCGTACAGTAAGTCTATAATTTTAAAATGTAGATAATTAAATATAATTTATAAATGTTTACAGAATCTATAATAGAATAATACTCTAGATAGTGCGGTGTAGGGGAAGCGATCGAAGTAGAGCTGTTCCTCTTCGCCCAACTTGCCAGCCTTTTGTCCCTTGTAAATCCGAGCGGCAGTCACGGTCGAAATTGACATACCTTCATATTACAGATCACTTTTAAGTTGTGAATCAGAATTTCTAAGGAATGATTTAACAAATTATACGTACCATCGCCAAGAAAGAAGATGATATTTTTAGCCTGGCTATTGATGCGCTGTTTGCCCAGCTCGTCAAGAAGTAGCTGCTGGCCAAGTTGATTCCAATATGCAGCGTCTTTATAAAAATAATCGTAATTTCAAAGAAAAAATATATAGACAACAACCTTCTTTAGCTACCTTCTGTTACAGCTCGATTACTTCCGGCAGCCGCCCTAGCTGCAGCACGAGCGGCGCTGTCCCGATGTTGTTCATCTCCTAGAGCAACACCAGTCAAGGCCAACATCAGCGTTACCGTCAACAAAATCATCTTGGACGAGTACATCATTCTTGACTCGGAATCGACGAATTGAGCCAGTTGAGTTTACCCCGTTCGGGATATTTATAGGCTTCAATACTTGTCTGATGCAACCTACGTCATCATAATCTTTCCGTTGTAAACATATGCAGCAAACAAGCAAATTAAGTCTTTCCAAAATCCTTTTTGATAGGGGATTTATACTTATCATTTGAAAAAAGGCGTGTTTTTTTTATATCGAGATCAGACGAAGATGATGACAAAATTGGTTCGTAAATTCACTGGACATTGTTTATCGAGAGTGTCGTGCGCATAAAATTTATACGTAGGCTACTTACCAGTTGGATCAGATACCTCACGTATCCGCTTGATATCGCACCGGATAACCCTAATCATAACTCAAATCGATTCTTTTTCGAGGTTATAAGCAGCCCGACTATACCTTGATCTATATCACGATTGCCGTTTGGTAAAAAAATAAACATATTAGACGACCGTTGGAAGTTGTATCGCTTGTCTGTATCCCATGAGTTTTGTTGCTGCTTTTTAGTACAAGAGATAAGTATACCTTCCGCTGTTTTTCGACTATACAAATAAGAAATAATGATCGAGACCTTGGACGAAACTTAGTCTACTTACTGACGCGGCTAATTCAGATGAATGCAGAAGCTAGATCCATCTGTAAGCCCCTTGGTATGAAGAAAACAAATAATATTTTATTTCTGTACAATTTTGGTCGACATCACAATCGTCCCTTTCTAAAACCTCCCTGAAGCCAAGTTTTCGTATCAGTGGTATGCGCAGGTATATTAATTCCCCTGCAATCCTAAATTCTATCTCAATGTATTTTTGCGTTCATTTCATTCTTGAAAATTTGTAAATTTACAGGCATACAAGCATGTCCCGATGCAACGTCATGAAACTGAGAAAAGGTCCGAAATCTCCGAGCCAAAATGCTTCGATTTGAATTAACAGAAAAAATCAATTCGCGTCAAAATCAATTATACATCATCTGTAGGAGTATATGCTAATTTTGTAACCGTCAGACAATAAGGTCCGTGGGTATATACGCCTTCGGGCAAAAAATTATTTTAAATTATGCAAAATGTAACATGAATTACATGATGGTCTAAATAATAATAATCTAAAGTCCTTTACTGATATATGTAGTGCGAGGTGGATTGGTGGCGCCGTATATACCCATGCATCATGTACTATTTATCATGATTTCTACTTGGATTATGCTTGAAGTATTGCCGAGTATTGCTTAATGATCATGGAAAACGAAAGATTTTTTTTTTCCGGAATACAAGTAATATTATAAACATTATATTACACTCTCTAAATCTTGATCCATTTGTTGAAAGAGAGATATCAAGGCGCATAATCCCAATGGTCAATTTGTCATGGTTGTAAATTTTAATTCATCAATCTCAGACACTCAGATTAAGCAAAAATAAATCATTTCTCATTATTTGGTGATACGTATTAGGTCATAGTAGAGAATAAGTTATGTCGAGAATATTTTCATTGATTGAAGTTGAATAAGAATTGTGATCACAATAAATGACCAATAAATAAAGCAAAAATAGGTCGCGTTTAATTGTGCGACCAATTTCTACGCTATAGACAGTAATCAATCCAGTGCATATATCCTATACTTGCGCCAAATTTTCCGAATCCTCCGGTTCGGTGATTAGTACGTCGTAAGCGGGATCATAACAGGAGGGGGAGGAGCCTAATGATCTGATATTAGATGACCCGAGACTTGAACCCGGGACCCCGGAATGGAATGACAGTTCCCTAAACATCCTACCATTGGGGGATATTAGTATTTACTGAATTAACCAAATAGATTGTCGTTTGAAGGGAAATATTTTTTCTTTTTTTTCTATATTACTATTGCTTTTATAGCCTGCTACTTGTCTGTTTACTTAATTAGGAAATTTTTTGGCAGAAATCTTGTTTTTCGAAACAGTAATTTTGACCGTGGACATTCCAAATTGTCATTTTCGGATGCCTTTGTAGAAATAATGTAGGGGAAAAAATTTGAAGGAATGTTTATTATTTATTTGTCGTCAAGAGGAAAGAAGCTGGTATTTCTTAGAGCCTGGTTTATCAATAATAAGGAAATTAAATGAGGTACGAAAAACATAGCAATTCTTTTTCAAGAACCCTAAGGGAGGGAGCTAGCATTTATAATCGTGTTATATTTTATGAAAAAAGCGTAATAATAATGATGGTAAAGAGTTTGCGTTTATCATTCCACTGATGCCAGTCTATAAAGCAGTTTATAAGCAAACTGACAAACTTTGAAACTTGTTCCATGCTTGTTCGTTGAAGTGAAAATTTGTGGCGCAACGCCATCTATTATCGAAAAAAATATAGTGCTTTTCATTCCCGCTAGAAAACTCAGGCGCTGAAAATTCCGTGACGTTCGTCTGCTTATTCGTTGACTGACTTAAAGCCGTTGAGCAGATTCAAATTTGAATGGAAGCATAACTCCACGTTGACGGAAACTTCCAACTTATAAAGTAAAATTTCTTTAAGATAAATAAAATGGCAACAGAACTAAAAGGTCCAGATATCGAGGATTTTTGTGTATTGAAGCCAATTAGTCGTGGAGCGTTTGGGTAAGTTAACCATGTGTTAATTGTGTAAAATCTGAGATTTGACGAAAGCTTTGTTGTGTTTTTGCAACATTTCGAACGACAGAAAGGTGTTTCTGGGATGTAAAAAGCAAAATCCAGACAGTATTTATGCCATCAAGGTCTTGAATAAATCTGATATTGTTCATCGTAATATGGCTTCGCAAGGTAACTTTTGTTTGCCTGAGTTGTGATTGCTTTGCTCTATGAATCATATCCTTTTCAGTCATCAGAGAGAGGAATGCATTGGCCATCTCAAAGAGTCCATTTTGTGTGCAGCTGTTTTATTGTCTCCAAAATTCTTCCAACATCTACATGGTGAGTGATTTTTACTCAATTTTGATACTGTGATTTACAACAGTTTTTAACTAGGTCATGGAATACATGATTGGTGGTGATTTGAAGTCCTTACTGAGTGAAACAGGCTACTTTGATGAAAAGATGGCCACATTTTACACAACAGAAGTTGCTCTAGCCTTGGAATATTTACACAAGTACATTGCCCCTGTGTTACACAATTTATGTTTACATCTTTTATATCAAAACTTTCTATGTTCCCCTAGGCATGGCATCATTCATCGTGATGTGAAACCAGACAACATGCTGCTGTCTGATAAAGGCCATGTCAAATTGACTGATTTTGGTTTGAGTCGCGTTCATATTGGCAGAGGTAAAGTGGTTTACTTAATACTTTTTTTTTTCTTCTTTTGAGAAAGTTATTGCCTTTTGTGTATTAATTATAAATGCTAATCTCGTTTTATGGGTGTAGACTTGAATATATCAGATTTGCTTTCGCCAGTGGTGAACAAGAATGATTACCATATGGTGAGAACTCCCGGTCAACTCCTTTCACTGACGTCCCATTTGTCGTTCAAGAGCGGCATGTCCCCATGCTCTGACCGGGGACAATCACCCGTCTTCAATACGCCAGAAATCATGAGAGATCATGAAGCATACAAAGAAAATTCTTTCTCTCTTGATTTGAACCTGGATTTTTCCATTGGAGCAAGCCCTCCCAGGAACAACGACTCTTTTGCTTCCCTGAAGCGGAAACACGACGCCGAATCTGAAGAACCTGAAAGTCAAGTGCAGTTTAAAATCCCCAGAACCGGTTTGACAGAAATTTTCCACTTTGCTAATTTAACCGAGGACTGTGACCTCAGGTACGTCCATTCACAATCCATCACTTTTGCTTTTATTCTAAATGAGAATGTTGCTTTGTCACATTGAAATGTTAACCAACAGGTCTTTGGCAACTAGCAAGTCGAAAAACAACTTTAGTCCCCCCAGTTTGAGAATTAACTCGACTCCCATTAGTCAACTCAGTCGGTCTCAGCTGCAATCCAATAATTGCCCGATGCCCTGCCGAAGTCCTTTACCCGGTTCCAGCAGCTCAAGACAAGACGATGCCAAAACTCCGTTCAGGACCCCACGTCTAATGAAACGTGGCAAAAGGAGGGGAGCAGTCGTGACATTCAGCAGTCCGGCCGTCTGCGAGTCGGCCGATATCAGTCAGTACGGCAGTCAGAATGAAGGCTGCGTTCTGGGCACGCCTGACTATTTGGCACCCGAACTCTTATTGAAGAAACCCCACGGGCCGGCTGTCGATTGGTGGTCATTGGGTATTTGCTTGTATGAATTCCTTTTGGGAGGGCCTCCATTCAACGACGAGACACCGGAGAACATTTTCAAGAATATCCTGGAACGAAATATCGAATGGCCGCCCGAGGACGACGATTGCCTCAGTCCCGCTGCACGAGAAGCGATTGGTGCGTCGACCATGAGATCTATAATAGCATTTGGCTATTTTTCGTCGAACTTGTAATCTAAATCTTTTCTATTTTGTACCGTCTTATTTATTTAGAAGCGCTTTTAACGCTGGATCCTGCTGAGCGAGCCGACGGGTCCCGGTTGCGCACTCTACCGCTGTTTGAACACCTGTCTTGGACGCAAGAAATATTGAACGCGGATGCTCCGTTCATGCCGCAGCCAAAGGATCACACAGACACCACTTATTTCCAGGCTCGTAACAGTCTTCAAAATCTACGCGTTTCACAGACCGACTTTTGAAGGACAGAACAACAACAACCAAAAAAAAAACGGTTCTGTTTCTCAAGAGTGTTTAGCTGCTAATAACTCTTTTTACAACAACAAAATTATCCTGTAGCTTTCATTTTTGTATTTTACTTTAACCCTTTAACCCCGGCAATCATCTCGTCGTCTTTTGAAGTGAATATTTGTGTGAACGAAATGAAACAAAGAAACAAAACGAAGAGTACCAAATATTTTGTTTTTTCGTGTGTATGTGTGTCTACACTCTTCCATATTTTAAAACAAACAAGAAAAAAATAATAATAAGAATACATACTGTAAGTGAAAATCTGCATGTGGTAAGGCAAAATAATGAAAAAAGAACGCAGTGTGTATCACAGGGAACGACGTAATAAAGAAGAGAGAAGGGAGGAAAATTAACAAGGACATCAGAGAGTGGAACAAAAGGATAATAATGGAAATTTTTTTTTTTGTTTAGAATGGTAGATGGGGGGGGGGAAGGTTTTATGGACACATGTTATTAGAATAGGCCACGACGTTGTCCTCGTCACTTTAGTTCCAGGTTATGTAAATTTATGTATAATAGCGACCTCTAATTAGTGATTGGAATCATTCACTCTCTGAATTTCAAAATTGTTAGCAACTTCATGTGTTAAATTTCTTTTATTTTCTGTTTTGTTTCATTTCTCCTTTTTTTTTTTTTTGCTTTTTTAAATGGTGGGTGGTTGCACGTTTAAATATAGGAATGAATCACCGTTTACTAGCACTGCTTTTCCTCATGGTCAATTTCTTCCAGAATCCAGGTTTTTTTCGGTGGTGGATTCGACTGCTGTACGGGTTGCTGTTCGGTTTTCTTTTCTTTCAACATGTCGAGCAGATTGGGTTCGATTCCGGCTTTGTGGGCATCCAGTTGAACGTTGTCCCACTTCTGGACCGCATCGGGGGGCTCTTGGCCATCAATAAAAGCCTGTTGCAAATCGCGCATCATCTTCTTACGGATCGTCTTTTTCATAGACAGATGCTTTTCAATGTGTTCCCAGTTATTATTCGACTGCTGCTGCTGCTGTTGGTTGTTGCTGATGTTATTACGCTCATTGTACTCGTTCGTCTTGTTGCGATGATTGCTATTATGTGTTCGTTTTTTTTTAAGAAAAAAATCCAGTCATCCGGGAGTGGGCAAAAGAAAGAAGATTTAACGCATGAAAGAAAAGTCGAGGATTATTATGACTATTTTTGACTTTTTTTGAAAAGGATTTTAGAATTTGTTGTTGCTGCCTCACCTGGCGTTTTTGTGTTTGGTAGGAATTGAATTGTTCTCGGCTGGAAGATCGGCGTGAACGTGAAGATCGTTGAACAGTTCCGTGACGGTCCGCTCGTCCTCGGTCAGTTGTTTTTGCATCTTTTGCCAGGAGTTGCGTCGAACGGCCAGACCGCCGCCCCTCGATCCGAACACATCCCACAGGTCTGGGATTGCTCGCTCCGACGACATGGCGCTAGAGGTATTCACCATAGCTAAGCCGACTGCCCGATGGGTGCAGCTGTTATTACGGAATCTGCGCGACTGTGACTGCTAATCTGGAAAAAAGGGACAGCTATTTGAAACAGCAGGAAGCCAACGAAGACGACTAGAGAGATTAAAGCTTATAACATCGGTTCTATAGTGTTGAAACAACAACAAAACGCCCCTCTCTTCTTTTCCCTACTACACCATCTTCGTTGATGCAGCAATACACAATAATGCCTAGCTAGCTAGCTATAGTATCTTTTATTTTTTTGAGTCATTTTCGTTTTCTTTTATGACTTTGAAAAACAGGGTGGGCTTTTTTTTGAACAACTTTCCCATTTTCCAACGCAGCTGGACCTCATCGGCCCGTTGCGGCTGCTGCTGAGAATTCTCGACGTCATTATGCATTAGAGTCTGAGATTCTTTTATTTTTAGACTTTTTTTTTCCCCTTTTCATCTGCTTACACTCTCTCACACAAATACCTTATTCACTCTCTTTTAAAAAACTAGTAAAAATAATGAAGAAGGGAGAAAAAGTAAATTTAATTCTTTAAAGAGAAAACCGGTATTATAATAAAAGATGGAGCGATTGTAACTTGAAGTTAATCGAAAAAGACGACTTTCGGGAAAAGAAAAGGCCAGGCTAAACCGTGACACAATAGCCATCAAGCCGATTTTTAAATGAAGTTCAGCAGAGCGTCAGTTTGGAACGAGAATAAATAAAGATGAAATATACAGTACCAGAACAAACAAAATGAGTCAACCGAGTGCGGCACAATAAAATGTTGAGCTGTCAGGAAATCGACGGTTTTTGAGCAGACAAAAAAATTTGGAAAGAAAAAGAGAAAATGATAAATAGTGGAATACAAGAGAATAAGGAGAGATTGTCGCTAGATAACAACTCAGAAGGAAAGCCTACTATATTTCCTATCTGACGCTAAAACGTTTCGCAATGTCGACCCAGTTCAGCTAAATGACAAAGCTCAAACAAACTGAAAAACATTCAGGTAACGAAACGATGGAACTTAAGCGTTGCGCTATTTCAATCGCCTTACGATCGTAAAACAGCAAAAAAACAAAAAATGAAAAAGAAGAAGAAGAAAAAAAAAATAAGCGAAACGAAAGATAACGAGCCCGCGTGAGCGACTATAACGAAGGAAAGAGCATCGTGACAAAGACTCTCTCTTCAAGGTTATTTGAGATGCACAGGCGTATATGCACCCGCACGAAACGGCGTATACACATAGCATCGCTTATAATACTCTCGGCATCACCAGGCAGTTTCGTGATGAATTCAAGCGTTCACCTTTCCTCCCCCCTGAACGCCTGCTGGCTCACACACACACAGACACAAAACGAAGAGAGAGAGAGAAAAGTATAAACCTGCTGTCCTTATGATATTCCACACAGCATAAGACGAGGGCATAGGTCTCTTTTGTTTGGTATCCAATTCCTATAATGTATAGTTTATATCCCAGGCTGTTTTGTTTGTTTTTATTTTTCGTGCTGCTGTAACTGATACACAATAACGCCAAATAACGGCTATTTGCTATTTCGTTCAAAGTTTCTGTACATTCGGAGGAGATAGAACAAATGTAATTAAAACTTACTTTCGGTTGGAATCCCAAATGAGAAGCTGTTGTCCAAGTTATTGTTTTCCCCGTTGGAAAAACTGAACAAACAATACGTGGAATAATAATCCGGATAGAAAAAACTAGACACTGATTTTGAAAGCAGCTTACAGGTGAATAACGAATTTTTCCTCCGCAGCACGAAATATGAAAAAATGAACTCACGAGATATTTAATTCAAGAGGACAAAAACAAAACCCAACAAAAAAAACACCAAAGAGTCGACAGCAGCAGCAGGTCGTTTAATTGTTTGAACGAAGGTTACGAACGAACCGCCTACGAGCGCGGCGTTCGTGCGAGTGTTGCCCGCTGTCTGTTGGAGGCCTGGAGGAGATCACGTTCTCTCTCCCTCTCTTCCTTCTTCTTCTCCCCCTTTGGGATTCTTAAACAACAACACTGCTGGCGCATTGGTTATTCTACCTTCCTCTTCTTCTTATACATACCCGCCTTCGGGCCATGAAACACTCGTCAACAACCACACACACCTACACCCACGTATACGTAAAAATACCCTCCCCTCGAGGTTCGAGAAGAAGAAGAAGAAATATTTTCATTTCTTTTAAAAGAAAAACAAAAAAACAGTTTGGATTTTCCCGAAACTTGTCAAAAACTTTGTTTCTTATGTTGTGTATCCGTTGTGCTTTCGCGGAATTACTGTATAATAGTTAATGTCCCTTGCGATGTATACTGCGGGAGTATCGAGAGAGTGTCTCCAACTTCGTGATTGGATTTCTGCTCGACTAGTTTTGTCATCAAAGACGCGTTTCCAAATCTGAAAATTTCCCTTTTTTCTTTTGGGTTTTCTCTAAAAATCTTGAAAAACGAACTTTGATGTTGTTCTACAAATATCTACAAATATCTCGAGGGGTTGTTTGTTGTTGCAGCGCTTTGAAAAAATGATCCATCTCATCACACAAGAGGAGTCTGGTGGTGGGCAGAAGGTCATCAGGTGTTTCCACCTTATTTGCCCACACATCGGAATAACGAAAACGTATAGGGCAGCTGAGTGGTGTCTCTTAACCGCAGCTGCACCATCCAGTAGGCAGGAGCAACAACATAAATATACAAATGAAGAAATATTTGCCCTGGAGGAGCCTCTGGAGAGAGAAAGAAGACTTTTGTAATATTATTTTTTAATATTCTTTATACGGAGTTGCTTGCTGAATGGTCGGATATGTAGGAAATCGAATAATCAGATTTAAAAGGAATAAACGTATTTATATATTATAAGAACAACAACCAACGCGCATTCTTTCCCATTTTTATTATTTTTCATAATGCGCAGCTATAATAATAATATAGTATAGACGATGATATGCCCTTGACATTTGAATTACAAGAGATTCCCAACATTTTTATGTTTCCGATGCGGTTTTTGATGTGATAAAAGTTGACAGTTGAGCACAAAACGGTTATTTTCTTCTCCTTTTTAATGTTATACGTACATACGAAGAGATTTTCGGTGATTTTGACGAGATCGGCTTTTTGTTTTCATTTTCTCTCCCCCGCCCCTATCACGTGAATGATGAATACGTTGAAAAAAGAAACGGGAACCAGATCGTGACACTGACTTAAAAAAATGAGCTGACTGTCGTTCAAAAGTTGGTTGCCAACCCTCACCTTTCACTTTATAAAAACACGTCACGCGTACAATATCAGAATATGCATGGTCTCGTGTAGTAGTATAACTTTTTTGTGTTGTTACTTTTTTCGTTGACTCGAGTGTAAATTTGTTAATGTCAGCCTAAAGCGAGGAAAGAAAGAAAGAAAGAAAGAAAGAAAGAAAGAAAAAAGAATTTTGCTTAGAAGAATACTGCGGTCATTCGTTGAAAAAGAAGTTGAAGAAACCTTGTTGGCGTTCTAGACTAGTATCGTTATACGATAACAACAATGGAGGAGTCAATGGAGAAAATGTAATGGGATTTCCGTTCGATATTGACGTGCTTGCCGAACTCGAATAGTTCTCGGAGCCAGCAACAAACACAAAAAACAAAAATTGGATTTGAAAACAGCGATTAAGGTTGCTCACGACTCATATAAAAAAAGTTTTCACCTATCGGTTATGTGCGTCATCACGTTCTTCAGTGGGCGAAAGGGGCGGGCGAAGGAATCAAATGCGCCGGACCTGGATAACTCACGCTCTGATAACAAAAGCTGTTCGGGTTTTTTTTTTTTTCTTTCTTCTTCTATTCTGGCCATTTTTGTTTGTTGTTTCCCTTCTTTTATTAAAAAATATTCTGACAAGTGGTTAAATTTACGTAAGTTGAATGTAAACCGCATAACGTCATCGTCGTGGTTGGATTTGTACTTACTGGGACTTGGCGTTGTTATGGAAAATGCATTAAGGTCACTGTTTATATTTAACTATATTATATTACATACGTGCCATCTATTAGCAACGGTTTGTTGCCAGAGAGCGGATATGGTGAGAAACTTCCGCGTCCAGCTCATCGCCAATTGTGTGATCATTCACAACAACTTTTATTATCTCTTGTCGGTTTCTTTAACCTTGAATGAACGCTACCGTGTAAGTACTTGCCACGCAGTGTGGTGAACATTTGTATTTTGTACTCAACTGGAGGACGACTGTATAATAGATGTCTCACGGGGGAAGGAAAACCAAAAAATGTACATAATCAATTGTTCTCAACAATAATAAAATGGCCATAAATTGAACTACGACTGAATCAGTCTTGGCAAATATCTGGAAAACTATTGAGCTATAGCTTTCTGCTTGTTGTTGTGGAGTAGCACCCGGACCACTTGGTAAGCATTTGTCAGGCCAACAAACAAGTTTACACTGAATAGAGACCAATTCTTTGGGATGATGACCAGCGAGTATCGGGACCAGATAAATCCTGTGGCTGCCAAAGCACCTGACTGCCTAATGCTGACTTTCTCAACTGGGCGGTTCATGTCTCCGATGCCTGCTAGCACCAAGCCCTAGTAATAAAAACAAGTTTGCAAATAAGAAACACAAACAAAACTTTAATCAAAAAAGTGTTAAGACTAACCCATTTAAAGAGTGGAGACCAAAAGAATACGGTTTTTGGTCCGGCAGGGTGTTCCCATAAAGGTCGAAGTTTTTGTGGGACGAAACGATCAGCGAAATTGATCGTGGCTCTGTAAGCAGCTGATGCCATGTTGTATTTTTGTTAATTTCTAGGAATGGTAAATCTTATTAAGTTAAAGACAGGCAGCTAAAAAAAGGCGGAAACGGAACAAATAATACCCCTGAATTCAACCTTACTTAAATAAAGGAAGCCACAATAGAGTCCCTTTTTATAAAATGAAAACAAGAGGAATAATCACAATTTATGATCGGCAATTTGGTTCGCCAAGGTCCTCCTCTTTCCTTAGGGCTCAGGATATTATTCGTCATGACGAATATCGGAGCGGTCGGTACTTGCGCATTCCGTACAAGGTGGTACGCAGGTGGCCACAGAAATCACGAAATTCGCTTGACGATCGTCCATGAATTTTTGTTGGCAAACACTTCTTCCCTTGTAAACAATTTCGCTGTTGCCAGATTGCGTAACAGCGCGTGCGAGCGCGTGTTTTGGTGGACGATTAAATTAGTTTTCTAATGAAATGCGAGGACGTCATTAGTAATTCGTAAGACAGCTTTTCTCTCATTAGATTGGGATTTCCTTGCATTTTAAAAGCAGAGTCATAGGGTCTATTATTTATTAATTCTAATGGTTAAATGACAGGAGATTCATCGAGGTCATATACTGTCAAACCCCAAAACCTCAACTAATTGATAGTTTCCGATTTTTGGCCGTGAATTTTTTGTTATTTAAGTTGCTCAAGCGACGCTTTATCTCCCTCTCTCTCCCCAAAAAATATCTTCATTTGTCTGGTTGGTTTATTATTAAGTCTTTCCATTCTATGTCGTGTCTTCAACACGCAAAGGAAATGCATACAAATACTTTAAAGTAACTTCCGACACTCCGACAACTTCCGCTTTTAAAAAATAAATAAACGATAATCTCGTTGTGATATTTAAAAAAAATATATGGATAAATTTTATCAGATTGATATCTTCAAAATAACGATTTTTAAAAAAGGACGACGCACCGTAGAAGAATTCAAAATTTACGAGAACAGTTAATTCAATGTATTCACTAATTCAACGTTTTTCGTGTAATTCATTACCTCGTTGTTTGTTTATGAAAAACAAGATTTCTGAATTGCAAAGGAAAAACGATTTACCAGACAGATTTCTCCTGATGTCGTGATAGACACTTTACTAGTCTTCTTGCTATTTAACTTCCACTTTCATGCCCATAGAACTATGGAACAGGTATCTGGTTGACGGTTGCTCTCTATTTCGTGCGCCTTGGGTCGTCCTGAGTGATAAACATCCAGAATACGCTTCACGGACGTAAAGCAATTTTAATGAGACGAAAGTAATACATACTTGTTTCGCGTTCATCCATAAAATTTTCATCTTTCTCGTAGAAAGTGCGACGTGTTTTGGCACGCATCTCAATACATGAAAAACTTTTTATTCGATAAAGCCTCCATCGTTTAGTTATTGCGTATTTATCTTTAAATCTAATAATAAAGCAGCAAGTTTCCGTTTTCTGCGTAAGATATATCCTGTTCACAATAAAGGTGTTTTCATGTATCTTACAATCTTAGCTTTTTTCACCCACCCAATTAACCGAATAGATTGTCGTTTCCTCTTTTTTTGCACATTATTGCTTCTACTACCTGTCTGTTTACTTAATTATGAAATTTTTTGGCAGAAATCTGGTTTTTCGAAACAGTAATTATGACCGTGGACTTCCCAAATCGTCATTTTGGGATGCCTTTGTAGAAATAATGTAAGGAAACAAATTTTAAGGTATGTTTATTATTTATTTGTAGTCAAGAGGAAAGAAGCTGGTTTTTGTTTGGGCGTTGTTTATCAATAACAAGGAAAATAAATGAGGCACGAAAAACATGGGGATTTTTTTTGTTATTAAACACTTTTTTTCCAGAACCCTAAGGGAGGAATCTTGCATTTGTAATCATGATATATTTTATGAAAAAAAGCGTAATAATTATGATGGTAAAAAGTTCTTTATGTAACCACCTTTCTCATGTTCTTGGCTAAACTAAATTGCAAATTTGTGCAAAGGGGAATTAGCAAACTCATTTTATAAATGATATACGTGACGAAATGTCGTAGTCGTCTTCATTCTTGTATTTTAAAAAAAACAAATCTTTCTTTTTTCTTACGTGGTGTATGCGCATTGCGCATTTTCCGTTTTGTTGTTATTGTATGTACGTGCGGCCGTTACTCGTCAGATGACGCTCGCGTTCGACTCGATAACGTTTACCAGTAGATGCCGTTACTTTCGTCAACCGCCATTCTTTACTGATAAGAAGTTTGTCAAAAGCAGCGAAAGAGCAGAGCAAGCGTCTTTGCATCGTGAAGTTTTTTCGTTACATTATCCCTATTTTATCCAGTTGCATCAATAGACATCCAGCATTCACATTTATTTTAAGGTAATGAAAATTAATCTTTTATTCGTTGTGATCAAATGTAAAATAACTTGGAAATTCGCACCGGCCTGTATGTGCTTAATTGTATTTTTGTTTAGAAAGAATTTTTACCTCACGGAGTGCTAAGCAATGACGTATTTTCAACTTTCAGAAACCATTAATAGCTTTAATGCCTTTTTGGTGGAATTTATTTGGAAATGACAGTTAAATTGCATGGAAACCTGTTTTTATTTTCTATCATCAAGTGAAACAACAATTGGATATGATCAATGTATAAACCATTGTTTTTTAGCAACCTAAGGGGGTGTATTATCATTGGTCTGTATAGTTTTGTAGTATGTTTTAATAATAATACCATGAGTTAATTTTTTTAAGAGGAAATAAGAATGATTCAGGTGGAAGGACAAGGTGGTTTTCAACCTTATTTGGAATAACCCTTATGGATTTAGTTCAAACTCAGTTATTTTAGTCTACGAGTGTAAGCAACAATGTAGTAGTTTCTAGAATCTATTGATTGATTTTAAAACATCAATAAGAAGGGAAGTCCTAGGTGTTACTCGAAGCGTGTAAAATGATTTGTTACACTCAATTGTTTGTTTTGTTTTTTCAGCATGGAAGATAATGACTACAGTTTTGGTGGTATGGAAGACAGCAGCAGCCGGGTGAGCTACGACCAGGGCAGTGAGGAGAACGGGCAAGGCGGCGATTCTTCAATCGTTATGGAAGGAGGATTCAGTGGTAAGTTTGGTTATACCTAAATCTCACACAAGGCGTCATCCATCTAAAAGTATATAACTATATTTTGCATACCAATTTTTCTTGGCCTTTTTGAACCTTTGACCTTGTACCAGGTGGGAAAATGTTCCTTCTACTACACAGGCACACACAAGACAGCAAAAATTGGAGTGCCGTGCGCCAAGCGTTTGTAATTAATAAGACAAATGTTTGATAACATTCAAATCATCAAGGCCCTATAAACACTTTTAATCCCCAATTGTTCTAGCGTTCCCTTTTTTTTACGCACACATCGACTGAGAGAGGGGGACTTATGTGAACCCACGATCATGTTCGTCACAGATAATTAATCCCCTCGCGACAGGTTGGGGGATGACTATCAAAGCGCAAATCAGTGAGACCCGATGAGGTTTGTTTGGGCCAGCCATAGTTTTAAAAACTCAAAATTTCATGCAACTTGTTCTCGCTCCTCGCTGCCATTACTTGAAAAATAACTCGGGAATTTTTCGTTTCAGAATCACAATTAGGCGGCGGAGACAGCAACAGTGGCTTGGGTGTCATCGCAGGTATGTTGGTTTCTTTGTTAACATTTGCAAAAGATATTTGCTTCAGCATTTCTTTTTTATTTTTGTATAGCCAAAGCCGATTTTGAATGGAGCGCTGCGCGCGAAACCACTGAAGTCAAGAAAGAACTTAACGGGAACCAAAATACCGAAGACTCAGGTGAAGATGACGAAACCAAAAATCGTAAGCGACCGTTCATCGATGAAATGGGAGAAGAGGACTCAGAGAGCCTGACAGAAAAACGCGTCAAAACAGAGGTTAAAGATGAAAAAGATGAAGTGAAAGATGAAACCTCAATGAGCAACTCTGAAAGTGTTGTGGAAGGCATCCGTGAAGACGTGAGTGACAACGAATCCACCGAGTCGTTGTGGACGGCCTTCGACGTCATTAAACCCCGCATCATGAAATCCGAGCAGTTGCCCGACCTCGAAAAGTTCTGGAGACCTGTCATCGAAAGTCCAAAAGACTTCCAAGCGTGGACATCCCTTCTTCAGTACGTCGATCATGAAAATGATGTGGCTGCTGCACGAGAGGCATATGACTCTTTCCTCCGTCGATACCCTTACTGTTATGGTTACTGGAAAAAGTGGGCTGATTATGAGAAGAAAAAAGCCATGAAGAAAGACTGTGAAAAGGTAAGTTATTTATTCAAGGATACTAAATTTCTTTTAATTGAACAAAAATTTGTTGCTTATACTCATAGGTATTCGAACGAGGCCTGGCTGCTATTCCTCTATCTGTTGACTTGTGGTTACACTATCTTAACTACTGCCGTGTCCATCATGCTGCAAATGAAACATTTGTTCGTGAACAATTTGAACGTGCCATGACTGTCTGTGGACTGGAATTCCGCTCAGATCGTCTTTGGGAGCTTTACATCAACTGGGAAGTAGAGCGAGACGATCTTCGCCGTGTCTTTCAGATTTACGACAAACTACTTGCTGTGCCCACACAATTTCATACTACTCACTGGGACAAGTAAACTCGTTATATTATTTAACATTCAATTTAACATTCAAAACTAACCTAAATTCTGTAACAGTTTTCAAGATTTAGTGAATCAGAATGACCCTAAAGAGTTGCTAACTCCAGAAGAGTATGAAGAACTCAAGTTGGAGATTTTTACCGAACGCAAGATTTCGACCGAAGCTGTTGCTGATATCAAGCTAACCGAAGAAGAAATTCAGGCTATCCGAAAGAAAACAAAGGAGAGGCGCCAGGTTTTTCACTCTAAAACTGAAAAGGATATAACGGACCGATGGGCATTTGAGGAAGGAGTAAGTTACACAAGTTCATTTCCCTTGCGAGATGATTCTCATAAATGTCATCTTGTTTTTACAGATCAAACGACCTTACTTTCATGTCAAGCCACTAGAGCGTGGTCAATTGAAGAATTGGAAGAACTATCTCGAATTCGAAATTGAACACGATCAGCAGCTCAGGATTGACACCCTTTTCGAGCGTTGCCTCATCGCTTGTGCTCTTTATGATGACTACTGGTTATTGTACGCTCAGCACCTAGAATCGCGATGGAACGATGAAATGGATAACCGTCCTTTAATTGAGAAACAGCTACGCAGCGTGTACCGACGAGCTTGCACCGTTCATGTCTATGACAAGACGACGCTTTACCTTATGTGGTCCAATTTTGAAGAAAAGACAGGTTAGTAGTGTAACCAATACCAGTATTTCTGTGAACTTAATTTGATTTTTTAAACGCAATATTTAGGTCATTTGCACAGAGCAGGATTGATTTTAGACTTGCTTGAAAAGGTGGCCCCTAAATTTGATAGTTTGGCAGTGCGTCGAGTCAATTTAGCACGACGACAGGGCGATCACAGTCGAGTGATTTCTTACTATAGAAAATACATTGAGAGCGCAAAGAAGGACAACGGCACATTAGCACCACTTTCACTGAGAGCCTCACGTTTCGCAGCAAAAGTCATGGGGGATGAAGAACTAGCTGAAGAATTCGTTGAAAAGGCATTGGAGAAGGAACCACGAAATGCTCGGCTTTACATTCAACTTTTTGACGTACGTTTCCAGAAGAAGCCTTTGGATGTCGAAGGTTGTGTGCAAGCACTGAACCGAGCCCTAAAATCTAAATTAGATTTGGAACAACGGTGTCGATTTTCTCACAGGTAACGTTAGCTCATTTATTTTAAACTGAAATTCTGAATGTTGTTTTAATTTGTTGTATTGTTTTTTTAAAAACAGAAAAGTTGAATTTCTGGAGGATTTTGGCACGAGTGTTGATGAAATTTCCACCGCCCAGGACGAATACCAGAAGCTGGCACTAAAGCTACAGAATGACCGCCAAGCCAAAGCTGCTGCTCAAATGGCCCAACAACAGGCCAGTGCAACAAACGCTTCAACAGATGCCAGGTAGATATTAAGGGTTACAATTCGATTAAATTTAGAATTTGATAACTATTTTTCCATTTTTTTACAGTGCGGGAGATGACGCAACCAAAACCAGCAAGACAGAGACATCTGCGACTACTACCAGTACCTACAGCGGTTCTTACGATGGCGCCAACTACCAGGGTTTCCAGGGACAGGCGGGCTATCAAGGCCAATATCAGTACCCTGGTTGGGGAGGTTATCAATACCCCGCCACCGCTGCTGCTGCTGGTGGATGGGGCCAGCAAGGATATTATCCTCAACAAGGCTATGGCCAACAGCAGTAACATCGGCTCTAGTGAATTCTTTAAAAGAAAAACGTGTTTCTAAGCAACGGCAAGATTTTTTTTTTCTTCATGTCATCTTATCTTCATTCACACACTGATCTTAGCCTTTCCACAATGGTTTCAATCGTTTACTGTACAAGATTAAGCTTTTTTTGGACCAATACATCATCAAAAATAGTAATAATCTTATTACTCCCAAGTGCATCGTTTGATGTTAGAGTGTAACAGCGAGTAAAAGTTTTGTCTGGTGGAGTAACCATGAATCATCTGGAGTGGGTTGTGATTTATGTTTGGTTGACTCAAAAAGAGCTAATGGATAGTTTCCTGCTTTTTCTAAAAGCTGAAAAGAAGGAACTGCGTTGTTTTTCAGCTATCAAACATTCACAAGGTGTAGTCTCTGATGATTGAGTGGGTTAAACTAACAAATCCGTTCCTCTAATGCATGTCATACTTTTTTGTCTATGGGATAGAATATAAACTTCGAGCATTTTATTTTTTCATCTGATGTTGAAGGACACTCATTCTACAATTTCTCTTAGTTATTCGCCACGTGCAATCGTATCGGATCTGTATTTTTACATCTAGAGGTCATTTCTTTTAAAGACTGGGTGAAAAGATAATTCAACGTTGCTCGTCTCTAAACAGTCTAAAGGTCTTAAGAATTTGATGTGATGTGGCAATCGAATCCCAAGTTCAAAAGGATATCTCTACTCAACTGTCACGAAATGTGTGCTTTTGCTGCCCAACCCGTAGTATTATTTGCCACTTTTCAAACGATTTCCATCGAGTGAACAACAATAGCATCGAACAATTTCAATAATCATGTTGGCGTTGATTCTTGAAACCATTTACAATCTGGTTATGCTCTTCTATTACATAGTCGAGTCACTTGTCATAAAATTCATCCCTATTAGATTTCGATCAAAAGATATTTCGGGACAAGTTGCACTGGTGACGGGAGCTGGCGGCGGAATTGGTCGACTTATTGCTCTAGGACTTTCGAAACTCGGATGTAAAGTTGTATGCTGGGATGTGGCTAAGCAAGGTAAATTAATCATTTTTTAAAAGTTTGGTTTTTAATTTACATTTAAAATTAAATTTTGCTAATAGCGAATGAAGAGACAGCCCGCTTGATTAAGATGTCTAAGGGACAGGTTTATGCCTATCAAGTAGACTTGACTAAACGCGAAGAAATTTACCGAGCGGCAGATCGCGTAAAGCAGGAAGTTGGAAAAGTACGTAGGAAAAATGTATTTGTATTTGCTTGTTAAAAATAATGGTAACCCACATAGGTGACAATCTTGGTTAACAACGCTGGTGTAGTTACGGGTAAAGCGCTAATGGAATGCTCCGACGAACTAATCCAGCGCACTTTTGACGTCAACATTATGGCCCATTTCTGGGTAATTAAAATGGGAAACAGATCAAGAGAAAAAAATCAAATAAGAAAGCTTTTTTTTTAGACTGTTAAAAGTTTTCTGCCTGATATGATTATGCAAGACCAAGGTCATATAGTAACCATCGCCAGTTTAGCCGGCCTATCAGGATGCCATCGTCTAGTAGATTATTGTGCCTCGAAATTTGCAGCTGTTGGATTTGATGAATCTCTTCGCACTGAACTGGCGGTTAGTGAATTTGTTATGAGTTTTCTATTTCTCGACGTTAAATTTCCTTTTATCATTCGATAATGCGCAGGTGGATGGGCGGAAGGGCGTCAAAACAACAGTAGTTTGCCCCTTCTTTGTCAAGACTCCCCTTTTCGCTGGTATCCAATCCAAGTATAATAGATGAAAACAAAATTATTGAATTGTATGTAACGTATAGGCCTATATTAACTTTTGTCTGTATCAGAATTCTGCCCGTCCTTGAGCCGGAAACCGTAGCGAATGAAACTATTGATGCTATTCTCACTGAACAACCTATTTGCTTGGTCCCCAGTCGCCTGTCGATTTTGTTGGGATTGAAATCGTAAGTGATTTTTTAGTAGAAATTTGTTATTGTTTTGAATTATTTTTACACTTGTTATTCATTTAATGGATCAAAAACAAAAAAGATAAGAATAATCTCGTGGTAGAGCATGTTTACGTTAATAAATCAATAGCAAATAATATCACATTGCTGATTAAAATATCAAACCCAATAAGTAAATTATCTTATAGTGGATTTTTGTTTTGATTATTATAGCATGCTACCTGTCAAAGCTCTGATAAGCACCTATAAGGCGTTTGGTTTAGACGAGACTATGAATGCCTTTGAGGGGCCTAAAACCAAATATAACTAGACTAACCTTGATCAGTCTCTCAACATCTTCCGACTTTTGGTAATAATGTTCTTTATGTAATACATTTCAGATAAGATGGAATCCCTAAAAAGTTGCAATAGATTTTCATAATTGATTAATTGATTTTTGTTCTTACAGGACGCGGCACTCTTCACGTCCATAATATTCTCTCTGTTTAGTCTTTTAAAGTATTCTTGTGAGAAATACACTGTCATAAAACTTATGTGTCACAGGTTTCTAGCAAATCAATCGATTTCAGATCGAAGTTTGACATCAGGGCTGCATTGTTTGCCTGTTACATAGTCTGCTGTTGTTCCCCATCCTTATATTGCCCCCCTTTGTCCTACTGTCACCATGTTTAACAAGGAGCTTCCTATTTTAATCTGACAAATACAGAAGAGGAAATCAGGAATTAGCGCTTATATTCGAAACTCCCTGAAAGAAGGAAGGAGTTCATAAATGATAATCGATTTTTGAGATGCTAACCATGGTTCGTTGGGAAATTATGTTCGGCTTCTTATTTTTGAAGTAGGGGACTAATTGTGTTTCTTTTGGTTTCACCAAATATGGATTGCACATGCGCGACTGTATTTTGTTCATGTTCTCAGATCCAAGGACATCTTATAGCATTCGATAATGCTTGAGATAAATTTTAGTCAAAGTTCAACAAAACAGTGATGCATAGAGTTCAATAGGATATCTACGGGAAGAATTGCAGTTGTGGAGAAAATTTTGTTACATACACTTTGTCGCCGAGCCTTGTCTAGTGAGCAGCGACATTTCCGAATATCCAACCATGGGTGCAATCATTGATGTAGCTTATAACGTGGCTATGATTTTTTACTACATCCTTAAAGCGATTGTAGTGCCTTGGATTCCCATCAAGTATCGTTCAAAAGATATTTCTGGACAAATTGCTCTCGTTACGGGAGCCGGTGGCGGAATTGGTCGACTCTTGGCCATAGGTCTATCGAACGCAGGATGTAAAGTTGTTTGCTGGGATGTGGCTAAACAAGGTAAATGTTTACATAATTTCTGTTAAATTTTATTTTTATTTTTGATACTTAAAATTTTAAAGCGAATGAGGAGACTGTCCGATTGATTCACATGTCAAAAGGACAAGCTTATGCCTATCAAGTTGATTTGAGTAAACGTGAAGAGATTTATCAAATGGCCCAGCGCGTAAAACGTGAAGTTGGAAAAGTAAAAATAACGTTCGATTTTATTTCGGAAACTTAATAGATTATTAATATTTTTGTTTATAAGGTATCTATTTTAGTAAATAACGCCGGTGTAGTATCGGGCAAAGTTTTACTTGATTGTTCAGACGAACAAATTCAACGAACGTTTGATGTTAACGTCCTAGCTCATTTTTGGGTACATTTTCCCTTTTGATATTACAAATCATATTTGCATCAAGTTTTTATACAGACTGTCAAAAGATTCCTACCCGATATGATTATGCAAGATTCGGGACATATTGTTACTGTCGCCAGTTTAGCTGGCATAACCGGATGTGACCGACTGGTGGATTACTGTGCTTCAAAATTTGCAGCTGTCGGTTTCGACGAATCGCTTCGAACGGAATTGGCTGTAAGTCTTGTATTTTCCTTGTCGTCCAGTTGTCCTCTACATTTCTTTCTACCTCATTACTATATTCGTTTTTTTTTTTAATTACTGTTCTATATTTGGGAAATTTTATTTCTTAAAGGTGGATGGACGGAAAGGAATCAAAACGACGGTATTTATTGCATTTTTTGTGGCATATCGAAAATGCATTCATGTTGAATTGAATTATTGACAGGTCGTATGTCCTTACCTTGTCAATACACCACTTTTCGCGGGCGCTAAATCAAAGTAATTAATTTAATACATTCAATTCAAGTAAAAAAGTTAACTAAATATTTTCTCCAGGTTTTTACCCGCTTTGGAACCGGAGGACGTTGCACAAGCAGCCATTAACTCCATTTTAACAAACGAGGAAGTGTGCATCGTTCCTCGTTATGTTTCTTATTTAATGGGTTTGAAAAGGTATTTAAATTGTTAAATTGATAAGATATACTTATTTAACAAAAACTTGTTGCGTTTGCGTAAACTTTGTTTAGTTTGCGGTCTTTCTCCAGAAAATGAATTACATTCATATGATCTTGTTATGTTTTTTTCTAGATTTTTACCAGTTAAAGCCCAACTCGCTTCGCATCGCGCATTAGGTCTGGGGGAAATGATGAATACTTTCGAAGTTACTAAACCAAAATACAATTGACAATCTAAAACGCTTATTGCATTCAATTAGTGATACATGATGTTATTGAAATGTTATTTTGAAAGATCTTTTCTTCAAACCGTTAATTTCATTTTCTCCAATCATTTTCAACTTTAAAAAAAATCAAATATATCATATTTGAAATTTAAATTCGGTTTTATTATGCATACTTTGTTTTTAAATTTTTTTGATCGATCTAATTGTTTGGATTTTCTGCTATCAAATCAGAGAGAGAACAACTCAGCATAGATTGATTGATCAATTAATAAAATAATATTAATTTTTTGCTTGATTAATTGAAAAAATCCACTTAGCGGCAAAACATAATATCCCTATCCCCCAATGGTAGGATGGCTAGGGAACTGTCTTTCCATTCCGGGGTCCCGGGTTCAATTCCTGGGTCATCTAGTGGCTGAGGACATCATATATCACGGATTCCCGCTAACGACGAACTAATCACTGAACTTGGTAAGGGTTCAAAGAATCCAGGACGCGTGTGGGAAAGCATATGAAATGGATTTGATTACTGTCTAATGCGTTGATTGATTGCAAAGAAACACGCAACCAATTTTTGCTTGAGTAATTGTAGAATTAATCAAATCAGTCTCATGCTACAAAATAATTTTTCAAAAAATTCTGTCTAGCGGCAATTATCTATAAACCCCAATGGTAAGATGGCTAGGAACCTGTCATTCTATTCCGGGGTCCCGGGTTCAAATCCCGGGTCATCGAGTAGCCGAGAGCATCATTTATCGGATTCCCGCTAACGACGTACTAATCTCTGAAATTGGTAAGGGTTCAAAGAATCCAGGTGAGTGATGGGAAAGTCTGCGAATTTTTGCTTGATTAATTGATTAATAAACCAATCAAATAAACTCTTGCTTAAAAATAAGTTGGAAAATTTTCGAATTGAAAATAGTTTTAAAAAAATCAGGCAGAATAAGCTTTTCATCAGCCATCACATAAGTTCAAGCAATCAAAGTTTCTTACAAATAACTTCCTTATAACTTTAATTCAGCAAGTGAAATATACGTGTTTAAAATGAGTAGACGATAGTGGTGATTCAAATGTATATTGATTACATACATCGATTGCAACAACGGCCCCTTATATCCCAAATTATCAAAATTTAATCCATAGTGGAAAGAGTAGCGAAAGCGGCGTCAAGTTGTTGCAGCTCGGCTTCAAGTTCGCCCTCTTTTTCCTTGTTGGTCTCCTGTACCGCAAGCGGGACTTTTTCCATATAGTTTGGAACTACCATACCTTCTTGGAGCTTGACCAACTGTTGGCGCTTCTTCTCCACCAAGCCAGTGATGCGCGTCTTTTCTTTTTGCACATCAATCAGACCCTCTAAATGGACTATGGCGTCGCATTTGTCTGAAACGGTTACAATAGCGCAGCCTCGTGTACTACCACCGTCCGTCGAGACGGAAACAGGTTGACAGAAGGCCAACGTTGAAATATTACCAGTAAAATGAGTAATCATGTCAACCACCTGTCAGAAACCAATCAAATTGTTAACTAGAGCATATTTCCAAGGTTTAAACAAAATTACCTCCTGATCCGAGCATCTTAAAACCAATTTCGTTTTAGTCTTGTTTGGCAACATGTAGCTGGCTCGAACAGACCGAACGTTGGACACGATTCGACTAACCAATTTCACGTTTTCTTCCAATTCTTCATCCTTCCAGACTTTAAACTCGGCATCAGTAGGGTAAGGGGCGACACAAATACTCGGTGGTAGAGTTTCTATCAAAATAAGAAAATGGATAAACCATGGTGCATCATTTTGAAAAACATTTCAAAAGCCAGTTTTACTTTGTACGGATTCAGGGCGAGGTAGTCGCTGCCATAGCTCTTCCGAAATGAATGGCATAAACGGTGAGATTAACTTGAGACCGGTGTCAATGCAGGTGACGAGAACCGAACGAGCCGCAGATTTTGCAGACTCGTCTGAACCTTGGAAGACAGGTTTAACAGCTTCCTGTAAATCAAATGAAAATGCAAAAATACAAATCATTTTAGTAATATACAATTTAAAGGGACTTACCAAGTAAACGTCGCACAACTCATAAAGGAAAAAGTTGTAGATTGCGCTGGTGGCACGGGGAAAGTCGTACTGTTGAAATCCTGCATTACAAGCTGAAACGGCAGTGGAGAGGCAACTCAGGATCCATTTATCCATCAAACTTAGTTCAACCTATAAGAGAAAAGAATTCAAATAAATGATTTGTTATATGAAACTCAAGCTAAATAATGCATGCTCGTGCTGGGAGCGAGTGGGCGGGGTTGACTAAATAAGATACAAGATGGAGGTTGCAACGTGCAAGGTATCATCTCTTGCCTGGTGCCTCAAGCGGCCGATATGTTGGAACCATCTCTCCAAGTGGGGATAACTTGAGGGGATCTTCCTTTGTCCCAACCCAGCATTCAATTGCCGCCAGACCAGATCGTCTTCGATAGAGTACTGGCAACCGCTGAAATATGAAATGTGTTCGAGCCGAGCATTCAGACCAGCTAGAAAAGCCGGCGTGATGGACGGACGGGTTACCATTTGACGATTACTTGCCTCATTTAGTGTCTGGATGATGGAACCCTGAAGATAGGTCAGTGCAAATCGAGTGGCATTCCAAAGTTTGTTGCAAAAAAATCGGTATCCTTGAACACGTTTGACATCCAAGTTGATATCTCTACCCTGTGCGGTGTATTGACACAAAGCAAAACGTAGAGCATCCGTTCCGCATTCGGGTATTCCTTGGGGGTAGTCTTGCTTTTGCCCCTCTTTGGCTCTTCCAACCTCAGCTGGATCGAGATTGCTGCCATCCAATTGAGCCATAAGTCCTTCAAGGCTAATTCCATAAATTACATCAAGAGGATCAATGACGTTGCCTAATGATTTAGACATTTTGCGGCCATGCGCGTCGCGAACCATGGCGTGAAGATACACTTCAGTGAAAGGAAGTTTTCCCATCAGCTTCTGGCCAAAAAATACCATTCTTGCAACCCAAAAGAATAGAATATCATGGCCTGTTTCTAATAGAGTAGTGGGGAAAAACACGTCCAACTCATCCGTCTGAAAATTAGAAAAAAAAGGAATTATTGAAGGCGTTGAAGCGAATCCCATGCCTTTTTTAAAACACACAAACCTTGTCAGGCCAACCAAACACGGAAAATGGGAAAAGGGCAGACGAAAACCAAGTATCAAGAACATCTTGATCCTGTTTGAGTATAATTTTGTCTTCAGGAACGTTGAAACGCTTAGCGGCGTTAGTTCTTGCTTCAGTTTCTGTACGCCCAGACACCCAGAATTCATTATCAGCTTCGTCTCCTACTTTGGCCGATGGTTCGTCGATGGTGATGAAGTAGGCTGGAATGCGATGACCCCACCAAAGCTGTCGAGAAATACACCAGTCTCGGATGTTGTCCATCCAGCTGAACCATGTTTTTTGGTGCATCTCGGGCACAACTTTGAGCTTCCCAGACCGAACAGCTTCAGCTGCATCCGCTGCCATTTGGTCGCATTTGACATACCATTGAGGCTTGATCATAGGTTCAACAATATCCTTGGAACGAGAACAGACAGGAACCACCATAGGATTATCTGCCGTACCACGGTACAGTCCAGCTGTCTCCAACGCCTCAAGGACTGCTTTACGAGCCTCGAAACGCTTCATACCGGTGAACTGGCCACAATCTCCAATGATTTGTCCGTCGTCACTGAAGATGGTAAGCATGGCAAGATTATGTCTCTTACCTAAGTCGTAATCGTTAGGATCATGGGCCGGTGTAATCTTGACAGCACCTTAAAGCATGTAAAGTATTAAGTAAATATAATCTTAGTTGCAAAGTTAAATGGCAAAATTACCTGTGCCGAAATCCTTGTCGACATAGTCATCGGCTACAATGAGTAGCTTACGTTGGCAGAAAGGATGTAGGGCATATTTACCCACCATATGGGTATAGCGCGGATCTTGCGAATGTACAGCAATACCTGTATCACCCAACATGGTTTCCACACGAGTAGTGGCAACAACAATTTCTTCATCTGAATCTTCGATTTTGTAGGCGAACGAAACAATGACCCCAAATTCAATCTTTTCCTTGTAGCCGGGGACTGAAAGTTGTGTGCGACCTGGAAGCTCCACCTTGTCGACCTCAATGTCGGATATAGCGGATTTGAGTGTGCAAGACCAGTTCACTAAACGCGTAGAACGATAAATCGTGCCATCTTGATGCATCGTGACAAAAGCTTCAAGTACAGCTTTGCACAATTTTGGGTCCATCGTGAAAGACGCTCGATTCCAATCTAAAGACGATCCCATTTTCTTCAATTGCTCGTAGATGCGATGTCCTTTTTCATTTTTCCATTCCCACACTTTTTCGATGAATTTTTCACGACCTAAATCATGGCGATTTATTTTTTCTTCTCGCCACAATTTCTTTTCTACTACTACCTATGTATCCCCAAATAATACGAAATTATTGTTTAGCTTTACCTCAGTGTCTGAGATTGACGAAATCAAATTTTTTTTACCTGAGTAGCAATGCCGGCGTGATCACATCCTGGCACCCACAAAGTTGTTTTTCCGGTCATTCTGTGGTATCGTGTTATGGTATCCTCAACGGAATTGGTGAGAGCATGACCCAAGTGAAGAGATCCCGTTACGTTTGGCGGAGGGATAACCATGACAAACTGACCATTGGGATTAGGTGCCTTGATATCTCTCTATCAATAAATGGTGACAGTTTAGATTATTTAGAGAGGTGTAAATAATATTAATAATCATACTTTGTATTCTGGAGAAAAATATCCTTCCTTTTCCCACCATGAATACCAGCAGGCTTCCACATAGCGTGGGTTGTAAGACTCTGGCATTGGGCAAGTGGTGTCTTTCTTCTGACCAGGTGGAAGTTGTGGAACTATTGAAAAAAAAACAAACATTATTCTTGGTTATATTTCTTATTTTTTTTTGAAAAATTTACTAATTTTATATACTTTCTATTTCAGCTGCTTTTGGTTTGGTTGGAACTTCCTTTTTGGGTTTCTCAGATGTTTTGGTTTCTGTCAACTTCTCTTTCTTAGCCAAAAATTTTTCAAGTTTTGCTGCTTTTTCCGCCTCTTTTTTTAATTGTTTGGGAGTTTTGGCTGGTAAAGCTTCAGCCCCACTTTCATTACTTGCTGCTACTTGCACTTCTTCCATGTTGATTGTTGCTTGAAAGGCACTTGTGGTTATAGATACCTACAGTATATATAGCAGATGTCATGATTATTATACTGATGTTGAGTGGCTGATGCAATATAACTGAAACATGAAATCTTTCAAAAAAGCAAGAAAAAGAGATATGTGCTGATGCAACAAGATGTAAAGAAAGTTTTGAATTGAATCAAGTTGAATGTTATCATTTGTTGTATTGTTTGTTGTGAGTTGTAAACAAGTCAATCAAATTTGAGGGAGAATTTCAAGTATCTTTGCGTTGATTACCTGAACTGAAGAAATCCAGAGAAAATATGTTCGTCCCGATATTACCGACGTGTAGGCTACCTGTCAGTCTTCAAAGGCGGCTGATAGCAGACGACTTCACAAAGAAAACGTGCGAACAACCGCTTCCGCCGATTCCACTTTTTATCCTTAGTCTCTAAATTCTGCGTTTTACTTCGTATGAGTCTTCTGCTAGTTATCCTGTCAAATGTCATAAACCAATTCATTATTATTGTTTCTGAAAACGATGGCTATTTATAGTTTATATATTCTTTCTAAAAGTGGAGGGTTAATTTATCAATATGATCATACCTCAATCAAAGTAGAAGTGGAGAAAACATTCAATTATCCCTTAGATATTCAACTGTTTGAACAAAACAAACGAATTGTTGTTGCTTTCGGTCAGAAAGATGGAATAAATGTTGGACACAATCTTTTGGCAGTGAATGGCTCTCTGCTGAATGGAACTTCATTAGAAGATGGGCAAGAAGTGACTGCCTTTTTAGCTAATGAATCAAACTATCCTGTCAGCCTGAAGTTTGGAAGGCCTAAGCTAAGCACTAATGAAAAAATATTTTTGGGTAGTTCATACAATATTTTCTTAAATCTTTAGTGTACACAATTATTTATTTACTGTTTTACATATCTTTTCTAGCCAGCATGTTTTACCCTTTATTTGCTATTGCAAGCCAGTTAAGTCCTGAACTGAAGTCATCTGGAATTGAAGTTTTGGAAGCTGATACATTTAAACTGCATTGCTTTCAGACTTTAACAGGCATTATTTTTGTTTGTGAATTTTATGATTTATTCTTTGTTAATGTTTCCTCTTTTAATTCAGGTATAAAATTCCTGATTGTTGCTGAACCTAAACAAATGAATGTGGAGCATCTTCTCCGAAGGGTATATGAACTTTATGCTGATTTTGCATTAAAAAATCCATTTTATTCCCTTGAAATGCCAATAAGGTGTGAACAGTTTGAATCCAATTTACAATTATTACTAGAACAACAAGAAAAAAGTGGTGTTAATACTGTTTAGATTTAACTCTAATATGTATGAAATCTCTGTCAATATTACATGATTCAGCTTCTTTTTTTTCTTAATGATATCTTTATTTCGATTGTTTGCTAATAAAAAATGAAATATATCACAAATGTAATGAAAGAAATATTTTGCATGTTTGATGCTATAACGTAGTTTAGTTGACAGTGATGATTATGTCAGCGTGCGGATCCTCAGTGTCCTCTTAACGTTTGAAATATCAATAATATTTAATCTTATCTTCTTTTTTATTTGCATATCCATTTCTATTTTTTGAAAGAGATTCTGTCATTTTGCATTTAATGAAAGCCTTGGTTAAAGATTCAATTCAAGTAAAAACGTAAATAGCTTTGTTGACCTAAACAAGATTTAAATAACAAATGCCGAAATAAAGCCGAAAGTCGCTTATGCTATAACTGAAGATAATAGATTTAAACTAATTTATGGAGAAGAGTGCTATGCCAAACCGGAAATGAATGTAAATATTCTTGGGTGAACACATAAGATGAGAAAACGTGCAACAACCCCGTAAGCCCACCTTGCAGGATCTTGAAGACATTAATTTGATGATCTCATTCATTTTTTAAAATATCTTTTTTTTAATATTCGAAAAATCGTTTTATTCAATTATTTGAATGGACTTTAATGGACGTTGCCAGTTCTAGAAATCCAGACAGGTAAATCAGATTCAAATAGAGTTCATGGTTCAAATTCAGTGATACAAACAAAGTAAGTCCTATTTAATTAAGCGAAGTCTTACTCATCAGAGCATTATTTCTAAATAAGAAACAATAAAGGCAAATTGCTTTGAGATGTCAGACTCAGAACTCATTTTCAGATGTGAGTTAACTTGTGACATTTCTTTTATAGAAAACCTTTTGTTGTTAAACAACCATTTTCTTCAATAATTGGATTAAATATCATTCAGCTCAGCTTTGTATTAAAGAGGATTAACATAATACGAATCGAATAGCTAGCTTTTTATTACCTAAAATTGGCAACACCATTAGCGACTTGATCATGAGTCATTTGTTTTAGGGAATGGGAACCTACTCTTTTAAAATAAAATTAACGACTCGTTATTCGTTGGCTGCACACGTGTGCGAGAACGTTGTGAATTATCGTCGTCGGCAAATGGTTTCTTTTCTTCGTTTGCAATAGTCGCTTTGTAATACTTGATGAATTTACTGGAATAGCTGTTAAACAGTCGGCGTATTCGTATTTCATTGAGGGATTTGTTGAAAAGGTTAGTAGAAGGTATCGATGAATCATTACCCCCAACACTTTACGAAGCTTCACGGCTTTTCGTTGAGGACATAGGATGTCGATGAAGAGATCGGTACCTGTCTACATCAGTGAGCCCGATCCAGAGTCAAAATTCATTGAAGACAGACTTCATTGGGCAATTCTTCGAGGAAAGATAGTCACTGTTAGCAAATTGCTTGACTCTGGTGAGAAATTGAAAGCTTGTTAACTACCTGAGCATCTTTACTTTTTGGTGAACATATTGAGGGTATAGTTTTAATGTTTAACTTTTTCTATACGTGAAGGTGTTCCTGTTGAGTTGGCTAATCGAGCTGGTCAAACCCCATTATTCTGTGCATCCTATCAGGGGCATTACGATATAGTAAAACTTTTGCTCAAACTTGGTGCTGATCCAAACAGAAGGTGTTCAATTGTTTGCTGCACTCCTGTGCATGCTGCATGTTGGAGTGGAAACATTCATCTGCTCACCTCATTATTGATTGCAGGTCCTACATTTCATGTGTTCTGTTCATGCTCATCATTCAAGTATGTGTTTATTTAGGGGGAGACCTTCGACTGCACGATCAAAACAACCGCTCACCGCGTGATTGGGCCACGATGCAGACACATTCGGAAAGCCGTCTGGCTACTCTTTCATTGATCGAATCCTTCCGACAAATTGCGATGAAAAACAATGAACTGAATGTGGTTGATTCGGGGGTTGCGGAATTAAACAACACTTCTACTCCTCGCGCACACCGTGCTGCATTGAAGTTCCCGAAGTTACGAAATAGACTTGCAGCGATGGGTTTGGTCTGCAGCGAAAACTGTGAATTTATTGGGCCTTTAGGAAACGTTCAAGGCACTGGTTTCGGCAAGGTATCGTTTAGTTATCCTTTTAAGTCGAGATCAATAGAACTTCTTAGCATTCATTACTCTGTTCTAGATTCTTTACGGGCGTGGAGAGAGTGCAGCTGCACTTTGGCCTGTACCGTTGATTAGTGAGGCAGAAATTAGCGATCCCGATGATGATGGATGTGGTGCTGAAGCAGACCTTAATGGCCTTCTCCCTCGAGGTATAGCCTACAGATCAGGGCCGACGACGGAAATGGTCTCTAGACGCTGGCACCAAACTCCCGTTACCATACGGCGCATGAGAGACAACCAGCCACCTGATCTGTTATTTGAAGAGCTTCATAGCATGAGCCGATTGCGGCATCCAGGTAGCATATTCTTCTAAAATTTTACTTGGAACATTTCATTTTAATCGATTTCTTTCTAAATAGGACTGATGTTGCTATTAGGTGTGAGTGCAACGCAGCATTGGGAGAGCGTCCAACTGATTTATGAACCAATTTACCATGGCTCTCTTCATCATAGACTACACATCATGGGATCTTCAATTCCACTCATTAAGCGACTGCTTATCTTGCAGCAAATCTGTGATGCCTTATTGTTTCTTCACTCCAAGGAATTGCTGCATTGCAGCGTTTCATCGCATGCCGTTCATTTGGTATCCACCGGGCGAGCCAAATTAGGGTGCTTGGAAACTCTTATTGAAGATAACAATTCATCCAAAAGGTATGGCGCCTGTTTATTCCAAAATGTTAAATGATATGTATTGTTAATTTTGTGCTACAGAGTTTATCGGAAAGTTCCATCCTCACATTGGGAATGGATGGCCCCTTGGCTTGCCCCGGAATGCTCTCGTGGCGAGGCTGCCTCTACTCTGTCAGATGTCTATTCTTTTTGCTGCCTTGTTTGGGAGACGTGCATGGAAAAATTACCTTGGTCACATCTTGATTCGCAAGAGATAAGTCGTATGTGGCAAAAGGAGAGTTGCAACAACCCAAGAATGCTCCTCCTTGGACCAGCTATCCCTCTTCATGTTGGAAGTTTTCTCAAACTGGGCCTTCAACCGGAATTGAGTGAACGACGCGAAATGGATTTACATGAAATCTATTTGATGCTTAGGCTTCAGGCGGCAGCAGTTTCTCACTCACAGCAAAAAGAAGTCTATCAGAAATTGAGCCCTCCCCCTGTTAGGGTGACATCTTCCACCACCATTCCTCAGACCTTCACTCACTCGCAGATCCAGCCCCAACACGGATGGGATGCTGTCAAGGAGAGTTTTAAGAAAAGGAGAACTCCGCCTCCACCACCTCCTCCCCTTCCGCCGCCTCCACCGGGACAGGGAATTCTTGAAGTGTCAAATGATTCAATGGATGACTGCGATGCGGAAATTAATCATCAGTCAGTACCGTAAGTCCCCAATTGCCTAATTAAGTCAATGAGTTCCGCGTTCTAACTTCTAAAGATATTGAGTTTAGAGTTTCCCGCGCTTTTTGTTACTGATCGATTCTTTACTTCAATCGATTTACATCACTTGTCAAATTCTTTCCGTTGCAATTTTGAAAGTAAGAGCACTGTTTTGGGTCCAGTAATTCCAGCAATTGATGACATGAGTATACCGTAAAAATTGTTTTTGATTTTCTAATTTTTATTAAACAAATAAGCTCTAAGAACGTATTTTCTGTACGAAAAGCAAGCTCCTCCCACTTCTCGGTTTACTCAGCTCTGAGTATAATAGAAATTAATTCTTTTGTATTAGAAGAAAACGTCTAAATTTCATTGCAATATTTCGTAAATTTTGTTTCTTGTTTAACTGAAATTTGAACGTGAAAGAATAAAAAAAAACACTCATCGACGAGGAAGGGATTCGAACCCTCGCGTGCATAGCACATGAGATTAGCAGTCTCACGCCTTAACCACTCGGCCACCTCGTCTTATTTAGATGTACTCAACTGACAATATCACTCTGCTTACTTTAGGAACGAGAATATTCAAACACAAGTCCAGATTGAGTGCAATGAACTTCTGCAGCAAACCATATTTTCTACACCTAATCCCAGTGGCGGTGATCGGTACGTTAAAATAATCGAGTACTCAATATTAAATTCCGATTGTTATTTTCGATTACTTTTTGTCTTTCAGATTCAGTTATGTACCAATGCCACAACAGCGTGATAACCGAACGACGCACAATTCAGAATTTGCAATTAAGCCAGCCAGTCACACGACTGAGCGTCATTCCATCAACTGTCAGATGTCTCACACAGATCGTAACACTTCGACATATCACACGCCGCCTTGTCAACGGGATGATTCACTTAAAAACTGCAATGGCTATTCAGGTTTTAATAGCGAAATGCGAGCAACAGTTGCCCAGCCAGCAAAAATTTATCGTGAATCCTCCGAGTTCGAAAGTTGGCGCAACAAGATTGATGAAGTATGTATCTTGACTTGAAAACAGTAAGAAATCGCTCGATATGTTACCCTTGTCTTTTAACTGTAAAGGTAAACGAAGATAATGCGGCAGAAGAATCGACTGTTGAGGTTACAGGCCATCCTTCATCAACCTCAACGCCGAGGCATCAGCATGGAGTGACATTTTTGGCTTGCAGTTCCGGATTGGAAGACCCCGAAATGGGTTGTGGATCAGACGACATAGGAGGGGCCAAGCCTAAACGATCGTTAAAATTTCTTTCCAACACAAATAATCCCGCTGCTTCGCGAGTTCCTAGTTTTTTTACGATTTCTAAACCAAGAAAAGAATTCGTTGCCAGCCTTACTGCTATCTTTAATGACAAGGCTGCAAGCAACAGAGGATCCATTCTTAAACGAAGATCGACTTCTCCACCGGAAGAGCATTTGCTGGAGCCAAGCATTGGGGACACCTTTAATGATGGTGTCGATTGCGTTTCGCGTGGAGTACAATGCAATCAGTGTGACTGAAGTTCATGTTCTTCGGTAAGTTCATCCTATCTGGTGTTAACGCCATACGAGTTTTCGCACATAATTTAAATTGTGGGCTTCGCTTAAGTCTACCCTATTATCCCTTTTCATTAATGTAATTGAACTCAGAAATTTCAAGACCTTTGTTTTAGTTGATGTTTCTTTTCTTTTAATGTGCTTTGTTTTTCTTGTCTAGCGTTACTTGAACGTTAAAAGACGTGCATTTTGGCCGTCGTTAAAATTCTCGAAGTTTTTCTATCCGAAATTGTAAAACTACTTTGGAATACATGGCATTTTTCAGTTTAACCATGCTGGACTCTTTATCGCAAATTTATGGGGTGGGGGGGGGGGGGTGTTAACGCCAATCTTTATCTTTATCTGTCAACTAGCTCAAAAATTAAAGAAGTTAAATCATCGAGAAATGGTGTATGGTGCTAATTCATTGGTGTATAAAGGGATGCAAAAAAGGTAAAGGATTATTGGAGTTTTCTAGTGTTCTAAAAGTAAAATGAATCTTTTGTTGTTCTTTTTTTTCAGTATAAAATCTTGACATTTTAAAACGTAGTTGTATAAGATTAATATAAGAAAGACGGCGAATATATTATGATTTAAGGTTAATGTTTCCGTATACAAGCTTTCATCATGCTACACAGTTTTTTTTTTCTATCTATGAAGTAAATACTAAATAGGTCGTAATTGTAATTCCACATTTTCCTCTGACGTATACATTAAACATTATGATGTTGTATCAATACTCTCGTATAGCTGAGGGGTTGCCAACTTTTAAATTTCAGCATATTTTTGGGTTAATAATCAAATTAATTATGCATCGTAGTGGAATTCCTCGAGTCTTTTTTTATTGTTTCATATTGATGGTTTAATGGCTACAATAGCGACGAGAAGGAGAAGGGCATCGAAAAGCACAAGCAACCGATCCCAAACCGGAAGATTCCGTAGCATTTACACGATACCCACTCTAATTATATATAGCCAAACGTCCCATTCGTACATTTCGCCCCACCTACGCATCCAACTGTACCGACATCAGATTCCAGTTGCGACAATTGTTCTAAGATGTTGACACAGATCTGCCGATTGGAACACAAGATGAATCAACTCGAAGTTGGCTCACAGATGCATGAAGCGTAAACGGAATTGGCTAATCTAAAAAGACGATTATCAACTGCCCAACTAATATAAACACTGTGGCAAATCCTTCTTACAACAGTAGTCACAGAACTCCGAATATTGGCCTTATCCAGCTGGCGTGAAGAATCCTGTTAATCAGTCAGCAGTTTCGAAGAAGGACACGCTTCCAGCCGCCGATTACGAACCATTGGGGACTTAGTTTTCAAATGGAATCGTACCGTAAGAAGAATTGCGTTCTTATGCTAGACCATCCAGAGCCAATTTTTATTGAAGCCATTCCTCGCGACAACGTTATTCCGTTCGTATTACCAAACTCTATCGTTCCATCTAAAATAAGATACCCGCCAAAGTATGTGTACTTCAAAGTGCTTCAGAACGGAATAGGACAGAAGGATCGACATCATTTACCGGATGATGACTTGTCGAGTTGTCAACAAGACTTGAATAAACAGTACCGCCTGTGCAAAAAGCCTAATATTTAAAAAAAACATTAAATCTAAAAGAAAAGCAGTAACAAATAGAAAAAAAGCCACAATTTTAAAATATACAAATTCGGCCCAATTGACATTATGCCGAAATTCACAAAAATTCCGGATTCCAGATGAGATCCATGGAGGCATGGATCCATTTAACAACCAACTTAAGAAACCGCTACCATTTATTATAAATTTACAATTCATTTAATTATCTGTATCTTTTTTGTTATTAACTTGTTATTACAAGATAAGGGAAGAAACTATTTTTGTCCGTTTTTATTTTTATTTTCCTATCCATCAGATTGCAGCAGAAGAGGTGTCATTTTCCGTAAGTCTAGATTCCAAGATGGCAGCCCCCACATGCCGACTATAACAAATATACAGCTAACAACATCATACCGTGGTTTATTGTATAGTCATGCACTATTCCTTTATAGAAACTAGTCATCACGTCAGACTATATCTTCATAAAGTGAAACTGAAATTCGACATCTTTAGAAATGACAGATCTTTTTCTTCGTCAATCGGTATACCTAAAATCTCTGAAAAAATTGTAAAAACAAACTCATCTTGGCCTACAGGAAATGGTAAAACTAAATTTTAATTTCCCAATGTGTGACAGTATGAAAAACCAGCAATTGAATTTTGTGCTAGGTGAAAGACAGCATTTTGATGAGATGGTGAGTTTTCGTAAGAAAGAAGCCAAGTCTTCTGTTGTTATTCAGGTGGGAAACCCTTCTAAATCTCATACTTTGTTAAACAAAGTGTGTTCCAGACACGGTGATGTAAAAAACCTTTTTCATTACACCCATCAAGATAAGGTAAACTCTAATTTGATAAATAAATATAATCTCTGCCAATCTTATGTTTTGAATCAAAATATTTACAGGAGTTACTTCTTTTAGAGTTTGATTCTGAAGCAGCAGTTAAGAATCTTTTAGCCAGCTGCTCTCACAACAATAACTATAAAGTTATCCCAGTTATCTCACCTTTCTTGTGGCTAAAAGCAACACCTTCAGAGTCATATACTGCTGTATCTTCAAGGCTTCCCCCAGTAATAAAAGAAAATATTTCAGTAATGGACAATTTACTTGAACTTCTCTCCAATGCTAAATCGGTGAATATTATATTATAAGTAGCATAGTAGAATTCTCCTAAATTTAATCAAGCTAATATATACTAATTATACTATTTCAGATTTCAGAACAAATGACTATTTTGAACGATCAAACCCGTTTATCAGAAATTGGTCATAGGCTCAGGTGGATAACTTGCATTCAAATCGAACATATGTTATCGGGTTTGTTTCCAAGTCTACAAGTACTACCTTTTGGCTCTTTTGTCAATGGTAGTGCGCGAAATGGCTGTGATTTGGACATGGCCATCTCGCTTGATGGCCATTATGGAGCCGAAATAGCGGCACCGCAATCGCCTCTCATATTCCAAGCTAAAGCTGCAGTAGACAATCACAGGCTTCAGACGCAAAAACATTTAGAAATATTCGCCGACTTGATTCAAAACTATGCAATAGGCTGTTCTCAGGTCTGTTAATAGCAAAAATGTTTTTAAAGCCTAACTCGAAGTTTGTATTTTTATGCAGATCCAGCGGATAATGCGAGCTAGAGTACCTATCATAAAATTTCACCACGAGTTTACCGGAATAGATTGCGACATATCTATGTCGCTGTAAGTGGCTTTTTGTTTTTTATCTCGATTATTTATTATAATTTTTATTTATATGACTTTTCTTGCAGGTCTGGTGTTTTCATGTCGGAGTTGTTATATCTTTACGACAAAATAGACTGGAGATTCTGCCCTTTAGTGACAGCCGTAAGGCAATGGGCCGCATGGGCGAAGCTTACTTCTGTTACTCCTGGCAATCAAATAACCAATTTCACGCTTACTCTTATGGTGGTCTTTTTTTTACAACGATGTACTCCAGCAATTCTACCTACACTCGGCGAAATGACTAAAATGGCTAGGCCTCAGGTGGACACTCGGCAGGCCGAAGACATTAACTGCTCTTTTCTGCGCGATCCGTTTGTGTTCCAATTGCGTTCGAAATCAAACTCTGAATCACCTGAAGATTTATTTATGGGCTTTCTGCGGTTTGTTGGAAGTTTTGATTTCAGCGAACGATCCATTTCCATCATAACGGGAGATTCGCATAGAAAATTTGATTCTAAACCTCTTTACGTGCAAAACCCCTTGGAACGTGAGCTTAACGTTAGTAGAAATGTCACTTTGACAGAACTTACGCGTTTAGTTATGGAAGCCAGAAATGCTCTTTACATTTTGGAGACGCAAGAGGATCAAAATACAGGGAAAAACTGGGGACTTCTAGCTCTCCCTCGAGCAAAAAGCTTACAACAAATCAAACAAGAAATGAGTCACTCGAATCAAGTAAAATTAAACATCAAAGACCTATTTTGTGACGACTATGAAGAGGAGATTGATGATTTTACGGAAACTAGACTTTCGGAGACCATACCTTTGTCACCACAAACGAATAGTTCATTAAAACAGTTTACCGAAGAAGTACATCCCGTTTCAAGACACTCGAATGCCGCAAATGAAATAACCAGTGAAGTACAAAATAAAAAAGAACTTAAAGGAACGACTGAGTCGAAAAACATTGAATTAAATTTGAAAGTTCTATTAAGTGACAAATCAAGCGAGAATGTTAACAGTTTTGCTGCTGAAATCGTTTCCAAGAAGACAGAGATACCTTTCGTTTCGAGGTCAAATGCCCTAAATGAATTTGCTAATCAAGTACAACACAAAGCCGGACCAAAAGTGATTAAAACACAGAAAAAAATGCCTTTGAATTCCAATAGGAATCGGTGGCATGTCGAAAAAACAAAAAATCAAGTAAACTCATTTCGCCGGTTCGAAAACTTGTTGATGTACAGTTCGTAATCAAAATAAAAAAGTTAAAAGTTTTTGTTTTTTAAACTTGTGTATACGTCTAATTATTTAATTTTTTAAATTTGAATTGACAGTTTGACACAAATCAAAAGAAAATTTAAATTTGTCAATCACTCAAACAACGGAAATTTTTCTGTTCAATGCGCTAAATGGTTAAATGCGCTTCCCATTCCCATGGGTCCATACTTTTTCCAACATTACGTTTCCAATTTCCACTATTTAGGAAAACCTTATTCATCGAGATTCGAGATCGACCGACATTTAAATTTCTGTCTGCTGTGTACACGTGAAACGAGAAGAAGGATAATTTAAAAAAAATTTAAATAGACAATTCAAACTACTCGTCTTAAAATGCGAAATTTAGCGTTGATTGACAAGAAATCAGCGTCATGCTCTTTCTTAAAGAATTGTTGCGCAGCGACTGTAGAAAGAAATTGTATGTATTTTGCCAATCAAAATGAGCTTTGCAAACTTGATGTTGATCAGAAAAATCCTGAAGAAAATGTAAGTGTTTTATTTATCTCTGCTTGCCCTAAAAAATTCTACTTTCTCTTTTTACAGGTAGAAATATTAGGGCCTTTAGATGTTGGGGCTGTTCTGGATTTGAAATACTTACCAGAGGAGGATGTGCTTGCAATAATTGCTAAAATGGGAAGCATCTCTGTTTACAATTTAAACTCATCAGAGGTTAGTTTTAAATTTTTCTTGGTTAGTTTTGGTTAGTTTGACATTTTCTTATGTGTCTATTTTTAGTTTGATGTTGTTGGAGAAGTTTCAGATGGAATTTCAGCTTGTTGCTGGAGCCCTGATATGGAAACTTTGGTTATTATATCTGAAACAGGAAATGTACTTATGATGAGCCGAACCTGGGATGTTCTTCAGGAAGTACCTCTTTTTCAGCAGGATTTTGGCGAAGGTGAAATTTATTTCTACTTTATATTACTGCTAAATAAATACATTATATATATATATATATATTTGAAATTCCTAACATTCATTATTATATTTACAGCTAAATTTGTGTCAGTTGGATGGGGTTCTAAAGAAACTCAATTTCATGGATCGGAAGGCAAAGACGCACGGAGTAAAAAGAAAATCGAAAGCACTTTAGCAGATTGGGATGATAAAGAAACTCGTGTTGTATGGCGAGCCGATGGACTTTTCTTCGCTATTAATGCTGTTGAGCCAAGTTTAGGTAGTTTTAAAAATCAACTTAGCATTTGTACATTTCCATGTAAAAATATATAAATCTATTTTTTATGTTTTGATATCAGGGCACCGATTGATAAGAGTCTTTAACAGAGAAGGGTTTTTACATTCTACAAGCGAACCTGTAAACCAGCTAGAACAAAGCCTCTCTTGGAGATCATCTGGAGCCAGCGGTCTCATTACGAGCAGTATTTCTCTTATTCAACAAGGAAAACAACAAATGGCATTCTTTGAAAAGAATGGATTGCGTCATGGAGAATTTGACATCTCTATGGGACACCAAGTATAATGTCACTTTCGTCGACTATGTAACATACGTTATCCGTGTTCTGGTTTGACTACAGATTTTAGAATCTTATTGGAACGGCGACTCCACAATCCTAGCTGTGCTAATTCGTTCCGATCTTGAAAATTATGGACTTCAACTTTGGACAATGGCTAATTACCATTGGTACATGAAGCACTTTTATCCCTTCGAAAAAGAAATCAAACCACTTTGGATCACCTGGGATGTCATCGAAACTAACAGGTACTAAGAGGTAATAATGCGAAAAAATTCCAGTATTAAAAAAATATGTGTTACAGGCTACATTTAATTACTTCCAATGGCACCTATCTCATGATGGATTATCAATCCGTCGTAACATCGAGCAAAGGCCTGACATCGAGCGATCCTGCGTGTATCGCAGTCGTCGACAATTGTAAGATAATCAGCAACATATCTTATAATTTTCTATTAATTAACGCACTATTTTGTAGGCAAACTGAAGATTACATTCCTGCGTGAAACTATTGTCCCGCCACCCATGTGTGGCTGGGAAATTGAATTTTCTACATCTATTCATTCACTTGATTTGATGTCCAACGATTCTACTCGATTATGCGTATTGACTCAGAATGGTCTATTGCACTTTTTCCGGCTTACTAGTTGCGAGGAGGGAGAAAAATCCTGTCACCCTGACATTAAAATAGTCTGCAAAGAAGGAGGGCGTTTCCAGCCTATCTGGGATTATACTGCGTCACTTGATCTGCCTGAATATCCTGAGCTGTACCACTTGCGATTTTTAAATCCCTCTACAATAGTTGCTTCTTCAATGAATAAGTTGGTGGCATTGGATCTCAACGATTCTGCCGTCACTATGAAGTATGTTTCTAACTATTTTCAGAATATAAAATGTTATTTTTTTTTTATTGTAGGGATTCAATATCGGTAGATTCTAGAATTGGCGGGCTAGAATCCTTACGCGAACAGGGAGATACCGTACTGATTCATTTAATAGATGGCAAAATTTTAGAACTGCACACCAATGATATGAAACTTTCCGAATCAATCGTATTCCCTGAATTCTGTTATCGGGTAGAATCGATTAATGGTCATACAATTGGTCTGGCTACAAGCGGTCGACTTTACGTCGACGGAAAGGAAATTTTGTCAGCCATCAGCTCCTTCGTAATTCATTCAGATTTCTTAGTAGTCACCTCCCTGCAGAAACATCGATTGCTTTGCCTTCCCCTTGCCCATCTATCCAATTCTAACCTAGCGATCACGGAGAGAGCCATTGAAAGGGGAGCTAAATTGGTGCATGCAGTCGCAATGGAGACTACAGTTGTGTTACAAATGCCGCGCGGCAACTTGGAGGCCATTCACCCTAGAGCTTTATCTTTGAACATCATGAAATCCCTAATTGATGGGTAAGATATGAAATGTCCTGTTTTTTATATGAAGAAGCTTTAAAAAAATGTAAACTTTCAGGAAATCCTTTGCCGATGCGTTTGTCTTGATGAAGAAGCAACGGATCAATTTGAATCTTTTATACGATCACAACCCTAGTGCGTTCTTGGAACACTGCTCACAGTTCGTCGAACAAGTTTGCTGCGTTGATGTTGCAAATCTCAACCTCTTTCTGGGAGAATTACAGTATTTTAAAGCTCTTTAACATTATTAATTTTAAGATAAGTCCAAATTACTTTTTTCCTTATTAGGAATGAAGATTTTACTAGAACAATGTACCAAAACCATTATGAGGAAAAATCTGTGTCTACGGATGAAGAAAAAGTGGACAAAATCTGTGTTAAACTTAGACAAGTATTGCAAATTTTATTAATTTTGTTTTTATTACGGTTTACTTCACCCTTTATATTCATTGTTACTATTTTTTAGGTTATGTGTGAATCAGACAGCCTGAAATATCTCCTTCCGGTTGTGACTTCATATATCAAGCAAGGGATGGTTGATGCAGCTTTAAAGAGGGTCCAAATCCTTGCGGGTAGTTTTCCCATTTCGTTTTTGTTTTAATTAAGAAATTTGTATTCATAAAGTTATCTGATATATTTTAATGACAATATTTTTCATTGTAGAAGAATCATTGAAAGATCAGGCACTCAAATACATGGCTGTTTTGGTCGACGGAGATCAACTTTATAAAGAAGCATTAGCAACTTACGACTTACAGTTAACATTGATGGTAGCACATCGGAGCCAAAAGGTATTGTCGAACTGTTTTGTTACCAACTTCATTTAAACCTTTTTAAATTCTGGTGTTATGATAGGATCCCAAGGAGTATCTGGCGTTTTTGAATGAACTGAAAGCTATGGGCGATGAAAACGAACGTCGCTTTACTATCGACAATTCCTTGAAGCGCTACGATTCAGCTGTCCGTCACTTGTGTCATTGCCGACCTTTTAGAACGGAACAGGTCACCAGTTACATGAAACTTCATCGAGTTTTTGTTTCGGTCATAGACGAATTGTGTACGGTGTCACCTGTAAGTGAAGTCAAAGAAGCTTTACAAGCGGCTGCTTGCCTCCAAGCTGAAATTTTGATTTCAAGAGATAATCACGAAGAAGCTGGTTATCTCTACCAGCGGGTGGGGCTCTTCAATCTAGCTGTGGATGTATTCAAGCAATGTGGGATGTGGGAAAACTGCCTATCAATCGCATCTTTTGTTCAAATGAGGTAAATTTAATTTCAGTTTTATTCCGTTTTTTTACCGTCATTAAGTAATGTAAATGTGTTTCTTCAGTGATGAAGAATTAAAGAGTTTGGTGACCATATTGGTGACTCGCCTGCGCTCTTACAAGAAACACAAAGACGCCGCTCATCTTGCTGAATACAACCTAAAAGACTATCAGTTAGCTGGACAATGTTTCGTGGATGGTCTCTTTTTCAGTGAAGCTTGGGCTCTAACCCATAGATACAATATGAGTAACTGGGCAGGTAAGACAGCATCTCACTTGAAAAAAAGATTTAATCTATTAATTTGCTGATGAAATAGAGACAACGCTAAAAACTGAGCTGAACGAAGCCTTCCAGATGATGGAAGCGAAACTGGAACAAGTAGGAAACGAATGCAACAAGTACACTCAACGGTTATCTATCGTCCGGCAAGATCTGCTTTATAAGCGTGATCATCCTCCTGCTGAAACGGACCATGGAGATCTTTATTCAGAAACGGGTAGCAGTATTTTTACTCATACTACCGGTACGTCAGCGTCAGGAAGAACGTTTCGGTCGTCCAAGAACCGTCGAAAACAGGAAAGGAAAAAGTTGCGACTTAAAGAAGGTAGCCCGTTTGAAGATATGGCCATCATCAATGAGTTGCATGTCCTTTTCTCATCAATGGCTTCTGTTCTTCGTAAGTTTGTTGTTCTTTTCTATTTTGTGTAACATTATTTAAAAGATTTTAATATTTTAGAGGACGTTGGTCGACTTCTTAGAGGAGACTTGCTCATTTCAAAAGACTGGAGCAGAGCAAAATGCTTTCAGAGTAAAGCCGAGTCTCTTGTAAAGAAATTGGAAGACAAAAAGAAAGAAATTTGGAACTTCTCTCTTGTCCATAAAAATCAAGAAAATGATAAGGTGGAGTTTAACTGTTTTGCTTCTTCAAAATCGTTTCATCGTGTAAATGTTATCTAACTGACTTTTCTTAATACTTAACAGAATTTCGGTCCCTCTGCCACTACTGAGATGATAATTTCACAAATCAATCAAGAAAAAGAAGAGTTCTTCACCACGCGTTACTTAGAACTTGGTAATGCATCAAATGCTATTTTAAGTTAGAACAAATGTGATGTTTAATGCATGTTTTCATGAATTATAGATATCAAAATACGCAGCCCTCCTGAATCGTCAGATGCGTCCTGGAAACTCGACAGCCTTAAATAACAATCTAATTTTGAATTATTTTTTTTTTATCATTGATTTCTATGAAACTTCATTCTTTTGTTATAAGCTCATCATTTCTCTATTAAAGTATAGAGATTATCTGTGGACTTGTGTTCATTTTAATAGTTTTCTAACTGGACCACTCTTTTCACGTTTATTTCAAACATAGTGTGACGAATCAACCCATTTAATCTCTTATTTACTCACAGGAAAAGGTTAGTTCAAATTTTTTTTATTGCTCTATTGAAAAGATTTACGGTTTCAACACGGAACCGACGGGAACGGTTAAATTAATAACAAGTCTGTTTATATAAGGTGCAGGCCTGCAGGGGAGCTTGTATACGCTCACTAAGTTTTCGCGCATCTTGAACTAATAATTGTTATCAGTAGTCGTGATTCGCAAAAAAGGAATTTCGATTGTATTTACAGTACATCAACTCGGAAAGTATTACACTCAACACATCAGTTATGACGAATTAATCACTACAGCATACTCTACTGGCGAATCCGAGATTCTGAAAGTGAACTGTATTGGAGAGTTTAGGGGAGGATCATCTGCATGTTTAGAAGCAGGAGCAGGTACCTCTTTCTTAGCTGAGCGGGAGATTGCTTTCTTAGTTGGTGCTCTCGGCTTCTTTCTAGGGACTGCCTCGGCTTTCTCTTGCGAACTGGTCTCTCTTGGACGCTTCTGTTGGACCCCTGACTTACTTCTTGTAGTCATCCGATGATTCTTCGTGTCAGCCATCAACTGATTCACCAGAAACTCCTCTTTCGGTTTCTTAAGCACAACATTCATTTGACTGCCAGATGGCATGACAAGGTCCTCATCATCTGGGGGGTCATCTTCCACTTTCGGAATAGCACGTGCAACGCTACGACGCGGAACGAATTCTCTGCGACGGTCTAGTCTAACTGGCCCTGTCAATACTTTCATCGGCCGCGTAGGCTTTCTTAGGATGGCTGCATCTACATCCGGGTTAGAAGGAACGTAATACGGGGTGCGCAACTTCTCCGACTTTCTCAACAACAACGCCCGCAAATACTGGCCCTTGGGGTTTGTCAATACTTTCGTCGGCCGCGTAGGTATTTGTTGGATGAATTTGTCATTAGCTGCGTTTTTACCAGCAACGAAGTAATACCTGTATGGATTACGCAACTTCACCAGCGAACTCAACAGCAATGCCTCCCTAAATCGACGCTTCATCAGGAATGATTCCATGTTTGATTATCGGAGTGGTTCACCTAGCTACGACGACAGATATCGGTAGTTCAGCGTTGAAACTTTGCGACGATACAAACTTGGTATAACTTTCTGAAATATTCGGTAAGACGATTTCTATCAATGGATACCACGTAGTGCTAGGACTACGCGCGACTGTTCATCCTTAAGAAGGTCTAACTTGACCCTTGCCCGTGCAGTCTGTACACCATCCAGCGACTTTTATTTTTTTTTTTTTGCTCGAAGTCGCCTTGGCTCGGCTCTCCCGCCACTCGCTTCCCCGTCGATAGGGGGTGGGACAATCTGCGTGAGCTATCGCAGACCATCATTTAGGCAATTTATACTTAAGGACCCATTGCAGCTCAGAATTCCCCTTGAACCCTAAGTTGAGCATGCTGCAGTCAGTCTCACCTAAAGCGCACAGGTATCGTCTTGAGACTGACCTCATGCCACAGCATTTACGCTATAGCCAAGGCTCATTAATACATTAACTGATTTGCGTGATATTTAAGCTCGATTACATGAGCTTGCAGTAATGGCGGAAACTTTAGTTGGGTTGGGCTAGTCAAAAACGTCTGCTAAACATTTAAACAAAAAATCGATGTTTTTTTTTTCGTGAGCTTTGTTTGCATCAATGTTTTGCATATGCTACTAAAAGATTTCCACAATTAACATTTAGTGTAATTAATTTTGATTCGAATTTGTTTTGGGGGGGGGGGGAGTAGGGGGGATGTCAGATGTTTCCCGTAGGGATTCTGTACAACTTTGCTGATACAGGAGGAACAATGTTGCAAATTTTTACCAATAGATGGCTTTGGGATATTTTTTTGCTTTGAACTGCGCGCCTCGATTTTTGGCATTTTTTGAACAGCGCGCCTCGAGTTTGGGAATTTTTTTTTGAACAGCGCACCTCGAGTTTGGGAATTTTTTGAACCGCGCGCCTCGAGAACGTCATCTGTGGGCCAAAATAATGTCGGTTAGACAATTCGTTTCAATTTGTCGATTGTACAGAGTTTTATGAGTACAGACATCTTTGAGAAGTGAACAACGTTGGGATTTTGAAATTCAGAGTAACAGAAATGACAAAGGAGAGAGTGGATATATTGTAAACTGAGACGTCTAATAGAGAGCTGAGGAACACTTTGTATGCAGCCTTTTACGTGGACTACAGGTTCTAACGGGTCTAGTGATTTATTGAGTTGAATATTGATTTCACTGCCGTCTCTCAAAATGGTAATGTATTTATTTAATCTTTCGACGATATACGGTTTTAATAGTTTAAATAAGTTAATTTTGTTGCCCATACGCGGAGGTAGCATAAGTTTTATTGTGTTCTCTCTTGTTGAGTTTTAATAAGTTCTATCGTGTTCTCCTTTGTGGAGGTTTGGATAACTTTATGGTGTTTTCTTTTATGGAATTATGCGTGTACTTTATTTTATAATTTCTTAAAGATGGTTTGGGGGTCTTAAAAAATAAAAAAATTTTTTTTTCGTATTTCCCGTAGGGATTCTGTACACCTTTTTGCTTTTTGCTTGGCATACGTGAGGAAAGTTGCAATTGCTTACCAATAGATGGCGTTAGGATATCTAACCAATATAGATGGCGTTAGGATATTATATTTGTTGGTCTAAACTCTAAACTGTTTGAACTGCGCGCCTCTGTAGAGCTTAAGCACACGTGAGGAAAGTGTAGAACTGTAGATGGCGTTGCAGAAAGGAAGACCACGGAGAAAGCGGAACTGTGGAACTAACTATTGTACTACTAATAAGCTGAGACGTTATAACTGCTTTATACGTTTTTGATTCCTATTTTCCAAGGTTTACATAACTTAAATGGGGTTTTCTTTTATAGGAGTATGAGTTTACTCCAATTTATTAAAGATGTTTAATTTCCTTTTAGATCACTTTGTTGATCAGCACCACACATTTTAATAGGCTGATAGCACAAATTTAACGACGCAATTTGGTAGGAAGTTTAATTATTTCGAATTAACAAATTATTACGACATAAGTTGATGGGGCTTATATAATTCAAAGGTTTGAGGATTACCCCGCCACGAGGCGTATTTCAATATCTTTTTCGATATTGATTCAAGATCTATAATCAATATAAATAAATGAATATTTAAAAAAAATTGAGCTTTAGATAAAGGTGCGGCGTGGGGCGGCGGGGCGAAGCCCCGCTGCACCAAAGTCGCAGAGTTAGTATTATTAGCTACATATTATAAAATTATACATATTACTTAAAAGGGTGATGGGACTTTTATAATTCAACGGTTGCCCCGTCACGAAGCGTATTTTAATCTTAATCAATCTTATCAATCATCAATCAATCTTATTCAATATTAATTTAGGATCTCAATATCTGAACATAGATAAAGACCACTGGTTGAAGCTCTTCATAAGAAAATTAACATGGCCAACTGTCGCCAACATTCTTGCTACCCTTCCTCCGATTTCTCCGTTCTTGGACTACTTGTCCTGCCCTCTAGTGTACGTTTTGTTATCTGCATACTGCATTCGGCCAACCTTCCCTCGGCCAACCGTCCCTAGAAAAAATAATACCATGAATTATTTTCATACAATATCAATAATTGGTGGTGTAGTGGTTATAGAATCTAGTTCTCGTACTCGGGTAACGTGGTTCAAGTCCTAGTCCAGGCAGCTTTTTCTTTTTTATTTATTTGCTTCATTTACTTCCTACCAACTTCCAAACTTAACGACAATATAACAATTACATACACAAAATTTTTAATCAGATGTTCTAACGAAAAAATTCTTTGTGACGATTTTAAAACATCAACAAAGAACTTAGACAGAAAAAAAGAAAACAGCCGTTCGTCTGCAACACCCTTGGTAGCAACGGTGCAGTACAGCGGTTTATCCGCTAGGGGCAGGACAAGCATTCCAAGAACTCGGCGTCAGTAGGGATAGGGCTAAAAGGATAGCACAGCATCAACCAGTGGTCTTTATCTATGATCTGAATGAATATTTAGAGAAAATTAAGCTTTAGATAAAGGTGCGGCGTGGGGCGGCGGGGCGAAGCCCCGCAGCACCAAAGTCGCAGAGTTAGTATTATTAGCTACATATATATTAACTAAAACTTAGAGACATTATGAAATCGCCGAGCTAATATTAGCTTAGCTTCTATATATTACTTAAAATTTCAGGTATTAATTAATTAATGATTTTTTGCATTCCTACGGGAACCTTGCAACCCGCCAGGGATGCCAGCATTTTATTTGAGTTGCTGGAAATTCTAAATGCTCAATGTTGGGTAAAACCAGGGTAAACCAAACTTAAAAATAGTAAAATAACAAAGCTCATTATTAGAAAATATTAGAAAAACAAATTCCAATTGTTTTTACATGAATGAAATCCGGACTATTTTCGTGTTCATAGAGTGCCTATTCTCTCCAACAAGTTCTATTTGAAATCCCGGGACCCGGGGTTTCCATGCTCTGTTCTGGTAGGTATTTATACCACTAGATGGCAGTTGTTTGCCCTCTGCTCTAGCAACTGTCAAAACACTCTAGTTCTAAGCGCTCTAATATAAGTCAAATCCAGTAAACAACCTAACGACACTCAAGTTTCAACATCACTTTGTATGGTCGTCTCTCGTTTCAGGACTTAACATTATTATTTTGGTGCGTATTTACTTTTTCATTGATAGAAAATAATGTTTATTATGTGTATGTTTGTCTGAAATAACAAATAGTTGATGTTGAGGAAATGTTATAGATATGGTAACTTTATAAGTCTTTTTGCTGGTTAAGGGGGTTGTTTGAAAAAATTTGCTTAAGTTTTATTCAGTTTTGATCTCTTTGCCAATTAGTTAAGTTTTTTAAAATTTATGTTATAAATTCATTCATTCACTTTGGTTGCTGACTTAGTGACTTGCTGTTAATATTTCAGGAAAATTCCATCATCAGTTATAATTTTAGGGAGCATAAAAACTTGTTTATACAAAAACTATGAAGTTTGTGATCTTAACTGGAATCATCTGCCTTCTAGTCTGTGGAGATGCTCTTGAAAACGGACTAGCTCGAACTCCACCTATGGGATGGGTGAGTTTTCTACTTTTCTTCAACAAAATTATACAAACCATAAAATTTTATTTTTTATCAGCTTGCATGGGAAAGGTTCCGGTGTAATATAGACTGCAAACATGATCCTGAAAACTGCATTAGGTATGTACTGCTGATTTGCATAGCTAGAGTATTTCTGTTTTTTATGTGGCTATTATGTTTTCATTGAAATTTTAGTGAAAGATTGTTTATGAAAATGGCTGATATCATGGTATCTGAAGGCTATTTAAGTGCTGGTTACAATATAATTTCATTAGATGATTGTTGGCTTGATCATAACCGCTCAGAGAGCGGCCAACTTCAAGCTGATGCCTCCAGATTCCCTAATGGAATCAAAGCTCTAGCCGACTATGTAAGTTGATTTATAATTTAGTGTTCTTCTTTACCTTGTTTTATATATTTTTTCCCTTTGTTTTGTTTTATTTTATTTTTTATTTTGTTTTAAGGTTCATTCTAAAGGATTGCAGTTTGGAATGTATGAAGATTATGGAACTTTAACTTGCGGAGGTTTGAAAACTTTGGAAATAGATCAAAATTTGATTCTACATTTGTGTATGTTATTCTCAATTGAAAACAGGATATCCAGGGATTCTCAATCATTTGGAAACAGATGCCAAAACATTTGCTGACTGGGGAGTGGATTATGTCAAACTTGATGGATGCTATGCAGATCCTTCAGAAATGGATAAAGGTGTCTTAATTCAAAACTGGAAATATGGTCTAAAAACCGTATTTATCAATTTATTTTTTTGTTGTATTCAGGATACCCCGAATTCGGTACTCTGTTGAATCTCACTGGTAGACCCATGGTGTACTCCTGTAGTTGGTAAATAAAACATTAAGTACTTAATAACTTTGTGAATCTGGAAAAATAATTTTAGAAATTTGTATATCAGGCCAGATTATCAGATCGATAAAGGAATTAAAGTAAGTAATATTTAATCAAAGATTGGTAAATTAAGGCTTTGGCTATTCAATATTTGTTTAATTTAGCCCAATTATACCTTTATTGGAACTGTGTGTAACCTTTGGCGAAATTTTGACGACATCGATGATTCATGGGTCAGTGTGTCAAGCATCATCGATTATTATGGTGACAATCAAGACACTTTGATCCCGGTAGCTGGACCTGGTCATTGGAATGATCCTGATATGGTATATAATATACTATAGTTTATTCTAAAAAATTTCCCGCTAAAATGTTCCTTACTTTAATTTCTTAGCTCATTATTGGCAATTTCGGCTTGAGTTATGATCAATCACGGGCGCAAATGGCCATGTGGGCAATTTTAGCCTCGCCACTTTTCATGTCTGTTGATTTGCGAACGATTCGACCAGAGATGAAAGCAATTCTTCTAAATAAAAACGTTATTGCCATTAATCAAGATCCATTGGGCGTTCAAGGCAGACGTATTTACAAGGTTTGGGGAAATTCTATTACGATTCAGTAAGTTTTTTTTCTTATAACTAATAAATCTCTTTTATTATGTTGTGTCAGAAATCTGGCGTCGAAATTTGGATCAAGTCCGTTGAGCCCAGCTCAGCACCTGATCGTTCTGCTGCGATTGTTTTCCTTAACCGGCGGACAGATGGAACGCCAACTCGAGTATCTGTGATATTACGTGATATAGGCCTTACTTCTTTGTTTGGTTACAAAGTGGAAGAGCTGTTTGATGGGCTAAATCTGGGAGTCTACCGCCCTGATGACAGTCTAACCGTCATCGTCAACCCTTCTGGTAATCAATACGGCAGAAATTGCTTGTAGAATAATATTTAATTCTTCAAAAATATTTTTATTCTTTTTTTTTTCAATCTCTTAAATAGGTGTTGTTATGGTCAAGTGTACGGTTCAGACAAAAGATTCCATTATTTCAGAGAAAAATTGGAATGAAGATAATGCTCTCTTCTAAATTCATTCTAAATAGCCTTACATTCCATAGATTTAAGCGCATGCAAATGTTGATATGTCCGATCGGACAAAGTTTAAAAATATATACTTGCATTTAGTAAAGTCGCAAATTGAATCTTAAATTTTGACAGAACATAACGCAACCAGAATTTCGTGCACTGTAGAAATAGTTATCTGCGTTTCACTAATGGATTTTAGAGGAGTATTATGGTATTAATTGGTGTAAAACCACTAAAACGAAATAAAATTCTGAATCATTGTGTTCCAGCGTAATTTCTAAGCTGAAGGCCAATCGTTTTTATTTTGAATAAAATCGTTGACAATACCCGCAAAAGACCGGAAACGATATCACTCAACCGTGAAACGCTCAGGGGCAATCAACCAGTTTTAAGCAGTAAAACTATTCATCGTCATTCTATTAATTCATAGTAATTTTAAAAAATAACTCGAACAATGCCATTAGACTTAGTAAAGTATGTTGCAGGCTTTTAGTAAAAATTTATCTGGTTTAATTTATTTACAATTCTCACGCGAAAATCGTATTTAATTAGAAATAATGCAATAAAAAATTACACAAATTCTTTTAAAATGTATATTCGTTTAGAATTTTGAATATTTGTATTGCGACAAAAAATTTTTTTGGATACAAGCAAAATCTGGTGACGCAAACGCAAATCACTAATCCGATAGTAAATTCCAGTTTTTGAAAAACAATGCGCTTTTTTTTTTAATTTTTTGAATAAATAAAGTGGCGCCACAATGCATTGTGGCGACTTTGTAACACGGATCTTTGTACTAAAAAGGGCCACACATTTTTCTCGTTTATTTGGACAAGGATTTGTTTACTTTTAACAGTGTTTTAGGTATCCAAGCAGAGTCATCTAACCATCTCATTGAATTACCGTTTTCCATTTTTATTTTGTGGCTTGATTAAATGGTTTAGATTTATCCATGTACATATCTGAAATTGTGAATTTTATAGTAATCTTTTAATATCATTCGGTTACTACACGCATCAATATTTCCATTAAAAAAGTAAAGTTTAATCATTTCACCACCAGACGTCTCTGAAAAGGGCCTCAGAATTATGAACACGTTCACAGTCAATCTAGTACATTCGTTAAGAGCTCGGGAATCGACGAGAAAGCCTTCAGTTGAAAGGATTTATCAACTTGTCCCCCTCAACATTTTCTCGCCGACGAAGTGAAAAAAGCCGCCTTGTCACCCTTTTTTCTTAGCTCTTTCATCTCTTCCTTCTGTCTCCTTCTATTGAATTCCGATAGACTTTCTTTTGTTATTGGCTGTTGTTTCCTAAAAATTTTCAGTTTCTGACGTAGTGGCTGTGTTTGGACGCATACTTAGTGTCGTCCAAGCAATTGGATTTTTTTACAACATAGAAAAGGCCTCTGCCGCCGAAGAATTTGTATTCTTATTCTTTGCCCTCTTGGGTCTAAACTCCATTCCCATGAAATCCACACAGTTGAAAACAACAAATCATGAGCCCAGTCAGTGAAGTGGAGGGTTACTGTCTACGCTGGAACAACCACCACGGAACCCTGATTGATGTCCTTCAATCCCTCTATCAAGAGCAGAGTTTTGTTGATTGTACCCTTGCTGCAGACGGAAAATCAATCCAGGTTCACAGACTAGTACTCTGTGCTGTATCTCCTTATTTTCAGGTATGTACTCTTATGAATAACAATGTTCATTTGATAAACTTGTGCTCTTCAAACACAGGAACTTCTATCCAACGACAGTGACAAACAAGCCATCATCTTCCTGAAGGATATACCTTTTCATCACCTTCAAGCGCTGGTGCACTACATATACCACGGTGAGGTTAACATTGCTGAAGACCAACTTGCAGATCTACTCAGCACTGCAGAGTCCCTGCAAATTAAGGGTCTTACCGACAGTGTAAGTGATTATAAGATGAACAATATTGAGCAGAGGAACCCTGACGACCTTGCTGAAAGCCTTCGCCTGAACCAGATAGGACAGAGCATCAACATCACTGAAACGTCCTGTGAAGCCAGTTCGCCCGATTCGTGTGAAGTATCTGCAACCCTTGTGACCCAGGGACCGTCACCGAGTCTGACCTCAGCTACCCTCTCTCTTCCTTTTATGACAACAACGTCAACATCTTCCTTGCATTCGTTACAACAACCGATCTACTCCGCCAATCCCATGGCTTCTCAGGTACATTGGTGAGTTTGCAGGATGACAAGTTGTGTTTTATTTTCGTTATTCGCAGGCAAATAATAACGGCGTGGCTTTCGCGGTGGCGCCGAAGCTGGAAACTGAAAATGAAGGTAGTGCGGCTAGTGAAAATGAAGAGTGGAGTGACGCTGACTTGGCAGGACCTGCAACACCTCATCAGGCGCAACCTCATCAAACACAAACCCACCAAACACAAGCTCATCAAACACAGGCTCACCAAGTTGGAGTTACGGCTGCTGCCGTCGCTGCAGCTGCCGTAGCCGCACAGTCTTTCGCTTCCGCCGCGCCATACCGTATAAAATTATTTTTTTTAAACGTCCAAACAAAGATAATATATTTATTTTTCAATTAATAGCTCACGTTCCTTGGGGAGAGAGTCTGGCAGCTGCAGCAGCAGCCGCCGCTATTGCCTCTTCCTCTTCACTTGCTGGCCCGTCCGGGGCACTAGGAGTTTATAATATTCAAGCACCTACAACCGGACCGCCAGTCATGGCTCCCGTTCGTGGCAAACAACGTAATTTAAAATGATAAAATTGAATCGCCATGTTTAAATTTTCAATTAAAATTTTAACTTTTGTTCTCCTATAGGTAACAGTCGCCGTCCATCCCGACCGTCAGGCAATACGACTTCAGCAACCCTGATCCAAGACAAACCGTATGTGTGCCCACGCTGCGGTCGGTGCTACTCGCGACGTGGTGCTCTTATCCAACATCAGCGCTACGAGTGTGGGATCGAACCGCAATTTTCCTGCCCCATGTGCCCATACAAGATTAAACGCAAGGACAGCCTCAACCGGCACATTCGCAATATGCACCACAATCAGAATACCAACTAACGTGACCGTGTATTCGCCATTCGAGGTTTGCACGTGTGCGTGCTTGTGTTAGATATACAAACAAGATGGTATGCAGAGGCAACCGTTTCCTCCTTCAACACAGCTCTTTACGTGTCCTTAGGTGCCTGTTTGTTAGTGTCGAAGTGACTAAGTGAAACTAAAAGTGAAACGTTGAAACTTTTTAAAGTTTTTGTGCATTGATCCTTTTATAGTGAAAATTCCTTTTCTTTTGTCTGAGTGTGGTACTTTTTTTCTTTTTTTTTTTAAATTGTAGATGATGTGCCGGTTCAGTGATTTCATTCATTCGATGGCGCTTTAAAAAAAGTGCTTTTCTTCTGTTCTTTTGTGTGTTCGAGCGGAAGTTTCTCAACTCCTTGAAGCATTGGCCTCTTTTGTTTCCCATTTTTCCATTATTTTTTTTCCTGGGGGGTTTGAGCTCTTGGAAGGATTGAATTTGTTCCGTTCCGTGAATTGTTTTTTTTTTTATTGTTTTGGGGAATCTCTTCGCCGGTAATGGTGTTTGAGAAAGTAAAAGAAAATGTTGGTAATTTCTATGTCCAATCTTTGCAATGAATTAACTTTATTATTAGAATCATTTTCCCTGTGCCCCTCCACCTCTACAGCACACACTTCATTCCCCACCCCACTTGGACACATTGTCTGATGAATTGATAAATAAAATTTGGAAAAAAGTCCCTCAATTTCAAATAAAAATCCACACAAATTTATGAACGAATATAAATAAAATTGTGGCTTTGAACTACATTGATTCAGAATGAAAAATAATTTGTTCTCGTTACATCATTTTCTTTCAAGATCTATCTGGCAACTACGCCATTTTGTTTTATTTACTTTACGTTTCTTCTGCTCTAGCTCCAGACGCTATGAGGTTCTTTGCAGCTGCTAACTAAATCTCCACATTGTTATAGACAATTTGTTTATTTTTCTTGATTCACCTTCTCCCTTCGACAAGCTTGTTTATTCTGACAAGCGATAGCATCGAGACGTTAGATTTTATTTCGGTTTGAAACTAGATTGATTCATGAACATTTTAATTACGGAAGACTTATAGAAAACATGGAGAACGGTGAAGAACTAGTCGGCCCACCTCAGTTGTCGCTTCAATGGCATCAACACCACAACACTCTAGTCTCTCTGCTGGATGCTCTTTGGGAGCGACAGGAGCTTGTTGATGTCACTCTTGCTGCTGACGGGCAGCACATAAATGTTCACAGAATTGTACTGTGTGCATGTAGTAAATTCTTTCAGGTACAGCTAACTAACATGTGGATCACCATTTTTGGATTCCCCCTATTTATTTGTCTTTGTTTTGACAGGATGTACTGACTCTGAAAGGCAACTCTGACAAACAAATTATTGTGTTCTTAAAAGATGTTTCATATAGTGACCTGAAGGCCTTAGTTGACTATATGTATAAGGTATGGATAATAAAATATTACATTTATAACTATTTTGCTAATGTCCACAACCGTTTATATTTTACAGGGGGAAGTCAGAATCAATGAAGACCAACTGAATTCGTTCCTAAATACTGCAAAATCTCTGGGTATCCGTGGCTTGATGGGTGATGGCAAGAAAGTTGACATAGAAAATGACAAGAAAAGAAAACGTAGACAGTCAGTAGAGCTTTCAAGTGATCAGGAAGAAGAAGAAGAGGACAACAGCCTTGCAGCTTCATCACCTCCTCCTCCTCCACCACCGTTACTCAAGCATAAAACCAGTCTCACAAAACCGCAGAATCTCGAAGTCAAATGTGAACTACCGATGAACCAAGAAGGTAGATTTGAATCTGCAATGAACAACATGCAACCCGAAACGGAATCATTGACACAAAATTCAAGCATTAATTCGGGCCAAGAACTAGAGGACGACGAACTAGATTTGTTTCAGCATTGCGGAGTCAACACTGTTAATAACCACCACAATCACCTCCATCATCCTGGACCATCTAGGATGTCTGCAGAAGAGCTTCATGCATCCCAAGGTATATCTGAAAAAAAAAAAAAAAAAATGTAGTGCATGATGCTGACATTCAGTATTTGATGCGAGTTGAAAAGTAAGAAATCGATCAGCGGTAAAGGATCCCATGCCATCGGATATATTCAACAAACAAACTCTCCATAAAACGATAACTTAAGTGAGGGTGGTGGGTGTTAAATTTTATGTGAAACGTTCTCAACACGAGCACAACCTCTCCGCCCACTTTTAAACGCATTTCCGGGGAAGTTCGTCGTTTACTTGTAATTCCCAACAACCGAGGAGCGGGAGGCGGGTCAAATTAGCTATGGGTTAGCATCAATTAGTCTGCGGTTACAAATTTGCTTGTTTTGTTTACATACTATTATTTGATTATTTTTGTTTTGTTTCAGACTTAATGGTCGATCACATGGCGTGGGGTTCAGTGCACAACGGATCAGTAGATAATCACCATCTTCATCATCATGATCCTGATCCTGGTCCTGGCCGGCATTCATGTCCTAGATGCGGTCGAACGTACAAGTGGAAGCAGACTTTATTGCGGCATGTGAAATACGAGTGTGGCGTAGAACCTCAGTTTATCTGTCCAATCTGCCGGGCACCTTTTCATCACCGGAATGTTCTGCAGAGGCACATGAATTTGCACAGTAGACCCAAATGATGTTTTAATTACTTTTAGGAGCTTTTCTTCCGTTCTGTGAGAAGCCACCAAATGTTATCATGAGAATTATGTCAACTAAGATTTGCCATGTGTAGCCAAATAAAGTACATTTGTTACCATTCTCAATTCTAAATAGTTGAACATTTTATTTATAGCTTTAATTGCAGAACAATTTTATTTTTTTATTTAGCACATCTAAAGTCAACGATGTTATTTTTAGTTCAACGCAAAGGAAAATCAAGTTAATTGAATAAATTTGCTGTGGTTATTTCGTTTAAATAACGAGTTTGTATGTGCTTTTGCGCATTTATGCATATGAGATGTTACGCACATTGTTAACTTTCGTATTTGGGAGTGTTGTATAAACGTATACTTTCTCTTTCGTGTGTACAAGTTAGTAGTTAAGTTCATCAACCATCGGATTGCTGAACTAGAAACTATCAGTATAAATTGGTACCTTACAGCAGACGAACTTGTTTGAGTTTATATTTCACAACCCGGAATTTTAAATCACGCCAAGTCTCTGCTGCGCCAAGTGAATAAGTAATTTTCTCACGTTTTTGCATTTTAATTTATTCGTAAAAAGTTTTAAGAAAGGTTTTTTTTCAGATTACCATATATTAAGTTGAATCACAAATGAATTTGCTGTCGAATGTACATTTAGGATTGAGCGATCCAGCAATAACCTTAAATTCCCGAAAGAAGACTCACCTGATCACGAACGATTATCAGTATTATCATTACAAATGCGATGGTTTTGATGATGTGGTGAGGCATCAGCATTACAGTGTGGGAGTAAACTCTTGAATTTTCTTTGACCCCATTACATGATCTTTTCATACAGGGATGGGGTTGTGGATACAGAACTCTCCAGACCATTGCCTCCTACCTTTCACTCCAGCAACAAGGTAAAGCTGGACAAGTTCCAACTATCAAGGAAATTCAAAAAACATTAGTTCATCTTGAAGACAAGAAAAAGTCTTTTTTAGGATCAAGAGAATGGATTGGAAGTTTTGAGGTGAATTTGGCACAACATTATTTAAAATAGACTATATAATAGTTAATATTTAACTAGAACTTTTTCTTCTTCAGGTGTGTTTGGTAATTGACAAACTTTTTAATGTTCCCTGCAAAATTGTTCATTGTCCTTCTGGTGAAAATGGAATGACAGACATTTTTCCAAAGTTGGAAGAACACTTTGCTAAATCATCCGCCCCGCCAATTATGATGGGCGGTGATCACGACGCTTCTTCAAAAGGAGTTCTCGGTACTTGTACTGTTGACGACGATGACCACTGGCTGTTGGTTTTGGTAAGAAAAATTTCTAAAAAAAGTGTGTATACATAGCTATGAAATGTTTGTATTGTACTAGATCTGTTTTTTTTTCTTTTCTTTATGCTGGTGATGATGTGTGTGTGTATAATAGGACCCTCATTATTACCACCAACGAGGACAACATCAAACATCTGCTGTCAAACTCCAACAAGAAGGATATGTCAGATGGATACACTTGAGTGAATTTGACAAACAATCATTTTACAATATATGTCTCCCTCAATTCAACAGCAACGCATTATGTACAATATGACGTGTGTGTGTGTTTTTTTTGTTTTGTTATATGCATAAGAAAAATATAATATTGCGTATATCATGCGTATATAGTTAATTAGGTATCACTTTTTAAGGTAGATGCAATCATAGTTAATTGTATAAAAATAAGCTTTTTTTGTAAGACGAAATAAAAAATTGAGTTATTTGTGTGAAATGCTGAGCTCATCAATTAGTCGCGTCAAGAACAACATTAAGGCGGGTAAAAAGAGAAATGTAATTAAGATGGACGAGTTTGTTGTTGCTCGACTTGCGGAAGAGGCAACAACTCGTTCAGGAGAAGATGCTCTTTTTGCCGTAGATGATGATGATGTCGCTTCTACCGGATCGTTCCATATTTTGATTGCTTTCCACGTCCCGGCTGCAGCAGCGCGAATATAAGAAGAGAAAGTGAAAAAAAAAATAATATTTGGTTATTATATATTTCTAGGAGCAATTGCGATGTCATCTCACTTACTTCCAAGTGATTTAGGACGAGGAGAGAGCGACTGAACAGCAACCTCCAACCGTTCGTTATTTGTAGATCCAGGTGCTGGATGAACGTCATACTCTCGTCCGTCTCTCTGTGCCGTCACGTTTCCCGTCGTACGTGTTCCATTTGATAGCGATTCTGTTATTCCGCAGAAGAAGAAAAAAGAAACACACAACGCATACAAATTACCCAATTTTGTCACTTTGCGTCGTCGCTGCTGAAGAGAGAAACGCGCATATACCTGACGCAACAGCTGAAGAAAAGAGGAAAATAAGGCCGATGAATATCAACCAAGAGCAACGGGCCATATCCAACGATGTATAGGATATCCCGGACACGGCGCAACACGGTCTATACGAAGAAGAAGAAAAAAAATTTTGTGAAAGGTATTTCATTGTGTACAGTATATTTGCTTTTGCGGTTAAATATCTTGAAGCTCCTCAAAGTGAAACGATGAGTTGCATTTAAAGAAAGGAGGGGGGGGGGGCATAAGTACATAAAAAAAGACACGAGTTTTAAGCAAAAAAGGTGAAAGTCCGATGGGCCTCCGTAGAGTCGGAATCGCCTATACGGAAAACGTTAAAAGAAGCCGATAATTGATGGCGCAGCGCGAAACATAAAAATTGCTTTTTTTTTCTTCTTATTCTTTTTTTTTTTTTGGTTTTTTTATACGCCTGAGGAAACTTTCTCACGCAGGGCGTGACATACATTTGTATGTCTATACTTCTTTAGATGCGGCACGTGTTTTTTTTCCTCTTCTTTTGTATAATGTTTTCATAGTGTTCCATCTTTTTTTTTTTTTAATATTTTCTTCCCAATAACTACAAATTTTAGGACAACATAAAGAAATATATTGTGCTGATCTTCCGGGGTCACGCAAAACAGGTTGAACAGGCAATTCAACTTTCTCACATGTAACAATTGTTCACGAAGTCATTCGACAACAGCTAACAAATGTGATAAATTATGTTATTCATCAAGTCTATGAGAGAATTCTTTCATAAATGACTGTCAACTATTGCGAGGCGACATATAAGAGAGAAAGTCATCGTCTACGGAGCGTTACAAAACAACACGGTGGCATTAAATTACTTCACTATTTATCTCTTCATTTTTTTTTCCCCCTTAGCTTCAAAATTTGTATTACTCAAGACCAGTTTCTTCTTTTACCACAATCAGAGCGTGTACTACCCGCATAATTACAACATCATTGAAGGAGGACCAAAAAATATTTACATTAGCAAATATTTTGAACAGGAATTGTGATCAAAGATTTCCTGTTAAGTGGTTCTCCTGCGTGTCAAAGAACCTCACTATCCATCTACGTCAACATTAAATAACAGGAAAGGAAATGAGACAAAGGAAACTTTTTAGAATGTGTGGATGACTAAAAAAAAAACCTGTTGTACCCATGACATCATTTCCCACGCTTTGCATACATTATTACGACACTACACGCGTGATGGGGCGAAAGGTGCGCCCAGGTATAGATAGACGGCCCATCATTGACTCATACAGTACAATCATCAAAACCTTATTATTGACTTCCAGGATCTTCAACTTTCTCACGTTCTATATAGTAACTTGTCAAGTGTCTTTCGAGGACTTACCTGTAATTAATTAGCCAATCGATAAGAAGCAGGTGAGTATGTTTTGCGGCGAATATGACGTTTTACGTTGATCACTTTAAATATAGAAACTATAAACGTGGTTTAAAAATTCAACTGTTCCGTAAGGAGTCACTGGAAGAACTGGAGGCGAATGAGAGACCACGCCAGAGTTTTTTTTTGCCGCGTGCGTGAGTGTGTGGGTTGTGCCAGTCTTCGGCAAATAAGAAACGAGCTGGTGTTGTGTTTTTGTTCCCTCTCTTTCTCTTTCGTCCTTTTCTTTTTTTTTTATTATTTACCTTCAACAGCAGCTCGTAGAAGAAAGTGGCCGCAAAGTCTCGGTTGAGCGAAATAAAGGCGAAACCAAGTCTTACCTATTTATGGGTTGCACGTCGATCGTCGTCGTCAAGGTCAAGCTGAGACGTTATAAATGATACGCGGGAGTCGCACCTTCTGCAAGTCACGCGTCGTTATTCCCTTCGATGGATGGACATAAGTAGAACTTTTCAGGGTACTTTGCCAAATGCAATCAGCAGGTGGTGGTGGCTGGTTTTATATATCGAAATGCGTAAAATAAGGCAATGCCAACAGATGGCTAACACAAGATTTTAACAAAAACAAACGTCGATTTTTTTTTGTTGTTGTTTTGGTTTCGTAACACTTATTTGAAAAAAACAAGCCTTAGGCATGACCAATCACCTGATGGTCGCAATTGTGCGTTATTGGAATTTGGAAATCGTCGTCTTGTCGTTAATGCAATTTATGACACCTTTGTACAAAAACTACAAATGGCTACACTTGAGAACATTAGAACAATGCAACTTCCATAATTTCCGCTTTTTAGATAACTAAACAGCAAACAATTTGAGGTAATTGCGGTGTAATGAATCCGTAGCAATTAGCTACCCACTTTTTTTTATTTTTTAACTTACTAGCGATTGTTTTGAAGTCTCGTATTTATTTTAAAAAAAAAAACTGAAATTTGAAAATATTTTTTTTTGTGTGACAACATTCAAATATGTATGGCAACGTCGAAATGTTATTCAACTTTGGAAGCCTCAGCCACAGACAAAGTCATTATCACTTTTTGATCGAGTTGAAGAGGTTGTTTTCATTAAAAATTCCATCGCATTTCAATAACGAAAATGTGGGCTAACGTCGTCACGCTGCTGTGCGTATTACATTCGATGGAAGCGGTCTTTATGATCACGCTGCCATCGGTTGAAGTGGAGAAGAAAATTGAAGAACTTGGAAGACGCAAACCTTATGTAATGTTCTCTCCAAACGACGCATCGTCGATCTCGAAGAATTTAACCAATATCGAAGAAGAATTTCACAGACAACCAACCGAAGCTAAAAATCTAGTCGATTTGGCGGAATCGCTCAATTTAACTACTCTGGTCAAAGCATTGGAACAGACTGGCTTGGATAATATTATTGACCATGAAGGTATAACCTCAATTTCTCTTTGAATGTGATTTTTATTACAGAATGTTAAATTGTTGCCTCTCTCCAATCATAGGACAGTATACTCTGTTTGCCCCGACAAATGAAGCTTTTCTTAACATTCCAAAATGGGCAAGCAACATCCCATTGAAGGAACTTCTCAGTTTTCATGTAGCTCGTGGTCTCATCCATGGTGATGAAATTCAAAATGACAGGTTGGCAAGGACCATTCTCTCCAAGCGTGACATTCGCTTAAACATTTACAAGGTAGGCTAAAGGTTATTGCGCTTCTCTAATGAGCTCATTACCTAATTTGCCATTTCCATGACAGAATGGAGATGTAGTTACTGCTAATGGCAGCCCCATCACTGCTGTCAACTTCACAGCCCACAATGGCGTTCTACACATCATCGATCGCGTCATGGTATCCATCTACGAGCGTGGTGGCACCATTGTTAAGCAACTGAGTCGATGCCCTTCTTTCAAGACACTTACAAAGTTGATCACCATCGCCGGACTAAATGATGCATTGCACGCCAAAGGACCTTTCACTCTGTTTGCCCCATCGGACGAGTAATTTGTCATGTCCCGTTTGTTATGACATCAACTCATTTTGTGTTTCTTTTCCTTTAGGGCTTTCGCTAAGATGCCGGCAGATTGCATTAAACATTTGGTAGATAACCCACCGATGCTTCGCCAAGTTCTTCTCTTCCACGTCGCTCAAGGGAGCTGGTTCAGCGCTGGTCTCGAAGATGGCATGTCATTGGAATCTCTGCAAACTTCAAATCTCTCCATCGGCATCCAAGATGGTAAAACCACTAAAATGTGCGTTCAAATCATTACAAATCTAATGACAACATTTGCCACAAACCAATAGGTTCTGTTATGGTGGCTGGAAAAGCCACGGTAACCAGCCCAGATGCTCTTGGCAGTAACGGAGTTATCCATGCGATCGACACTGTCATCGTACCTCCATCAATGGAAAAGAAATTAGCCAAGATCATGTCGAAGGCGGCTAAGAAACAAAAGCGTCTCATCGGGTCAAACAAAGATTGATTTATGAGTGATACAAGTGTACTGCTGTCTCACTACTTCCCCAATTAAAATTTTGACTTTTCTTTACAGTACACGAAACATTTGTAGTCTTTTCTGCTCAGGCCTTCATAGTTTTTTTTCTGCGATATCTTCGAATCTTGTACGGTAGAAAAATACACACAGTTCAACGATCTCAATTCTTTTTCTCAACAACTTCGTACATGTCCGAACGTCTTTGAAGAGTAATAGGAATTTGGGAGCGTATTTGCTGCAAATAGTCCAAATCTAACCGAAATACGATAAAGAAGAATGAATTACGTTATTTATAACATTCTTGGATGATTGAGCAATATATAGACATCGATTAAACTATATATATATAGTACCTATGTCGGCATAGACAACACTTTCTTTTTCATCGGTCGAAGCTATTACTTCTCCCCAGGGCGAAACTGCCGAACTGTGGCCCCAAGCGACGTACGAACTAGATTCGGATCGTGCGGGACTAGCACCGGCTACATATACCTTATATTATACACAAGAAATTTCCAGTTCAGCAAGCGCGGGATTGCAATAAGCACTTTCATGGAAGGCAATTCACGACAAATTATATACCTGGTTGTCTACAGCACGACACCTTTGCAAAAGTTCCCAGTGAGCTGGACCCGTCGTCATATTGAAAGCACCGGGATAGATCAAAAGTCGGCAATCTGTTAGGATAGATGTGTCGGAGAAAAAGTAATTTAAAAGAAAAACTTATCTTTGATATGAGTTAATATATATATATATACCGTTTCGAGCGTAGAGTTGAGCCATTTCGGCAAAACGAATATCGTAGCAAATTCCGACTCCAACCTTGCAAATATCACCCATTTGAAAGCTAGTCAATTCATTGCCAGGACTGAGGGTTTCTGACTCTTGAAATTTGATTTTGCCTGGAATGTCAATATCAAACAGGTGAACCTGTGCATTTTTAATAATGGATTATTACTCATCTTTATATTCAAAATACAACTAAAATTAACATATGTCTGTATATTTATGTAATGGATTATATTGCCTTTCTGTGTACAGCCAAAAGACCACCATCTGGGCCCCACACAGTACAAGTATTGTACAATTTGCCATCCTTCTTCTCCGGAATTGAACCACCTACAAGGTAGATTTTGTTATCTTTGGCTGCTGCAGATAAAGCCAAAGATGATTCTCCTGTTTCTATCTGTTCAGCATACTCAGCAAAGTAACCTGAAAAGATATTATTATATAACATTGTGTCAAACAATACAAATCTCATTATAAGCACCTGTGCCGTAAGGAGAATTGAAACATTCGGGTAATGTCACCAACTGAGCTCCCTTTTTCGCTGCTTCGTGTATGAATTGACCGGCTCTAAAGAGATTTTCAGTTTTGTTGGCTCCAACGGCTAGTTGTATAAGCGCTAGCTTGAATTCTGCCCAAATAAAAGATTCCATGTAAATTTTAAACACATTAAAGAAAATGAAAAGGAATTTTTTATTCAAATTTACTTGTAATAGACATTCTCAGGACCGTGAAACTTTTTTTACGTGTTATTTGTTGTGGTTTGTTAATTCTAATACGGAGCGACGTCAGCGCTATCTGTTGCGTTTTTAAACAGATTAAAAATAATCTCTGGAAGTCATCGACTCCCGACGGAGTGCGAAATCCTTTGGTTCTTCCTACACATTATGCGGAGTTGTTTTTCACGTTTTGAATAAATGATAACCTCAGCGCAGTAAGTTTGGGTAGGATGGTAAGGTTGAACCAAGTACAAAGAGAACGAATGACACTGAAGAAGCTGCTCACAATCGCACATGCGGTAGTAGATAAAGTTGGGTTCATGTATATTTAAAAAAAATAAATTCGTTTCCTGTAAGTACGAATATGTGTGGACGTGTAAATAAACCACACGTTAATGACGTTGTATTAGGAACTAGGTAGTAACCGAAATTCATCATTAAGAAAAATGGAATTAATTTCGCATAAAATATTTGGCTGAATATGTCCACCTGCACTTGCATGAACACGCTAGTTCGACGTACTTAGAGGATACAGCACTTAGCCCTGACAGAACTTTTTAATTAATAAAAACTGTAAAATAGGTTATATTACTAATTAGCATTCTTTCCGGGAATAGACCATGTATCGCAAATATACGTCCTCAAGTCAGTTGCCGTTTATTCAACCAAGAACTTTCATGCAAATTCAAACACTTTCTCGCGAAAAATATTTAAACCCCCGCTGAATCGGTTACTATTTTAAATTCGCATTTAGTTTTTCTGTTATAGATTTATATTAGACTTACAGTCGTAAACTTTGAATATCTACTTAAAATTTAGCTGTAAAATTATTCCATTTTGTTTACTAAGAAATGAAATTACTGCGAATAGAAGAGTATTTTTTACCGAGTTAGTTGGAACGAAATTGAATTCAAGACCGTAGGTTTCAGGAATAGTTTTTGTCGTTGTCAAGGACGACAGCTTTGCAGCAGAGAAAAAACGTTTGCGTCTCTTCGTTCTCTTCTCGATTCAACGATTGCTTTATTAGTTATAGGCCCTACTACATTGTACAGTGAATCTTGGCATAATTTAGTCTTGGATCATCGCACTCAAACTAGAAATCGAATCATGCGTGCACGACTATAGAGAATTCATTCAATTAAAAGGTATGCCTTTGAAAAATCGTAGGATAGAATCAACATGAAAAATGGTCGTCGCGCGCATCGATCATCGATCATTTCTTAGAGAAAAAATCATAGAAAAACGAGGTTCATAACAATTGTTCACGTATAGCATTTATAACATTGAGAATTAGTTCCATGCACAAACAGTATTGGATTATCCAGGGATTATATCATCTCGTGAATCCGTTCATTACAGACGCGCAACTTTAGATAATTAATGGGTATAAGTTCAACACCGTATCTATAGAAAAGAAGTAGGTTGAATTGTTATATACCGTAGAAATCTTCGACAAAGTCTTGGTCTTAATGTGCGCGTTGGCGGGGGTAGATATTTCCAAGTCTCTACGTTTCTAAATGTCGCCCACCTCTCGTCTAGTTGCTGCTGCTGCTTCTACCTTATTCGCGATACAGCACCTCCCTGTTGGGCTCTCTATACGGCACGTATAAATACCGGGTGGCATCAACTCCGCCGGGCGTAGTTGTATTGTTACCGAAGAACACTCCTGGACGGATCATTCTACACGTCCCTGTTATCGCCCCCTCCCGTACATTGCCCACAATAACCGAACCAATAAGGTAAGAGTCTATATATCCAGTTCGAGCACTTCATGTTATAGACTTAATAACAAGCAAATAGTACTTATTAGAAAAAGGTGTTTATTATATATAGAGAGGGAGTTACTTTTCTACCGAGAAACATATTGCTTTGTGTGATGTTCAACACTATAAAGTTTTTGTTCAGTCCACTTCCGGTGAGAAGATTGGAGCCTTTGTTATTGTGATGCCCGTCTCGATTTTTGTATTCTTCTTACATTTCGTGCAAAGTTGAACATCAGCTCAGCGTCGTGTAATACGCGGCTGTAACGAATGGCAAGTATAGAAACTTGAGAATCCACTTTGAAATATAAAGAACCAATTTTTGATAGCAACCAGAAAGTATATTGGAAAGATATATGATGCTGTCATTCTATATCCTACCTATACATATTGTAGGCGACTTCCCACGTCTCTTTTTTTTTATTATTCTCTTTATTTGAGTTCAAAATCTAAAAGAACTTAGTTATATGGTGACTGTATAGTTTCACTTTGTTTCTTTTCTCTTTTGTCGTACGTGGATTTATTCTGATAAACACACAAACAGACATGAATGCCTATAATACCGAGCTGTTGAGTTATTATACAAGCAAACGTGACTGTTTGGTCTTGAGTAGTACAGTCGTTGACATATAAAAGTATATCCTATCTGATTCCCCAGAGTAGACTCTTAACCGTCTCCGCCTGCTCAACGTTTGATACTAATGTATACATATAGCATCTATAGGCTACTCTATACACACAGTCAGTTTTGATGGTCGAGTATCGAGCTACCCTTTTAAGGATAGTCACATAATTTCAATCAAGAGTCTCTGTTCGTCCGCGGCATTTAGGCAAAGTACCTGACGTCCTTTGTAACTGCAAAGTGATGGGGATTGTTTAGCTTTGTTGTTTGCTGTGTTTACGATGCTGTAATATATGGGTACACACAACGACCAATAAAATAACCACACATATGCATTAATACAGAGAAAGATGAGGATGGAGATTCTTCAGCATCACAGAGCCTGTCAACGGATGTTGGCCATGTCCATTTGGCTGTTGCTTCTAAACGCGTCCAGAGGATTCGTACTAACAGCTGACGACCAATCACGTACGTTTTATCAAAAGTTTCCGTCCTATATTGTGGCATATTTGATTAATATGTCGTGAGATGATGAAATATGATTGGGAAGACACGGATCCTGAAAGTTTGCTGCTGCGCTATCTTTTGTTTTTGGGAGGGTCCGTGCTCGGTGCAGAGTAAAATTCTCGAGCAGTATAAACTCACACTGTATATGTATTGTCTCGAGGGAAAGTAAAAACTTGTGATGCTATAGGCAGAATGAGAAATCCAAGCTGCACACCAAAGTATGTAATCCTACCAAACAACATCCACGCACCACTCGTATAGAATAGTAATGTCGTCCATCTTCTTTTTTCTCTTTTCTTTTCTTTCCTTACTGAGACTATGGTGACTTTACGCAAAAGAAGAAAACTTTGAGTCATCCTTCTTTTATTAATCCTGTTCAGCAACATGTTTTATATTCCAAGATATCCGTCATCAAATTAGTTCAAAAGGACGGTAGAGCGGCTTTGAGAATAGCTGTTGATATAGTTAATGTTCGTTGACACGTTTCCAAGTCTGTGGAATTAGAAAAACTGCTGGAAGACTTTGCTGGGCGTGAAAGAGAAAAGTTTCTGCAACTTGACGCTGAGTTTCACCAGTTGAATGAAGTCAGTTCTTTCTTCTTGTTATAGCTAATTGTTGCAGCCAATGTCGTAACTTTAAGAAATTATTAATCTGTCACCCGTAAACTTTGTTTCAAGCATCTTGTATGGCTGTTATTGGAACTTCTCTTCTTTCGGCAGCGCGTTATTTTTCCCTTTTTCCTTTTTTTTGTACATTGGGATTCTTGTTTCAGCGCTTTTGTTATTTCATTCTTTGCTGTCTCTGTTGGGATATGAAACGGGGAGGTAATAATGAGGTGACCGCGTCCCACGCTCGCCTGCAAATCTCCGACGACAATTACCAGAGAATCGTAACAGAAAGTTGCGGTTGCATAAGTCAGATTTATAATGAACAAAGTCGGCGGGCAGCAGCCAATTCCTTCCTTCCGTATGTAAGTTTTATGGGAAATGCTCACAATTGACAGATCAAAAGAATAAAAGAGACAATACGTTTTGATCAATACCTTACAGAGCACAATACAATTTTTCCTTCATGAAATTATCATGTCAACCAGGCACCTAAAATATCGATTATTATTTTTCGTCATTTTTTCTTTTCATCTTTCCCATTTTGAAAATACTTGTTTGCGTGTGTGCTGGTTTTCATGTTCGTTAATGGTTGCACCCTCTGGCATATTTACAGCAACTATGGAAAATTGGAGTGAACTGGTATTGCGTTGTCGGCGTTCTGTGGACGACGGGAGCGATTATTCAGTCACGAAAAAAGGATCATCATTGCCAGTTCGTCCGGTCCGACGACTCGGTTCTGAATTTTTAGGTAAGCGGGCAGTGCTGACGATGGAAAATCTCTGTTCCGATTGGATCTTTTCAGAAGAAGTTGACGAAAACTGGCTGTGTCAATGCATTCGCAATTGGGATCAATCCACACTTCCGGCCAACGATCAGCAATCCATCATCATGGATGAAGAATCACCGGAAGCACCGGCGTCCAGAACCAGTCTGAATAAACGTGGACTCGGGGCTATTCTTCTCTCTGGCAAACGTGTGAACAAAGACAAATGGAATAATAATGCCCTTAATCGACGTGTCATGGGCTCTGAATTTCTTGGCAAACGAGCAATTCTGGGTAGTGAATTTCTGGGCAAAAGAGCTCTCATGGGTAGTGAATTCCTCGGTAAACGTGGATCTAGCGCTAGATCATCAAACGGCATAGTCAAAATCTAATTTTAAAAGGAAACAAAAAACAAATTGACACATATATATCGTCGCTTCTATTAATACAAACCTCCACTTCATAAGAAAAAAAAAATATATCATTATAATTTCAAGTCCATATCGACAACATGAGCAAAAAAATTGTCTAATAATTATTTCTTATGTACTTTGTTATCCTTTGTCGATTTTGATGTTATTATTATTAAATCGTAATATATAAACAGTGTCTATAGACAGCAGCAGTACATTCGTACCTATAAAGCACGGCGTCATACACTTTTATCGTAAAAGTATATAAACTTTCTATAAAATTTCATATAACATTATATAAATAGACTGCAATAGACATCCGAAAACCATCGATCGATGGACAACCCATCACACGCAAAACAGATGAAAGGATATAACTTTGAACTCGCTCGATCTTGACATTTCAAAACTTTGTAAGAATTTGATTTTCACGAAGTTAGTGCGCATATATGCTGCGCTTTCGACGTTCATTCTGGCTATAATATCCCGTTGACTCGTTCTTTTTCCTTTCCATCATTCGTTCTCTCTTTTTTTTCTGTTTTGATATTTATTTATTCACATAACAAATCATGTTGTATGATTCTTTATACGCTTCTGAATACAAAAATGTGTCTGGGCGTTACCTATAAATTTAATTTTACCTACGAAAAAGGCTGTATACTTAAAGACGAATCAGTATTTCGATATTAGATATTTTTAAAAGGGAACGTTTTCACCACTAGGTTTTGCGTAGTAGATAACTCAATGCATTCACAATTAGTTCCCCTTTTTAAAATCAGGATCGACATTAATTAGGATGGGCAGGACAAGATCCTCAAGCGAGCCGAGTTCATTCACCAAACCTTTAGTTGGAAGTCTTAAGTTTTTAATGAGATACCAAGTTCAGCTAAAAGCTAAGTTATTCTTATTTCATTAAAATAGATGTGAGAAATATGAGAACTTAGCAAGTCTTGAAAACTTAGCAAACGAATTAAGGGAGTAGGCCGGGCTATATCTGTATTAAAACGTATGCGTCACTAATGCGTCACTCTACCATATAGAAATTCACTTTGTCAAACGGGATATGAATTGGAAGCGACTTTAATTTTAAATTGTGATACTTTTCAACTCCGCTAACAATATAAGTAGTTCTTAAGGCTATTTTAATTCTCCTGCTGTCACGATTTTAGCATAGGGATTGAACTAAAAGACGGAACTTCTTTCTGAATAGTTGAAAAGAATAATCGTTTTACAGCACTTGACGATGTGAAAAATTGTTTTGCTATTATAAAAAAAAAATTGTATGAATAATGTAAGGGACCAGTCAACATCATTGGCAGCGCTCATGGGGACGACTTTTATATGAAAGAATGCACGAAGGAATTAATATCTCGTGATAAAAAAGAAACTGATCGATTTATTTAATCACTCCGTAAACGTGCGCAGCACGAATATACACGTTTACAAACGTTATTTACATAGACAAGGATTCACGAATACTTTTTCTGCGTTGGTTCACATGTTTACCCAGAAATATATTGATTGTTGGACTAGTGTTTGATTTTGTGAAACACATGTGGACTGGACCACGTATGTTAATAAATTCGCGGAAAAGTAAATTCACGTTTACGCATAGTTTATGGTCGTGTTCCAATTACTGTAATATATGAGCCGTAACGCCGTTACGGTAAAACTTTTTCGTTTGAAAAGGGAGCCGTCGAGCAGGGGTGTAGAAGAGATGGTTGCGCCACTTGTATCTTTTTTTAACATGGGGCTCTGAAGACAGTTTTCTCTTGTGGATGTTGGTAGCTCCGCCTCTGTCTCCTCCCTTTTTTAGTCTAACATGAGGGCATTGACATCTGTGAGTTAAAATAGACACTAAAATCTTGTTTTCCATAAGAATTTGTTCATACTTTTTCCGAGATTTTGCTACAGAAAGCAACGATCGGTAGCTCAGTTGGTAGTGCGATGGATTGGTAACTTGAAGTACTATGGTTCGATACTCTGTATATGCTATTGCATTTCACTATTTTTTTTTTACTTTTTTTAATTTATTTAATTTTGTAATGCAAAACTGAATCTAATCGGATTAAAAAAGAAAACGTATTACTTATTTAAAACTTCAATTTATTCCTGGATTAAAACTTAGAAGTATCAGTAGTTGGAGTTTACCGCCTAAAAGTTTGAAATTATTCTCTTTTACACGCAACAGATGGCGCTGCCCTCATGTTAGACAAATCTTCAGAGGCTTATGGAGAAAAAGGATACAAGTGGCGCAACCATCTCTTCTACACCCCTGCGTCGAGTATGAATCGTGACTCGTACAGAGCCATCTGCATTCGTTCGAAAAAGATAAAGACCACTCACCACGAAAAATCGTTCATCTCAGGGGTGTGGAAGAGATGGTTGCCCAACTTGTATCCTTTTTCTCCATAAGCCTCTGAAGATTTGTCTATCATGAGGGTAGCGCCATCTGTTGCGTGCAAAAGAGAATAATTTCAAACTTTTAGGCGGTAAACTCCAACTACTCTTTCCGTTACTTTTAAGTTTTAATCCAGGAATAAATTGAAGTTTTAAATAAGTAATATGTTTTATTTTTTAATCCGATTAGATTCAGTTTTGCATAACAAAATTAAATAAATGAAAAAAGTAAAAAAAAGTAATGAAATGCAGTAGCACCCACAGAGTATCGAACCATATTACTTCAGGTTATCAATCCATCGCACTACCAACTGAGCTACCGATCGCTTATTTCTGTAGCAAAATTTCGGAAAAATTATGAACAAATCCTTATGGATAACAAGATTTTAGTGTCTATTTTAACTCACAGATGTCAATGCCCTCATGATAGACTAAAAAGGGGAGGAGACAGAGGCGGAGCTACCAACATCCACAAGAGAAAACTGTCTTCAGAGCCCCATCAGAGCCATGAAAGGGGAGGTCTGTTCACTCCATAAGAAAATTTCCCTTGGGCTGCGGCACGGTTTTTCCGAGTTGAGACCACGTTTAACTCTTTCCCATCCTCCTACTTTTGGCATTTTTGGGAACTGCTACGACGACTGTGCTGCCATCTAGCCACTGTAACGCGTAAAAAATGGCCAAAATCATTCAATTTTCAATTTATATATTGCAATTTTAAATAAGCAAACACCGAATTGGAGCTCAGTTGGTAGAGTGACGGATAGCTAATTTGAAGACCTGTGGTTCGAAGGTTCACTACTGTACAGCTGCTGTTTTATTTCATAATTTTTTTTTTACTTTTTTCTTTTTTTTTGCATTTTTTAATGCCAAACTGATAAATCACATTATTTTATCAAGAAATGTTTTTTTTTAAAGTTTTTTGATGGAATTAGGGGATTTTTAATTTTGACATGGGACTTAGAAAAAAAAACGAAGAAAAGTTGTAGTTCACCACACACCCACAGGAGGCAGCACCGTCGTCGTAGCAATCTCTGTGCGTTGCCTTATGGACTTTTTCATATGGAGTGAAGAGACCTCCCCTTTCATGGCTCTGGCCCCATGTTAAAAAAAGATACAAGTTGGGCAACCATCTCTTCCACACCCCTGGCATAGATAAAGACCACTGGTTGATGCTGTGCTATCCTTTTAGCCCTATCCCTACTGACGCCGAGTTCTTGGAGTGCTTGTCCTGCCCCTAGCGGATAAGGTGGTGTACTACGCAATAGGCACGAAGGGGGTTGCAGACGAATTTTGTTTTTCTTTTTTTCTGTCTAAGTTCTTTGTTGATGTTTTAAAATCGTCACAAAAATTTTTTCGTTAGAACATCTGATTAAAAATTGTTTGTATGTAATTATTATATTGTCGTTAAGTTTGGAAGTTGGTAGGAAGTAAATGAAGCAAATAAATAAAAAATAAAAGCTGCCTGGACTAGGACTTGAACCACGTTACCCGAGATCGGAAGCTAGACTCTATAACCACTACACCCCCAATTGTTATATTTATATGAAAATAATTCATGGTATTATTTTTTCTAAAGACGGTTGGCCGAGGGAAGGTTGGCCGAACGCAGTATGTTGATAACAAAACGCACACCAGAGGGCAGGACAAGTAGTCCAAGAACGGAGAAATCGGAGGAAGGGTAGCAAGAATGTTGGCGACAGTTGGCCATGTTAATTTTCTTATGAAGAGCTTCAACCAGTGGTCTTTATCTATGCCCCTGGTTCATCTGCTCGGTGTAAAATTATTTTGATGTGACAACGTAGCTTCGAAGCAGACGAATTTGATTACTTGAATCCAAAAGTCAACTTGAAGTCTTGGAGTTTCATTTATTTTTACTCACGTGGTCCTTATAACCTGCGTTCGACGCAGTTTCAATATAAAACTATTTTTGATCTTCAAAATGAGTTCTCCGAAAGCAGACGCGACAATAGAAACGTATGTAGTCCGATCAAACGCAACAGAACATTCGAAAAAGAAATTTAAATCTCGAAAGGACGTTGAACACTTACTTCAAAAATGCAAGAATAAAAAACCTACCCATTCGTCTACTAAAACAGCCAACGGTCACGTGGTTAAGAGAAAACTGCCAAAATTTCAGTCCTCACATGGGAAATTTAGCAATTCAGGTGCAGGGCAGAAGTTTTCAAGACGTAATAAAATGGGTGAAAAGGATGTGCGTGGTGAAACAGCAGAAGAAGAAGATCCTTTTCCAGGTAATGCTCCAATTCCTCATTCAAGAATTCTGAAGCACAAAAGAGGAAAAGCTGAGGGCCTCAACAAGAAAGGAGTAGCTTTCCTAGGAAATAAAATACAGTTGTTGAAAAAAGAAAAAACTTGTCAAGTACTCAGCTACCTTGGCAGCCAGATCGGAAATCCTATTGCCAGAAGAGACTGGTTTCCTTCAACCAGCAAAGGGTGATTCCACGACAGAAATTACTCAGGTGCAGATCAAGAGTTCAGTGGATATTACCAGTGCCACAAAACAGTTTGATTTGTCTCTTCAATTTGGTCCATACGCTATCAATTACTTACGAAATGGACGAAAGATGCTCATTGGTGGTAGAATGGGTCATGTCGCTGCCTTCGATTGGGTCACGAAGCAATTGACTTGCGAAATGAACGTTATGGAATCTGTACACGATGTCACTTGGCTGCACAATGAGACACTGTTCGCCGTTGCGCAAAAACAATGGACATACATCTACGACAATCAGGGCATTGAAGTGCACTGTATCAAGAAACTCAACGATGTTCTCAGAATGGAATTTCTTCCTTACCATTTCCTCTTGGCTACTACTGTAAGCAAAACATTATGCATTTTCAAATAATTTTTGACTTCATTTTCATTTTTTTTGTCTCTTACAGAATGATAGAGGAACCTTAAGTTGGCTGGATGTTTCAATGGGGAAAATGGTTCGGCGGAATCACACACATTTTGGAAGACTTGATGTCATGTGTCAAAATCCCAGAAACGCTGTTCTTTGTTGCGGGCACTCGAAGGGCACAGTTTCAATGTGGACTCCTAATTTTGAATCGCCTGTTGTCAAAATGCTTTGTCATCCACAGCCTATTCGTGCGGTTGCTGTCGACCCTAGTGGCATTTATATGGCCACATCATCCACAGATTCCTCGCTGAAAATATGGGACCTGAGAACCTACAATTGCCTTCAGTCATACAAATTAGGCTGTGGAGCTTCCAATGTGACATTCAGCCAAAGAGGCCTACTGGCCGTCTCTTTGGGCAACATTGTTGAGGTATGAAACTAGAAAACATTTATTACCTTAGATTGGATTTATAGAGCTTCATTTTCGCCGATTTCTCGATTTCAGGTTTATAAAGACATTTGTACCGAGACCGTCCGTAAGCCCTATCTCAAGCATTTCGTCGGAAATTCGATTTCGGGCTTGAAGTTTTGTCCATATGAAGACGTGTTAGGCGTAGGTCACGCAAGAGGAATGTGCAGCATGTTGGTACCAGGAGCTGGAGAGCCTAACTTTGATGCCCTCGAATGCAATCCTTTCCAGACTAAAAGTCAGCGACGTGAGGCGGAAGTCAAATCGCTTCTTGAAAAGGTTACTATCGACACACATTGCTGTTGGCTTTTAAGAAAAGTTTTACATACTCTTTACTTCCTGAACAGATTCAACCTGAACTCATTACTTTGGATCCCTTTGAATTGGGCGAAGTCAATCGCTCATCAGTACTTGAAAAATTCAAAGAAAAAACTCGTTATATGGTATGCTAATTATTTGAAAACTTTTGAATTGTGTTTCTCATTTTTCTGTTTCACTCATCTAAATCTATTTTATTTTATTAGTTTGTTAAGCCTCCAAAGATTGATGTCAAACCCCGGAAAAACGCTAAAACTGTTAATCAGTTCCGCATTAAACAACGTTTACAGTTGGAACAACGAATGGTTTGTTCTCTTGCGATTTGACTTGACTATTCACATTTAACTTAATAATAATTCATTTAGAAACACGCGGTTACTGCTAGCGAAACAACGGAAAAGTTGGTGAATAAAACTGATGCACCTTCAACAATGCCAACAGCTTGCTCCAAGCGTTCTGGATCGGTTTAAAACCCAAACCCCAAAAGAAGTAAAATTCTATTAACTTAGGTGATGACCAATAAAATAAGTAAATCGGGACGTTTTTCATTGGGATTGTTATGAAAATAATTTGCCAAGACGTGGAAAATATCACAATAAACAGTGTATTCTCATTAAGTCAATTTTTAGATTTTTTTGCATTTCTAATTTGCTTTTGAAGTTTGGGGCCATATTTTCCAAAACCTGCATCAAAATTAACTACTTTATTTCTATCCCTCTTAGGACCCTTCTTTTTATTGGTTAGTTGTAATTTTGTGGCAAAGATGTGCTCAGCTGCCTTAAGACGTTTTTGTCTGGTTGCTTCCTTTTTCTTACAGTGTTGCAGCAATTTGTAGTTGGTTGGAATTGCCTTTGGAGGCTTTGCTCCTAGTGATACTGCCAGGGCTATTTGAGCTTGATTTTTGCTGGTCTTTTTCAAGGCTTTAATGGTAAATTTTTTAACATCATGTTTGGTCTTGATGAGATTGAATTCTTCAGGTTTAGGAAAATTATCCTCTGTTTGAACTGTTGAATTTTGGGTAGCAAGGCCTTTCTTGAGCTTTTTTCTTTTGCTGGGGTCATTGTACACAACAACCAGAGGCTCTGATTTGCCAACTGTCAAAGGTTTAGGTTGCTTATCTTCTTGTTCTGTCGCAAGTTTGCTTTTCAATTCCTTTAGACCTATACAAAACTGACAATTAAAATTTTTATGAAAAGACAAATGTTGAACTTGTAACTCACCTAATCGACTTTGAAGTTGCTCGAGATGTTTGCTCAACTTCGCAGGCTTGACGGATTGCGGCTCGATGGGCTTAGATTCATCATTTGACATTTCATCATCTTCGTCGTCAAAGAAGGAATCGTCATCTGAATCGGAAAATGCTGGAGCCATTTGCGACTTTTACGTGCTTAATTCGAAGTTAAATATTTTTTATCAACACGTGAGACAGGTAGTAGGATAATAAACGAAAGAAATGGCAAAGCGCAGACGACATGAATGAAAAATATAGAGGGCAGCACAGCATGCTTGTAGGAGTTGTAGCACTAGCAGACATTTAAGATTTAACACGTTTTCTTATGTTTTCTTTCTGGACAAGCTTGCAGCCCATGCAGTTCGCTCTCGTGTGTCTAAAGATTCTTTGTTCATTTAAACAAGCTTAACTGAGTAAACTCATAATGGCGACAGCCGAAGTTCCAGTAGATGAAGCAGTAATTGATCAACCTTTGCTCGAAAGACACAAAAAACCAGTTTGTTTAATTGTCCTCGGAATGGCTGGTTCAGGGAAAACGACATTTGTACAACAACTAACGTCCCGTCTACACGCCAAAAATAAACCACCTTACGTAATAAATTTAGATCCAGCTTGCAAAGAAGTTCCTTATCCCGTCAACATTGATATCAGAGACACAGTCAATTATAAAGTAAGAAATTATAATTTTTAATCAGTTGTCCTGATCTTATTTCAGTTTACATTTATACTTTCCTCAGGAAGTGATGAAACAGTACTCACTTGGACCAAATGGTGGGATTGTCACTTCGCTAAATCTCTTTGCTACAAAATTTGATCAACTTATTACACTGGTGGCAAAAAAATCTGCTGATACAGACATAGCTATCTTTGATACTCCAGGACAGATTGAAGTGTTCACATGGTCAGCTTCTGGAACAATTATCACAGAAACACTAGCTGCTCTCTTCCCAACAGTAGTGGTCTATGTCATAGATACTGTTAGAAGTGTCAGTCCTGTAACTTTCATGTCAAATATGCTGTATGCATGCTCCATCCTCTACAAACTCAGACTACCTTTTATCATAGTCATGAACAAGGTAATATAATAACTATATTATGCTTCAAAATTTTCTCATTCTATGGTAATGAAAACCTTTTTTTTTTTTGCTAACAGATTGATGTTGTGAAACATGATTTTGCTCTAGAATGGATGAAAGATTTTGATGTGTTTGAAAAGGCAGTGAATGGGGATGAGAGCTATCATGCTAATTTGTCTCGTTCTTTGTCTATGGCCTTGGATGAATTCTACCAAGATATCACTACTGTTGGATTTTCTGCTGTTACTGGAGAAGGATTTGAAGCATTTCTCAAAGCCGTCGATGCCGCTGTTGTTGAATACGAAACGTAAGTAACTTTCTGAATTTTTCCTGAACTTAGTTATGATCGAAATAACATTTCCTTTTGAAGAGATTACCGTCCAGAGCATGATCGCTTACAAAAACTTCAAGCTGAAGAACGCACTAAAGAACAAAATCGCCAAAAGCAAAAATTTAAAAGCGATTTCGAGAAGGATAACGAACGCCAAATTCCATCAAGCCAGGTCAGTGATATCTTTTTGCGCCATCGAGCAGTTGGTGGAGAATCCAGTAGTGACGAGGAAGGACAAGAAGGAAACCCTGAAGACGACGATGGTATGTATAAATGTTATGAATAATTGAAACTTCTAATAAATGTTTGCTGTCTGCAGACGAAGAAGATGGAGCTGGCTACAAATCATTCCACAAATATTTGGAAGAACAGAAGAAAAAGCAGCAGTCGAAACCGAATAAAGTCAATAAACCCTCCTCTTCGTAAAACCTAGCGCTATGTTCTCTTACACTATTACCCAAACCATGGTGACATAATGTGAATCAAACTCACCCGAAAATACACAAGAATGTGCTGAAAATAAATGGTGTGCAAAAAAAAAACAATCATTAATTCGAGAAGACAATGTATTTCGGTAAGATGATACATATTATTAAATTGGATTATCACACTTCTTCTCCGTAACCGTCGTCACCCTCGTCTTCGTCAGGTTCATCAAATTCTGCCACTTTAACATCCCTTGAATAGAAATAAATGAATTACTGATCCGTTTGAAATTTTTTCGTTAATAAAACAAAAAAAGAATAATACTTGTCTTCCCCGAATTGAATGCAGTTGTCTACCATCAACAAAATATGAGCAAGACTTTCTTCGTCCCTTATATTAAGCGGTACAAACTTGATTAGAGAGAAGTCTTCCAAAACACGGCCAATCGTTTCAGTAAGCTTTTGATGCTTTTCATTCCACTTTGAGTTGCTCAAAACTAACGAATTGTTCGCACACAAATCTGTCACATCTGGCTCCAAATATCTATGTAGAAATGTATATGTTAGATTGTGGGAGATTTTTACAGTACAAATGATAGTTTTTACCTTTCAAGTTGCTTTTTACTGTTTTTGCTCAATAAATCAATTTTGCTCAAAACACTGATGAATGTAACTTCTAAGCAAGTTATTGCACTTAGCGCGGCCATTGAAGCTGATATAAATGACGCAGAATTTAGCATAAAGTGGCTGTCTAGTAGGAAGACAGCACACAATCTAAAATTACATAACTGTAGTGCATCAACCAATCTCCTCATAATGTTAAGATGTGTGAACAGCTCAATTTGGCCAGGGCAATCAAAAATAAAGTAATCATCATCATCTTCTCCAAGTTGGTCCTCCAGCCATGACATATTATCTAGAAGAAATTCCATGCAAAAAACAAGAGCACCATTTGGTCCATAATGCATTTCCTCATCTTCCATTGCATCATCCACATGTATAAGGTCTCGTATATCTATGGAAGGGTTGTAGTCAAAAGCCTCAGCTGCTGGATCCAAATTCACAATGTGTATAGTTCGTCGAGTATTTTCACCATGGCGTTGCATTTCAGTGCAGTAAGTAGACTAGAAACAAATTCATGTTATTAAATGTTTAAACTATTAAACTTTTAATCTGTCTTACCTTTCCACTACCAGCTGGGCCAATAACAATTTGTGCATATCTCATTCTTATTTCTAAGTTTCTTTTTTCAAGGAGAGATCTAATAACAGACACGTGAGAAAAATTTTCGAAGACAACAATATTACAATATATTTTTGTTTCAAATGTCGTCTTCTACTAAGGATTGTTGCTAAGCAACAACACGATTGTGGTGCTCAGTGCTCAAAGCGAGAATTTTGTGAAGCTTCTGCCAGGTTTTATAGGGGGTGGAAAAAGAAGCAAAATCCCGTTCGGAAGACGAGAGAATTTTCGGACGATAAGAAAATTATTGGGAATCGTTCTGATGATATTCATTTATTTCGCATGACGTCCTTTTCGTCGTGACTCTGCCACTCCAATTTGACGCTCCTGTTAACCGTGACTTGGATTATTTCTTTGTCTTCAGCTTGTAAGTTTATATCAGTCAATTTATGTCGCAATATCTTTCGTTTACAGTATTTTCAATGTACCTACGTCGATTTTCACTAAATATTGTATGTTGTTTCCAATGCATAAGCTGTATATAGTCAATCATGAAGAAATTATTCTCTAAAATTGAGACAAAGATTGACCCTTCTCAGAAGGAGTCTAAAGGTGGTCAGAGCCTTGTTGGAAAGGTATTTCAAGTAGGAAAACAGTACTCTGTCACAGTTGAAGACATAATTGCTGAAGGTTTGTTGTTTAAGTGTCAAATATATCCTTTCACTTTGAATGTGTAAATTCTTTTCTAGGTGGCTTTGCCATTGTTTTCCTTGTCAAGGCATCTAATGGCAGTCGCTATGCTTTAAAGCGTATGCATGTCAACAATGATCATGATTTGGCTGCTTGCCGAAGAGAAATTCAGATTGTTTCTACACTCAATGGGCACAAGAATATAATTGGGTACATAGACTCAAGCATCACCCAATCAAGCAATGGTGTCTATGAGGTGCTGCTCCTAATGCCTTTTTACAAGATGCATGTTCTCCAGCTGATGAATGAACGACTGCAAACAGGCTTTTCAGAACCAGAAGTTATGGCTATCTTTTGCGACATGTGTGAAGCTGTTTCTCGACTTCATCACTGTCAAACACCCATCATACATCGCGATCTAAAAGTTTGTCAACAATTTTATTAATGCTGGTCTTAGAATTTGAACTTTAACGTTGGACTTTCATAGGTGGAAAACATTTTGTTCAACGACGCTGGCCATTACGTCCTATGTGACTTTGGTTCAGCTACGGCCAAGGTGCTTAACCCATCCACTATGGGTGTGATTGTTGTTGAAGAAGAGATTAAAAAATACACTACACTCTCCTATAGGTAATATGAAATCAAATTTATATACTGATGTCTGGTAAGTTAAAAGAGCTAAATGTGATAAAACATTGTAGGTCTCCAGAAATGGTTGATTTGTACATGGGGAAATCCATTACAACTAAGGCGGATATTTGGGCCCTTGGTTGCCTCCTGTATAAGCTCTGCTTTTTCACACTTCCGTTTGGTGAATCGACACTAGCCATCCAGAACGGACAGTTTAATCTGCCTGAAGGTCACCGCTATTCTAAGCACCTGGTTTCACTTGTACGCTACATGCTCGATCCGGATTCAGATCGGAGGCCAGACATTTATCAAGTCTCATATGCCGCTTTCAAACTTGCTGGTAGAGGTGAAACTCCTATCGTAAACCTACTGCATAGCGTGCCTCTCGAACTAGATCAGCTTCCATCTCTTGATACACGACCTGCTCAAGTTAAGCCGATTACTGCACCAACCATACCAAGTAGTAGGGTGTTGAGCAACCAACCACCTGCTGTAGAAGGTGGGACGACCGTCACTCCTCGTCAACGGCCCAAGGCTTCATCCATTACTAGTACTCTTGGTCAAATCCCACTTCCTACTAATGGCCTGAATTCTGCCCGTCGTGTCTTGCCGACTACTACTGCTGAACCTACACCACTGCAACCAGCTGCCCAAGCTAATCCTATATCAGTGCAAGAGCTGTTTCCATCATTTCCGCAAGATCCATTCGTGGAAACGTCTCAACCTAGCCCGGTAACCGGATCCGGTCAAGGATATTTCAATTATGGATATGGTTATCCGGCCAACGCAGCTGCCAGCGTAGCAGCAGTGCCTGGTTGTCCTCCAACTTCTACAGCTACTGTTTCGCCACAACCGGCTAGCCTTCCCCCTTCCGCCTTGACACCGGTCGAGTTTAAAGAGACAAGCCAGACGCAATCGGCTGATCCACTTTGTTCGGTTGATTCCCGACATGAGGCTGATATTGCTCTGCGTTCATCCATCAGTAGTAGCGCCCCTCGGTTGAATCCATCAGCAGGTAGGACAGCATCGCTAGACCCACCGTCATCGTCGGTGACACCACCAGCTTCACCCACTTCACATCATAGACATCGTAGAAATATGAGCGACACTTCGGCTTTCACAAAGTAAATTTTAAAATAAACTAGCTTAATTGCAACATTTAATAAATGGCATCTAATTTTTTTTATATTCTTCATAAAAAATAGGAGTTACGCTGACGAGACGAACCAGTTTCTTAAATCATTTGTGCCTCCGTCCCAAGTGACGGGCGAACCATTCGGGCAGCCAGAAAATATGGCGGCAGCTGCAGATGGAGCGGCCTTGGTAGGTCACGTTGCTGTTTGGAATCCCTTTGACGACTCATCGCCCTTTTGTCAATTGAATGAAGATCACTTGTTCGGTGCCGAATTCGATAAAATCCGTCGGGGTTCCCAAAGCAGTAAGCTTGTTTCCGATTAAATCACAAAATGACCGTCTAATGTTTTGTTGTTTCTCAGGTATAGTCAATGTAAAAAGCAGAGAGAGTTTAGTGATGAATGCTTCAGAGGCTGTCACTGCTGTCGAAGATCCATTTGGAGCTGCTCCATTCCGCCTTCCGCCAGGTAATCATGATTCATTGAATTTCTGTTTTGCTCACAGTAGATTTGACGCGCTTTCAATCTATTTTATTGTTTGGTTATTTATTTTTGTTTTTTGTTTTTTTGTTTTGCTGTACGCTTTTATCACATCCTGACCACGACAGGTCGGAAAAAGTTACCGGTGGCGGCACTCGATGGAGGTAATTAAACATACACAAAAATCATTTAAGAAAGAAGCAAAACGTGTCTGTGCAAAGAAACCTCCCCCTCCCAACAACCTCGAAAACTCATTCTGCTCGGCGACAAGTTAACATCCCTCCACGTTTCACATCCCCCCTCCAACTATTTTCTTCTACTAATTCTGTTGTCTAGACAAAACTATATCAAGTACATTAACTTTTTGGGGTCTTCCAGTCAATTATTAACATGGATACCATCATCTTCTTTTCTTTATATTATGATTATAAACGAGGCCCATCATAACTGGTGCATATTTACTGCCCTGGCCTCCCGTCGATTCATTTATTCCGCCTCTTTGTCCCTTCTCCCATCTGTTCACACTAGTCAAAACTTGCATAACATAAATTGTTTTCGTATTCCCGTCTTTTCACTTTAGCCGCATTCCATATACATTATCCATCGTTAATAATATATATATTTTTTTCAATTTCCTATTATTTCCCTCATTAAACGACATTGTCGTATGGCCGATCAAAGCTCATTTTCTTCTTTTCCTTTCACGAGAGATATAATACTAATAACACAGTGGCTTTACATTATAACGTCTCTCCACTTCCCGCTTTGATTGTTGTTGCTGTTGGTTTGCCGAACAAATAAAACCTAAACAAAACAGTGTATTTCAGCGCACTTTTTGCGGTTGTGTAACAGCATTACAATTTGTAAAAAAAAAAAAAATCAAACAGCGAGTTACTCACATGCATGATTAGGGGCTGGTATTTAACTTTTTTTTTAATTATTATTTTTTTCATGCTGGTTATTATTGAAGTTGTGGTGAGGATGCACAGAGGGGGAGGCGGAAAAGTTGCACTTCTTTTTGTAAAATTCAGCATGCATTACTCGCATTCAATTTGAAATCAGGTGTAATCTTAATCGTGTGTATGTGTGTGTGTCGATAACTTAGTTTCCAAGATTAGCACAGCTGGCAACGGGCCTGCTCCAGGGCAGGTAGAGGTAGAGTCCTCACCAGTCGGGACATCGGCGGCGGTAGCGATAACACCGCCGCCACCACCTCCTCCGTTTGCGCGAGCGCCAGCAGAAGATCGTTCCAAGTACGAGAAGCTCTTTTGTTACGGATACTCTGACGCCGAAGATGAACTCGACAATCGAGATCGACAAGGAGACGCAGCAAGTGGAGGATTACGATTGGATGGTCGTAATTCTAACGGCAGAGTGATTGATGAAGGCGCAAGTAACAGTATAACTGGACGACACAACAAAAACTCTGCCCGACTGAAACTCACCGATGAAGACTCGATTGGCTCTGCTACTGACTTGAAGAACTGCTGTTCAGATGAGGAAACGGACGATCAACCCCCCAAGAGAAAGTAAAAACGATTTTCTAAACAATTTACTAGGATATATTTTTTAAATTAACAATTCATTTGTTTAGATCTCGACAAAATCTTGATGAAGAATCCGAGACAATTAGCTCTTCTGTCTATCACGGAGAAAGTGATAGCATTCGCATGGAACCAATCGAACCTAAGACTTCAAACAGCAGAAGAAAAAATACTGGCCAAGTATCGTCAAATGTCGAGGACGCTTTGGTTGGTCACGCATTTGGTGAACGTCCGTTGCTGGCTGATGATGAACTGGACGACGATAGTCTTCATTCCGGAATGCCAAGGGCGCCAGTTACGACAAGTCGACTTCCAACTGTCCCTTTACCTTTTAGGTAAATTACAAGTAAATAAATATTAATAAAATAGATTCTTAAAGACAATATTTTATTAGAATACGCAGTGCAGAGAAGAGAGAGTTTGTCACTTCGGAAGAAGATGTCTTTGCCAAAGCACCTTTCAAACTTCCACCCAAGAAAAATAATAGTAGCGGTGAAGTTTGTGTCCATTCCGCTACAGCGTTAAAAGAGAAACGCCGTCTTCATCGTTACGAGAATGTCCCACCTCTCACTGACAAACGGCCTCATATCGTCACTGAACAAGATCATCCTTTACCCCTTCTACCCTTGAAAAGTCAGGATCTTTTTGGCCTCATCCCATTTACAACCCTAACGTCACCATCCACCAGTGGTAGAAAAATTGGAGCAGAAGTGATTCGGCATACTCACGTTACAGCAGGAGGGATAGCACGTCCCGGTTTGGACTACCATGATGATCTCTGCGACCCGGTCATCGACGTTGTTGGTGAAGAAGCAGGTGTTAGTAACCTGAGCTTTGAAGATATTGGGCCCGAAGAAAGCAGCTGGAGTGTTAATTAAGGCCTCAACCGGGCTTGATCATTCCTTTACTTGTATCAGTTTCAATTCTCTATCTCATTTATTGTGTTTCTTTCTTGAACCTTTCAGCTATTATATATATATCGGTTTAACATTTCAATTTTGATATGCCTTCATGACTTTGTACGTTTGTTTTAAGATGATGACTAGTTCGTTTTGAATCTAAGTCACTGTTTAGCTTTGCTATTAGTAATAACGGCATAATTTAAATAAAATCTTTCCCAGGTTTGTGAGTAGGCTACGACTGGCTACGTGTACACCAGCTGTGCAGCCTTTTACAGAAAATGTCGCTACAGGTTCGTTAGAGCACGGCTAAAATGTAATGAATTTTGTACTATCGCGTTTTGGAAACGGTGTTACATAAAAACATAGAATGTGTGATGCGCATGAATGTGATCAATCGGAATATAGTTTTCATTATCCACGCGATATATTGGTTTTATGGTTTTAAATTTAATTAAATCAAATTTTATAAAAATCAAAGAAGCGAAATTTTTACGGTGATATAGGAATACCATGGAATGCCAAAGTGACGATGAAATAAGTGTTTTTTAAAATTAAATAGACTGTATCGACCCTGTACAAAACATCGCCCTCGCTTTCTAGCGGCGCTCGGAAAATTTCTTTTCTCCCTTCTTGTCTCTTGTGGGAGGAGTTCGTAGCTATCGATTTCAATTAAATAGATAAACAAACGATTGATTGGTAATCGATAGTTTGTGCATTGCATTGCAAGGTTTGTAACTTGATGCTTACATAGTGTTTGTGTTGTTAATATTTGAAGTTTTCCTAAATCTTTGTTTTGAAGTGCTTTTGGAAGTGCAATTCTTAAATTCTTAAATCCCACAGTGCATTAGGTACAGATGGCTGATCGAGAGACCAAGTTTAAGTTCTACAAGCTACTAGAAAAGCATACGATAATTACTTTGTGCATCACTGTTTTACAATAGTTTGCAGTAGAGATTGACGACAACAAGAATGTGAGCGGAGAGGGATGTAGGCGGGAAGAAGCTGCCGGACTGCAATAACACAGGAAAATTCTTGCAACAACCCAGTCCAAGTCACGTTACGAACAAAATTGCCTAACAATGCATTCGTCTGCTGGTTGTTATGGCAAGTTTCGTGTCAGTTGCTAGTGTTGTGAACTTGTGATATTAACGTCGCTTTTCACTCTGTTCTTCAGTTTCTTGATATGTGTTATAAACAGTGTTAGTGTTTTCGACAATTTCTTCTTATCATTCACATACTGTGCAACTTAAATTTGTATTGGAAAATGAACAAAAGTGAACCAAACACCATAAATTACTTCCAGGATAACTTCAGGCTTAAGTTTTCAAGTAAGTTTTACGTGATTATTGATGTTTATTAGTTAGAAAACAAAGCTCATTTTTCATATTTGCAAAAAACAGCACCGTTCTGTACTTCCGGTTTCTAAATGTGCCCATAGCCAAGTAACCATTGATCTGACGCTAAAAAGAACCTGATTTTCGTGATCCTCGTGTAAAATGTTGTAAAGTTCATGTTTCCATCCAAAATACCCGAAAATCGCAAAAAACGCTGAACTATAGTCCAGGAAAAATTTTTTTGGGCCATGTCATGGATTTCTTTTAAAATACACCAATCCTATCTAAAATTTGACGAGGATCAAGAATCTGTGAGTTGTTTTAATCACAGCTCAATAGTTGAGGAGCTATCGGTCTATTTCCGGTGTACTTCCGGCCAAAATTGAGTTGTCGAATTTCCTGAAAGTAAAAAGTGAACTTTGTTCTCCACAAAATTTCTATCAATTTAAGCATAGTTTAAGTAAAAAAGAAGTTGGATTTTTTCAGTTGTCAGTGTTTAAAGAACTACTGGATTGGGAATCCAGTCTGTGGGATGAGTGTCTAAGGACTGACACCAGATGTCTCTTATGTTATTGTCCTCGTCTTGGGAAAATGTCCGTTTTTCTTGTGTGTACATATTTTCTTGATTATTTGGTATAATTTGGTATATAATGGATGAATTTAATCAAATATTCGTAAGTTAGTCAACCTAGAGCATTTCTATATAACCGTAGTTAATAATATCTCTAAATTGTACTTGAAATCAAAGAAAATGTGTTTTCTATATCTGTAACCTATGATTGTTATTTCCAGGTCTGACTTTAATTTTCATGTGCCTACTTAAAAACTTCTGCTGAAAAAATCCACCTTAGTTCCCCAGCTGTTGGAGAATTACACTAAGGTAAGCATGTCTTTTCCGATTCTACTATTTCTGAGAAAATGTTGCATGAATGTCTAATCAAATGCATTTATTATCTTTGTCATTTAAGCAGCATTCATCATTACTTCATTAGTGTCATTAGCTGTTCTCCTGAACAACAGTCATCACATGGGAGCAGGAAGCTTCATTATTCTTTGTTCAGAAAATGTGAGTCTTGTCTTCTCATAATTTTTATGTGTTGGTGTTCTAATAATACAATCTTTTCTTTTGTCTCAGGGAAAAAAGCTACAGTCATCATCATCTCACTTGAATCGTCATTCCCATCATATCACTCATCGTCATCCTATCTTCTGGATCAGCCAAGAAAACCTTACTAGTATTACCATGTGTAAGTCTGCTTGTCACATCTCTAAACTAAATAGAATTGTAGTTAACCCTTTTTCTTTATATAGCCATTTCGGTAATAACCGGGAGGATGCAGCCTAAAGGAACATAAGAACCCCTTCCTTTCTTCAAGTTGTCAACGTGGATCATCATCATCTGTTCATCTTGTATTGTTGTGGTATTTATGTCTTTTGTCAGTTTACCCGTTGGCTGCCACGCCTTTGTTCCCCCATGTTAGCTTGTTTCGCCGAAAGGCGCGTGTTGTGTGCACCATAGGGACTTCCCCCTTGTCGATGCGGTGATGGGTTGTAGATGCGTGCACGCTATTCACTACTCCCATCACCGTGTCAGCCCGGACTTGTCAGCAATGGCAAGTCCCACCTTGGCCGTGGATCCTTCGGACACGGCGTGTACAGAGTAGAAGAGCAACTTACGAGTTGCATGGCGTGGCAGCCAACGGGTCAACTATAAGTGTATGTATGTTATGTATAACTTGTATATTGTGTTATGTATGTCAAAAAACAGTGGTGGAATTGTGGGTGGAGGTGGGACAATAATAAAAACAATTCTTACTCATTTCACTTGGTTTATTTTTTTATAATAGTAAAATAACGCGTTTATGATATAACAATACTAACAAATTATCGTAGAAAATAAACACGATATTTCTAAAAACCGATTGTCTTCTTTTTCAACTTAGAAATTCAACAAGATTAATTTAACTTAACTTTTTAGTTTTTACTTCTAACATCCTATTTACTCTCTACATTTACTGAAAGACAATTAAATCCCAAGTCCCAACATGGAAAATTTCAAATCAAATGAAACAGACATTTGAAAAATTATTTTACCCAACTTGAAGGCAACTCCATTACATTTTACTTGCCACGAATCAAACAACTTTCTAGCAGCTATAAAATAAGGTATTTTGGTCTAGCTAATAGCTCTGAGACTGCAATTCTTTCCCAAATAAGATTTAATATCTGATCAGGGAGTGTTTCTTGTGCCATCATTTAAACACAAATCTTCTTAAAATAAAAAAATCCATAGCACTGAACAAGACATTGATGGATCACTGGATAAGTGGATAGCTGCATTCAACATTTCCTGGTCTGCGCTGCTCTTTTCCACAACTCAACCACTGAATCTCAAAAGGTTTCTCGCAGCCAGGACACCTAATGCTAGCCCCTAAACCTAAGAAAATGCATGTTATTAGCAACTGATATTGCAAACATGGTAACACAATGGGAATTCAATATAAAAATGGGCGAAGATCGTATCTACCGCATTATTACTATTAAGGACTCCAACAGTAATAAAACGAGAACTAATGAAAAGTGAAAGTCGCCCATCGTTTCAAGTTGTCAATGGACAAAGATTGCCATATCTCAGACAAGTTTTTACCGAACTCATTGGATAGGAGTTCATACATTAAACGATGCAGAATTGGTTAAAATATGTTCAAACTGATAATATGTAAGAAAAAGATACTGAAAAAGATACTTGGGAACGAATTAAAATTGGCGAAACACAGAATCGCGTCACAAACCGCCATGAACGAAGCACGTGAATCGTTGTTGAAAGTGTAGCAGACGATGAGACGAAGCATGAGACAGTGCTTCCACTCCGATTTCTTTCATCTGGCCTTCGACGTTGCCAGATTTGGCCAGTTATGGCCAAATATAATTTTCAAAATAGCCAAAAATTTAGCCAAAATTTTTTACATAAAAAGTGGAAATCACTCATCATTGCACTTTCTTTAATCAAAACAAGTTTTTTCTTTGAAACTGTTATACATTATTTTTAAGTTTGCATTAGTAAATCATACAAGAACAATCAAGAAAAAAATAAACTACGATCACAGGATTCAAAGCGTGAGACATTGAGAGTTTTGAGACTTGCTAATCAGAATCTGAACTTACAATAGCAGCATTGTTTTTCACTGTTTTAGAAATTTGTAAAGGCGAATCAGAAATTGTAACACTACCAGCATTTGTCCCATTATTTTATAACCAAATTTACGCAAATTTAGATTTTGAATTTTTAAACCCAATTAAGATATGGGTACTTTAAGCAGCTTTAAGATTAGGAAATCGTGGTTCTCCTAAAGGGGACTTAGAAGCCAACACTCGGTTCCAGCAAAATTCAGCGAATATTATGGAACTCAAAATCCTCAAACTTTCCTATTAAAGGGCTACAACACAGATTACATTTAGAAATGGAGTATATATAAGACCATGATTCGGAAAGCTATTGTCTGGTTATATACCTTCTCGAGTGACGTTCGAAGTCTTAGTTTTCCCCATATAGACAAATGATTTAGAACAGAATTACTAGTCAATTCTTTTTTTAAAATGCCGATTATCTCCTTTGGCAATGAGAACTTGAGAAGGCAAGATTTCGTTGGCTAACCAACATAGCCAATCTTAATTCCAAAGCCTTTGATTTGTTTTCAACAGGATAATAAAAAAATGAAGCTATTCTATTTTTCTGCTGTTGTTTTTCTGCATATTTTCAATCGCTTCTCTATGATACTTGGATTTCATGAGAGTAGAGTTATTGAATTTTTTATTGAGGATAAACCAAGAGCAAGCATTTAAAAACGGATGAACACTTAACTCGAGGGCGAGGGTTAACTTTCTTAATCAGAAAATCTTTGAAACCACCCTTTACTTTTTCTATTCCAATGGTAACATAACAATAATCCAAAATTAATACGAATAATAACTAATTCGGAAAAATTTTGAGAATGACTCATTGATGCTTTGGCAATTTGGCATGCTTAGAATAACTGGCCTCTAGATGACTGAACCTCAACGTGATTATTTGTCTAGTTGAATTGCGAATTTTAGTCTGCTTCACAGCCTTCACTTTACTTTGCTCGCGACATTGCCAAACCCAATCCCAAACGCCTATTGGAAAAAGATGAAACTTAATAAATACGAAATGTTTTTTTTTGTTTTTTAATTATTTTATGTATTTCAAAAAAAATTTACGAATTCTCGTAAATGGCCAGGCCATGGCCACATGGCCAGACGCATTGAAAATAGCCAAAATGGCCAAAAATAGCCACTTGTGGACGCACTGGCATGAGATTAGATAGAATGGGGCGAAGCAGTACAACTTTCTTCTACTAGGTGGCCTAACTAATGGATGGCATAGAGATGGGTCAAATGGCGGCTTTTTGTAATTTCGAGATTCAGGAAATTTTTTCCAAATTATTTCTCGTTAATATCAATTGAAAACTAAATAGGAAAATAGTCAAATATTGTATCACCCTGGACACAAACTGACAAAATAACCTTATCTTTCAAATATGATTTCTCACGAGACTCACCTTTGACTTGACCAGTAGTGCATTTTCTTTCTAATACGTGAATATTTTCCGTAATTACTTAATACTGTTAGTTAGAAATGACCTAGAGTATTTTGAACAATATGCGTAATATATTTCATTAACCGTAGGAGAAGGTTTTAATGCGCTAGTGTTTAAACTGTCTTAAAAAATAACAAAATTTCGATGGAATTGCGATGCCAGTTCGAGACCCTATATAACGAGTCCTAGTAACAGTTGAAAGGCATCGCAGATTTTTCTGTACGACTCTGGAACTCCCTTCAGAAACCAACCTATTACTCACAATGGCCTCCCTCAAAACTGGTTTATTACTCAATTCCTCTTTCCCAGCTATTAAACCTCTGCCGGGTAAGAAAAAGAATTTTCCCGATGTGACTGCTCGTGTTAACTCGCAACCGATGATTTTTTGGAAACTCGGAAATTCTTCGGGAGTTGGAGTCGGTATGAACCAGAATTTCCCTTCAGTAAAAAAGATTCAACTACCAACTCCTCCTGTCAATTCCTCTTTCCCAGCTGTTAAACCACTGCCGAGTACCAAAAAGAGTTCTCCCGGAGTGACTGCACGTGTTAACTCGCAACCGATGATTTTTTGGAAACTCGGAAATTCTTCGGGAGTTGAAGTCGGTATGAACCGGATGTTCCCTTCAGTAGGAAAGACTCAACTACCAAAGCCGCGAACACTTCACGATTCGTCCGCCGTTTCCGATCGCTTGAAAACAGCAGATGAGGATAAATTCATCCAACGAAAGCCGACGGAAGCGTTGACTAACCCCAATGGCCAGTATTTGCGGACGTTGTTGTTGAAAAAGTCGGAGAAGTTGCGCAGCCCGTATTCCGTTCCTTCTAGTCCGGTTGTAGATGAAGCAATCCAAAGAAAGCCAACGCGACCGATGAAAGTATTGACAGCTGGGGCAGTTAGACTAGACCGTCGCGTAGAATTCGTTCCGCGTCGCGTCTTACCTACTATTCCAAAAGTGGAAAGTCTAGCCCCAGATGAGGATTTCCCTGTCAAGAAATCTGGCAGTCAATTGAATGTTGTGCTAGAGAAACCGAAAAAGGAGCTGTTTCTGATGAATCAGTTGATTGCTGACACGAAAAATTCACGGATGACTGCAAGAACCACGTCAGGGGTCCAACAGAAGCGTCCAAGGGAGACCAGTTCCCAAGAGACAGCCGAGGCAATCCCTAGAAAGAAGCCGAGAGCAACAACTAAGAAAGCAATCTCCCACTCAGCTAGGAATGAGGTACTACCTGCTCCTGCTTCTAAACTTGCAGATGACCCTCTACCAAACACCTCGTCTCCGATCAAGCTTACCTTCCGACTTAAGCCCAAATTATCTCCCTCAGATTCGTCAGTAGAGTATACTGTAGCGATTAATTCGTCATGACTGATATGTTGAGTGTAATACTTTCCGAGTTAATTTCTGTAAATACAATCGAAATTTCATTTTTGCGAAACGCGACTACTGATAACAATTATTATTTCAAGATACACGCAAACTTAGCGTATACAAGCTTCCCTGCAAGTCTGCATCGTATATAAACAGATTTGTTATTAATTTAATCGGAAGTAGGCGTTTACGGTATTCCCTGAGCTCCCGACTATGAAACCGAGAATAGACGTCATTTGTTGTTTTACCTTGGTCTTGGGAAAATGTTTGTTCTTGCTGCCGTCTGCCATGTTCTGACAAATTAAACTGGTCAAAGAAACTTCACCTTCAAACGAAAGCCAAGAGGGCGCATTTAGAAACCGGAAGTAGAGAAAGTAGCACTCCGTGTACAAAAAGGCACCGGTTTTGGCTTATAAATCTGCTCTGTTCCCTAACTACCAGAGATCAATAATCACATGTAACTCACTTAGGAATTCTAGATGAAGTTGTTCTGGATGTAATTTATGGTGTTTGCTTAACTTTTGTGCACATTACACTACAAAATTAAGTTGCACATTATGGGAATGTTAAAACAAAATTGTCGATAACACTAACACTGGTTAACAAATCAAGAAACTGGAAAACAGAGTGAAAAACGACGTTTATATCACAAGTTCACAACACTAGGAACTGACACGAAAGTTGCCATAACTCAATCATAACTCTACAGAAAAAGTAGTCTATTTAAGGTTGGATTGGATTTGGATACTGATGGGTGACCTCTATTTAAGGTTTATTTCAAAGAACTGCTGGATTGGGGATTGTTGGATTGCAAGACAGTTGACACTTGAAAGTTGCCAGATTTGTCACTTTCACCGCGCCTCCTATTGGCCGGAGTTTTTGGATATGGAATATACAGGCCGATACAGCCATACAGGCCTACAAAGTACTCAGCACAAACTATCGGTTACCAATCAATTGTTTGGTTATCTATAATTTAAATCGATAGCTACGAACTCCTTCCACAAGGAGAAAAGAAATTTTCGGACCGCACGCTGGAAGGCGGGGGCAATAGATCACATAATTTTTTTTTAAAAAAGCACTTATGTCATTGTCAATTTGGCGTTCCATAAGGGTATACCTGATACTTTGTATGTAAATTGTAATTGAATATATTAATTATTGTATACAGTATCTTAAAAAAACTAGGAAAGTCATTGAAATAAAGAGATTATTTAATTTGTTTTCACGTGCCGTAGTGGCTGCCTGATACATAAAACGACACATAAAACGTTTTTTTTACATAAACCAGTTTATAATGATAAAAATTTACAAAAAAAAATTAACGTGTGGCGTTTCTCTGACACGTGGCATATAGAATTATGCCAATCAATCAATCCGTAATTGAACTAAAATGTGTGGGAGCCAGTTGCATCAAGCGCTGCCTCATTGATTCCCAGTGGTTTTTTTCGTCTCCTCTTCTGTGTCAATTTTCTTACTCTCATTAGTTTTTTCATCATGTTTTTTCACATCTTCGTCCATGGGTATTTTCTCGAGAGAAATCGCTTGTGGATCAACTCTTAATGCGACGTTCACCGCAGCTGCGGCCGCGTGAGCTGCCGCTATTTTGGCCTGACCAAGAGCCTTTTCAACTTTACCTTCCATTTCAAGGATTTCTTCTTTGTTGACCAAATTTAGGATTTCCGCCATTTGTTTTGAGCTCATCTGAATCTTTTCATCACTCAGCAATTCAATTACCTGATAAAAAAATATAATTAGAATTACGTTTTCGAAAAGGAATTTACATGTACGCAAATACCTTCATGAGATCATCAACTTTGACGACTCCGTCACAATCTTGATCAATCTGACCAAGAAGCTGGACAATTTGTTGAAGTTTCGCCGAATTTTCAACGGCCTGCAGTCTTCGGATTGACGCAATTAATTCTTCAATGGAGACAATCTCTTCAATTTCAGCTACTTTCTCTCCTTGATCATCGGTCTTGCGCTCTACTCTTCCTTCCAGGCGATCGACTGTGCCATCCAGTTTATGGATCATACGATTGACAGAGAGGAAAAGGCGTCGGGCTGCCTTTGATTCACGAAGAACCAAGCGTCTACGTTCTGGGGCCTGTTGGGTAGAAGAAGAATCCAAAAAGTCTTTCAATTCCTCAATGTCTTCTTGGTATTCAGCCATTTCTTCCTTGAGCTCTGTCAGTTCTTCTTTTTCAATTAAGAGACGTTTGCGCTGAACTCCGATATTTTCAAGAGCGTTTTCTAAGGCGGCGACATCAGCTGATGTTAGCTGGTCATCGGTAGCTGAAGCTGGTGTCAATACCTTCGCTTTATCTAAAGAAAGGAAAAACAACTCTTTATATCTGTCACAGGTTTTAACATGAATCAATCTGTTTTCAATAGTTGTAATGTAAAATAATCTTAAAAGTCTTGATGTTTGTAAAATACCTTGAAGAACTGGAGCTAAATCTGCTAGCAATTCAGAAGCTGATGCTGGCGACAACGGAGCTGGGGTTGGAACTGGTTTGGCTGTAGTTTCTTCGCGCTCTTCTTTGATCATAGCTTCTTCTAATTTGACAGCCAGAATACGTGCTTCGTTGTCGATTTTACCACGACGCTGACTGATTGCGTCACGAGTTTGCGCTACTACGGAATCTGGGAGCGAGGCGATTGTTACCTTGAGTTGATCAGAGGTAACATCGCTGTCGGGTAAGTAGAGGGCACGCGAGAGAAGCAATAATGATGGAGGAACTTTTTCATTCAGACTCAGATCGAGCCACTGAAGCAATTGGGATTTGAGACGGATCTCGCTAACTCCTAACGCTCTCATACCGCGAGCTCGACAGGCTGCTTGCAGTTCACTGACAGTGAGAGAGTCGATTCCTTCTTTTTGTATCACCTTGTCGTCAGCGGCCAAGCTTCGAAGCCTCATCCTAAGTTGAAAGCGAAGAAGACTGTTGGGCCCAAGTGTAGCAATTTCCAGCACACGACACAGAGCTAAAAGTTGAGGACGTGACAACGAATCCAGGGTAATTTCATCTTCAAACAGCTTGGAGAAACGAAGAATTTCTTCGTTGGACGCTTGTTGCCCTGAACTACGAATTTTTACACAAAATTCTGCAAATTCTTTTGAAGTATAGCTTTGGTGGCCACTTCCTATGGCGCGTTTCAGCGACATTTCATCCAATGTTTGCTGTAAAAATTTTGCCATTTCCAGTTTAACCTTTAACGAGGTCTTCATTTTAGCTTCTTTTTCGTTGGCGGTTTGGAAGGTGGATGGTAACATGTTAGGGAAAAGCTTCAGAAAGATGGGTAGAGTGAATTCCATGAAGGGAACAATAATGAAGACGGAGAAAGGCACTAGACGAAACACGTCGGCTGAAGTTTTAACAAGTTGTTTCTTCTCCCTGCGTGAGAGTGATTCTCCTTTCAATAAGCGCCAAAGAAGTTTCCATGAGATCTTGACATCGATAAAGAGTAGACGAAAACCATGGTAATAATGTTTAAGTTCATCCATAATTCTTTTGCCTATGGATGGTTTTGCTACTGTCAAAGATGGCTGTGTGACAGCAGCAGCCTTTTTTTCTTGCTCTTTCTTCAGATCATCTTTAAAGGCTAAGACTGATTCTTCTACTCTCGATGAAGGCTTGAGTGGGTCACTATTCCATTGGGAGTTTGTCAATTGCAATTCACGATATTGCACAACAGATAATGACTTTACATTTAGAAAATCTTTTTGATAACATGATGGTAATGGTGCCCATGCCCTGTGAGCAACACTCCTGCTTATCAGTTGAAATCGTACATACTGGAAACAGGGTAATCCAGGATAGGCTTTGACCTATATCAATATTTAATTAGTTATTTAATTTGAATCAATTGATATTGGAAATGCATGCCTGAAGATTGCGAATGAAACTGGAAACACTAAGAATTAGCATTCCACAGTATACCAGTAAAGGACAGCAAGGAACACAAGAAAAAGCAGACTAAAATCTGGCAATATACAGAATAATAAAATTATTAATTTAATATTTAAAAAAATGATGAGCTCATGAGAAGAGCTTCATGTACTTTACTCTTACCAAAGCAAACAGTATGTGGTAATTCGCTAAGCTCTGCTTTTTTCCTTACGATCATACGATGATACCACACTTTGTCTGCTAAAGTTGTCTGCTCCTAACCGTTGCCAGCAAATCTTTTTAAATCTTCGAATCATGACTTCGTTGGAGACTTGGAGTTGGTTGGAGCTGCTTGAAGTTATGAATTCTGATATGACTCATGATTTTAACTGTTAAAAAAATTAAATGTTAAAAAACTCGGGAAAATTGAATGAAGTCAACGACTAGGATGTTATCGATTTTTTTTTCTCGCTTTTTGTGAGATTTGCGAGGAGATTTGTGACAGATCAGATATTCAGATCACAGCAGATAACAAATCGCGGCATAGACAATATTAAAGAAGTCCGTCCGTGTAGCGCTTCGGTAAAGAATAATATATTAATTAATCAAATTAAAAAATATGAAAAACTGTTAAAAATAACTGGAAACAAATTAATGAAACAAAGCGAAAAGTCAAGTGACGCACGCTCTTAAGTGTTGACAAATGAATTTCTTTATGTACGCTTCATCAGTTGCCGTAAGTAATATTCAATAGATTCTGCTTTATGTAAATATTATGTATCCCATATGGTCTAGTGGCTAGGATACCTGGCTTTCACCCAGGAGGCTCGGGTTCGATTCCCGGTATGGGAAACCCTTTTTTGTTTTTGACAATTTAAATTATCGAATTGATTAATCGGTTGTCTCTCTAAAGATACTATCGAAATCGTAATTATTTCATTTCATTTACTTAAACAAAGGCTATATATTAGTGAAAATGTAGCCTATCTTTAATCTAATAAATTAATATGATACAACGTTTGCTTCACTATTAATGGCTTATTGCATATGCGGTCTGGTCTAGCCGATCTAGCATATCACCCCCGAACCCCGATCATATCTTATAACTGATGGCAATATGCCAATATTCATTCTTGTAAGTATATCGAAGGTTTGAATTTAGTTCCTGCATGAACGATATATTAGATTTCAGTAGCCTAAGTAGACTACTTCGGATTTATTCTGCAACCATCTCTGTCGCAACCTAGAGTTCCAATTCCAATTTCAGTCAAACCCGTGTGTTGATACAGACGTAATTTGAACTTCACGTTGGAAATTAAATAATGATTAATAGAAAATACTAGAAAAACGTCACTGTGAACAAAATAATTCTTCGCAATGGAAAGAAGTGGATGAATTCATATAAATGACAAATCTTGTTGCGTGAACGAGAATTATTTCATGTATTCGCAATATCGAGAACAACAAGATTTTGGATGCTACTTTTGAACTGCTCCTTCAGATTCCAATTTCAAAGTTTTCCTGATTGATGGTAGACAATAAGACAAAAACGAGTTGATCTGTCATTCTCCTTTTTATCCAAGACAGACTAGAACATAGAGGAGCAAACAGAAAATGAAAGGGGCAAGATTAAGGGAGGGAACACATGTCGATGAAGCCGAGGGGAAAAACACAACGAATGCCAAAACATGTTTTAAGAAAAGGCAACACCACATCCGTGCTGCTTCCGTGTTAATTCGGTGATGCCTGCGGTGTCGTGAACGGAAGAGAGAGAGGGAGAGAGAGCACGTTGATCCAATAACGAGAGATTCCGCTCATCACACGACGAGAGCGTACGTGTGACTTTAACAAGGACAAAATTATAGTAACAGCAATCATCTTAAAGAGGAATCGATTGAGCTTCAAATATAAGACGACGAGTAGGAAAAGGAGGCGTGCCGGGCAGAAGGCTGGATTATTTTTTTCTTCTTTTTCTACTACACACAGAAATAAAAAAAAACGAAAGCAGCTGTGTGATGGGAGTGAGCCAAAAGAAAAGAAAAATTTACCTATACATGTGGGATTATGAGAATTACATAACTGATGACAAGAAAAAATACACATACACACACAGACACACTCAAAAAAGGTCAGTCACTCATTGGTGAAGGAACTGACGGGATGGCAAATAAGAGTGAGGAGTTTTTTTTTTCCGTGACGGAGAATTCTGGGCAAAGGTCCAAAATTGTCGATTATCATTTCCTCCGTTATTTGTCTTATCCAGCATTGAGTATCATCTTGTGGTTTCTTGATGACCAACGTCCAAGGCGAGGAGTGAGAGTCTGGTAAGAAAACGGCCGGCTGATGAACGAAAATCAATCAACGCCAAATTGGGCATAAAAGTATTTTCTATATTCTTCCGTACGGCAGCTGTACGCAGCTGTCAAGTGGACGGACGAAGGATCATTCAAATGACATGAGATTCTCTGCGTCGTCTGAACTCTCAGCTGGCGTTTCAATGGCCAACGTCAACAAATTGAGCCAATCTTCAATGGCGTCCGGACAGACGATACGAAGTTTGTAGGCGTCACCCTTTTGAGTGTTTTTCAATAAAACCGAGTCCGGATGACGAGGACTGTGATGCCGCTCCACTGACCAGCCAGTGATCGAAACGGCTTTAAAGGGGCGTCGTCGAAAATCCGATCGGTCGGACCTAAGTCAATAAAAAGAAATTTGTTAATAAAAAAAGGAAAAAACATTGCATACAATAATAAAAAGGTTGTTTGTTTTTTTGTTTACCCTCGGAGGTGTTTAGATTGATAAAAAAGCAGGTTGGAACCGGATAACTGTATCCAATACCTCTGCCATGCACTGACGGCCGGACGACGGCCATCTTTCAAAACAGCTTTTTTGCGGACGCATCCCTGAATACAACAACAGCGGATGGGCGGAGGGGGCAAAGGCGAATCCAATCCACTAAGAGAATGATCCGATCTGGATTTTCATCAAACATAAAACGGAAATAAAAAATTTTGAAAAAAAAATAAATAAAAAAAACAATCAAAGCTGAATTGTGATTACCCTTGAGCGGAATGGTTATCGTTGTTGTGAGGAGCAGAAGGATCAAGCTCGCCATGGAGTGACTGACGTGGTGAAGAGTTCATCGCACACGACGATGTGGTGGTCGTCGTCGTCGTTGTCGATTCTTCCTGGACACTGTCGTCAATCAGATTGCGAAGCGTCGAATCGAAGCCATGGTTAGCCAGTGAATGCCGCCAGACGCCGCTGCCAGCCTCATTCTCTTTGAGATACGACGGCGCGTGATTGGATCCATTCCTGAATATGCTGCAAATGGATAAAAAGAAGGGCAGGGAGGATATCCAACGATAGTTAGTGACCAGTGAATTTAACAGAGCGAGCCAAGAAAACAAACACAAACACATACACCAGACCACAAAATAAATAAAATACAAGATACATCGACTAGAAATAATCAGGAAAGGTAGTGCAATAAAAAAAAAAGAGGCTCATAAATAAACACAAGACCAAAGAGTGCTTTTATAGGAAACGGGGTAAGAGGCATTCCGTTGCGTGGTCAAATGGACAACCCAAACTCACGAAGAATCGCCCGACGCTGCCGTAAAGGGCTGACGATATGCACTTCGGGGTAAGCTGGCGCTCCTCAATCTTCAATTTGTTGTCAATAAACAATCAGATCAGTCACTACAGTTATTGTTTTGCGACTTAGAATAACTGGATTAGTACATGTTGTCATGGAAATTATTCTTTACTCGTCCCCTATACATATAAAAACCTTCATCCAACACTAAGGTTGCGGACTGATAATTGGTTTAGACACGAGTAAATGGATCTAATCGGTTAATTCGTTATGTTTATTGAATGTGAGATACGTACTTTGTGCCCAAGCTTCGAGATTTTGTGTGGCCGGGAACAAACTTGACGCCATGTCCAGAACCGTCAGATGTCGCTGCGGGTTTACGGACCGAAGCCGTCTTCCTTGGAGAGACGTTCAATTGGCCCATGGCCGATTTGACGTCGTAAAAAGATTCTTTCGATCCCGTCGAGCTCGGTGGCGTGGAAGGCTCCAACTTTAACGATAACTTATATTGGTCGTCTTCGAGGAGTTTTTGCAATTCTTCAATGTATTTGGCTGAACGCAGGTACTCCATCACATGATTCTTGACAGGCAGGAAGGAGTAATCCGACTGTTGGTAGTTGGCCAAGATTCGTAGCAAGTTGTTCATCTGCAACTGTCGCCTTTGCGATTCAAGGCCACCGTGGTGCGGATGCGCCACGTCAATAAAGTTGACATCGGAAAGAAAAAGGCCCAAATATGGAACGCAAGGCAACTTGAGCGAATCCATGTGTTGCCGTAACTTTTCAGAGTTGTTGTGGTCTGAAAACAGGTCGGCCAATCGTTCCAGCAATTGGACATCCTTCTTGGTTACGGTGGCCCAGGTCTTTTGCAGACGGTAGATGGGCGCGCTGCGCAGTGCACTCACCACGGCCATCAGCGTGTGCAAGTTGTTGAGTTCGTGCAGCTTTTTAGCGATGCGGATGAAATGCGAGACGACTTCCGCACGCGGTCGCACATTCGGTTCGTTGAGTATCTCCTGGACGGTCCAGAAACTGACGTGATTAAAATGGCGCGTCATGGCCACAACATTAGGCGCTAGTTCCAGTTTGTTGCTCTTGCACCAGCCACAAGATGTCAACTCTTCTGGTTGAATGTTTTGAAAGATGGGAACGACCAGCAGGGTCAATTGGGCAGCCACGCTTTCCGCGCTCACCTATTAGATACGAAAACAATAACAAAAAGATAATTAGCGATCTGGTTTCAAGTTTTTGACTCTATAAAAAAATTGTTTGGTTATACATGAACGATGGATTGTACAGGACAGTCAGCCTGGCGTTCCATTGCTGAACCATCGACGCACAGCATGGCCGATAGACCGGACCGGGCACTGGCCGGCAAGCTGCTCGATTTGGCTCCCGCCGAGCGAGGCAGTGAACTGCGATTCGACACACGAACATAAAGGCAAATGAGGGGAGAAAATACAAAGAAACAAGACATTAAATCAACAAACTGTGACGAACGGGCAAAGGTAGGTTTCAACATAATGAGGCAAACGAGACAAATTGGATGGGTGGACAGACTCATCCTGTTTTCAATGGGCGGACGATGTCGGAACAGATCGAAACGAGTAAAGGGGGAGTAGGAGGCTTACTGATGTAATATATAAGGAGTTGGTTGGGCGGGACTGGCTCCGCGTCGACTAGAACGTCGGTGTTGCTGATCCATTTCACACTGACGATGACTCGATCCCGAACGGAGAAAAGCGTCACCATTTCCTTCGACTTCGTCCGGTGGCTCGGGCGATTCTTTCCGCGAGCCTAGGCAGTGTGAACGAAAAGCTGAAGTTGACCGACGCGACGACAACTGTTGGTGAAAGAGTCGGATAGGTGGAGAATCACTGGATGAAGTTCCTGATTCGGGACTACCTCGACCCTCACTCGAGTTTCTCTTCCATTTGTCTCGATCAGGCGATCCCTAGTTGAAAAAACAAAAAACAAATCGTTGCTACTATATCCATAACGAATCGATCATTTCTCTTTTTTACCTGGGCGAGTCTGTATGCGGCGATACTGTCTGAAGACAAATCGCGTGGTATTTCGGAATATTTCATTTTGGCCATCATCTTTTATGTTAGATTTTGTTCTTTCAGTCCGGATGAAACGGCTCTTCTAATTGAGCCCGAAAAATCAAGAGAGGAAGCACTCAATCACGCTCCATTACCAAACCGGAACCCTTCAACGATGACGGCAGCTACAAGCCCAGAAAAGCAATCTGTAAATCAATAAAACAAAAAAATCAAACGCGGACGATAAAAGAATGTTGTAGGCACGCTTCAACGCGCGTCAAGTCTTAACTGGAAATCTCCCTTAAATGAAGCAGAGAACTTGATTGTGTGCGTGTGTAACTAAGAGTGGACTTGGATCGAACAAGCCGAGTGAAACGAGATAGGCAATACGCAGGGTTTGGTTCAGATCAGGAATGAGGCGAGAGAAAAAAAGAGAGAAAAAAAATATAAATAAATAAATAAATACGCTGACGCATGCACTCTCACGGTTTCATTTACAACATTTGAAATGGATTCCACGACTGAATTGCGTCATTCTCTCGTAACGACTGCATTCCTGCATCCTCTTGATTATTTTAATTTGTTCTCCTTTTTAATTTCAATATATCTGCTGTGGCGCCAAAAGGATGTTTATGACCAGATAAGAAATAGTTTTTTCTTCTTTTTTTTCCCTGTTTGTTGGATGCGTTCAGAGTGTTTTGAGTCGTAAAACTTATTGCCCTCAAATCTTCCCCAATTCGCACGTATAGCGTGTTACTATGGTTACTATCTCTTTAGATGATGTGCATTCTCTAACTTGGGCTAGTTTTCGCACTGAACCTGCCCAAGAACGTTAGTTTTCCACTTGACTGATTGAAGTAGCTCTCTGAAGATTGATTCACAAAGTTTCGGCTACGTCGACTTCTACGCGTTCTGAGAGTATGACTTATTTCATGGCAAGTCAATGACCCTTTTTGGTGAGATCCAAAGAGACAAAGTACTTGCTGGATGGTTGATGGACTTGTTTACATATAGACAAGGAGCTAGAAGAAAAAAAAAATCAAAGAAACCTACGTTCAAGGAGAACGCCTCCTCAAACGGTACTTATTTGACGCTGACGTAGCAGTTTAAAGAGTCAAAATTATAGCAAACTACGAAAATTTAATTCTTAGACTGCTCGTAGTGCCGAGAGAAAAAAAGCCAATGACTCGTCAGACAGTCAACAAACATCGAAATTGAATTCAGCAAGTGACAATAGTTACATAGCATTTTCTGTCAGCAAATATTATTAATTCTTTAGTATTGGCTACTTGATTGTACGAACTCTGTTTACTACCAGCAATCTGAAATTGTTCCCCCTCTTTCTTCTCTGAACCGAATAGTGGACACAAATGCTGTATTTTTTCTTTAAGGACCTTCTGTATATGTTTTCCACTTTCAGCACAATAGTGTTGTGTGCCGTTCTAATAAAAACGGAAGCAATTTCACATGGCAAAACTATTGGGCTTCCAAGACACGTAGCCAATATCCACTCGAATTTACTAGAAAACTGAATTTAACCATCGTAACAGGATTTCGTTTGAGTTATTTGGGTTTTTTTTCAGCAGCATCCGGCATCCAGATTGATATGGTACGTCATGATGAACAACAATTTACGAAATTCCGGTTAAATGCCGTTTTAGTCAATTTCTATCACTATTTGATTCTCTTCATTTCTTACATAATCAACTCATTTTGGGGCGCTTCCATCACTTTGTTAGCCTTGACAGTAGCAAAATTGACTCTGATTGATTATGTAATAGAGTAACCCTCTCCTCAGCAATTTCACACAAATTCAGTAATATTTTTATTGATTCAATTTGAAAAAAGATTATTAGTAGCTATTGATTTATGGTCTCCTAGTGTGTTACTCCATGAAGTGGGTAACACAATTAGATCATACAATTAGATTCATTAACACCCTTGGTACTACCAAAACACTTGACTAATCAGACTAAGGGTAACTCTTTATAGAATATTGTAGAGCTGGAGATGGAGTTTGTGTTGGTGAAGCATCGGAAAGTGTCCTTGATACTTTTGACAAACATGTTGAAGATCACTACAAACACCAACAACGTTAACTGTGAATGATATGGGAAATATGTTAAAGTCAACTGTTGACCAAGTGGCTACCACTCAGTTGCTGACACACTGTGACCACAACATAATGATTGAAATGAAAACACCACACTGACGGGACATTGTGGAAAAATCCAACATACCATCAACAGTCCAGCAGTAGGATGAGGTGTAGACAAAGAAGCTCCAAACGTCGAAAGTCGAAACAAGTCAGAATAAACGGTCTTCAGTTTTGAAGGAAATGTTAAAAATTACTGGGGGGAACTTGAGCTGGCGTCAAATTACTCGGTTGCTTCAAGCAGAGTGTGGAAACAGAGGTTCGTGGCGTTTTTGGCTGTGAAAGATGACTGTTGTCGTGGGACGGCGAAATCTTGTGAACTCTACACGATGTGATCCTTGGTTAAATTGAGTTTCGACACTCAGATGAGCAATCACAAAACTACCACCCTCTTTTTTTCCCGTCGGTGTGTGACTTATTAGCGGTTTTCACTACTTCCTTTTTTTTTAGAGAGAAGCAACACAACATTCTAAGCCATCTAACGGGTATTAATAGAAACTACCGACACCTAACGACCAGTTATGGAAGTAATTACATTTCGGTTTTTCAAACAAAGACAAGACAGCCTGGGCTGAAACTTTAATAATTAATAAATCAAAATAAATCAAAACAATTCAAAAATTTGGTATAGAAATACGATCTTGTATTATAATTGTCTTAAGCATTCGTAAATGTACATAAAACAAATTTTGGCACGTTATATACAAGGAAAATTATGAGATATTCAGAGAATATTATGAAAATTCAGATCTTCATCATTTCGATACAAAATACATTGAAACAAAAGGAATTGAAAAAACACAATTATCTGCTTAATACAAATAATAAGTTGGCGCAGATAACGTGCTAGGAGATCAACCAAAATAATGGATTAATATCTCGAGTTAAAAAACAATTGCAAATTGGGGTAAAATAACAAAATACTTAATATTAATAATAGTTTCACGGTCCAGCTCACGCTTTTGGCTGGAAACGTTGCATGTAAAATTGACAGTCGGAACAGTATTGATAATTGGACGGCACTTGTTTCTTCCCGCAAAGGCTGCACGGAGTAAATCCAGCGTTCGTGCTGGATTGCATTGGCCCTTGTTGTTGCGGTTGTTGCCACGAACCGGTTGGCTGAACCATTTGTTGAGGCCTGCTCTGATCCAGCGGATGCTGTTGTGGTGGATAATTCGTTTTCATTGTCACATTTTGTGGAATATTATTATTGTTGTTGTTGTTGCCCGTTGGCTGGAAGCGAACTCTGGCGTGGTGCGGATATTGTGGAGGTGGAGCATAAGACGGAGGGGCCCCTGCACCTGATGGAGGTCCTATTCTCTGGCCCATCATCGGTGAAGGCGGAACACCGTAACCGTTGCGCATCGGCTGTACCGATGATTGTTGGTACTGTTGTTGCTGATAATGCTGCGGTTGTTGTTGGCCAGTATAATGATGAGATTGTTGGTAGGCTTGGCTGTTAACAGGCAACTTTTGATAAGGAGGTTGCTGTGGTGGCCTTAGAGATTGTCGATCGACTTCATCGGTTCCATTATTGAAAGTGGGCGAAACGATTGGCTGAGCGACAGCATTTGATTCCGGTCGCTGGCCATCTTTGACCATTTCCTGTTGGAAAGCTGAGCGGAGTACTCGTTGAAGGATCGGATTAGGAACATATGTCTCGTCCTGTTCGGTGTCTTCAGCCGTCGATACCAAAATAACTTGGTCACAAAATGTCACACTCTTCTTTTTAGTTTGTCCTTCACCAGATCGTCGTTTGCGATCCAAAATTCCGGCAGGAGCAGCAGGTGGTAGACTCACCGCAGATGGAACTACTTTTTGTGGTTGGGGTTGGCAAGGTGCTACTATGGGTTGTGGCTGGACGTTGCGAGGAGCGTGATCGACGACATCACATGAAGTCACTGGAGAGATTCTTGCTTGTTCGAAACGGGATGCTAATTTCCTGACAGATTTATTGACCGTCTCTTCCGTCTGGGTTGCAGGTACGGATTGAGATGTCAGCACTGTCGTTGTTGGTACAGCGACTCCCATTTTCTTGTTTTGTAAAGTATTTTGAAGTTCTCTAAGCCAATGATTAGGTTGATTATTATTAGCTGCAGCAGCAGATGATGATGATGGAACGATAGGTGCCATAGGTGGTGGCATATTTCCAGCTCCCAGGATTTCTTTCCGCTTTCTTTGGAGTGCGGCTAATAATCCGCTAGGTTCCATTTGTTCTTCTTCTTTATCTTCTTCTTCTCTGAATTCGGGTTCAGGATCGCAACTGAGTAATTGCAATTCTTGCGGCGGAGGAGGTGGTGGGAAATCATCGCTGGCTTGCCGGACATGTTCAACGACCGGATAAGGTGGAAGCGGATCAACAGGGAATGTTAAATCACTATGCGTCCGCTCGTGGTGAATGTCCGCATGAACAGTAATTTGACTCTCTGCGTAATTGTCATATTGTAATTGTGGAGGTGCCGGAGTTAGATGAGAAGTTTTACGGACGGGCGGTGGAGGAGGAACTTTGTTGATACCGATGGGTTGTTGTTGCGGCATCAAATTACGGCCTAAACTCGAATGGAAACTTCTTCTCATCATTAATTTGCTCTTCTCCAAATTGGGATTACATAGTGCGTCTTCCGTTGGTGGTCCAGCAGCAGGTAAACCGACGTATTCGTCTTCTTCCGGTTCTTGTTGTTGTTCTTCCTGTCCGTCGTCGTCATCTGCTCTCAAATCGGGCAAACTGCGATTCTTTCTTTTGATGAGACCACCCATCAAAAGTCTCCGCCGGATGCGATGCTGTTTCTTGCCAGGTGATCTGGATGAATTGTCGCTTGATCCGTCTCCTCCCATGACTTCCAGATCATCTTGTGCCACATGGGCCACCGATGGAATAGGTACGGGTTTACTTTTATTTCGTTCTTCGCTCTTGGCCCTCTCGCGACGCATCATAGCGCCAGCGAATCCGGCCACAACACCGGATCGACTTTGTCTCTCAATCGGTTGTGGTTGTTGTTGGGTCGTCGTTTCAGCTTCACGGAGCATTTCGGCCGCTTTCTTGCCCTTCTTTTTCGGCAAAGTGGCGTAAATTTCAATATTTTTACCGACGCTTCCCGGCTGAGTATTATTGGATGATTGAGCCGACGATGATTGATTAACAGGTGACGGTGAGGTTTGTTGCTGGACATTCGGTTGTTGTTGGCGTACGCTACGATTAGAATCTCGGCTACTCTGTCGACTGTGTCTCGGCTCATCGATGCTGGGCATAACGGCGACTCCATTGGCTGTCGAATTGTCGTAGAATCCGTTCGATTGCCTCGCCTGTAATAGTCGTCTGTGTAGACTCCTCCCTCTCATGACGCAGGTGTTGTGTTTCATCCGTGCAAAGACCAACGTCTGCGGATTATTGTACGGCGCATCCATGGCCGCTCGACTCCGTTGAGCTGCCGATTGACACAGATTGAAAGCGCCTTCCAAATCTCCTTGATCTTCTTGCACTCTCGAACGTTCCAACAGGTGATCCGCCTCAAGGCAAAGCCTTTCACACTCGTCGGCACCACCAGCATCAGCCGGTGGATAAGGGCCAGGTACTCTGGTCTGCCATCTGTTGTGTCCGCCCTCGGGAATCTGGGATAACTAATTTCGTTTTTTTTTTTTTTTTTAATAATAAAAACGTTAATAACTCCATCTCTCAAATGAATCATTTGATTATGTTATATATATACCTGTAGGGTGTGTTTGAGACTCTGTTGTAGAGGGTAACTGTCGTTGGAAGATAAAGAATACGAATCGTATCCAGGATCACCGTGAAAAGCGCCCAGGTGATTGGGTAAATTATTGGGATCTCCAGGTTTAGATGGTGAACTATTTGTTGAACTGCTACTTTGCGGTCTACTAAATGATGTAAATAATCATTGAATTATTCAAATTTTTAAAATAAAATGTCATGAAATGTAGTACATACCTTTGATTTCTGTTCATCATGTACAAATATGGATTGTCCATTGAAGTGCTGGATGAAGATGATGCGCTATTGCGATCACCACTCCAATTACCAGAGTCTCTCGATCTTGGCAAATTGGCACCGGGAAGCATAGCGATTTTCAGATCAGGATCGCTCGAAACAATGTTGGAACATGGCTGAGACTGCTGGGCACGTAAAATAGATTCAACAGTTTGCCGTTGGATGTAAACAGGTTCGTGAAAAACTTCATCCGGTTGATGAAAAATGCCTTCCAAATCAGAAATATTTTGATAATCTCGATAGTCTTGCTGTTGTTGTTGCTGTTGTTGCGGCAACGGTGCCGGCCGTCTATTCAACGAATGTTGGATAAGTTCCATATTGGGCGTGATGGCTCTTCGACCGTTGTAACTTGTCTGTTGTTGTTGTTGTTGGACAGGAGGCAACGGATTGGGCGTGATACTCCTCGGTCTTGAAAGTGATCCGTACTGATGATGACGTGGTTTGGCACCGACAGGAGTGATGACCGAAGGAGCGGTGGCCGTCGGCACAGCCGTTCCTTCTGGATCGGCGTAGAGCAACAAAAGCGGTTGGAAATGTCCGCGTCGGCATTTGTCTACGACGTGCTGCCAGTCGGGCCCAACCTCACTGACGGATGCGTCGTCAAAGTAAATCCACAATTGAAGTTTCGTGTGGAAAAAGAAGGTGGAATAATGTTTGCCGTAGTATGTGACGACGCCCACCAAACGGTGGGTGGTCAACTCTGCCCAGCGTGAGTCCAAAACCGATTGGAAAACATCGCGCAGTTGTAGACTTGTGCCCACCAGAGCAAAGACGGACATGATATGATCCAACTGCGGTCGTTCAGAATCCCAGACGATGCCAACCGAAACGATTTGTGGACGGTTCGTCAGAGTTCTACAAATTTGAATTTGAGCGCCACAAGCGCTGGGGCAATCGCGTATGTCGCCCATACCGCCGGCTTGTCTTAACAAACGACCGAATAATCCGGACGTTGACCCCGTCTCCATCATATTGGCAGGCTGGCGCGCCTGTGACGTCAACGCCGACGCCGAGACGTAATGCACCATCTGTTTGTTTGATTTTAAATAACAACAACAACGTTTACATATGGCCTCAATAATATACACACAGTCCTCATCATATGCAATAAACCTAATGAGATTGCTGTTCGTTATTTTATAAACGCGGCTCTCTCTCTCTCATTAAATATGATAATGGCATTTCGATTTGGATCGATAATGAGATCTTAGCTCTAGCTGCACGGTACGGTGATTGTATAATCTAATGATTCAAACAACCAGCAACTAACCTGAGTGAAAGGCAAAGGTTCCGATGTGGCGCCACAAGCGGCGCAAACGGATTGTTCCACCAAGGTCATGGCGAACCGCTGATGAGGAATACAATGGCCAGCTGCGCATTGGTCCTCGGCCTCATTGCTGGCCAAATGGAAATGAATTCGAAGTAAAATATTTTCCTGATTGAAATAATATAATAAGAATTTTAGAATTTTCAAAAAAAAGGTCCAATTGAGTTGTGTGTGAGAAAAAGAGTAAAACTTACAAAGCATTCAGCTGCATCGTCCATGAAACCCAATTGAAATCTTTGTTGATTCAAAAATGTTTCGGCCAATGCCCGTCGGAGCGCGTCGGGCGGTAAAGCGGATTCATGGCTGTACTGCAATTGGGCAAACAATTCCTAGTTGAAAATGAATCAAATAGTATCAAAATTGTTAATAGTGAATCTAAATCGATCCGTCGGCGGGATGATGATGTCGTGATTGCGGTCTGCGTTCACGGGAAATAAATTTTTGGAAGAAGAAGAAGAAGAAGATTCTACGCACCATAACCATAAATCTCATTTCTCTGTGGTTTTCCATTGTTCATAATATTAAAGTTTAAAAAAAATAATATAAAACGTTGTGCAGCATCGAGTGTCAGAAGACATGCATTACCAGGCTGATTAACAGCGTGACTCGAAGTAGGAGGAGGGATCTATTACAAGAGCCCATGATATCGTGAGGTTCGTGAATCACGATCGGTAAAGCACGGGGTAGATGCAAATGAGAGAAACATATCCCCATTACTCTTTCGGTGAAAGGACCGAAATTATTATCGTTATCTAAGAGATGATTTCATCTGTCCGTCTTCTTTTTAAAAAAAAAAACTGCCCAGCGCACAATACCTCCCTCACACTCACACACGCTCCAGGCTGCGCGTAAATTAGTGATCATTTTGAGCTATCGAACACGAAGCGAAAAAATTTATATCTTGACATCAGATTTTATGTATTTATTTCTAGAATTTTATTATACGTTTCACCCGTGAACGAAAAAAAGAGGCCAACAACCCGCAGAACTATGACTGAGTATCTTAATGCGTTTTTTTTTAAAAGAAAAAAAAAAAGAGAGAAGTTTGTTTTTTTTCGTGCAACGAAAGAATGAAGGATCGAATCTGCTCAAACCCGCTGGCAGTCGACATTATAATATATCCAACTCTTTTTTCTTCCATTTCATTTTTTATTTAGGATTACGCTGGAAGGGAGAACTTGGTAATTCAGAGCGGCTCGTCAGCATTCCGCAGCTACACATTTCACCTGTTGTATAGTCTATATAATATACATATACAGAAAAAAATCGTCTCCATCCCCATTGTTATGATTACGATTGTCCCGCGGCTCGAAAATATATAAAATAAAACAACAACAACAACACAAACCGTTTAAAAAACACACCTTTTGGCGCTTGTACGTGATGGTCTAACATTTTTTTTACTTTTTGGAAGATGATACGTGAGTACTGACTGGCCGAAAAGACTACAGGGAGGAGGAGGAGGAGGAGGAAAAGATCGTTCATATTCTTTCATTTTTATGTTTTCTGCGGGAGTCGTCATTTGAGAGAGATAGGAAAGGGAACAGCAGAAGCCAAACCCACCGTCGGGAGAAAAAAAAAAGAAAAAAATTCCCAAAACGGGAATATATAAAAGATACGCATCTTCTTCATAGTATATGATACAACATATGTGTGTAGTATAAGTCTGAAAAAAAAAACTATTTACCTTTAGGGCACAAAAGATGCACGATTCACCGAGGCAAGCGTGACCGGTCAGGTCGCGGAAACTTCGTCTGAAAATGTCCAAATGCCACAAAACCTGTAAAACATAAAAAAAAAAACAAAAAACAAAATATTTAGAGTTGAACACAAAATAACGGCGGAAAAAAAAATGATGATTGTTATTTCCTATTTAAAATAAATCCGTTTCGGAAGTCTATACGACAACAACGTATCTGGTCAGAATTATTATAAAATATTTAAAAAAAAAAAACGTGACCGCAACGATCGTGTGTGTGTGTGGTGATTTTCCCTTTTTTTTTTGGCGTTTCACGACGGCCAGTGGGGGGGGGGACGGGTTCCGCTCGAGTGACCGCAAAGAACACGAGCGACGGTTCTCTATTTCTCTTACAGTTTATCACCGCACGTGCGGATAGTCATCGCCAACGGACCGGAAATCAAAAATCACGTTCGGTCGGTCTTCTCTAAACTAAAATTCTTTTTCTTTTGTTTTTTTTTTCTGAATTTCCACAAAACCGCAAATAATAATAATAACAATTGTACGGTGTATATCATATAGACAAATGATTACGTCACAGTTCTCGCGTAACTCTTTTTTATTTTATTATTTGTTATAATAGGCAAATGAAATGAAATTCTTTTGAAATCAGAGAAATTCTTCTAGAGAATCTTTCCCGCTGTGTGTAAGATGAGGGTCCCCATTGTAAGTCACCTCACACATTCCTACACACACACACACACACACAGAGTGTCAAAGGCTATTGTATCTAATGTGAAAAGAGAGGGGACGATTTCAAGTTCTCACGGATCATCTTCTAGTATATCTTAATGCTAAATCCTATATCTGATTGCGTCGTAGGAGAAATTCCATCATGCGGTCAGCGTCTTTTTACACACACACACACACCATGCGCAAATCAACCAAACAACAACAACAAAATGGCGTTTCTATACAACAGAAAAAAGGAATGTGATCTTCTTGCGCGATAATAGCGCGCAGCCCTATACGACTGTTGTACCCAACATCTTTTCTAACCCCCCCTAAGGGGCGGTTTTTCATCCTTATTCAAAATGTATTCCAAGACATTCCTTTAAAAAAGAATTGGATGGATATATAAAAGGTGGATAGCGTCGCTAAGTCTTTCCTCCCTCCAGGTGAGTGAGAAAAGAGAATAGCTGCGCAACTCTACAATACACATAGTTTTCTCCTTGAACGAAAATGTTGTTTAGCTCACAATTATATCTGCAATGTGTGTTGCAACAGAGAGGGTGGGGTGAAAAGAGCTCGTGAGAGTTGCGGGAATAACATCTTTTTATTTTATAAAAGGTCGCTCAGGGGTAAAGGGGGGGGGGCGTTAAGAGGTCAGACACAAGGGTCGTAGTATAACGTTCTTCTTCTTCTTCTTCTTAGTTTTGTGAGTTCTTTTTTTTTAAAGAAGAAGAAGAAGAAGAAAAAGCGGGAAGACGCAAACCTTCCGATTCCCACCGATATTTCTCACGCTCTTTCTCTTGGCATTTTATATATTTATTGTTTTTCTTTTCGTTCGTTCTTAATCGTTTGTAATATCTTCATTTTTTTTTTTTTTTTGATTTTTCTAGAAAATGTCGAGGTTTCAAATCGAGTCACTTGGTTTCTTTTAATGATTTATGCACATGGTTTGTATAAGAATTAAAAGTATTTGATGACATCAGCATAGTTTTTTTTTTGTTTTTTTCTTTGTTTTGTTTTTCGTTAAATTTTATGACGGTGTTTTTCTTGTTCGTCCATGACCGACGTCAAATATCATAATAATAATAAAATAGCCAAAATGGGATGTAATTAACCTTGTACGCATGGCTGTAAGATTAAGTACCGTGACTATATCTTGTTAATATTCTATTACCTTTTTAACAAAAAAATATGTCTGATCATACACGTACACAGTGGAGACGATCCTTCCCGTTCAATATATAATCGACGCCGATTCACGGACGTCAATCTTCTTTTCAAAAATGAAAAGTTTTTTCTTCTTTCTCTCTGTAAAAAAGAGAAAACTGGCTACAAGCGACGACTTTTCGGTTAGTCCTACTCCTCCCCAAAACGTGTAGTACTATACCACTACCCCATGTGAATGACAGTGAATGGGCACCACATTATAATCACGCTTCATCCGTCATAGTTTTTTATATAAATACATCACAGACAGAATAAGAGAGAGGGGGGAGATACATGGGAATCCGGCCGGAAGAAGAGTCTCTACGAATATAAAGAAAAAGTTTTTTCTTTTCGCTTTGATAAAGCAGAATATATACAGACACACAGGTAGAATGTGCATAGATGAGGGAAGTCATGTGGAACTAAAATGCGGCGCGCCATGATACAACAGGCGGATGGAATTACTCTGTTATAATAAAGAAAAAAAGATATTCTCCTTTTGTGTACGTGTGTAATCTTAGACTTTCAAACCCCCCCCCCCCCCTTTTTTTCACTATTTTAGATTTAAAATGTGAAATAGTAAATCGAATCGAAGTACAGGTCCTATTCATCATTTTGTTTCGGGGTTAGACTAGAAAATGAATCTACGAAGAAATATTTAAATGATTCTAACTGCAAAATGTTATGCGCAACAACAAACTCACAGCACGCATATATTTTTAAACCCAAAAGAATAAATTTCGTTCTTTTTTTCTCCCGAACGAGACGAAGCGGCTGTTGTTGTTTCTTTTTCGAAATCACGAAGCCATGAAATTGTATTTCTTTTTATTTTACAACGTCATTCATTGTAATAGACCCCAAAACGTCTAGTGCGGCTGCGGCTGCTGTTTTTTCTTCTGCAAGAAGAAAGTCGAACGAATTCTTTTCAATTCCCGTTTTGTTATTTACAATTAGATATTAGACATTTCTTATATTGTCAATCTGGTGTTACCGGTCGGTTTGTTTAACTCGGTCACAGTTAGATGACGGAATTTCTTCTAGAAAATGAAATTTAAAATAAAAAACAAAAGAATTCGTTTGCTAATGGAATATATAACTTGTTTTTCTTTTAACGTATTTAATTGGGTCTACTAAACACCTCCAAAATAAGTCATGAAATAACAGAAACTTTGAGATGCGTTCTCATTTTGTGCTCCCGGAAAACAAGGTAATCAATTCGTTGACACAGCAGGTGAACTGTCTCTAAAAACGGCCATCAAAAAGCGGATCGCAATCACATTTTCTTAGCTCTCTCTCTCTATTTTTGTACAAATAAAAATGCCGGTTTTTCTTGAAAATTTTCACAGTGATTTCTCGCATTTCCCAGTAAAACAAAAACCGCAACAAAGTTTGAAGACTTTCATTCACGTCCCAATCAAACTATCGTCAACTAGAAATTGTCGACGGATGAAATTCTTTTGATTTTTCTTGTTTTTTAAAAAAGGAACACGTGATGATTTCACGCTCTACAAATGAAGTCATCAGAATTAAGGGCATCAGAGATATGAATTCTTCACGCCTGATTTAAAGTTCATTATTTAAATAAAAAAATGATGACATAAATCAGATTTGAACTCGGCGGCTTGTGCTACGACGTAAAATCCTAGTGACCTGGCACACATAAAATTGTATGTACACACAACAGGATTCACGGCATGCTTTATACAACCGGAAGTGTCCCCCCCCCCCTTCTCTTATTTCAAGGGGGGGGGGAAGGAATATAATAAAGCCAAGAAAAACAAAATGAATACGCACGCACACACTTTGTTGCATGTCTCTAATTTACAAAAAAAAAAACGCAAAAATTTAAAGAATAAAAAGATTCAAACCTTGGTGACTTGGAAGAGCGGATGTCGTGCTATATTCCTTTCGAGTTTCATTTTGATTTTTCAAATATTTCTTTATCTTCAAAAAAATCAAAACAAACAAACAAACACGAAAAACTATTTTTGGTGGATTATTTTCGCTACTATAATGTCTCACTGCTGGTTGGATTTGATAAGATAACAGAAACACATTTTTTTACTTAAAACGCGCAACGTCAGTCGACGGATAGACGAGAACTCTGTTTGGCAACTGATGGAAAGCACTGGGTTCACCACCAACCTAAACCTCTGGCCATATAGACGTACCTATCTCTCCTCTGTGTCTACCTATACGAGCAGCAACTCTGCTGCTGGTAGTACGAACGTCGGAGTTGAGCAAGGGCGGGTGATTTGAACTTGGCCGCAGGGCTCTGCGACGTGATTGGACCTCTTGGGAATGAAGAAGAACGAAATGGAAAAGAAGAAAAAAAAGGTATGCCGCCCGAGGCTATTACACCTTTCCTCCACCAACACACCTGGGGGACCCCGTCCTATTTTTAAAAAAATCTTTTTTTTTCTTTCTTATTCCAAGACTCTCTCTCCCCCCCCCCCTTCCATCGCAACACGAGAAGAAGGTAAAAAGTGTGTGTGTCTGATTGCTGCCCTCTCCGTGTTGTTCTCCCCCATTCTACAACCTTTCATCCTTCTTCTTCTTTCGTCTCTTTTTCTTCTTTTTTTTTAACTACAAGAGGGCGGCCGGAGCGCGTCGTGAGTCACGCAATGACTCGGTTTCAGCAACTTTTTTTCTTTCTTTCTTTTTTTTTTAGCCAACAACTCACACGCCGATGATTACAATCATTACCGCTACTTATTATTATATATATCCTAGCTGCCTTTAAGGGAAAATGTTGATTCCATCACAATAAATTGCGTTGTCGTCCCATCTCAAACTGATAAAAAAAAAACGAATTTCCAACGTCGTCTCTGAACGCGTACACACAAAAGTTATACTACATAAACGTAAATCACACCCTGTAAACAAAATAAAGATTGTGATAATATTTTGTTGTTGTTGTTTTTCGTCGTTTCTTATAATATAGATTGTGTGCCGCGTAAAAACTTTCAAAAAAATAAGAGATGGCGCTATGAGATTCTCGTCGACAACTTAATAGACATGGGAGATTCGGCGGCGGCATACAAAAAAAAAATTGACGACTACATTTTTTCTTTTCTTGTCTTTTCCATCATCATCAGATTGCCATCAACCCCCCCTGAGCGTCTAAATACTATACGACGATATTCTAATCATTTTTTTTTTTGTTTTTATTCAGTCGCGCGGGGTCTGTGGAAAAAGGGAAATACAATAGTCTATAATCTTTTATTCTTTTAGAGGAAATTCTATTATACAGAGAGAGAGAGATCCGCTACATCAGATTATTCTCTATCCCCCACACACACACACAAACCGGAAAATTGTTGTCCATTTCGGCGGAATATTCGAAGAAGAAAAAAAATATATATATAAATTGTTTTGATTTATATCGACAGGTTTGAAGCGATAAAAATCGAATAGGCTGGAAGCAAAAAAAAAAAAAAAAGAATTTTGGGTGTGTTTCTGTGTGTGGTATAGAGTAATCATCATCAGGCAGGTTGCTCACCAACCCGATTTTTTTACCTATGGAATCTCCTTAAAAGGTAAAGATAATTAAATAAAAGAAAAGGGGTAAGTCTTGGTCTTTTCTTCTAAAAGGTAAAAACCGATTTCGATTCAAACACCAAAAAATACTAAAAATTTCTTTTTTTCTTTTTTTTCTTAGGTTGCGATCGAAAAAGAAAGAAAAACCCCCTCGGGAGCAACTAACTGTCGGTCGTGACGAAGAGCCTTTGCGTGAAAAGAACTTTTTCTTCTTCTTATTTAACTCGTGCGGATGTGTATAGAACACGAATTTTTTTTTTCTCTCATTTTCTTTTGTTATTTTTAAATTCGTTTCTTATTCTTAAAGTTTTTTTTTTTTGTTAAGCGCAGGCGAGAGAAAGTCTTCCAGGGTTAGAAGAACAACAAACACGTCCTTAATGACATTTCGATGACAATGTTCTTCTTCTTCGGGCCAGATGTCGAATTTTCTTTATAATAATAAGAACTTTGAATAAAAGAAATGACCAGCAGCTGAAGGAGTTTTTTTCAAGTTCACCGGGTCATATCTATATCGATATATAGAAACGTCCATTTTGCACAGGACTTTTTCTTGTTGAAAAGGAGAACTGACAAAAGAGAAGACGGACCATCCAGTCCAGAGAGAGAGAGAGAGAAAGGAGCGTGTGCCAGATGTCCATTTTCAGACATTGGTGAGAGACTTATGATGATGATGTCCCTTTTTTATAAAAAAAAAAAAAAAAGTTTGGATGTTTAAATGTATCCCTCCTCCTCCATTCACCCTCCTCCTTTGGGCTAATAATAAAGGAGACTCATAACCAGACGGCATTTTTCTTAAGGGCATTTTTTTTTTATTATTTGAACTAGTTTTTTTTGTGTTTGAATAATCATCGAATGCGGTGGTGAAGGTTTGTGTCTGCGGCCTGGCGCGAGCCCAGCACCATCTTGTAGGCGCTCATCGTGTGGTCCCCCCCCCCCCCACCTTCACCCCGATCCAATTACAGGTGGCGTATACAACAACATCGACTATGTATACGCATTGACCCTCTGTTGTTCTTTTATGATTAGAAGATCCGACGACGCTAGCGTTTCATCATAAAGGCAAATAGAAAATGGCGAAGGGATAACACAAAAAAAAACAAAAAAAACAAGGGAAATGTTTCATTGTGTTATGGTAATCATGATTTTAAAAAAAAACAGAAAATCGAGGTCAAAACAATTCAAACAGACAGACAGACTCTTGTAGCCAAAGTCAGTCGATTAGACAACCGAGAGAAGTGGGTTGTTTTTTTTTGTTTTTTTTGGAGGTAGATTTTTTGATTATAGCGGCATGGAGGTCACAGGTAAAAAGTTTTTAAATTCGACCGCTAGATGGCAACACTAATAAAACAAGAAGAAACTCTTTTTTTCTTTTTTTTTAAAAAAAAAAAAGAAAAGTAAAAGAGTAAAGAAAACCAACGATCAGTTGGTTGCGCCTGGTTAATTCTTACCTGTGACCCCGCCTACTTAACCTTCCATCCCCTTCCCGTGTTGAAAAGAAAAAGAAGTTTGACAGGTTGAAAACGTCAGCCATCTAGCGGTAGCGTCATGTAACTAAAAAACCAAAGCATCATTTTCACCTCCTTCTACCTCCCCACCCCGTCGGGATGTTTTGATGGCATCCATCAAACCACCCACCCAAAAAGTAACAAAAAAAACAATTTTACGTCAAACAAAAGACTTTCTGCTGGTCTGCTCCCACCTTGAACTCTAATAATCTTTTCACTTTTGTTTGTTTTGTTTGTTTTTTTCTATTACACCCAACGCGCAAAAGAGACAAAACGCGCATCAAAATCTTGAACGAAATATTTTTGAAAAAAAAAAACCTGTGTCTACTTTATAATCATCATCATCTCTGCTAAAAAAAAAAAAGAAACAAAACAAAATGGTCCCAGTTATTTTCTTCTTCTTCTTCTTTTTCTTTTTTTCGAGTTAACTATAGGCAGTTAAAAAAATAGACGTTCGTTTTTCTGGCACTTTATAAGGCGATGGCGCGTGTTTAAACAACGTCTCAACCTTAACCCTCCTCCTCCTACTACTATATAAAAGATCGTGAGGGAGGAGTCGTCGTTCGCGTGCTGCACCAGCACGTCGCAAAAGACAAATACACAAGGAAAGAAAACATATAGATATATATTTATCTATTCATTTTCTATAGGAAACGTTGGGTTATACACCATCTATTTGTGTTGGTTACTGGCGCAGTTTCCAGTCAGACTCTCTCTCTCTCTCTGGTTATAGTCAAATAGTTTGACGTTAGTCGCAACACCCACGTCTATAGCCACGATGACATCAACTCCAGCAGCAGCTCGACCAGCCAAGAAAATCGTTAAAAAAACATTCACGACTTTGTTTTCTTTCATTTCTAGTTAAATTGAATTTTATATATTTCAACATAGACCGCCCGCTAATTCTTTTATAGACGACATTTCTTATTCTTGTGCCTTAATTTTAAAAAAAACAAACAAACTAAACAATATTAAATTTAGGAATGTGTTTCACCAAGAAAATCTCTGTTCTATAACGAGGTACAAAGTAGAAACGCCTGAAGCTTGTCCAGCCGCCGCAAAATGCTAACATCTTTAAAAAAATAGAAGAAGAAGAAGCTGACGCTCAAAAAACACATATTACAAGGTAAAAAAGAGAATTGGATATTCTTCTTCTTCTTCTTCTTTCTCGTGTGACCTCTACTTCTTTTTCTTTTCTTTCTTCATAATAATAACGAGGAGAGAGAAAAATATATAGCCCTAAAGGCCCATTGTTATTTTCAAGAGCCTGGAATCATTACGGGAAAAAAAAAACCTGTAGGGAGTAAAGAAAAAAACATCGTCTTGAATAAATTGACTCTTACTATACGTGTGTGTGTAACTCGATATTCAAATGTTTTTTTTTTTTTCAAGCCTGCGAGAGAAGATGAATATTCACACGCCATAATTTAATGCTGTTGCGCTACCGCAACAGTTATTCATATCCAAAGAAAAAAACCCAAAGGTAAAAATCAAAATCATCATAATCATAATAATGAGCTAGTTCTATTCGCGCGAGCTCAACTAACGAAGTGTATAGTCATCGCTAATATCAAATCATCTTTAATCTAACTCGAATTAAACATTTATAGAGAAAGAACTGGAGAATAGAGAGAGAAACGATATCTTTTTTTCTGCATCAGTTGAATAGACGAGGCCAACGTGACTCGACACGTTAAATTCATACGACGTCGACTTGCCTGAAGGAGCGTCCAACCCAAACACAAAAGGAGAATCATAAGATGAACGGACTCTATGATGATGATGATGATGACTAAGGGAATAAGACGAAATTTTTCGTTTTTCTTATACGGGAACAAACGGAAACAGGATAGTCTTTCTCCCTATTTTTTTGTTCGATAGTATTCAATTAGGTGATGCCTGGCTATAGGGAAACATTATAAAAGGGGTATAGTATAGTTCCTACTATCCGTGTGCTAGCCACATGGCATCCCCCCTACCTGTTGGAACATCCACCTACGCATCCGGTTTACTTTGTAAAGTAAAAAAAAAAACCTTTTGTCTAACTTTTTCAGATTCAACTTCCTCTTCCTCCCTCGTCAACCCTCTGTTGCAAATCAACCCCCCCCCCTTCCGTCAAAAAACTCAACAAGATTTTTATTTTCAAGGGGGAAAAAACTTTTAAAAAAAGATGAAATTTGACAAATAGGCTATAGGATATCCAAATGCAAATAGTTTTGTGAAAAGAAAAGAAGAGATTCTTTTTTAAGATAAATATTCAATTCTTTTACAAATGACCCTTTTGCAGAATAAGTCCCGTTAAAGATATATACCCCATCACTATACATACACCACCTGCGGGATCTTGTATACGTTTTTGGTGGCGCTGCCGGCCCCGGATTGATGGCAGTAGCAGCCGTGTGCTGGCCGCCCCACCTTTTACAAAATACAACATCCATCTTTCTCTTGCCAAATAAAGAGAATATAACCCGCAACAGAGCTGTGCTCTGCCCTCAATCCACCATCGTATTTCTCAATAATAAAAATCCTACTATATAAGATAAACAAAATCTCTCTCTAATTCGTGGAAACGTCTTATTTGGCACGTACTTTTTTCTTTTCATAATAAAGGTGGACATTTTTCTAACAACAATATTTCCACATTAGTCCTTACAGAAACACCCGGGAAGAATTTGAGTCTCAAAATAGCTACCCGCTTTTTTTTTATTATTATTAGCGTGTCTTGGTAAAAGATCTTTTAATCCATCAAGACGTAGAGCTCTTGCAACTACACAAGAATCCCAAGGTGTTTTCTCAGCCGTAAAAAATCCCTATGTGTATCCAGACAGCAGCTGGGAATTAAAAGCTTATCAGTTGTCTCTCCGTTGGAAGAAATACGCACCTGGACACCGACTTTAGGGATCTAATATTTTCTCATCACACACACAGAGAAAGATTTTGAACAAAAAAAAATAAAAAATAAAAGCAAGCGACATTGAGTTTGGTCACGTCTCCTCGTAGTAGAGAGACCACCTTGACAACCTGTCCTATTTAATGTATGTTTAGGAGACAGCGCCATGAATTCGAAACGGAACTTTATTTTTTCAAAAGTCTCCATCCAAGTGAAAAAATAAAAAACTTCACTGGCCAGCACATAGAGTAACACACACGTATATACATTCCACCTGGGCGTGTGTGCGTGCATGTATGTGTGTATGTGTCGTCAGTTATAAATCAATGTGCCCCCAAGTGTCTTTTTCTCTTAGAAGATAAGCAAAAAAGGAAAAAAAAAAATTTATTTTAGTTTTTTTCAAACTGACCTGGACGGCGCTGTTGAGGAAGCAATTGTTCTGTCCGGGAGCGTTGAGAAGACCTTTGGTGTTGGGAGCGAAGATCTGATGATGAGGCGAATGCTCAGTCACGCGCATTTGCTGATGTTCAGATGTCTGGTGCTGTGGCTGGTTGCCGTAAGACTCACGTGGAAGGGTCGTCGCCATCGTCACCGGTGCGGGAGTCATTTTTTAAATTATTATTTTTTTAATTTAATTTAATTTTTAAAAATGCAACTCTGTGGATATGTGTTTCTTCAGATAATCTGTTACAGAAATCAAAATGAATTTAAACGGAAATTGATTAAAACAATGTTAAGTTTCATGGAAAAGATGAATATTAATGCGCATATGACGTCAATCGTGTTTCATGACCGTGAGGGAATTTTTGTTTTGGGTTGAATGACACACACCATGACAGAAATATATAATATTTTGGCCAAAAATGTTTTTTTTTTTTTTGCTGAATATAAAACGTTCCATCGACAGAATGTTTGATGCCAAGCCAAAAAGGTCACGGGCAATAAAGTGAAAAAGACGATATCACGTCATAAATATATACAAGAAGGAAAATAACAAAACACAACAAAAAAAATAGATCCCTAGATATCTCATTTGCATACAACAATATATAATTTTCTACGTGTGTCAAAGAAAATGGTCAGACGGACGTATTAACTTTCTACATGTACAAAGAATTGTCTTTTTTTTCTTCTTGAGTTATGGGAGGGAAAAAAATATTTAAAAATAAAGAGGTCAGTTCTCTTTATTATTCGTTCGATGACTCATTCTCAGAGTTGTTTTTCTTTTCTTCTAGAAAAAATATATAAAAAGAAAATGATTTCATTGTTTCTACGCTGCTCCTTTGACCTCTCGACTACAGCGGCAAACATGAACTTAATCAGTTCAATAACAAAAGACTCGTCTCTCTCTCTATATATTGTTCTTTTCATTAGTTAATAATAGCCGTTTTATTCTTGTATAATATTTTCTAATCTAATTATTCTTGACTCTACCACCAGGATAAGATTTTAAGTTTCCTTATTATACATTCTAATGTATGTAAATACACGTCAACGATGAAAAAGTTTTTGAGGTTTTTTTTTTGAAATGGGAATGTCAAGATTTCTATCCTCCTCCTCCCACTTTAATCTGAAATGTATTTCTTTTTTCATTTAGAGAATTGATATATTCAAATTTGTAATATTATAACCCGTTTTTTTTTCTTCGTTATCCTTACCATTAGACGCGGGTCACTGACAATGACACACACAATTTCTACCAGGTAATATCGCAGCCTATTCTCGTGTGGGGGTGCCCTCATAACGGCTCATAAAATATTTAGACGCGATGAATAAATTTTGAAAAAAAAAATATTAAAATGGTATACCCCCTCTGTTATATATATAGGGGGGGCTGAATCAACTATGACTCATAACTTTCCTGTCATCGATATGGATCCCAGGTAGTCTATTATTCTAATGTTACGTATTGCATAATCATTTGGTGTGTGTGTGAGAAAATCTGGTGAATATAAAATAGACGATGAGAAACATGAGAAAGTGGCTACAACAACAGTCAACAACGCTACTAAATGAATCGTCAGGCACGGTTAGTCGTGCGTAACCATAGCGACGACAAATTGTTTATGAAATAATAATAAACAAGGGAAAGGAACGGTGAGAAAAAATGTTTAGGTGAGCGTCTCACATGTTATTGTGCATTTTTTAAATGGCTAAAAAATTGTGGAGATGGAGGGGGTGGAGAGGGTAAAAGAAGAGTGAGGGGTGGGGGGGAGACCTTCCTGCTGAGTTTTTCTCTGACACACACACACACACAGAAAAAAGGGAGACCTGTTGGACGTATATGGAAATCCGGTTGCAGATCGTGGGAAACTACATCGCTTATTTTTTATTTTAAATTTGGATTTTCCCTTTTCATTTCAGAAATCAAAGAATCTCCTCATTAGAAACAACAAAATTCTATTGAAAGTTCATCTTGGGGGGGGGCCCTTTCAACTCATCAGAAATATCAGGTAGGGACAAAAATTACATTTCAATTGTTTCTACTTCAACCGGAAAGAAATTTTCCTTACCTCCAACATGTGTATATTATCCATATTGTCAATGATAATCCAATCGAATAACGGAGCACAATATTTACGAAATGAACTCGCAATCACATACGTGTAAAATGTAAAGTAGACGAAAACTGTAATAAGAATCGAGAGGATGAATTTCAGAGTGTGTGGGAACGTGAACTGGTCAAGACGACGGTCGACAGTCAACTACGGGCATCGTATATCTCTCCCCCCTCTCTCACAGCTCTGAGATTGTTTCCACCCTCCTGCCCACCTTATTTTCCTCCTTCTTCTTGTGTGCGTCTCTTTTTCCGTATAGAGAGTCACGTGACCCCCAGGCGGTTGCCTCCCAACAACCAGACACACACACACAGGTGCTCTTGTCAGGGGCGCCCAGCAACCGACTCCTGGGTTCCTTAATGTTAAATTACCATTTTCTCTTTTTCAAAGAGAAACAGAAAAAGGTTTTTTTTTTCAAATGAAAGCGTTTTGTTTTTTTCGGCGGGATTTTCAACATGTCGCGTTCATGTCGGCGGAAATGCCACGATTGGATTTGAGAAAGGAATGTGAGCGTGACTATCCGACTGTGGAATATTCCGGTCTATCCTTTTTTTTTCTTAGAAAAATTCGATTGCGAAACGGGTTTTTTATTTACAAACAAAAGTTGAGTAGAATTGTGTACGTATCACATTTTCGTTGTTTTTTTTTGTTTATTATTTGAAATTTGAAGAATAAAAATGTGAACCAGAAGGTAATATCGCCTCTAGCACTAGATGTCACTATTTCAATCAAATTTAAACCAGTTTTCTATTCTATTCTATTTATCTACTATTTAAAATTGTATTTTATTTGCATATTATTTTTCTGGACGGAGAAAAAAATTAAGTTGCGAGCGCACACGTTCACGCTAAAAAAGCCTCAGGAAAAAAAACCCAGAAAATAAAACGTCACTAAAAGTTTTTCAAAAAAGAAAATTCAGCTGGGCGGTTGTGGCGCCATCATCGTCAAATGCCTTGAAGGCATTTCAAGAGGGTGGTGAAAAAAAAGAGGAGGAGGAGGGTTGGAAAACCAGGTAAACTAAAAAAGAAAATATATTTCAAAAGAAAAAGAAGGTAACAAAAGCTTGGAGGGAGAGAGAGAATCCCCTATTGGCCTGTCTCAAGGACAAAAGGATGGCCGTCTCTCTTACCTTTTTATTTACCTGTCTAGCAAGAAAAGAAGAAGAAGAAGAAAAAAAAGAACCCTCTTCTTTTCTCATCTCGTTGTGTTGGGTTGTTATTCTTCTTCTTCTTCTTCTTCTTCTTTTGGGTTGTGTACAACAACAACACAGGCACGGCAGCTCAGGTACACACCTGAGAGTTATATACGCTTGACCCCCTCAGGCCGGATGCTTTTTCGCATCCAGCACCTATAGTACTATATACTTCTTTCTCCCCCTTTGTACTTAAACTCTTACAATTATATTCATTATTTTTCTTTTTCTTTCTTTTATAATCACGATCTGATGATTATTATTATAATACGTAGTAAAATCACAATTTGACTATAGGATATGATCTATTGATGTGGTCCATCCATTTCAACTGCTAGGCACATTTTACATAGAAAGAAAGTAGAAATTTATCTCTCCGTGTATATATAATATGAGATGGGGGGTTGAAAGAAGGTTATCCGATTCCAACAGATGTTTATTACATCTGTACCCGTGCCCACCACAAGATGTGATATGGGCAAGAAGAAGAAGAAGAAGCAGTAGCTATGCCCCAGATGGGCCCCCCTTTAACTTGCACACACACAATCATTTTTTTTGAAGGGTTCAGCACGTGACTATAAACCGCCTCTGGTTCTATGAGGTCGTTGAATCTCACCTTATATTCATTCCATCATATCATTGTAAATATCAAATGATGAAATCAGATCAAGGACGAGATTTGCTACTGGGTTCTCCTTATAGTTTTCCCTCATAACAATTTGACTGGATAGGCGTATACTATTATTTTCGTCTTGCAGATTATACAGGAAAGATATAATAACAAACTGGATTTTTTTTTTGGATGAAACATAATAAACACCGTCATGCTCTATTCATTATTATTCGTTCGATAAGAGCAGACGAGCAAACGTTGATGGCCAGCCAAATCTAACTAGAAAAACGAGTATGAATAAGCTACTTACTAAATAATACGAAGCTGCCTTGTATATAATGACAAGCTGGTGGGTATATCCAGATCACGCGCTCACTGCGTGAAATTGCTCCGCATAAAGTACGACGTAGTATATAATATTGTTGTTGAGATCCTCACGTGAATTCTTTTCTTCTTTACAAATTGGTTATTTATTATCATTTTCAGAAAATCCTTTTTTACATGTTCAAATACTAGAAGTCCTCTTCCCGCGCGGTTGTATAATACGAAATTCAATCAACAACAACGAGAAAAGAGTTGAACGCTTCGTGAACAGACAGAAAGAAAGAAAGAAAGAAAAAAAGGAGGAAATTTCAAATTTGTGATGCTGTTAGACGTTTCCTGCTGTTCGGCTCACAAACACTTTCCTATTACTACAAGGAAAAAGCAAATGCATTTTGTTCTTCAACATGTTCACGATGACGTCTACATACGAGACTCGGCAGTGAAAGTAAAAAGACGTGACCCCGCTAACCCAACGTCCACGGGTTTTTTTTTTAAAAGGGTATATACATAGAATATACGGTCGTGTCTTGAAATATACGTCGTATACTACCCACCCTTTCAGTCTGAAAGAGCTTTAAATAACATTTTCAAAAGTCATAAAAAGAAAACGAACGAACGAAGATGATGACCAAGTTTGTTTTTCTTTACTTTACTTTAACGATACTGGACTCGGGATCAAAAAAAAGTTACCCTAAATTTTGAAGTTAATAATATTTTGGGTGGAAACGTTTTATTTTTATTTATTTTTTTGCGCTACAATAAAAATCTCTGTTTGTTTTTGAAAATATGTTTTTTTTTTCTTCTAAAATTTCCAGGTGAGTTAAGATGAAGTTTTCCGACTAAATTAACGTCATTCGAATAATAGAGAGAGAGGGGGGGAAAAAAGTTTTTTTTAAGCACCTCACGAAGATTATTGTTTATCTACCAAACAACCGTCTTTCATCTTATAGGCTTTATGTATACACACACATTTATAATAGGATATTCTCTTTATATATGAAATCTCGAAAGAAGAAAAAAACACTTAAATACTTTCGGCCGATGCTGCTGCTGCTGCTGATGTACACTTTCAGCAGTAGTGTGCTAATGGACGTCACGAAGTGACTCTTTTCCCTTTATTTCTTTGATATTCCTTCTGCTGGGTGACTCTGGAATAAAAGAAGGCAAAGTGCTCAGACACTCTTCTACATATCAACTGGACAATCTTATTTTTCTTTGTTATTGTGCAGACCACTGAAAATGTACGGCGCCCTTGGAAGCTAAAGAGTCCAAGACTTATTCGATGCTATACACACACATATGTGTGACTTTTTTTTTTAAAAAAAAAGTCAGTTGCTTTTTACATTTTGTGGGTTAAAAGCCTCGAAAAAAAGTTTGATGGCCTGTCATCGTACACACACCCCCTACTGTCTCTTTAAAGCCCCTTAATCTACTAGATTTTTACCTTTACCTTTTCTAACAGTGTGTGTGTCCCTATGACACGTTTTGTCTCGACAAGAGATGGCGTATACCCGCAAAACTCTCAATAGTCATGTGGAATGTTTTGCGCCGCACATTCTTCCTTATACATACAAGGAAAAATCTATTATTCAAGCCAGGCAGTGAAATCAGAATAAACAGTACGCGCACAACAATGTAATAGAAAAGAGAGCGCGAGTTTCAAGTCAATACAAATCTATTGTGAATCACTTCATTGGGTGTCAACGGGGTTTTGTTGTGTCCTGTCTACCTATAATATGGACTGTTTTGAAATGTATGAAAAACGACGGTTACTAGACATATTCAACATTCCCGAATCGCCGCGTGGAATGTCGTCCGATGTTTGTTCAGCTTTTTTTCACCCGCAGAAAGGAAAAAAAAAGAATTCCAGCAAAACGGAAGCTGTTGCTGATGTCCATTGAGGCGAAGATAAACAACAACATGAGTCATTGCATATTTTCTCTCACCTCTATTTATTACACGGAGCATATGAGTAAAGTGCTGAGGGTTCACAAAGTTGCCCGCAGGTTTTTCCCACAGTTCTTTTTAGTTCTTTCAACCAGTTGTTTTCTATTCTTTCTAATATTTTTCTATAGTTCAGATATACATGAATTAAGATTGACCTTTCCCACACAAAGATGCCTAATTTCATGCATCATTGTCTCTTGTATCTCAAAGGATATTTCTCTATTTGTTACGTCTCAAAAAGACGACGACGAATTGAGCCATTTCTCTTCGTCTTTTACGGAAAATTGGATGGGAAAACAAAAAAAAGAGTCGAGTTCATCTCACGTCCGGCTTCATTTGATACAGTTCTACCTTTGGGCTTTGGCATTAGATTCTCTTCGTCCTACACGACAAATCGCATCAAATTACAAGATATTCTATATAATAGTTCAACTCTTTTACCTGCTCCTATAAATAACTGCGTCGTGACGCAACAATATGATTCAAAGATTTTTTCCCAAACGGTCCCGACACAATGACAATTTAAAAAAAAAAATTTCTTTAGAAATCAAAAATCCGTTAATTCAAACAATATCCCATTAAATAAAAAATGAAAAATATAAATTCAAAACATTTTCTATTATAATAAATAAAGAACTCAATCGGAGCGCGAAAAGTCTCTTCTCCGGAAGTCAAAAAATCTAAAAAAGCTTTCGGTGTTTAACGGCGATATTTCAGAGTACATAGAAGAAGAGAAGGATTTGTTAGTTTTCACAAAAAGGTCTTTGACCATATCTTAAAAGTTTATAATAGCGCCATATAGCTAATAGGAGCCTCATTGACCGAGTTGAGATTGGCCGAGATGGAAGTGACTTACTACCTTCTGTTCTTCTTCCTTGTGTTGGTATACAGTATAGTTTTTTTTTGACCTTTTTAGTCTAAATGTTGATGATAGTATATAGTAGGTCTATTTTTTTATCACATGTCTGGAACCTTTATTGTTAATGACGGTGTTTTTCTCCGTATTCGTTTTGTTTTTTTCCCCCTACCATATTTTCCGCGTACTATCCGTTTATATATCAAAGCTGATGTTCACCGGAATGGATGGAGTCCAGACTGGTAATGTGCTGCTACCACAGGCTCTTAGAGCCATTAAAAAAGACGGTGGAATTCGCAGACCATTGATGAGAAACGATCAACCCAATGGGATTTATCTCATGTCTGATCAACGTCAGCCGCCACTAGTAACCCTTCGAACTCATTATCCACCTCCACCTCACCAACGTCTCCAGCTGCAACAACAACAACAACTCAACAAACAACAACAACAAGGTTTCATAATACGAAATTCCATTGGACGCCACCCACATCGTCCGGCTCCCGTTTCCATCAACAATCATCTCGGTGGGTAATTCAATATCTTGACATGTTTTATAGTTTTTTTTTTTTTTTTTTTTTTCAAAGTTGTCCACCCTTTTTGATGTTTTGTTTGGTTCGGTGGGGGGGTTTTGCGTGGATCGTCTCTCAATAGCATTGGCGGGTGGTAATAATAATCCTGGACGCGGGAAATTCCATCATGCCAACCGACAGCAGCCGTTGAAACAACAACATCTCAACCATCAATTTCAGACCGTTAATGTGCCTACAAACATTCACTATAATAACAATAAACAACCAACCAGCAATCATCACGAACAAAACGGTCATACGATTAGGTATAATTTCACCAATAGATGGCGTTTAGTATTCATTTCATTTATTAACCGCTAGATGGGAGTAACTTACCGTTTCGATTATTAGACAACAACCAGATCCTGCGCCTGCACCGATGATTCTTCCTCATACGAAACCGAATAAAGAAGAATCTGTTGTGTTGATGTCGGATGATGCCCAAAATTTAATGAAATTGGAATTGGAAGGCAACGATTATTTGACGTACTTGTACCTGGGGATGAACGAAACTCGACTGATGGAAGGAGGAAACCCTGGCGGGACGACGAAAAACGCGGGCGACCAAATGACTCATCCACCACCTACGGACGACGATGACGACATCATTATCGGATCGCCGACCATGCATTTTGATCCGTATCTATCGCGAAATCAATCGTTCACGTATAAATCGTCTGCCGAAAATGTGAAAGATCATCACGACCGAACTCGGATGAACATCATCAAATCGCTAGACGATGATTGGTTGCCCATTTCATCGCCTTGGGATAAATACGGGAATAAATCAGAGTCAAATGTGCAATGATCACAATTCCAAGAAAAATTTCCTTATTCTTTTTTTTGCGTGAATTTTATTTATTTATTTATTTTATTATAGCCGCCGCTAAATAATATATGAAATAAAAACCCCAAGTTTTGTCTACTCATTGCCATCTATTGGAAGTGATTAGAGTCTGACTAGACAAGGCGTAACCACCCACCCACTTTTTTTCGTTTTTTTTTTAAATAATAAAAAGGAAAAAAAAAAGGAGTTGTCCCGCATGAGTCGACAGCTGTATACAACGCGTATTCACGATTATTATGTAGACATATAATGTAACATACTGGTCCTCCTCCATCTATGCCTTGTATTGTGTGTGTGTGTTTAAACGTCACCTGCGTGAGATAGGCATCTCCTATGAAATACTTTTTTTATTTAAAAAAGAAACGACGATGGATGAAACTTCGGTTAGGGCTATTATATAGGAAAGTAGCGGCAACTTCTCATGAATAAATCCATTGACATTATGTAAGAGATATTTCATTTTACCAGCAGGTAAGACGAGAGAGGTTCATCTGACATAGTGTCAATTCGTGCTGGTTTTCTTCCAAAAATGAATAGATGTCATTTTGCGGTTTGTTTGACGGGTGTGGCCTACATAATCCATCAGGTGGACTGAGAGAACCACACCCTGAATATAACAACTTTGATGGACTGGATGATCACAAAACCGAAACCGTTTTCACACATTTTGGAACTATTCCATATATTAGTTCAATTTCTTTCTCTCTTTATAATTTATGAAAAATGTAACACGTTTATGTTACTTTACATTATGAATGTAATACCTACAAGTCGCACACAATCACTTGATTATAAAATATGTATATCAAAAACAACAAAACTTTCACTCTACTACAATAGCTTATGGGAATAATGGAAAAAAAAATATTTACATCGTGTTTGTGCCTGCCATAATTAACTGTAATATTATCTGATCAAAAAAAAAATAAAAAAAAGGGTAGATTGGCTTGACTCAAAAAGAAAATGAAAGAGCCCATTGTTTCGGTTTTGGCATGAAAAGCGTGACGCACAGCAAGCAACGATGATGACATTATAAAAATTTCTTACAAAAAATATTCACGCTATCATGATTATGTTGTGTATAAGCAGCACGTGGATGTTTGCCTAAAACGAATGAATATGACACCAGCCCGCCTTAAAAAAAGTTTAGTCACACATTCAGTCGTTCAAATCTCCCGGAAATTAGTTTAAAAAAATATTATTATTCTACCATAGGTCTTATTTCTTTATAGGCCGTAATATATAAAATAAACGAACTAAAAAATGTGACTAGCCAAGGTTTCCTAATAGTGCTGATGACCATGTAAAGTAGTTTGTATATTCTATACTACGGTATATACAACATAATATACTTCAGCGCTCTCCCACACGGTTAAAATTTAGGTCAAGACCGATGGATACTACCATATCAGCAGAGATTTGTTTTTTTTTCTTCTCTTGTCTGTGTTATATGATACACGTCAAACGTGTCTAAATGCCTTTTTGGCTCTTGCTAAACTCACAATCGCCTTTCCCAAATGGATTTTTCCATGAAGAATTGGTTGCGCCTTTTTATTTTATAAAAAAAAAAAAAGCTAATTATCATAATTTCAAGTACTTCTGGTCAGTTAAATGACGTCGAAGCAAAAATGGTTTTTCCTCTATATATCTTCTTGGATGTGGCAATGCTGGCCCATTGACCTTAATGGTATACATACGTGAAATAGTATGATTAGCAATATTAGCTACATGATGTCTTCTTGATGTTTATTAAAGTAAGTTAAAAGTATAGTACTATAGTATTGAGACGCGGAAGCCGGATTAATCGGCCAAGGATAAATAGCCGTTGTGTGATTGCTCATCAACAATAAAATACGCAGCAAGGCCACCATATAAATATAGGTATACATATACATATTTATTCTTTCAAGGTGAAGTGGTTGTCTTCTTCTTCACCATCAGAGTCGTCTTCGTCGCAATTTACTTCCGGCTCGATGTTGATTGGTCAAACAACTTCCGATATGCTCCCGGCCCAAAGGAACGTTTCCGCCTTATTCCAGCATTGCGCAAATGTACGTAGCTAGTTAGGCAACTCGCTATAAATATGGCCGTGCAGTCGAATAGCCACTATCACTTTGACGAAATCAACATCACCAACATCATCTAAAATGGTAAACAAATTCCATCATTTGCTTTTTTTTTCAAATAATTTTTAAAACGAGACATTTTGGATTTGCAGCACAACATCATCAACATATTGGCAATTCTTTTGGTGTTAACGACACTGATGGTGAATGGACAAGGATTCTTACCTCTAGGAAAACTCAGGTGAGTCGCGCTCCAATTCCGGGATAGATGGACGGTTGTTATATTGGTCGCGGTCAAAATAACATAATGAATAATTCGTCTACTTTTAGGAAAGGTCCACCGGAGGCTATGGATGGTCAGAGTAACGACGTTTACGAAGAGATGGAACGTTCGAAAAAAGTTTCACAATTACCCGGTGGAATGGCAATTCTATACGCATCGGCTCCGATTTTCTCACCGACTAGCAAAGATCCCGAAGGCAAAGATGAAGTTTATCAAATTCTACCTGAAGCAGAAGCTGTCCAACAAGGCGTCGATAGTCGTCGGTAAAGTTGATGAATTTCGCCTTTTGTTTATTATTTTAAAATATGCAATAACAACAGGTATATTACCTTACTAGTATATAGTCAAGTAGCTTGCAAATATATTCGACGTAAACTGTTTACATTTTACCCAACGATTTGAAATTCAAACATTTTTTTTTTGTTTTGGCGGGATATTTGAATTTCAAATGAATTTTTTTTTTGTTTTTGTTTTTCACGCGTCATCATCGTAATCGTTTTTTTTTCTCCCTTTCAGTTTACTAGAAGATGCTTTGATCGAGATGGGATTCCCGCTGGAAGAACTCACCGAATTCAAAAATGGCCGCGTGAGGAAAATCCATTCCAAGAACGCCGACGGCCAACAAGAAGATGAAAGTACCACAGGTGCATCAACCGACGACGCTGAGGCTATTTTAGCCGCTCTGGCTGGTCCTTTGCCCTACATACGTCGTGGCGCTTGGGGTAGAAAATGAATAATAACAAACAACACACAACATTTGTACAGTTTACTAAACAAAAATATAGCAAAAAAATAAAAGAAGCGATGAAAATTTTATTTAATAAAAACAAAATTCAAAAAAAAAAAAAGAAAATAAATTGTCTTGAGATTTATTTCTGTGTTGACTTGAATGATTGTGTCATAAAAAAAAAATGGGCGCGCAGAATCTCCAACGAGTTTTTATAATCTTGAAAGAATAAAATATAAGAAAAGACTTTTCTTTTTCCTTTGAATGATGACTGGAGAACTTGTCCATGTGGAACTATGGTCGAATAGACCCACCCGCACCTTTCACTCTCTCTGCTGAGTCGATTTCAATCGCAAGCGGCACACACTCGTATTTCACATAGTATATTTCATCTACTATTATAACTTGACGATGTTCAAGGTTATACGTACAGCATTGAGGCATAGGGCCTGGTAATCCGAGATGAGCCGAGTCGAAAGTTTTTTAACGGTCGGATTATATTATGGACCGCGAGGGTGTTATTTCTTACTATCCCTCTTTTGTGCTGTGCCTATATGAGCGCACACATATGCACACGTACTACGAGAATATATCATTTTAATAATATAATCAGAAAAGTTAAATTTTCTCTTTTCTATGCTTGGATGGAGCGGAATAAAACCATCAATTTGAATTATTACTCCATGTTTCCTAATAACATTTGTTATGTAAGTTGTCAAAATTTCTACGCAATCCCAAAAACATTTTGAAATTTTCCCGCGATGCTGATGAATATATGCACGCTTCTTGATTATATAACGAAATAACGACTCAATCATCGTTCGAATTATTTTGATGGATATGTTTATGGTTGATTGTTATTAACTCAAAGTTGAATGAGTCAAAAATCACGACATGTAATTTTTAATTTCTGTCTTGTTTTGTTTTTTAAAAACATTCATATTGGCTATAGAATATCGATTTCCATGGATATACATTTTAATAGCTCGTTAATGCAAAGCAATGTTTAGTCGTCTACAACGGCCATTGGTCGAAAACATTGAATGAATATTCATTAGAGGCGTGGGATGTGCATTGAATCACGCTCGTGAACATTTTCTCAAAACAACAACAAAGTTTTTAAAAATGAAAAAAAAAAAAATAACTTTCTCAAAAACATATTTCTAAACATGTAACAAAGATCATATCGTTTCGAGTCTGAAAATGATTTCATTTTCCAACGGTCCAAGTTGATTCGTGACTGGAGGAAAGGTCATAAAAAAAAGGCTTGTTCGTAAATCACTCAATTAAGACAATTTCTTCAAAGTTTTTCATTTTTGAATTATGGCGCGAATAGTTACTTTTGACAAACGATTCCCTTCCAATTAAAAATGAAAGGTCGTTATGAAAAGGCGTACCAATTTTTGTGTGTGCCACCAGCAGCAACTAAAAAACTCACCGTCAGTGAACCCACACACACATCCATAAAACATATGGCGCCCCTCCTTCATGTGTATACATGTGAGAGTAGTGTGCTGCCAAATTAGCTTTTTACCTATATTGGGTATTATACCATTATAGAACCATACCTCTTAGTAACCTACAGTCTGCTCGGCTGGCCGTTATTTGTCATCATGTATGTGGCAGGTGTGACAATGACGAGCATCGTCTTGTTGTTCTGAAATTCAAAACCTTCGACCGTTGGAGAACGGCAGCCATTATTTTATTTCCGCAAAACCTCTTCATTTCGATTCCTTCAATTTGATTGTATATTTATTACTATATTTTTAGATAAAACATGACGAATCATTTCGCTATCGTGTGATCCGTTTTTGTTTTTTTTTTCAAATAAGGAGAGAAAACAAATTTTGACGCGTAGTGTATCGATGTAAACGCCAAGTTCAAATCGGTGCGGCTTGAAATAAGATAGTTCACCCTTAGGGATGTGTGTGAAGCCAAACATGCATCGGGGTTCTCTCTCATTCTCTTATTTCATCAATGGATTTCTTCTTCAACTTCCCTTCGTACCCTCCCCTTCCATCTTCCATGTATACCCTCCCCTTTTTTTTCCGTTGGGGCTCCCAGAAAGTCGTCTAGAACGGCACCACCTGGTGGAAGGTTTTCATTTTCGTTCTTGCTGTGTGTGTAGTCGCATCAAAGAAGACCCAGGTCGAAGAGTGAAACGTTTTCCCCTCTAAAATAATAATAATAAAATACGTTTGTGTGTGTGTTTGTGTTTGTGTATGGTGGTGATTTTTTTTTAAAATTAAAAGTGAACAATTTTCAGTTTTTCATTGAATTATTTTGAAAAGAGAGAACAAATCAAAAGTGACGCCAACTCGTGTGGATATGAAAGACAGACAAGGGTAAGGTTGAAATATTCGCCATTGAATTATGAAAACGAGGAACTCGTTATTGAATCAATTGCTTTCGGGCATGGCCTCGAGATATTTTCGTTTTATTACACACATGTCGTAAGGGGCTTCTTATACATATTTCTCGTTACCTTGGTAACATTTTTTTCAAATTCGTCAGCTCTCAATCATCGATTCAATCTCGCGTTGTTTTGTATACGACACGAGTGTATCACCAAACGTGAAATCAACGTCGTATTTCTGCCTTTCTCTAGACCCAAATATCGGAAAACCAAGTGAAAATATTTTTCATCAGTGTCAGTCATTACGAAATTGAATTTGGCGTGATTCACCCAAAACAGACTTTTTATTTTGTAAATAATAGAAAAAGTAGTTCCCACATTGCAACCTTGGAGGACCTCCCTCGTTCGTTAAACTTATCGAATCTATTTTTTCGGGTTTTCTCACCAACGTTCCATCAGAGTTATTCCGATTTTTCACATAAAAAAAAACAAAACAAGTAACTTTTGTGAGCCTTGATTGTTGGAACAATGAACTTTCATCTACTTACATCTCGTGATTGTGTTACTACTCTCTCTCTGTATCCCCCCCATGTAGAAAAAGGTAATTTTTATTTTAGTTGGTTTTTCCTTAGCTGTGAACTGCGCGATTGGTAGTCGGGAGAGAAAAGTAATTTTATAGCCGATCGTGCACTATCGGATCAATTTATTTTTTTGCTTCATTCGATGAGAAAACAACGGGTGTCATTAAGGTTAAAAGTAAAGTTAAGAAAAAAAAATGTTGTTGGAAGAGTTAGATTTTGATTCGATATGTAAAAGGAAACCCTTAAAAATCTCACCGGATTGAAGCCAACAAACCGGTAAAAAAAAAAGAGCTGCGCACGCAACAATCCAAAAATGTATTTTTTTTTTGTTTTTTTTTCTTCATTCGTTCAAGTCGAGAGAGAGATGTGGGAATTGTCATTGTGACGAATTGCCACAAGTTGAAGGTTCCGTGAACGGGAAAAGGTTACACGACCTGTGAACCTTGATATTTCCGGCGAGTTGAAGAAGCAAAACCAAAAACAGTTAAAGTTTTTTTCAAACAGTTAACTCTATGTTCATGTAAAACTTACGACTTTCTCTCGTTTAATTATTAACCACGATGAATTATGCCGGACTTGCGTCGTGAAAGTGGCCATAGAGCTTCTTCTGCAAGAGAAAGTCCCGCTCTAACAGGTTATTTAGTCTCTCTGCAAGAGAAGATGTTGTTGTTGGGCCTCCATTGTGTTTTGGCTGCGATTGATTTAACTTTAAAGAACGACGGGGCGACGTCGTTGCTGCCCATCTGTGTCTATATGTGTGTGACACAGATTGGTGTGTGCGGCGTTTTAGTGGTTGTTGTATTCCAGGTGACCCACTTCTGACTAACTTATAGTACAACAACAACAACAACCGAATGTCAAAAGTTCAGAGGCTTTCTAGTGTGTAAAACTCCCTTATGAGGTGGCACGAACAAAAAAAAAAAAAATAAAATCAAAATAAAATCAAAATTGCCTTTACCTAGGAGGGGGGTAAGGGAAGACTCTAATCACGCGGACACATGCGGGATGAAATCACATACAGTTTATATTTTTTTCACGCGCTTCCGAGAGAATGTCACGTTTTTTTTTCCCCCTGTGATGGATAGAAACCAAATAGGGGCACAACCAACACCGGTCACTTTCCCGCTTTTTTTTGTTTTTTTTTGGTAATTTCACACACACACACACATTTGAATGATTATACATATATACCCTCGTGACCGAATGTAGACAAAGTAATCATTTTCGATGTCATTCTTCTCCGAAATAATACGCCGAGGCGTTAAGGAATGTGTACGGAAAAATCATTGAAAGTCCGAAATAAAAATTTTTCAAAAATGTTTAACCGACCGACCGACTAGAAATAAACAATATGGGTAGTTGTACTAGTAACTAGTAAGTGGTAGGATAGGAAAATACTGCTAAGGGTGGGCCCCGTAGTCCGTGACGGGAACGTGACGGCGCATTACTCCTCCTCTTCACTTGGTGAGAGAGGCTCGTGTCGCGTGATGAACGAACGTTTTCGTGCCGTCTCCGCATTGTTTGCTCTTTATGCGGTTGGAAGAAAGAAGAAGAAGAAGAAAAAAAAAACCCTTTCTAAAAAAATAAAAATGTAATTTTTTCTCTCTTTTTTCGTGATTGCTTCATGACAGATGACTCTCAATGGCGGATGGTAGTTCGTGAAAGCGGTGGATCCGTTTTCACGACGACAACCCGACCGACGACGACTTTGTTTGGCTGCTATGATGATGAAACGACGTTTCCAGGTGAAGATGGGTGCACAGCAGCAGTACCATCAAACCGCCGGCCATCCTCGGGACATCCAGACACGATCCGACCGAGAGCTCGTTTTCCTTTTGCAAAAGGATCCGACTCAGCGTACCGTACACGTGAGTCACACACACACACAACACTTTTTACTTGCATCAGCTGTGTCTACTTTTCATGGTCGGCCCTTCTTTTCATTTGATTTGCTTACCATTCGGCGCCCGTGACGTCAGGCTAAAAAAAAAAAGTCTCTATTATCCTCTAAATGCAACAACGCAGACAATGGCGGGGATGGAGAATAGTGAAACAAAAGCAGCTTATTATCTCTTGATTCCAACTGAGATTTGGGTCAAATGACGCGATCATTTGACGTGATTGAATGGATGAGAATCACGAACTCTCTCGAATCACGAGCGAGACGATATAAAAAAAAACCAAACAAATTCACATACTGACATCTAGTGGCCAAAAATTGTATCTTTGCCAATCGACATCTAGCGGTCGAAAATTGTACCTTATTTAAAAAAAAACTTTCATTCATTTTTTTAAAACAATTTTTTAAAATTAAAACAGGAAATCAACAGGATATGGATGGCATTACGTCCAATGGGCGCTTTCGGCTTGTTACGTGATTCCGCTTTGCGGTCTCTGTGCCGCGTCATCCGCTACGAGCGTCACGACGCCAACGACATCCTCTACTGGTGAGTTTGTTCTGGCATCGCATTCGTTTCTTCATCTCCCGTTACCGATGATGAGCATTTCAGTGCACCGCCTTTCGCATGACCTCCTCCCTCAACCGACGCCGTTGGCTATGTTTCAATGCGATTTCCGACCGTAAGATGGCCTTGATCGTCATATGACGTTCTCAGGTCACGAAATCTCTGCATCCCGTTCCGCAATTTCAAAAATGTATACTCGGAGGGGGCAACCGTTAATTTCTCAACTCTACTCTATTGGCGTATAGTAGTAGTAGTAGTAGTAGTAGTACCACCCTCTGTGTCGTCTCGTAATTCAATAGAACAGGAAACCCCCACAACCTCCCATCCAACCGTCCCGTTTCTTTTTTTCTCTTTTTTTTAATAAACAAAAAAAAAAAGACCGTCATTCCCCCCTTCTCATTTTTAATGACTTTATCTAACCGGGATACACGTATATATACAAAATCCTGCGTGATTCAATCAGATAAAAAAAAGGGGTGGGATTTTGTCTGAAAAAAAACCAAAAACAAAAAAAAATACGTTCAAGAATTTTTTCTCTGGATTTTGATGAATTAAAAGTGACATTCCACTGATGTTATGTTACCCACGTCATGTCTCAGAAAGCTTCTTAACGGTGTCCTTTTTGGAAGGAAGAACTCACCAGGCTGACTTCCGCCTTTTTGAACGGCTCGGCCCGTCGATTTCCATTAGCATCTTCTTATTTCTATGATCCCCCCCCCACAACTCCATACGTTTTTTAATGCCAACCACCAGACAATTCTCTCTCTCGAGTTATGAGAAGAAGTTTTTCATGACGTCTACACGACGAGCGGATGCGTTACACTAATCGCTCAGGATTCTCGTCTTTTTTGGCCTGAATCGAATGAGTGAAGCTCATCTTTCTTTCTTAAACTTTTACAACAAACTTTTTTTTGTTTTTTTTTCTCTCTCTCTTATTGCAGTCGTGGAGAACTGTGTTCCTGTTGGTACGTCCTGCTGTGCGGCTCGGTCTTCATCGATGGATCCATGTACTTGCCCGGAGCTAGGTAACAAATTTAACAAAACAAACCTCTTTCTAGCTTTGAACTCTACTCTATTGAAATTGAAAACAAATCGATACGGAAAAAAATAAAAACACCAAAAACTTTTATAGCCAAAGAAAGAAAATCTCCAATTATGGGGAGATTTATGACGTCGTTTGTCTTGCTCAAGACAAATGTCGAGATTGTAGTGACATTGACTGTTTTTTTTTTTGTTTTTTTGTTTTTCATATCCTCTCCCCTTTTGAGGAAATCACGGCCAAAAAGCTTTTTGCCCTTTTTCTTTATTTCCTTTTTCCTTTTGGCTATCAACATTCCTCAGCAGCTGTTTCCTGCTTTCACATAATCATTTCGACAACAAGACCAATTAACTCTCTCAATCGATCAAGTTGCTCCACCACTATGGACTGCGCTACACATCACCAATCTCGTCAAGGGCGGTTTTAATTGAATGTTCCATCTAGCGGTAGACTTTGTCACTGAGTCGCGCGAAACCCGTGACGCCCCTTTTTTAGAAAACCCTTTGAGAAGGCCGACAAGTCAGTGGCGCTCGAGTCTTGGTCGACGTCGGTCTGTCCGTCTTTTTATCTGTCACGCATGTTGTTGCAGCTGTCTTTCACACAAACTCACGAGATAACAGCAACAGCAGAGAAACCAAACAAAAAGAATCAAAAAAACGAAATCCCGTTCGATTGTTTTGTTGTTTTTCGTTTGTTGTTGTTGTTTCCTCTCCACACAAAAAGAAAATCTGCGAAAAAAAACAAAACAATTTTTCAATTGAAGTGAGTGGTTTTTTTTTTGTTTTTAAATCTTGTGCGTTGGTGGTGTGTCTTCTCTGAATGACACGAATGTGTTCGTGAGTGTCGGATTGAGCCTGAAGCGAAAACGTGATTTTGCTACTCATCAATTTCTTTCTTCCCCCGGTGCTAATGACCCTGTGTAATTGACAAAGTCGCCATGCCGATTTGTTCAGCTCATTGATATCCCCCTTTTTCGTGAATGCAATAAGTGGATTACGTATACCTTTCTATCTATCTCTCTCTATAACGACATTTTATCGGGTAAGTGTCTTCATCAATTTAACTAACTGCGTCGAGAAAAAGGGACCGAGAGTCGCGCTTGCTTCATGTTTTGATTATTTCTTTTTTTAAAAGAGAAAGTCCTTGAGGAAATGGTTGTGTGTCCATATCCGTAGTTTATATACGAGAGAGAGAGAGACCAACATAAAAGCTTCAATGCTAATCAATGACCTCGGGACTTCTCCCGCCATCTTCAAAAAAAGAAGAAGAAGTCTCTTTCCCTCTTTGCAGCAGCAAAATCTATCGATGGGTTCACTAGAAATTGAGAAAAAAATAAATAAAATCTAAATTTTTGAAGGGCGTGGTTCAAAGAGGGGTGTAATTGGAGATGAGTTAACAGATGGAAAGAAACCCTCCTCTTTTTTTCTCTCTCTCTTCTTTTTCTTTAAATGACTTTACCATATATCCTTACCCACCACCGGTTCCCTGTCTTTTTTGTTTTTTGGAGCGATAGAAAATCCGTTTAAAAAAAGTAGAAGAAAAATAAATTAGTTTAATTGTAAGTATCCGGTCATTATGCTGTATGTGATACGGTTGAATCAAAGCCGGATACTTTTGGTCAGGGTGTTATTTTTGAATGGCAACCAGAGAGAGAGAGAGAGAGAAAACGGGGTGTGTTGTTGCAAAGAGAGGGGGGAATGTTGTTTCCGGTTGGACTCTTTCCGGTCCCACTTGTTGTTGTGTCCGAAAAACCACATACATACATGCACGGTCCATTGATGGACAACTTTCTTGACCTAGTCTTCATCGAAAACTAGCTCTCCAACGTTATTATTATGGCGCAAATAAAGAAGAAAAACATCAGTTGTATGTAAGAACTCTTTGGAATGTTGTTTCTTGCGGAAACAAGTTGAGGTTGGTTTTTCGATCACGGCCCACCTGGATTTTTTTTCTTCGGAAACTTCAACCGCACAGTCGAGCCATTTCATTCTTGTCAGAAAATGCTAAATTAGAATTACGGGACTCGCCCTGAAGGGACCAGCTTGAACCAGATGTCGGGTAGCGAAAAGAATTCATTTTTCCAAGTCAAAAAAAAAAATCACAAAACAAAAATTGTATATATTAATATCGTCTGAATAGTTTTTGTTTTCTCGATCGGATCGAAATTCCAGACGGTATGTTTAAGGATTTTGGAGGTTGGTTGTTGTTGCGCTTCTCTAATCTCCCGTCAAGTTTCCTTTAGCTCTTTCCTAACTTTTAATATATAGCTATTAAAGTGTACTCTCCGTTTAGGACGGGGGGGTGATTGACGCACTAAAAAAGTTCTTCCTCCCCCCCCCCCGTCTTTTTGCGTGAGCTAGCAAATTACGAATTCACAATGCCCCTCCTCCCCTTCTTATTTTTTTTTGTCCCATTCCGTTCATGGTGTATTCACGCTGTCGAGCCAAGGTTATCTCAAATGGTTGGAAACAATGGAGCGTGATTCCTGCTCTATACTACGGCCATTTTTAATACTTTTTTTTATATTTTGAAGTTCTCTTAGTCAGACGAGCAACACACAATAGCCAGACAAAAGAGAGTTGATTGAACATCCTTCCGGCGATAATCCTTCTTCTTCTGATATACGCACAACACACTCGCAAACTTTCTTCTTATTCGTCTTTATACTATTTGCGCGATCAATGAAATGTGTTAGACGAAAAAAAAAAGAGAGAGAGAGAGAGGCAATTTAATCATTTCGATCGATTCTCCACGTTTTCTCTTGTCTGGTTTTGAACTGTATTTTATCGTGCAACAACAACAACAACAGCAGCGAGTTGTCGATTATACGTATACTTTTTTTTTTTGTTTTTCTCTTGGGTGCTGGACTTTTGGCCCAATTTAGTGTCAATGGTCCATCACATGGTTTGGTGGTTCGTGTAAACGTAGGAGCCGGACTCACGCCGAGCGAAAGTCGGCTCTCCCCCGGTAGCTACATACATTTTTCTGTTTTTTAAAACGGCGACCGGTTTCGTTTTCTCTTTAAAATTCTTTCATGTATTTCTATATTTTTTGTTTTCCTCAATTTCTCCTTTTACTTTGCCACTTTGTTTTTCCTTCTAAACGCTATCACAAGATAAAAACGGATTTCCCGTTGAGTTATGTACTTGACCGCTAGATGGTGTTGACAGTTCATTAAAATCACGACCGCTAGACGTAGCGACAAGCTAGCGGAGAAACGAGGAAAACACGCACGCACGCATATAACAAACGCGATTACGCTCGACACACACACAACGCGCGCAATAGAGAAAACGACGACGAGAGAGTTAAACAAAAAAGAAAAAAAGGAGAGAGGGTTTTTTTTTGGCTTCGGGACCGGAAGTGGTTTAGTCTGGAAGCGGGGGCGGAATTGATGAAAAACACACTCGCGCGCCCGCAGAGAGAGATAAAATATATTAAAAAAAAAAATGAACATGAGTAAGGAGGGGGTAACCAACCCACCCCTGAGGCCCATGCCAAAGATAATAATAATAACGAGAAAACGAAACATTTCTCTTTCTTTCTCTCTCTCCTACTGTTTGGTTTCTCATTATATTATATGAAAACTCTATGGCGCGTGAACCTGTTATCTTATGAATGTGCGGTCGCCTTCATTTGTTTTCCAAGTGGTGCCGAAGAAATAATAAAAAAGAAGAAGAAAAAGAGGTGGAAGGTCATCAGCACTTTTGGATCTCAGCAGAAAAACTCGGGATTTTTTTTTCTCTCTCTCTCAAGCCAACAAGTACCGTTGGTTTGGCTTGGCTCTGGCCTCATTATCGCCATGTTTTTCTTCCTTTTTTCTTATGAGTGGTTATATTTTTTTGTTTACATGGGTCGCGCGCCGGGTCCTTCCATCCACATGTAAATAAATATGAAAAGGTCGACATGTTTGATACGGCCCTTCCGCCCTCCCAAGAAGTCGTAGCTACATTTCCCATTCGGCGTCATCATCAAGGATATGTGGGAAGGCAAAGTAGAAAAGATTGGAAAATTTTGGAAAAAATCAAGTTTAATTGAGTTCTCATTATCCCTTTCGAAGAATGTTGACCATGGGCTGTTTAAACGGAAAATGTCCATAAGGAAAAACGGAAAATCGCACACCTGTCGCGCACCGTACAGAAAGGGAAAGAAAAAAAAATCAAACAAATTTAAAAAAAGAAAAGAAAAAAAAGGACCTTTTTGGCGCTGGATGTTCAAAATTCTTATTCACCCTGGAGGCACATGGCTGAATAGGAAAGCTCTGGCAGAATAGAGAAAAAAAAGAGAGAGAGGGAATGATAATAGAAGACAGGTATTCTGACGACGACCCTCACACAGGTATGCCCTTGGGGCCTCTCCTTCTATGCCCTCCAGTTGCTTTGGCTGGTTCTTCTTCTTCTTCTTTTCCCAAACTCTCCTTCAGTTTGGTGTTGAGCGTTCTAAGGGACCCTGGCAATAAGTTTGTTCGGCGTCACTGGTCCCCCCCCCCCATCTCATTTTGTTTGAAGTTTGTGTTTTTAAAGTTTTGTTGTCATCTCCGGATTAAGTTTAACTGGATTTTTTTCTTCTACTGCGGATTGTCATGTCGTGACACGATGGATTGGTCCGGTTTCAGGTAAAATCCATGTGTGGTTACTTCCTTCCCTTCTAATCTAATCCAAATGGGAATTGTTGTAAGCCACTCGAAACGAAAATAACAAAACAATTTTTCAAGTGGTTGGCTGTGAGTGTCTGTGTGTCTCTCCTCTCTCTCTTGTGACGTCATGTTTTAAAATGGATCTTGAGAGTAGAGCGCAAAAGCTCTTCACTTTTATCTACTACTCGGGTTCATCCATCAAAAGAGATAGGCTTCTTGAATCGCATGCATTGCATATGTCTAGTCTAAGTAGAATGGCATAATGCGTTGCATCTTCTTCTTGTCTTTTGCCTTGAAAGAAGAAAATAAAAGAAGAGGCATCATAATAGTCGGCCGTTAGATGGCACTGATGTCGGCAAGGGGGTATTGATCCGTATCCCGTAAGACAAGAAGGAGGAAGGTCTCTGACTTTGATGAAAAGATGAGAAAAGTAACAAAAAAAAATGTTCTTGATGGGGGAGGAGGACAAAAGAGACTTGAAGATGGCAGCGTCTAAGACACTAACAAGGGAGGACATTGTGATTGCTTGCGCTAACGGAACTTGAATTCGTTCTTAGTACACCGAGGAATTGACCTTAGACCTTATTCGCTACACCGAGCATTTGATAAGCAAAATGGAGATAGATAGAAGAAGAAGAAGAAAAAGAGGAAATGAAAAAGATGGTAAACTGCGTGAAAAATAGGGTTGGATGTTGTTTCTCCACCGACGCGCTGGCGCGCTGAACGGTAAGATCCGTTCAGTTGCGTGCGGTTCGGCATCCGAGACGGAGCTTTGTGCAAGTGAGTTGTTGTTGATGGGTTCCAAGTCGATAGGGACAAGTAGTTGTGATGCAAAAGTATACAAGATCGAGCCGGTCGACGACCAGAGGATCGTCCATTGAATCAACGGAAGAATCGGCTCCCGACTCTCACCATCTTCCTTTATCTTCTTCTGCTTCGACTACTAATGCTACACGTCAAACAGTAGTAGCGATACCGGAGCCCATCCGACGTTGGCATTCATTCCATTCCCGTCGCAGCTCATTTGGCCACTCGGCTGCTCCTCATCTTCCCGTTGTTGTTACAGGAGCTAGTGCTGCTCCTGCTTCAGCTTCATCAACTCCTCCTATAACGAAACCAGCCGCTCGATTTCTTTCACCTCCACCGTTGACTCCTCGTCGACGATTTTCTGTCTGGTACACACAAACAAACAATCGAACTAAACAAAACAAAACAAAGCAAAACGAAAAAAAAATCCTTTATGTGTTTTTGCCGTTCTTGATTCACCGAGTAGTCTTTCAATCAACCGGATCGATAGTCCTTGTCCTACCCGCCCTCTTTACTTATTTTCTATATAACTCTCGTTTGATGGCAATATGTTAGGGGGAGTGTTTTATTTTGATATTTTAAATCTTAAAATAAAAATAAATGATAATAATAGTTATTTTTTTGTTTGTGAATTACAGTTTTGGTAAGCGGAGTGGCGTCAGCATCCGCCGGCCGAACGAATGCCTCATCCTGGAGCCGTCGGAAATGCTCGTCGTAAGTTCCGTTTCCTGCACATTTCGAAATTGATTTCGGTTAGAAACAAACAAACTAACAAACAAACAGATGATGGTTGAAAAACATAAATAACCCAAAAAATCCTATCATCTTCAATCAAATTCTGAATGTTTTGGGGTGGAGTCGTGATCCGTTTCACGCATGCGTCAACACCCCGAAAATGTCAATAAACAGTTCTACTAGAATGTACCTTGATTCCACCAAATGATATTGACAGGTGGATTATTCTGACGTTCCTCAGCGGACGCAACGATCAGCTTCAACTAGTTCGGCCACGGCTTCTTACACCTCGGCTCATCTCCATCACCTCGATCGCAGCAACAACAGAATGGACAATGATCAGGTTATTATTTAATTATTTACTAAAAACAAAAAATACAGTTTCAAAAAAAAAAATTCCACCACAAAAAAAAATTAATGTCGAGGAAACTGCGGGAGGTCTGGCTAAGAGTGATATAGTCCCCCCCCCCCCCATTGGATTATATTATTTATCACCGTCCCGGATCTAGTGCGGTCGACCGCAGTTGTCGCCGGTTTATTTTTTCTTCTAAAAACAAATTTTTCAAGTTAATCTTGAGGGCTATTAGCCTATTACCGGCTTTATTGGGCTGCTGACTACGGGTCTAAAAACATTATTTTAAACTTGAATCAGTTTAAAAAGGTGGGCATATTTAATATCTGTCAAACTCCGAAGAATTTTCATTGTTTTTGGGTGGTGTTCGTCATTTGTTTCTTGTTTTGATTTTACTGCGTGCGGATGGTGTGCGTTTTTTGTTTCTTGTTTTAGACGTTTTCGTTTCGAAGTTTTTACTACATCATTTGAGTATTTGACATTAAGTTAAACTCTTAGCTGCAGCTTGTTTGAATTTTGTTGTCTTTTTATACGTATCTGAAATCATTTTCTACCTTTTACTTCATTTTTCATGATTTACCTTGTTTTACACCAAAGAGGTATCTCAAGTTTCATTTGAAAGTATTGAATTAGGTTCATAGACTCTTTTCTACTTGTTTGGGCAACTCATCACTCAAGTCTTTCTTTTGTTAAAATTTTCTCGCATGTTTGAGTGTTGATAATACTTGATGCTGCAGGAAATGTGAGAGCGAGCAAGATCAAAATGCCAAATAGTCTCATGATATCAATGCTTTACTTTTTACAGTTATAAATGATCTAAGAACTTTGTTTTTACAAGTACAGGGAAATTAACAGCAGTTGTGAATTTGTGTGCCCCTTGAAGTCAAAAGAGTATTGATAACTTATTGTACAAATTTCTTAAAGCAAGTTTGAGTACTTTCTCTCTTAACTCATTGATTACCCCCAACAACATAATTCACCCAGGCAATTTATCTGTGTGCAAATTTAGATGACAACACAAATGGCCATTTTTAACGATTGACGAATTGTTTTATTTCAGTATCGGAGTGGAGACATGCAACATCACCCTCTGATGAACCATCACCATCATCGAGATCCGGCGACTGTTCACGTTGTTGGTGGAGGAATGGGCACGCAATCTCATCGGAGTTCGAGAGGATCGGACACGAGTTCTGCGTATTCTGGATCAGATACTATGCACTCCTCTGTACCCAGTTCTGATCAGGTAAGACGAGAGATCGATTCTTTTCTTTTTAACGCCCCTTTTGTTGTGACAAGAGAAAAGGAAAAACTAATTGCAATTGGATGAGTGACAGGATGCGGAGGGCGTTGGCATCGACGGTGTTGATCACGACGGAGACGAGGTTGACCTTACCGGCTTGATGGAATCGATCGTCGACAGCGACGAGGAAGAAGATCTAGCTGAAAGCATCGACGTAATGATTCATTTTCCACCCTCTCTACTTCTTATTTTTTGCTTGATGCCATTCGTGACTTTGGATTGATCGAACCAATTTTCGTGACTTGGCCGTTTTCCTCATCAATTTCTTAAAAGAAAAATGTTCTATTTTGCGTTTTGTAGAGCCTAACTGTGCGGGACACAGTTCGTGAATGTTTAGAGAAAGATCCATCTGATCGAACGGATGATGATATCGAAATCTTGCTTGAATTCACGCAACACCTCAGGGCATTCGCAAATATGACTCTGTCGGTAAGACGAGCGCTTTGTCGGGTTATGGTTTTCGCCGTCGTCGAAAAAGCCGGCACAGTTGTCATGAACGATGGCGAAGAACTTGATTCATGGTCCGTTATTATTAATGGCCATGTTGAAATCGATGGTGGGGCCTCCGGAGAACCTGGTCGAGCGTTACACCTTGGTGACAGGTCAGTGTTCAATTTCTTTCCCCTCGACTAGAAAAAAAAACTCATTTCGTAAGTTGAAATTGAAATTATGTAAATTTGTTGTTTTCCTTCCTTTCAGTTTCGGAATAACACCGACCATGGATAAATTGTATCACCGGGGCGTAATGCGGACCAAATGCGATGACTGTCAATTTGTTTGCATCACGCAAACCGATTACTTTAGCATCTTGCACAAAGGAGAGGAGAATACGCGCCGGCACGAAGAGAATGGACGGGTTGTCTTGGTGACGGAACAGCGAGCCCAAATTGGTGCAGCATCCTCCTCCCAACGCTCTCACATCGTCATCAAGGTGAGTTAAGAGCACCGATAGGAGTAGAAGTTAGTGGGGGCTCCATTCTCTCTCTTTCTAGTTTCTATAAAGAGTAGAGTGGGTTCGTTTTTTTTTTACAACCTAATTAAAAAAAAAGAGATCCCTTGTCCTACAACAATTGGATCGATGCATGTATCGACCACTTGTTAATTGATTAGCTATTTATAACCTTTTTTTATACATTCTGTTAAATACAATCTCATCAATTGGGGTTTTTTTTTCCTCCTTCAAACAGGGAACTGTGGAACGATTAATGTCTCACTTGTTGGAAGACTCTTCAGGCGATCCCAGTTACGTTGAAGATTTCCTTTTGACTCATCGGATCTTTATCGAAAGTCCGTTGATTGTCTGCAGTCAGCTGCTTGAATGGTATGCACACGCTAACACACTTTGTGTTCTTTCTCCTCCCAATGTTCATTCATTAATTTAGGTTTTCACTTTTTTTTTCTATTCTTTTTTGTCACGCGATAGTTTCAACGATCCAACCGTACGAGATAAAGTGACACGAGTAGTTCTCCTCTGGGTCAACAATCATTTTACGGACTTTGAAACGGATCCCTGCATGATGGAATTTCTCGAAACGTTCGAGTGTCTACTGGAACAATCAAAGATGCAAAGCCACGTAAATAATTGATTAAATTTATCTCCTTTTAAAAATGAATAAAAATAAAAATATTTGATTCTATTCAACAGTTGAGGATGCTGGATTTTGCCAGTGCTGCCAAAGCTCGATCCAGGACGGTGACGTTAACCCGACCGAGTCGGGATGAAATTCTTCATTTCAGCATTTTGGGCGGATTCGAACGCGGTTTCGGCATATTCGTTTCCAAAGTGGAAAAAGGTTCAAAAGCGGAAGAAGTTGGTCTCAAAAGAGGTGATCAGATCCTCGAAGTGAACGGTCAGAGCTTCGAACACGTTAGCCACGTCCGCGCTCTCGAAATTCTCCGGGCTTCCACTCATCTTTCCATCACTGTTCGATCCAATCTTCATGCGTTTAAAGGTAAAAAAAAAAAAAAAAAACTTGTGTACATTTCTTTCTTTAAAAGGCAAACAATTTTCATAAAAATGTTGAATATTCAGAAATGTTAAACACTCCTGATAATTCTCCGCGGCCTCGAGGCAAAAAACTCGAGTCCAAATCGTCTTCCAGCAACAAAATGCTTGGCGGTTCGTCTTCCGACGTTCATTCCGACAGTGGCTCTGCGGGCAACACGTGCCCATCGCCTTGTAAAGACAAGGCAGCCCTAATTGGCTCCAAGAGCGCTGGAGGCAGCGGTGGTTTCATGACACTTGGCCACAAAACCAAATTGAAGCAAATTTGGGGCAAGGTCAATCAGATGGCTAGAGGCAAACCGGGGTACGTAATTTGATGATGACTCCTCCTCAAGCGCCGGATGTTTTAGATTACCGAGATTTAACCATGAACTGTTTCACACACAGGGAAGCGGTCGGCGATGAAGTCATGTACGGCTCGACAACTGGCTCGGCGGATTCAAGTGCCGCACAATCTGGCGCCGTTGGTTCAGCCCTGACTGGCAGCAGCGTCAATCAAATGTACATGAGTCATAGCAATCCGGATTTGACCAGCATTTGCTATGATGATCCGCGAGCAGACTACCCTGAACACGCCCTCAAAGTCTTCAAAGCCGATCAGTCGTCCAAGTACCTGCTAATCCACAAGGTAAAACATTGTAATTCATTTTGATTTCTTTGATCCGTCGATTTACAGTTGGTTTTGCTATTAATTAGGAAACTACTGCCAGGGAAGTCGTCATGCTGTCCCTACAAGAATTTCAAATTACGGATCCGTCATCCAATTACAGCCTTTGCGAAGTGACAGTGACGGACGGTGGTATCATTAAGCAGCGCCGGTTACCCGACCAGCTCCAGAATTTAGCTGAGCGGATCGGCGTGGCCAGTCGCTATTACCTCAAGAACAATCACAGCACTGAAACTCTCGTACCGGATGAATTGGCCGGCGAGCTGATGCTGCAATCTCAAGTCCAATTCCTCCACCTGAACGCGGTTGAAGTGGCCGTCCAGCTCACGTTACAAGATTTCGCTATATTTACTCAAATCGAAAGCACAGAGTACGTCGATGACCTTTTCCAACTGCGTAGCAAATACGGGACTCCTCATCTCTCTCAGTTTAGTGAGGTCAGTTGTTTACACGACGTCTTATACCGTCTCTTCTTCCGTTCAAACCAAGTATTTCATGTTCACTTTTAACCTTTTCCATTTTGTGTGTGTTTTGACAGTTGGTTAATCGGGAAATGTTTTGGGTTGTAACGGAAATTTGCGCGGAACACAATCTGATGCGACGGATGCGAGCCATTAAACAGTTCATCAAAGTGGCTCGTCAATGCAAAGAGTGTAAGAATTTCAATTCCATGTTCAACATCATCTCCGGACTTGGTCACGGAGCCGTTTCCAGGTTGAAACAGACGTGGGAGAAACTACCGGGAAAATATCAACGTCTCTTCAGAGACATGCAAGATCTGATGGACCCATCTCGTAACATGTCCAAATACCGAAATCTCATCAACAGCGAGCAAGTCCAACCACCCATGGTGAGTTGTTTTTTTTTTCAAAGAAAAGCCGCGCACAAAAATACACACGCAAAGGAACATGCGTTTCTCCCGTCTGTGTTCATTTGACTGTGAAATTTTTCCGTTTCCCTGCCGACAGATTCCATTTTTCCCCGTTGTCAAGAAGGATTTGACGTTCATTCATCTCGGCAATGACACTCGGGTGGACGGCCTGATCAATTTCGAGAAACTGCGCATGATCGCCAAAGAGGTTCGTTCATTGTCGCACATGTGCTCGGCGCCCTACGATCTATTCACCATGCTACAATTGGGTGGCCAACCTCCTTCTGCCGCCATGATGGCCATGAATCAGTTAACGACCGGATCGGGAATGGCCGGCGGGGCTGTTCATCATGACCGACACCATCTTTCTTCGGCTACGGTCAAAAGACGGAAGAAGTCTGCGGCCATGCCAAACTCGAAGAAAATGTTCGAGGAAGCGCAGATGGTCCGGCGTGTTAAGGCGTACCTTGGCAACATGAAGGTATGCAAACTTTTTTTATTTTTGTCACGTCTCTCCTTTTCTTTGGCGATAATAATTAGCATTATTTTTTATTTTCTCAAGGTAATAACGGACGAGGAACAATTGCGACACATGTCGGTTGAAGTTGAACCACCGGCTGGAGGCAATCAATTGGCGGCCACGACTTCCAATTCGGGAAGTTCTGGTGGTTCGGGAGGTGGCGGAGGATCTGAAAGCCGGGCAACTGGGGCCTTGGTCCTAAGCGCAGTCAATCATCATGTCCGCAAACGTCATCCGAGTCCGACACTGTCAACCACCAGTACTGCAAGTTCAACCAGCGCAACCAGCGAAAGTCGGAGAGGTCAACAAGGACCAAAATTCGGTAAGAATTTATTTTTTGGATGTTTTTAAGTTTTCATTTTAAAAACAAAACGCCATCTACACATTTTATTTACTAATGTAGGAGCTGCCAGTCCACAATCTGTGCGCAAAATGTTGGCTCTGAGTGAGCCCAGCAAAACGAGGCCGTATCAAGCACCCAATCGACCAATGGGATCGTGCAACGTTTCGATGGCCTTACCTCTTCCAGGATCAGGATTACTCCAACAACATTCTCCTTCTCCATCGCCCGGATTGAACAGGCGAGTGCCTGGAGTGCCTCCCCAACCGCCACCCATCAGGACGACGCCACATGAACGTTCTCACGAGCGTTCTCACTCTGACGCCGCTCTGCCTGTTGACTTGAACGCCGAAAGCAGTAGTGTGACGAGTCTGGCCAATTTAGCTGCCATGCGGAAGTCGCACATGTCTGGGTCTGCCACGTCGAGTGATAGCGGTGGCGGAGGGAGCGGCACTAGCGGCGGCGGAAGCGGATCATTGCATCAACCTTTAGGATTAGGATTGACGCTGGGTATCGGTCTGGGCATCGGCCTTGGTGCCGGTCATGGCGCTGACGGTATCGACGCCAGTTACTGCAATCAATTCAACTCACATTCCAACAACTCTACGGAAGTCGTCTCCGGAGGTGGCCACACCCATTTGCTTCATCATCCATCTGTCCACGCTGGAACGACGGAATCGCCTCCTGTAGCACCTCGAACAAGGGTACCTTTATACCCGCATGGAACCCAAGGTATGCTCCCCTTGTCCGTTGTCTAACCTTTCCCCAGTAGCACACCTGTAGTATTACTTATTACATCCATCTATGCATGAAACGAAATGGTTGGTTGCCATTCATCTCTTTTTTTTTAGCTAAATTGTTTTGGGTATGATTGACTTTTACGTTTGTAGCCGAGGTTGTGGCTTCTACTTCTATTAACATTCCAACGGTAGTAGTACAAGATGTAACAATCAACAAGCCGGCCAGGGCCAGTTACATGAAAAACGCAAATCGGGTGTTGCCGTCTCTTCCTCTCCAACCGGTTGTTTTAAAGAGGAGAGGTAAAACGGTGTAGGCTTCAGGTGTTTTTCTTGCATGCTTTTTTTCTAAATGGCCTGTTGTTTTACCTACGTGTCCGCGCACGAGCTTTGTGTCCGTCCGTTTTTTAACACTTGTTTTTCGATTGCATTTGTTTTCATCGTGTATTTTCCCAATTCATTTGACAGGGCCCATTATCCCCCGAGAACTTCCGCCAAGGGCCCGACGACCTCCCGACTACAATGTAGCGGCCCAGATGGCCCGAATGGCTCGACTGAGTCGGGCGCATTCCCACGAAGGAGTCACGGCGGGCTACTACAGTTCCGATCCTGAAGAAGAAGACGGTACGTCTTAATTGCTTCAACATCCGGTTTCAGATGCGGTGGGTGATTTGACCATGCACCCTTGTCAGCTAATAAGACTGACAATCACAGCTGAACGTCTTGAAAGCCTTTTTACCTTGCCCTTACCCTGTTACAGAGGTGGCGGGGCAGCTGTTGTGGAAAATGTTGCCGCGCCTTTTCACATGTTGCCGTCGCCTTTTTTTACGCATCACGTTGACGTTGCCCTAATCTATTGTTTGTTTGTGTCTGCAGACGATGACGAAGCTCAAGTGTCAGCTGTTTAGCGGAGACGTTGCAGCACCTGACGGTAAACAGCTTGAGGCCAAAGACTAGCAGCAGCATTGAAACAAAAGAAAAAACCACGTGTTACAAATTCCCCCCGATAAATATTCCTTTTTTTTTTTATAAAAGACAGAGATATCAGTGTACGTATAGCCTGCTTTAATTATATATAAACTCCCTGACCTATATCGATACCACTATTATACATTCTGAACACAAATATCCCACAGCCTTTTTTTGTATAGGTGTACAGTGTCGTTTGTAGCTCCCTTCCCTCTCTCACGCTCCCACCTCCTCTCGTACCTGTAAATAAGATCAATCAACAACAATTTTACAGCAACAAACAAAATTTTTTGTCGTAGCTTTTTAACCAACTCTACCTTGTGTGTGCATATATAATAATAGCAAATCTCTCATACTCAGTGTAGTGATTTTATTACAAAAAAAAATGAAAGAACATCCAGCCCGCCATCCCCTTTGCTCTACATCCACCAGCTTTTGTGTGGGCCCTTTTTGGTGGTCCCTTTTCATGTTGATTTCTTTTATTCATGAAATTCCTACACAGCATATCCACACACTCACAATCAATACGTTTTCCAGATACATAATATCACCGTTCCTGACTGTGCATTCAATGTTATGCATTGCGCAATTATTATTATCCAATTCCACCGTCTTTTTCTTGTGGAGAAGAGAGATTCCTTTAGTGGTTATACGCATTTTATCATTGTATACTCCTCCCTTAAATACAAATTGTTTTCTCGCCAATTCGGCAATTTCAACGTTTCATATTTGTAAATAAAGAAATAAAAACTAAAAGAAAATGCCTATAGTAATGAGAGCGTAAATGAACGACTTCTTATGTAATCACAGAAAAATGTGTATGTTGGAACTTATTTTTATTTTGTTTAGATCTCTTTTTGCTGTCATTGATAATTTTCAGATTTCAGAATATAAAATGGATCAATATATCCTTTTTACAGTTTCCCGGCTTACTCTTAGATGGAGCATGGAGCATCACAAAGACACATACAGACTGTCAAAACTTCGTTTGTTTTTGCTGTGGTCGTTCTTATTCGTTGTGTTTTGTATTTAAATTAGTTTAAAGTGTAATTCTTATCGGTTAAAAGTTTGCAGGCTTGGTGTATGTTCGTTCTATCAATCAAATGGGACAACTTAAAGAATTCCAGATTGTAAATTCTGCGGTCGGTGAATTTACAGATACAACAACAACATGATAGGAGGAATTCCAAATAACTAGGAAGAATTTTCAAACTAATTCAAGTCAAAATGAGGAAACCAACAGTCTTCTACTATATTTTATTTTTTATGTTTTTCCTGTGTTATTCCCAAACTTTACAGCAGGATATTGATAATAGTTTAAAAATTAAAACTAAAGAAAGTTTAACAGCAAATTTAGAAAAATCTGATATCAAGTTAAATGAACAAAAAGTCACTTCTCAAACAGGTGAAATACTTTATTTAAAAAAAAGAAATCTTTAAATACAAATAAGCTTAATTATATTAATTTTATTTTTAAAAATCTTAAGCAGTTAAGCTTAAGTATATTAATTTTTATTTTTAAAAATCTGTATTTTCTAGAGAAACACAGTTATGGTGCCAGTACATTTGAAAGCTCTACTTTTCCTTTTGATACTCAAGCTGCTCCCAGTCCCAGCTCCTTGCCAACAACCAGACCCCAAATTCCAATTGCTAAACCAAATTTTCCCAGAGTTGCTGTGCCATTTGTAATTGCTATGTGGGTATTTGGCACATGCATTATCAAAATAGGTATAAAATTCATAATATTCTGATAATAAGTAAATTTTCAAAAAACACTCAGAAGCATTATTTCACACTTTTGTTTTATTACACTGATCACTTTCATGTTTCATTAGTGCTGAATGGTTGGCCAAAACTTCTCACTTTGGTCCCTGAATCCTGCTGTTTGATTATTGCCGGTATTTTTGTGGGGATAGTCTTCTACATAACAAACACGACTGTATTATCACCACTATCATCAACCATCTTCTTTTTCTGTATGCTGCCCCCCATCATATTTGATGCTGGCTTTTTCATGCCTAACAGACCCTTTTTCGACCACCTTGGCACTATTCTTCTTTTTGCCGTTATAGGAACCATTTTCAACACGTGTTGCATCGGTAATATTTGTAAATGCCAAATAAATTTGTTATTTAAAATATTTTCTTGAATGCGACTATTTTTTAAAAAAGGAATTAGTCTCTGGGCTTGCGGTTTGTCTGGTCTCTATGGTTTCCAAATATCTCTATTGGAAACGCTCATTTTTTCTTCTCTTATATCTGCCGTCGATCCCGTTGCAGTATTGGCCGTTTTTGAAGAAATTCATGTAGATAAAGTGCTCTATATTATCGTCTTTGGAGAGTCTTTGCTTAATGACGCCGTTACCGTGGTGCGCATATTTCTTTCTTACTAAATTTACTTCTAAGTGGTTAAGTTATCTCATTCTTTATATAGGTTCTCTATAACATGTGCGACTCTTACATCTCTCTTGGGCCAGAAAACATTGAAACTATTGACGTCTTGTCCGGTTTCGCCTCTTTCGTAGTCGTGGCTTTGGGCGGGACAATGATAGGCATCTTTTGGGGTTTCCTGACTGGGTTTGTCACCAAATATACCTACCGGGTTCTCGTTATCGAGCCCATTTTTATATTCATCATGAGCTATGTAGCTTACGTGAACGCAGAAGCGTTTCAAATGTCCGGTATTCTTTCGTAAGTGGAAGTCAAGTTTGTGGAAATGTTTCTAATTTTTGCTTATGATGGGTTCTGAGATTTATTTTTTACCAGAATAATGTTCTGTGGAATAACCATGAAGAATTACGTAGCCGAGAACGTATCAACTACATCACTCACAACTGTCAAATGCGGCTTGAAAGTGCTTAGCAATGGTTCCGAATCGATTATATTCATGTTTTTAGGCATCAGTACGGTCAATGATTATCATGAATGGAACACTGCGTTTATTATACTTACTATATTTTTCTGTACGATTTACAGAGCTCTCGGTAAAACTTTCTCATACGATCTCTGTTTAAAATTTTACGATATAATTTATCGTTGCAGGCGTTATACTGTTGACAGAAATTGCCAACTACTTTCGTCTTCATCAGCTGAATCGAGTGGAAAAGTTTGTGATGTCTTATGGTGGGTTGCGCGGAGCCATCGCCTTCGCTTTAGTCCTTCTCATCGACCCAAATCGTATCCCTCGTCAACCGCTTTTTGTAACCGCTACGATATCTGTTGTCTTTTTCACAGTTTTTGTTCAGGTATGTAGAATCCAGAGATGGTAGAATCTCAATGAATCTTCCCTTCAATGCATTCTTATAGACGAATTTGATTAGGGCATCACTATGAAACCGCTGGTGGAATTTCTGAAAGTAAAACGCGAAGAAAATAAAGAAAAAACGATGAACGAACGTCTTCACGAAAAGGTTTGTTTCGGTTGATTTTCGTCTGCCTTTCTTTGCTTCGTTATACTTCATCAGTTTACTGGATTCCCTAGATGCTTGATTACACCATGGCTGGAGTCGTCGACATTTTAAATCAATTGAGTAGTAACAAACTTCGCGAAAAGTGAGATTGGTTTATTTCCTTGTAGATTATTAAGCTGAATGTAGCACTGTCATAGTTTGATAAATAATGTTTTAACAAAGATTCAAACAATTGGACTACGCTTACATTCGCCCTTATTTGATCCGCGAAAAGAAACACCACGAGCCTAAAATCCTGGAAACCTATTCGAAGTTGACTATGCAGGATGCATTGGAGTTCGCCCGTCGCAATCCTTCTGGTTGGACGATTCAAAGCACAAACTCTTTTTCCAGTTTTTTTAGGAACGTTACTGCCGCAAACTTGTTTTCGTCAGAGTAAAAATTATGCGGTTCCGATTCTATGATTTAATATACAGTTATTTATACATATTCCGTTTGATCTCTTGGGCAATAGTGAAGCGGAAGTTAATCTAGATTTCGGAGAATTAAATTTTAAACCATCCACAAAGGATCTCTGTGATGCTGAGACTCATCATATGGTTCTAGATTCTGTTTCTAAATCCCATCATCACAACAAAGTAATGAGGATATATTATTACAATTATGGAAAATAAATAAATCAAGTTATTTTTTTAATTGAACAAACCCTAATTTTTAATTAAAGCTATTTTATTTTATTTTATTCTCTTAGAGTGTTGCCGGGCATTCAAGCTTTTCGAACCATGTTTCAAGAAACCGCCATTCTAAAAGAAAGAAATTTATTGGATCTGGATCAGAAAACAAACATCGAGTGAACGATCAGACTTTATGCGAGGTATATTTGTTTTCTTCGAAATATACTAACAGTTAATACGAAATAAAATTTTCCAGCTGCCGCAACACACACAAAACGAAATGAGAAATCGGCGACATGGAGATGCGGGTGTTTCATATAATAATGGACAATTTCCAGTTTTCTACAGTAAACCAGTTTTGTTGTTTTAGTTTAATCTACTGTAATTTTAATTTTAGAAATTATGTGTTTTAGATATAAATGAAATGAAAGAGGAAGAAAGTTCTGATAATCATTGCGAAAAAATGGAAGAACAGGGAATTTCATTCACTGTTGATCCACAAACTTGTAAAATTAATTACGATATATTTTTAAAAAAATAGATCAATTGATATGTTTATTGATCATAGATGAAGATTCCAAGTCTATGGAGTTGTCAGCTATTATTGAAATGCCACTTCCCTGGAAAACAGATACCGATTCACATCAACAAACACCCTGGGAATGTGGGTGTGACATCTAGAAATATACATCGTAGACCTCGTAGAACCATCGTACCCACCCAAAAACATATTCCAAATAATAAAGTATGTGACGAGTTAATGATTAATGAAGTCATGTGACGACTGATATGAAAATAACATTTTTCTCCTTTTAAGTTTTTTAAAAATAAATTTTTACGAGATGTGACACGACTTACATGAAAGCGTTATTAAGCCTCCCCAGCCTCTCTTTATTAGGTTGATAAGATAACGAAAACGATAAGATAATTCAAGATAGCCGAACATTTTTCAGCAATATTGGCGACGTAAATAGTTTAATATTTAGGCATTGAAATGTCGTTTCCTTTTAGGTAAGTCCATATTTTTTCTAATTTTCTAAGTTTATTTACAAAATGATTGACATAATACATAAATTTAGGCACAGGAATAGGACGTGGAGGAGTTTTAAGTTCATTATTTTCTTGGTGGTCGTTTTGAAACAGTTAACTTTCGTTTTAACTGGCGACGAATCGAGTACCCAAGTGCCGCTTCAGTCTGATCAAACACTGAATGATATCTTAAATAAGGCTGTTCATTCAATAGTGTTTAAATCGATGGCAGTGTTGATTTCAACCCAATTCAATGAAGCAAATGACACAAATGAAAATTACTCAGAAACAGAGCACCCAGTGGGAGATCAAATAGGAAGGATTTTACAAATGACTGGTGTGGTAGTGATAGTTGGATTTGCTGCCTCCTTCCTTTTAATACCGTTGATTGCGGCATGTGTATTCCAAAGTTGCGGATTTACTAGATCCGGTAGTCCCGTTTGTTACTGTTACTAGGTCAGAGTTTCCATGTCTATCATTCTTTACTTTTCTTTTCGTTAAAAGGCATTCGGTCAGGCTCCTACGCTGCACTCCGTCATTCTAGTATTGGTAACGTTGAAAGTGGGACAGCTTTCTCCGGAATGCAGAGCATGGGGACTTATAAAACATGCGGAAAGAATTACTGTTTAATTGTTATTCTTCTGGGCTTTCCTGCTGGAATAATTTTTGGAACAATTGCAGGCGTCAATACATGGCCTTACTTGTAACAAGATAAAAATTCAAAAAAATCTATTCGTCTAAGTAAGGAAGTGTCTCCTGCTAGCACAGTACAGTTTACCGTACTAAGTGTTAAGTTTAATTTGATCGATTATAAAAGCTTTTTAGCTTGAATTTTAAGAAGATAACTATCGATTTATAAAATCAAATTATGGAAATGGATTAATTCTATCAAATCTTAAATAAGGTAAAATTTGATGCAAAATACAACATAAAAACAAGAAATTAGTTTTAGCAATATAGCATATCAACCTCTCAAGCAAAACACGCGAAGGAAAGAACTGAAGAAATTCAGCCCTCCTCTTTCGAAACCAACAGTAGATAGAACTACCAGACGATACCACCGGAAGAAATGCAAATTCTCATCTTTTTAAAAATAACACCAGAGTCCAGAGATGGAACCACCGGACGATTTGCTTGACAGTTCATCATGGTTCATCAGTCATCACAGTTTTCTAAGTTATTCGCACAATATTCGTTTAAAGCAAATTGACGTGTTTCGCAGTATTGCTGGGTATCGCTTATCTTTGACCAAAAAACGAAGAAAAACAACCGGAAAACTGCTGTACTTCTTTAGCTTCTAAGGTACCTTGGTGCCTTATTTATTAACCCGCATTCCGTAATATATAACGTATAAACCCTTACGATGTTTTTATATGCGTGCCGAGTACATGTATGGTTTGATATTTCTGCCTCTCATCATAAGGATATTTGTAACATTTTCTATCGGTATCGTTGCGGGTCTTGATTTTATGGGGTTCGTATAGCTTTGTTGTTGGATCACTTAGTTGTTGATTCTCCAAATCAGCCATTTTTATTTTAAATGGCTCCTTCTCACTTAGTAAGCCTAAAAATGTTTCTTTGGTAGTTCGCTTCAAAAAGCCCTGACTTTAGATTTTGTAAGGTAATTTTCGTTTTTTTATTATAAATAGGCAAGGCACTGACCACCCTCTTACACATAATTTTTGTCTTTCGTTGTGAACTTTCTTTTTAGTATTTCTTTATGTGTATGCTTTAATTTTGATAGATTTATTTTTTTTTTAGATTACCATTATGAAGGTGCGTTATTGCTCTTGGATTCTCCTTTGGATTCTGTTGCTAAATACCGCTCTGTCATCACCGGATCCAGCTGAAGTCGTTGGTGAAACAAAAGAAAATGCTCAATCCATTTGGCCTAGAATCATTAAAACAGAAGGTGTTGCAATTGAAGTCGCATTGGTCGTTACTTTGATAGCGCCAATATTTTTCAAAATTATTCTCTCTTGCTTTGGATTTACCTGTCGCGGTAATGTTGATGAAACTTTGCTATATGACTAATTAACATTATCCTTCATTGATCTCAGTGTCTTAATTATTGTAATCTTTGAATATTATTTCAGGCGTCTCAGCAGGTTTGTATGCTGCTCGTTATCAAGCAAACATTGGTAACGTAGCAGCTAGAAGCTGTTTTTCTTGTCTTCAGAGGCTGGGCGTTTGTGGTAACTTATCGGTATACATTTGCATCGGTCTATTATTTGGTCTTCCTGCTGGTGGAATTTCCGGCTATTACGCTTGGTTCTATTTGGTGTGAAATGCATGTATAAAAATAAATGTAGCTACGTATGCAACACGGTGATATTAGCAAATTGCATGCAAATATTTTTACTTTTTATACATTTTGTAAAACAGAATATGAAAATCTGAACAAATATAATCTTTTTTAAAATGAAAATAGTAAGAATTCGTTTAGCTTCTAGCTCTTTTTCATTCAAGAAATTCAGCTCTCCTCTTTTTAAAAAATCAACAGAAGATGGAACCACCGAACGATCAGCTTAATTTTGACAGTCGCTAAATAGTTCACACAATAGTAAATGGAACGGTCGAACGGACGTCAGGACGTAAATTGAAGAGTAAACACGGAGAAATTTTCAAAATATATATACTTTCAATATACTATATGTCTATATCATTAATTCATTAGTATTTTTTTGTTTTGGTTGTGATTTGTAATCTATTGTAATTTTTTGTTTGTATATCTTTAATGCTCAAATTTTTTTTTATTTTATTGAAGATTTAAATTATGATGGCGCGTTGCTCTTTGATTCTGCTTTGGATTCTCTTGCTAAATGCCGTTCTATCATTGCACGTAGCACAGAACCTAACTGAAGTATAGTATAAACATTGAAGTGTGCGACAGAAATAAGCCAATTAATGTACATTTTCTATTATAACACAGGACATACTATAATCCAAATAAATAAGCCATTCTTTAAATGCAGAGTAAGAATTCATTATTAGCGACGAGCTTTGTATTTTTTTTTTTTTCGTGAACCAAAACATATTTTTAAACCCGAGTTTTAGATATTATTTTCTTCGAGACTTAAGTTGATAATTGAATTTTCAGCTTGCTATCTAATCGTGAATAGCGAAGCGGTTCACTATAAATAAGTATGACCGCCATTAGCAAAGACGTTTAACATTGCCAAACATATCGATCGATTCAATCAAATTATTTTACTTTGTATAATTATAATCCATAATATAGAAGCGCATCTCTATAGCGCACATCAACATTCGATAATTAGTTGATGCAAAGTTTACGTATAAATACATACCCGAACACATCTATACTTTATTGAAGTACAATCATTCTTGATGAATTTGAATGTATTAGTGTTATGAATTTTTAATTAACTGCGATAGAGGCCTTATTTAGTCCTAGAAATATCTATACAAATTCCGGCAAACTTCGAAGCAGCAAGAAACAACGTAAAGGAAATGTTTCTATAGACTGTAGCCCATCAAGTATAAAAATATCAAGTATCAGCCAAGGAATCAACTCTGAAGTTTGAAGCACACACAACACACACGGAAGAACCGAAAAAATGCAAATTCTCATCTTTAAAAATAACACCAGAGATGGAACCACCAGACGATTTGCTTGACAGCTCGTTTTGCCCAGGATGACTCGTCAGTCATTTACTAAAAGTTGTTCGCACAATATTCGTTTCAAGCAAATTGACGCGATTTGTCGCAGTATTGCTGGTATCGCTTATCTTTGACCAAAAAACGAAGAAAAACAACCGGAAAACTGCTTTACTTCTTTGGTGTAGGTACGTTGGCGCCTTATTTACGCCTTTCCGCATTCCGTAATGTAACCTTTATGATGTTTTTACATGTGCGGAGACAGCGGAGTACATGCAGGAGTACTGTATGTCAAGAAATATTCGTCATAGTTTCTTCTCTAAGTCTTTCGCCTTCTTCACCCCCTTCTCGTTCTACCCTCAAGCTAGATTCGCGACTGTCTTTTGTCTCACCACATGGCTTTCTCATCCCTCTCTCTCGCCCCTGACTAATTCTTCAGTCTGCTGATTGTCTACGCCGGCTCTGACTCGTCTCTTGGCATTTGTTATGTAATCCCAGACTCAACTCTTAGCATCCTTAAAATACAAAACGTAGGGTCTCTAATCTAAAAATGGTGTACGAATGATTTCAATCACCATCCTTTTTCCGACACTGTATAGTTTATATATTTCTGCCTCTCATCATAAGGATAATTGTAACATTGTCTATGGGTTATCGTTGTAGGGCTAAATGTTATTGGGTTCGTAGCTTTGTTGTTGGATCACTTAGTTTTTGATTCTCCAAATCAATCCTTCTCACCCATTTTCATTTAAAATGGCTACTTCTCACTTAGTAAGCCTAAAAATGTTTCTTTGGTAGTTCGAACATCATAGCCTACAAAAATCACTGACATTAGAGTGTTAGACTTTGTATGGTAATTTCTGCTTTTCTATTATATACATGCACTGACCACCCTGTTATACATCTTTTTTTAACGGTTCTATGGTTCTGAACTCTTTTTTTATTATTTCTTTGTCTGTATATGCTTTAATTCTATTTTTTTTTTTTTTTTAGATTGAAATTATGATGGCGCGTTGTTTCTCTTTGATTTTCCTTTGGATTCTCTTGCTAAATAACGCTCTGTCATCACCGGATCCAGCTGAAGTCGTTGGTGAAACAAAAGAAAATGCTCAATTAAATTGGCCTAGAATCTTTAAAACGGAAGGTGTTGCAATTGGAGTGGCATTGATCGTTACTTTGATAGCGCCAATATTTTTTAAAATAATTCTCTCTTGCTTTGGATTTACCTGTCGCGGTAATGTTGATGAAACTTTGCTATATATGACTAATTAATATCATCCTTCGTTGATCTCAGTGTCTTAATTATTGTAATCTTTGGATATTATTTCAGGCGTCTCGGCAGGTTCGTATGCTGCTGGCTATCAATCACACATTGGTGATGTGGAAGCTGAAAGCTGTTTCTCTTGCTTCCAGAGTATGGGCGTTTGTGGCAACTTTTCTGTATACGTTTGTATCGGTCTATTATTTGGTATTCCTGCTGGTGTGATTTCCGGCTATTACGCTTGGTTCTATTTTGCGTGAAATGCATATAAAAATAAATGTACGTGTGCAACAGTTTGATATTGGCAAATTGCATACTAACCTTTTTACTTTTGATACATTTTGTAACACAGAATATGAAAATCTGAATAAATATAACCTTTTTTAAAATGAAAATAGTTAAAAATTCGTTTAGATGCGAGTTTTGTAGTTTATCTATTTATTTTCGCGAACAAAAAACATTTAAACGAGTTTAAGATATTATTTTCTTCAAGAATCAGAATAATGACTTCGAGAAAGATAGAAGAGACGCGCAAGTTTGAATTAAACACGGTGAGTAGTTGAGTACGCATTACTATTTGAGTTTTTTAGGCAATTGTTTGTCATTTCAGTCATGAACAAGTTAATGAATTGATCTGCTGAGAATATTAACAGTCGTGTGAAAATATTTAAATGTAGGTGTGCATTAAATAATCCGATATTAATTCATGATTTCTTCACAAAATGGATCATTCATTAGGAAAAGTTACTTTATCGGAAGTTGCCGAATAAAAACTAGGCCTGTTTTGTGAATGCGAGGGATAGTAGGTAGGAGTGTTTGGAATTTCTTGAATCGAACCTTGAACAGTTATTGGGCGGTAGGAATTCTGTTGAGAATAACTATTAGATGGTGGCCGATAACTTGGAGATTGAGGTTTATTATAGTTTGTTTGGGAAGACACAGTCGGTTGGTAATTTCCTGAAGAAGGTTTATAAGATGACGGCTGGTCATACGCTCCCATTCCTTGAGCTGTTACAACAACCGAATCATATCCTTCCTGAGATCCACTAGAACTGCTAGGTTTGTATGAATTGGAACCTTGCAGGTAACTGTTGGGACTATAAGAAGGAGTGTCAATGATTGTGATTGGTTTGTATTGCTGCTGGTTGTACTGAGGTGAAATTTGGCTAGGATTATACGACGATCCTGTGTTGGATGCTGGACTGTAAGAAGATGTCCCAATTATCGGAGCCACCGAACTAAAAGGATCAGGAATAAGACCAGAAGGACGGTAAGAATTTTGGGATGTTACGGCAGATGCTGAAGGATTATAGTATCCATTTTGAACTGAAGGATTGTAATTATTGTATACGTTATTAGAGGGATAGGTTCCATAAGATGGATTAAAGGAATTGGTCGGGTAAGGAGAAGACGTTGGATTCGAAGGATAATAAGGACCCTGTGCGGCAGCAGCTCCATAAAGACCGTTTGGAGGATATTGACCATATGGAGAGCTTCCAGGATAACTTCCAGCTCCAAATCCTGACTGTTGATACATTGGCGATGGTACCCCTTGATATGGCCCCATAGGTGTCAAGTTTGGTTTGTATCCATCGTATCCACCATACGATGGATAAGGTTGATGGGAATTAAATCCTCCCGGATGAAATCCACCGTATGGAGGAGTGTACGGTGACGGGAAACCGAACATTCCTAATTGTCGAGTTGTTGCGTTTGACGGAGATTCTAAAAATAAAAATAGAACATTTTTTCACAAATATTTCGGATATTTTTAAGAAATCGGCACTATTAGGTTTTATAGCCCTGGTGGTATTTTGTCTATTGACATAATTATAGCCGTGTCCTAAAATCGGGTACTTCAATTCTAAATTTACGATCGAAAATGAGAAGAGGTTTTACACCTATAGACATGAACATCGAGATGACCACCGTTTGTTACGACAAGCGGGTGAACGGAGAAAGAGTTCCGTTACGCAATACGCGTCCTTCACCTCAATACCGGCGTAACGGCGTATACAAAATCAAACAATCTCTGAGCAGGTATATAGCTTAAAGTTGAACATGCAAACTGTTACTTTCTTTCTATATCGATCCGTTTAATATTTCATACCTTCATCCCGTTTGGAACGGACGACAGACGAATCAGCTCCGGATGCCGAAAACAGACACAGTAGTGTAACGAACTGCACAAAAATGGCCCAAAGACCATGATGAATAAGTAAAAATGTTTGAATTTGAATTATAAATGGATTAAGCTTACGATCGAAAAGTTGCTCATGGCGTATATCCCGAAGTTAGAACAGGTTGAGAGTTGGCGTCCGTCTGGTGGGAACTTGAGTTGGGACAATGCTGAAGACTGTATAGAATCTAGCGAACGGTGAAAGTTTCACCCCCCACATGAATCATTCAAGGTCGTGTTTTAATAATGTCTTCGACAGGGATTTCCCATCATAAAATAAATGCTTTCAGCCTTGTTTATCCGCGACTTGTATTAGTTTCCTCTGACATCATCGGGCAGAACAAATGTTCGACTCCCGTTACCATGTCACAAGAAAGGGCGTTAGATTTTATTTTTAACTTTTTCATGGAAATAAAAGAAACACTAAGCCAGTTTCTTATTAGCCTTGACATTCATCGGTTGGCCTATTGCATTGTGAGTAAAAGAGAAATCTCACACCGTCAAAAAAAAAAGTAAATGTGGCATCCTGCCCATGGTCGATTGCCTTGCAGTCCGGGACAATAACTGTCGTCTTTGCCCTTTCGTTTGATTATTATATGTACACCTTAGTTCTTTTTTTAGACGAGAATGCCTTATAGGCTCTACCTATTGAAACAGTTATATATGTATAGGCTACTTCCTTCGAAATTACTCCCCTTCAGCACCTAATAAAATTCCCTGGTGGTATATAATCAACTGTGTAATAGGCAATAAAAGCAAAATCTTTTTTTAATGCGAAATCAATTTGGAACATAAAACAAAGACCGGGAAAACCAGAGTTAAAGTGGAAATTCATTCGCACAGAATAGGGAATTCCGTCGAAATTTCAGATTTCAGGTAACTTTTCAACAATGTAACTTCATGATTCCTGAGAAATTTATAGGAATTTTGTTATAGTTTTGTAAGCGATTTCCGATCAACTATAGGATGTTTTCCATTAATATTTATTCAGTTGATTTGCGCTTCCATAAATATTTTATTTATCGAACCACAATGATCCAATAAGTTAATGCCTATATTCTGAGTTAAAACAACGTTTAATCAATAGCTACAGGATTGTTCTTGTTAATCGTTTGCAGGGGCGTGCCTAGACCACCCTTACACATAATAGCAATCGTATATAAAGTGATTAATGAGTATTGCGATTGATAAAAATCCCGCAAAGTAAGAAATTCCTACTCTGCGAAATATATGTGTGTCGGTACTCGTTACTCGTTGCTCTCCATCACAGAGAATTAATTGGCAGTTCAGTTGACAGTTTTTCCGATTGAGGGCAAATCAAGTTGGCTCAATTCCAATCCCGCGGTATTATTCAGTATTATAGCTCTACATTTGCAAAAAAAAAATTGTTTTGAAATGGGTGAGGGTGGGGGTGAGCCGAAGCAGGAAATGAGGCCATACTATTGAACTACATCCAAACCCTTTATTAGTCGGTCAAGTAAGAAATAAACTGAGTTTTTTCGCTACACGCGCAAAATTACTACGTTGTATAATACTACTTAAAGTGACAGAAAGAGTGTTCAAGGTTTGTCCTAGTACTATTTTGATCCCGGTGTACACTAGATACAGATAATTAATGAGCACTTTTTAAAAAATGAACTGGACACGCCACATTATAACGTGAATCTTAATTAATTTATGAATTGAAAATTGTAATAAGACATGTTCCAAGAAAAGAGGAGAAAAACTGTACACCGTAATCATCCACCGTATTTGTTTGTAATACGACTTCCATCATGTAGCCTCTTGTTCTATATTTCGGCAGAATAGAATGGCACCGTCATATATATAATATATAACGTACAAAAATGAATTTGTTGGCTGCATTATTCAGATAGATTTACTTTGCATAATGAGTCATATTAGAAATGGAATTACATGTTTCCACTATAATTATGGCTTAAGTTGTTGAAGAACCTTGGTGTTCTTCAGATGAAAGGTTTAAACTAAGGACTGACCCAAAAAAATTATTGCCCGACGCAAAAAAGAAAATTCAATTAGTTAAAATCTGGATTATACTAACCAGATGTTCCCGTCGGACCTGTTTGATGGATGACTCTTTATTCGCTCCAGACGTACGTATAGGAATGCCGGAATGGTACGTGATTTACAGTAATAAAGTAACAGAATTACCAGCATATGTATTAACTGTACAATTGTACATTATATCTTAGGGCTTTGTAGCAAGATGAATCACTTTGTTTTTGTTATCTTTCCTTTTTAAAAATGTAAATTAGTCAAACATTTCACTCGCATTCACTTTCAACTACGTACGACGGTTGAATTTGATTTATAAAATTGGCTCGAGTGGGCTTGGCCTGTCTTATTTTAGCAAATGCTATATTCGCCAACGAAACTATTCCTTCAATAATTGTATCCGTCTGTAATGTTGAACTCAAATATTTTGAAGGAAAACACTAGTTTGTCATTATTATCCACGACATAAGTTGCGTCGAATTTCCTTGGATGAATCGACTCCATAATTCGGTCTGTTTCATCAATAAAAAAATGCGTGATTCACTATTCCGCACTGCATGTTTAGGAATGAATTCCTGCCTGTATCTGTAATCGATTCTACGCAGCAATGTTATATACTACGTTGGTTCCACAGTCATAACAGTGTGAGCGTGTAAAATTATTGCCCGCGATTCTATATAATTTTCCCGCGAATCACGCCGCCTCAAAGTCAAATCGTATATTATTCAGACTCGATAGCGTCGACGCAGTTATTTTTTATGATTTTGCGGTTGGTGGAGGCTTCGAAGAAACTAGGCTAAATGGCTAAATAGGCTAAATGTCAACAATAATAATATTCTACTTTATAAGGTTAACATAAGGAAAGTGCGTGGAAAGAATGGAACGGAATGGTTATATTAGTTATGATACCAAGCTCGTGCGGGAGTGACATTCCAGTTACATTACTTAAAAACAATCTATATACGGGCAAGGAAAATGTCATTTTCATCACGCGTAGTCAATTAATAATTTATTCTTCCCTTGTTTTCCACATCGTGTAGCATAACAACGAGACAAATAAAACAAAAAAACAATCGCGTTTTAATAAAAATCAAAGACACTGTTCGTGACGAGGGTCTGCCATGCGCCGTGTTCACTTAGAGCGGTCGAGTTCATGGTGGATCTAAACTAGATAAACCGTCTGGTACAGCACAATCGTTTTGACCTCTTTATTATATTGACGTGGCGTCGGTGTTCTAGACTGCTTGGTTCAACATTTGCCGCAAGTTATAATATCTAGCGGACGTCAACCGTGGGTTTACCAAATCGAAAATACGTTTCCGCTCTAGATTCGTAAAAATGAACAGCCAAACTCAAACTGCCAAATCTTTTACACCGATATCAGCAGTCGTGACACAGTTAGTGAATCACAATCGAGGTAAGACAATTTGCAAATTTAAATTTTTTCTAAATAACGCATCCATGGATTTGGAATGAATGTATAGGTTGAACACAGTGATTTGTGATGAGATTGATATGATGGTTCATCGTAGTTTTTTTAAAAAGGAGATCTTAGAGTTTTTTAGCTAAGCGACGTGGTGACACCTACTGTACAAAATAAGAAATTATTTGACGCAAGTTTACATAACGAAGGCAGAAAAAATGCGTAACAATAAGTCGAAGCGAATCGTAAAAATCTTTTTTATTATAACGACGCGCAATGAAAACTGTTTGTTACGAGGAAAACAATTGAAATTAATTACTTTACAGTAGTATACCAGTAAACTGAAAGTGTACTATCATTTTAAAGACTCGTATGTGTTTTTTTAATGTGTGCATGTAGCATTGCTGCAGCTGGTATACATACCCACCATAAAACTCAAGTTCTTCCATTCACTAAAACTGTTTTCTTTTTATAATTAGCGATCCAATTTTCTTCATACCTGCAATGAACAGCTGAAATAGTGTCCGTGAAATAGATAAGGTCGAACTCCACTGTTAACCACCTACATACTGCCATCCTACGTAACACATTAGTTCCCTCCGGAGTGCCGCTATTCTATCCAAAAGAGTTGGACGGCGATATTATGCATTACCTTGAGTGGTTTATGTATTCCTGGCATGATGGGAATGGTTATGGAAAGACAGAATCACGATTAAATTTAGACCCGTCAAACTTGCCTTTTTTCTTAATAGCTTTTGCAGCTAATCGCTTGTCTCGAACGCACCTCCCGATTGCACTACTGTTTATTTTTAGAATTTTCCGCTGTGCGTTGATGTATGAAGTGGAAACACCCACATGCTGCCTTTGGCGATATTGCAGCGTCGTCGTGAGCTACTTTATTTAGGCCTATACACATGGCTCGCACGATTCTCTTTGCTATTGTTCCATCGAACAGAAACGCGAATTGGATGGGAATTTTTTTTTTATAATTGGGATCCATGAGGTGAAAGGCAACACTTTCCATTTAGGTTATTGGCCAGAGTTGGCTTCACGATTCTATACAACAGTCTCCGCAGTAATAAAGCACATAAGAATATAATAAATATATGTGTCAGACGTGTGTAGGTCATTCGTTTTACCTTGACCTCACACTTGCGTTGTAAAACGAAAATCTTCTTCTTTTGAGTGTTGGACGGAATAATAACAAGACACTGGCCATTAGGGCCGTGGATGGCAATTATTGTTGAGCGATCCACCACCGACGTTCGTGTCGGATGACTCTAGATGTCTCTGGTAACGCAAACCGGCTGCAATAACAAACCGCGAGAGCGGACGATAGTTACGTTCTCTTGTATCAGGATGGATAGGAACAAAAATCTGCGCTGTTTGGACCCTGAATTACCTCTTGGTTACAGCGCAGAGTCTGGCGCATTTGACACCCGATAACTAAAAGGAAAAATAAAAAAGAATCTGGCGATAATATGCCAGAAAGGTTTATTTACATTTGTGTCTTTCGCTCGGTGTTAAGAAGAGGCGGTTTTGATTTTCGTTCCTTCTTTAATAGATGTATAATATATACATGTGTGTGTGAGGGTATATTCTCGGCTGACAAGAGCAGAGAGAACCGACTTTCACGTGAGTGACGGATGGTTGATCTCTCAACGGAAGTTCTCAACGAAGATCATAATCCTGTCGATTTGGTTCACGGAATCATGGACAACACAATTCGCAAATCAATCACTTCTTTTCGATTTCTTTCCTTTTAATATTTAATGGCAAATTTGAATCGAATTTTTTCGACTTTAGAAATACAGAAAATGGGGTCGATGTTTTACAAAAACTGAAAAACAATTTTTTAAAAATTCACGCGTTAAAAGCAAGTAATAAAAGGTTCCCAGAAAATCTTCCCCGGCTGGACGGATTCAAAGAAAAAACCCTTTCTATTCATCCGAAATGACTTGTCGTTTCATTCATCAAGACTAAGAGAGCTAGGCTATTATCAAATGTGTTTGTTTGAAGAATTCATCTGTAATTTTTAAAAAAAGAATATGACGCTGTTGAATAACGTGACGTAATGTGATGGAAATGATGGAGTGGGTCATTGAATTTTTATAAACAAAAACACGAGATTGTTTATTTATTTGAGTTCCCAGGCGCTACACAGCTGTTTTGAATTCATTTTTTTTTTTTTTTTTTTGCGGGTAAGAGGGATTGCGTAAATAAACGTTCTATATAGATAATAATCAGCTGGCAAGTGTAAAAAGAGCTTGTATAATACGATGAGATGCGGTATTATTCAAAGCATTTACTACAGTCGTTTATTAGAACAAAATACAAAACCGGGTGAGTCATTTACAAAATGAATCATGATTGACGTTACAATACGGAACGTGTAATGATTGACAGAGGATATAGTGGAATTTTCATAAATATAAATGAGCTGGATACTGCATCATCATCTGCACCAGTGTATGTGCTATGGATTTTATTTATTAGACACCACTCCGTTAGATTCACTTTATCACACTGCAAACACGTCTGTAGCGTTGTGGCCTGCCTAGTCAGGTGCGCAGACAACTGGCGGCCACTATCGATTTTTGTAAATTTTTGTTCATTTTGTTTATCACGACAAATCCGCTGTTTTTTTTCGAAAACAATAGCCAAAAGTTGAAAGAAATAAAGAGTCGCAGTTTAACAGGTTTCGAAAACACTTTCTACATCAGTCCTGTTATAGGCCTATTGATTGCAAAAGAATCCAAAATGATATTATGCTAAAATAATAATAAAAAAGGGCCTTACTTGGACTATTGCTGTCTAGGTGACACACACACTATTTAGGAGATTGAGAAAGTAACAAACATTCATTGTATAAATGTGCTCCCGAAAATGGTGGTATGTGCTCTGAAAGAACATTTTATCTTCTTCTGCCGTCTTCTGCAATTTAAATTACCTAACAGTCTAGACAAACAAATTCTGAAAATCGAGGACAGCTTCTAAGAATTGACCAAAAATATATTCGCAATTCAGTCCGAAATCATCAAACAAGAGAGATAGAATTATGAAATAAACCACCAGACAATATTCAGATCAAAGTCGGATCAGACAACGATACCAGCGCAGCGTTTCAATGTGCAATAGTTGCGAAGATGCAATTATAAAATCCACAAGACAAGGCTCATTGATGAATGATCTGAATGCGATGCCGTAGAGCGTGACAAAGTCGCTATCACGATGTCACAGGACAAACCTTAGCGTCTTTTCTTTCCTTTTTTTTTGAAAAATCAACTTTTGAAACAATGACGAGGAAAGTTGGTGTCCTACATCCAGGGAAACCCCAATTTTCGATATTTTTCGGTCGACTTGGTTCAAAGCGAAACTAATTTCCTTCTCCGTAGTTTCTATGAGATCTCCAACTTTTATATACATAAATTTCAATGACAAATTGTCGTTATATTCTATTTTGATGTGGGCGTCTCTTCTGCCCCTGAATATTTATACTCTTCAATCTTCATCTCATGTGAGCAAAGGGACCTATTTATTCCTTTAGGCAACCAATCCTAAAACCAGGATGGCTTCGGCACCACCTCGTTCAAGGTTTTTTTTTTCTTTTTTTACACCAAGTTAAAAAAAACGCGTGTGGACGCTCAGTTGTTTTATTTTCTTCTCCATCCCCTGAAGCCAGGAGCAGACGAAGCTCGAGCTAACTGCTAGATAACCGTTGACGTCAAAAGAAAATCCGAGGCCGCATGTTGTCAGTCGAGTTTCTCAACTTCCAGTGGAAGGTTCTACTTGTATTTTTTGCCCGACGGTTTTCAAAGTCGGCAGCCCTTCCCTATCTGTCTGACAAAAAATGCTTTGACAGAAAGTCTTCCTATATAAAACTTCTTTTATACGTTTCTCTTTCCAGTGTCATCTGGAACAATGTTCTGACGTGTTCATCGGATAACTCCTCTGCTGCACTGCGCACTTGAGCAAAAAGCTTCTCTTGAAAGCTTTGGAAATTGTGAAATTAACGACATCGACAAATCATTACTCATTCGATAATGAGTATTAAACGGACGCTGGTGTTCTTTGTGCTTTATGTGGTAGCCAGCGAGCTAACTACCAACATCACAGCACTGAGCGAAGTTCCTTTGCATGGCCACTCCACCATCCAGTATGTGGACAATCCTGTTGGATCACCTTCTGGTATTGTCACTTTGCCATCTGCAGTTCCTCATGCTGAAGACAGATCAGGTAATAGATTATTGGGTCACGTATAAACAAATAATATTTTACACCACCAGGAAATATGAGAAAAGAAAGAAAAAAAAGTCAACGTCACTTGGTGGAAGTTTGGAAATGAACACCACAAATAGTTCTGAGGGCAAAATAACTTCCTTACAGGAAACCTCAGAGGAAACCTTTTATCCACCACTGATTTGTTTCAAACTGAACAATCATCATGAATCAACCATTCTCTAGTTTTGCAACAAGGAAAACTAGACCATGACACAGAGAACCTAATGAAAATTTATCATACATAGCGATCGATAAAAGTGTTCAACCGAAAACTTTTGACACTAACCAATGCCCAATGTTTTGATCCGTTTGGAACGTATACTTAATCCACTCAATTTTTATGTAGGCCTAGCCGATGCTGGATTTTCTCCTTCTGTATCGACCGGTGATCATTTGGGAGATGGAGGCGGTCATCCTGCTGCTGCTGATCATGGAACAGCTGGTGGTCACGAAGGCATCCACGTTTTTACAGCCGAGTTTGCTCGTGTCGAGATTCCGTTCATCATCTCACTTTGGATTTTCTGCGCGAGTTTGGCAAAAATTGGTAAGAATTAATTTGAATCAAAATTTATATATTTATATCGATAGTCGGGTCTTTCCATCTGGAAAAAAAAAACTTGGCTAATTAAGCACAGTAAACGCGTGTGTGGGATCTGCCGTCCTCGATTTCGTGATTACCGGACGCGTGAGTCGTTACACGATAAACCTTTCACTGAGTATAGTGCATATAGTGGCAGATGGTTGAATGACCTACAACTTTGCTCGCTCTCGTTCCCTGCATGACGTCATCAGGTTAACGTGAAGGCAGCAGCAGCAGCTCTCTTATTTTCTTTTTTCTTTTGAACTTCTTTTGAAAGAGTTGCCGATTCAGCAGAGGCACTAAGCAATCCACAGCGGGGGGGGGGGGGGTTACCTCACAGCCTTTCGTTTTTTTCCCCTTCGTTTCTTTTTGTCCTCAAAAACTCGCATAAAATTAAGATATGTACCATGTCTTTACTTACCTGAACGTGGTTCGCATACGTGTGTGGATAATTGATTCTCATCAAGTATGGTATTTGTACATTGTGCTGTGCTGCATGTATACATATTTCTTCGTTTCCATTAAGCTGTTGAGAGCCAAACCGCTAATGGCAATATTTTAAGGCTGTTGGGCGACAGAACGAGTTTAGTGTCCGAATGCATGAATAGAAAATGTATATTTGTACGTTTATTTCCCTTACAGCTGGAAGCTTAAAGTGTAGGGCAAACAGGTCAAGGGAGTCAAGAAACAAGTGACAAAGTGAATGTGTGTGCAGAAATAGGCGAGAAAGAAGAGAGAGGATTATTGTTATTATTAGGATTATTGCGCCAATGCACGGAAGATAGAGGTCAAGAGAGGTCTTTTTTATTTTTATGTTAATCATAGCCTTATTCATAGGAGTCATGTCTCGTGAGAAAAAGAAAAAATAATAGAAAGATATTGCACCTTGGCGTGGAAATAGCGCTTGTGGATTTTGCCAGTCATTCACCTTCAAGGGTCGATTTCGCCAAGTGAGCTCGTCTTCGTGACCCGACCAACTATTCTATGTTCCATTCTCTTTGCTTTGCGTGCGAGAGAGAGAGAAAGAAGTGAACCAAAATAAGAAGTAGCCATCTTTGTTTTCCCCAGAGAAAGTCGGTTGACATCAGGGCCCGATCGATGGTTAGAGCCCGAATCTAGTAGTAGCTGACGTCCGGATGCGTCTTCTTCATTCTGCCTTTCTCATTTTTAATCCTTGACGCAGATCGGCAGATGAAAATAAGCTAACCTGCGCTTTTGTTTCATGGCCTTGTGCGGACTATCTTGCGAAACCGGCCATCGATCCGTTAGAGTGATGCATTTTGTTCTTACGGCCATGGAAAGGGAAACAAAAATGCGTTAAGTTTTTTTGCTACAATTATCGCTGAAACGAGCCGGATCGAGCCGGTTTATTCATCCTCGCTGTTGGTTCTTCAAACAATCGAGTAAAAAAGACCTTGGCTAAACGACGCACGCGTGTTTTGCGAACCGCACAGACAAGAGACCGCACGTTTTTCAGAATATTATGTCTGTATTGCTTTTTTTCGGTTTTCAATGAAAAAGTAAGGCAGCCACAAGGAGAAATGAAACACAAGGGGGGGGGGGGGCTATTTTTATTTTTATTTTTCTAGTCAAGAAATATCATACCCCAAAGAAAAAGAGAAATTGTTATTGTCTTTTATTTTTCAGCTAATACAACCAAATGATGCTTGCGCATCACCGAAAACCACATCACGGATCTGGAAAAAAAAGAAACAAGTCAATGTTTTCTCTTTTTTGTCTCTTTCGAAAGAGCATCAGGGAAATCCGGTCGTCGTGCATTTTTCCCGTTCACTGTCTCTCTCTTATTTTTTTTTGGATTTTTTTTTTTTGGGGGGGGGGGGAGAGAAATGGCATAGCTCATCCAAGGTCTCTTGATGCAGGTTGAAGAATTTAACGTTAGCATACGGTATCCACCCAAAGTTATAGCATCATCCTCTTCTTGGAAGTGATTCACGTTTTCTTTCATTGTTGATCGTTCTTCCTGATCTTCCTTAAAATCCAGTTCTCCTTCAAAAGACAGCAGCATGCGTCGTTTATCACGACGTTTAACAACAACAAAAAAATTTCGACAAAAAACAGGACCGGTTTTTACGTTAAATATACTATAGGAGATATTTTCGACCTTGATTATTGTGCCCTTTCTCTCTTTTATGTGTTGGAAACGAGATGCGCGTGTTTGGGCCTCTCTCTTTCCGCATTACACGTATGTAGTTGTCGTGCCACTCCGTACCACGTTGTTGTTTTTTAATTCTTCGTTTGAAACACCGACTTGAAAACATAACAAAACATACCTTTCTAATATACAATGACGAAACACCGACTGCAAATACATTTCCTGGTTTGTTTTTTATGATAAAGTCTGTTATTTTCATTGTAGTAATGAATGATTTGAAATGAAAATGAATTTCCTGATGAAATAGGTTTCCATATGGCGCCTAAACTTTCTTCGATCTTCCCTGAATCCTGTCTCCTCATCGTCGTCGGTATCGTCATCGGCTTACTGCTCTTTCACACCAACAGCGCCGGCGTTTCGCCGTTGACACCGACGACCTTCTTTTTTTACATGCTGCCTCCCATCATTCTTGACGCCGGTTATTTTATGCCCAATCGACTCTTTTTCGACCACCTGGGCACTATTCTCCTTTTCGCTGTTATTGGGACAATTTGGAATACTGTTTCCATAGGTAATTATTAGAGCATTACCAAGAGTGCCAGCTGTATTGTTCTGCTGGATACGCTCACTTTCACTCAATTTCGTTTGTTTATTACAGGCCTGGCTCTCTGGGGCTGTGGTTTGACTGGCCTTTATGGCTTCGACTTACCTTTGCTGGACACGTTCTTATTTTCTGCTCTCATCTCGGCTGTCGACCCGGTCGCTGTACTTGCCGTCTTCGAGGAAATCCACGTCAATGAAGTTCTTTACATTGTCGTGTTTGGCGAGTCTCTTCTTAATGACGCCGTCACTGTCGTAAGTATCACTTTCAAGTACGGGCAACTATTCATATTAGGGACGAGGAAAATTGTGAGAAATAGAGCGCGGAATTCAGTACAGACTTGGATTGCATGTGAATGCGATGGGGAAAAAAACAGACACACAATGAAAAACCAAAAAAAGAAAAATAATAAACGGTTGGATGAAATTGTTTCTTTTTTTCCCGCTTGGTTTGTTTGTGCCAATTTCAGGTTTTATACAACATGTTTGACGCCTACGTTGGTATGGGCCAAGAAAACATCAAATACACCGACATTTTGTCTGGTTTCGCCTCCTTTATTGTGGTTGCGCTCGGTGGTACTCTTATCGGCATCATTTGGGGCTTCCTCACGGGTTTCGTCACTCGTTTTACCAACCATGTGCGTGTCATCGAGCCCATCTTCATTTTTGTTATGAGCTATTTGGCTTACTTGAATGCTGAAATCTTCCACATGTCTGGCATTCTAGCGTGAGTATACGTTCATTTCTATTGTGGTCAAGTCTTCTTCCATTGTTGTGATTCCATCATTCTTATAATAATAATACGATAACGCAGAATCACATTTTGTGGCATCACTATGAAGAACTATGTTGAAGGCAACATATCTCCTAAATCGCACACAACCATCAAGTACGCCATGAAAATGTTGAGCAGCAGCTCGGAGACGATCATCTTCATGTTCTTGGGTGTGAATACCGTCAATGATCAGCACGACTGGAACACGGCCTTCATCTTGCTGACAATTCTTTTCTGTTCAGTCTTCCGAGCGATTGGTAACCTCGACATCATGATTTCCATCTACTTGCCATTCTTTTGTTTTGTTTTGTTTTTTTCTAAAAGCTTTGTGATTTCCAGGTTGCATCATGCTGACGGAGTTAGCCAATCGTTTCCGTCTGCATAAATTAAATCACGTTGAAAAGTTCGTCATGTCTTACGGTGGATTGCGTGGAGCAGTAGCTTTCGCTTTGGTATTGCTCGTCGACAAAAACAAGGTCAAGAAGCAACCGCTTTTCGTCACGGCCACAATCTCCGTCGTTTACTTCACGGTCTTCTTCCAGGTATGAGAATGTGTTTTTTGGACTTGCTATAATGAGAACTCGTTATACAACTGAATCTATTTTTGATTCTACACTCGTAGGGAATCACCATCAAACCCTTGGTCAAATATCTTAAAGTGAAACGAGCCAATAAGTTTGAAAAGACTATGAATGAACGACTCCACGAGAAGGTGAAAACGACTTTAGTTGAATGATACGTGTGGGATTTGAAGTTATTTGATATTTTCATCACTTTTTATAGCTCGTGGATTACACCATGGCTGGAATGGAAGATATTCTGGGCCATACCGGAAACTTGAAGATCCGTGATAAGTGCGTTAACATTATATTCCCTACCCACGTAGACAGCTAAACGACGAGATTTACTTACGTATTCTATGACAGGTTTAAGCAGATTGACAATAAATACATCCGGCCGTGTCTGATCCGAGAGCATGCCGCCCACGAACCTAAGATCTTGGAGACTTACTCAAAATTGACCATGCGTGATGCTATGGATTTCATGCGACGCAATGCGACTTCCTCCAATCTGAACGGTGGCAACTCCGAATCGATGGCTGTCCTTTTCCGTAATTACACCGCAAACAACTTGAACAACAGGTAATCATTTGTGAAACAACTAAAGAATGAAAGAAGAAATGGAAATATTTCAACATTTTTACGCTCAAAGTGCAAGCATGGCTCAAATGGATCATGGATGGAATTTGGACATTGGAGAGTTGGCTTACAGCCCGTCGGCTCGCGATCTTTCCGACGCAAAAGTACATCACATGCTATCGGAAGAGTTATGGAAGCCATATCGAAGGGTAAGTCTCAATTCACGTGGGTTGAATCGAATGTGTAGGATGTACTTACCTTGAAAATGCTTCGTCATTCAGAGTTCCCGCCGACTTAGCTATTCCCGTCACGCCGTCAATGACCACGACCTGTCATCGTCTCATCACGTCAATCACAATATGCACATGCATATCCGGCGGATGGTCAGTGAAACTGTTCGCAAACAGCATTCCAAACGTGTTAAACGCCACAGGGTATGAACGATAACGACACAAAAATTTCAAGGTTCCCCTTACACAACTCACGAACATTTTTCATCATCAAGGATCCGCACGCAAACGGAAGCGGAGAAGGTGGTTCCCGGAATGGCACAAAATCTGTTTCGTTCAAACCGCTCAAAGAAAATGGCCTGGAGAAAAAATTACATGATGGTAATCTTTCTTTGTCTTTTTTGACTATGTATTTTATAAAAATAATCACGTTTGCTCAGCTGATGGAGGGCACCGTACACTGAGACCTGTCATGTACTAGTCTTTTTGGCCATGCATTTTCCTTTCATGTGCGCTCTTTAGTAAATTTGCATGTTTGACTTGTTAGATTATTTGCACGCGGTAATCAAAGAAGTATCCGAAGCTGAGGAGAGGAATTTGTCAATCGACGACACTGGAGCGCAAGCTGGAAGCACAGAAGATCTGGATGGCGATGGTGCTGGTGGTATCACCTTTACCGCACGGAAAGCGTCTAGTAAGTTGATTGTTATTCTCCGGGTTGATCTAGGAGGGTATAGTAATGTGTGATAATGTATAAAACTAGCTTAGTTTATAAGGAAAAAACAAATATGTCAATTATTTATAAAAATGGCGTATAGTCGATCCAGTACTGTACAGCTACGAGTCGGCAATGGCCGAATTGATTAACAATCAGCAAATGGCACTGGCTGGTTTGCTGGCCGCTAGTGCCCTGGCCCATTTGCCAGTTCAACCGGAATTGTCGCCGATCAGGTCACCTGAGCCACCACCATCATCAGATTCTTCTCGTGGCAAACGACTTGAAGTCGATGGTAAAGGTGCCATAAAAAAATCACCTGCACCGCCATCACGTCAAATTCCCAGCAAATCGAAGCCAATCCTCGGCTACGCCGAGCCCGCCACTGGAATTCCATCGGCCGTGCTGGAGCAGGCCAGACTTCAGCAGCATCGATTGCGTTTCTTGTTGGAAAGACAGAGACAATCCCTTAAACGCGTCATGTCACTCGGTAAAAATGAAGAGCGAAACTAAGAGAGAAAGATGGGAGAGACAGGGGATGATGAAAGGCTAACAACGGATCAGGTGGAGGAAGACGGTGTGCATTATTAATACGGATATAAATAACATTGGACCGATTGACGCAATGATTTAAAAAAAAAGAAACAAATATTTAACTCAAATCAATTTGGGTGACGAGAAAATAACACTTTTTGACTGCCTCATCCAACGATTGCGTGTTTTCTTTTTAACCATGAAACAAACAGTTCTGCGGGCGCCAAAGGATCCATCCAGACTTTCGCCGTACAATATGCGACGGGGCTCCCGTTCGCCAACGGGTTTTCCAGACTCCTCTTGGGGAGGTGAAGGTCAGGGCTCAAATGCGGGTGTTGTTACGCACATTAATTGCCTTGATTTCTTATTTTTTTTCTCTCTCTCTCTCTCTTATTTTTTCCTCTTTCTCTTCTTCTATTACTGTTTGACGCACCACATCGAACAATATTTTTTTTGGTCAGGTTACGGTGTCACTTTTCCCCTTTATTTCTTTTTCATTTCGACTTGCTTCACTGAAATGGCTTATCCGTTACGTTGTTTTTTGTTTTGGCTGTTGAAAACGACTGATTAGCCTTTGCTCAGTCATTATTCTGGATCTATCACGACTCTGTTTTCTTCGTCGGTTGTGGTTTGCATGTTTACTGGTTGGACTTCTATTTTTTTTTTAAATTCTATGTTGCACCGACAGGTATTGTTTCGGTCGTCAATTTTTTTTAAATGAAATGTTTCATTAATTAGGAGAAGCTCATCCGTCAACACCGACAGCCGCTGAAATGCAGCTTCCATGGAAACGAGACGATGCCGACGATATGTCCACATTTGCCATCAAGCAGAGCGAATTTCCGCTTTGGGTAGACAATAAAGAGTACAACAACTATTACTCGCCCACCAACACTTTCTTAGGTAGAATCGAAATTGTCTTATTTGATATTCGTTTAGGCTTTTGTTTTTAACGTTGGACTGGTTTTTTGGTTTGCAGGAGAACTGGACAAGAAGAAAACCCAACACCCATCTGTTATCGATATTTTCACCAAGGAACATCGTACAACGGCGGAATTGCCAGAGCGTGGTGAAAACACCCTTTCAGCACCTGCTTCTTTTGACGTCACGTTGACCATACCGGAGGAGAACTCCAAAGAAGACGAAGAAGACGAGGTGAATGGGAAAAAATCAACAAATGACAACGTTTGCCATGCCTAAATTAGGAAGAGATCAACGAAGAGTCTCTAATTGTTTATATCTTAACATTTTTCTTCCATTCATTTTAACGTTTGACACAAAAACAACTAGGAAGTGAAGGGGAATATTCTTCTCATTCTCTCGAGTAATAGCCCTCCCCCCCCCCCCCTATCTGATCCTTGATCTGCCTTGAATGAGTGCATTAGTTCTTATTAATGATTTGTGACAAGTCACTTCTATTATGTTTTATTGAAAAGAGTGAACATGGGAAAATAAGCCTACATTGTTTGTAACTGCGGTTTAAGGGTTGTGACCGAAAGTACCGTCATGAATTTCAACAACACATCAGCGCAAAATAAGCTTCCCGGAATTTCTCATCAGTCGTATATTTTTAGAAATCTCAGTTTTTTATTCATTTTATGAAATTGATGCAGAATCCCCCATGTTTTCGCATACATTTTTTTTTTAAACGTACACATTCCCTTCTCCCCTCCCAATTTATATTTTTGTCCGATTCTTTAACACCGTTCCGAAGGATTCAAATGACTAATCTTCATCCATTCGTGTGCCCAATTTTAGAACTTCTGTAAAATTACTGGCCTTCGCATTTGATTTATTAGTTTATAGTTGATGAGCTGTGAGACTGGGTGAAAAAAAGTTTATCCGCACACATAAAATTTCTCAGCTGGTAAAGCCAGATCTGTAACTCTGGTAAAGCTACGTTCTTCCCTTATAGTTGAGATAAAATAAAGGTGATTCCTTATGCTGTCCTGTCATAATACTGATATCGACAAAAACACAAAAATTAGATACTACATATTTCTAGTACTTGCGATAAATAAAGATTTCGTGCGCTTGCTAGTGTGTTTCTGATTTAAAATATTGGACGGTTGGCTGGTTGCTTCAGTTAATAGCTTGATTAGTAATATTCCTATAAGTTCTTGCATAGCTGAAATTTATAACTTAACGTTAAAAATAGTAATCTATTGATTTCCTTTCACTTTAATATCTGGCGCTCTGCTGCTCTGCGTTACTTCGTTTCTTACTGGTTAGAATAGTCTTCTGTTTCTCGTAGCAGACCACGTTTTATTTTTGACACATTTTCATTTTCTCATGTGTGAGTAATTGATTTGAACATACTCACGAGGAACTAACTAGTAACTATACTCTGCACGTGTCTTAAAGTGGATAGCAAAGTGGTCGACCTTACGATTTGAAGAGAATTTTTGTGGGTCATCAAAGGCATTAATGTTTATACTGTTTTCTGTGATCGCCAACGCTTAAAACCTTCTATAGCATATAACTACCTTTTTCGTGTTTCTTATAAATTCTAAACATGGAAGTGGATAATGTAAATGTAAAATTAGAGGTACAGGAGTTGATGGATGAAAACCTGTCTGCTGAACCAGAGTCAAATTACTGCTTAAAAAATGAAGAAATACCACCATTAGACACAGTGAAAATTGAGAATAATGAAAATTCATCAACCACACCAGAACACAAAGAAGATATTGAAGATGGTGCTGATAGAAATTTAGATCCTTACGCCTATCTTCAGCGTCCAGAGTTTTGTTCTGAAAACTTTAAAATTGAAATCATGAATCTGCCAAAATACTATGGGGCAGGGGTAAGATTGTTTCAAACTAATAATCTGTCATAACTTGAAACAGTTTTTATCTTTAAATATTGTCTCTTAGCACTTGAAAAAGTTTCTTCAAAGGCAAGACATCAATACAAGCAAAATGAAGCTGATGAAAGGCTATGTTTTTGCTTCTTTCCGAAGTGAAGAAGAACGAGATAAGGCTATGGGCAAATTGAAAGGTATTGTGTACAAAGGCAACACACTAGATGTTAAGGTAAATGTCATCAAATTTTGAACTTCACTGATATAATTTTAAAAATTGTTTTCAATCTTGTTTTAGCTAGCAAAGCCTGTGCAGGATCCTCTAATAAAAAAGAGGAAAGCTGAGGCTGAGGCTGAAGCAGGGGCAGATGGGGAGAAAAAGGCTAGAAAAGAATTGGAATGTGAAAAACTTACAATTACTGAGCAAATAACTAAGAAAACTGTGCCTTATGCAGGAAAAGCATATGCAGAACAGTTATCACTTAAGAAAGAAGAAATGTTAAAAGTTTTAAAGAAACTGACAAAAGAAGTTCGAAACGCGCATCCGAAAGCTGGAAATTTCATCCAGAGCAAAAAGGTTGCACTTGGAGCTATTTGCGAATTCACCGAAGTGATTCCTTCACCTGTAATCGAAAAATACAGGAACAAGTGTGAATTTACTGTTGGTAACTGAGCATTCTAAAAACGTTTAATAGTAATTTGAATGTATAGCATAAACTACTTTCATAGGTGTGAATCCAGAAACCGATGAACTAACGTTGGGATTCCGAGTAAGCACTTACAAAGAAGGTTCTTATGCTGTTGGACCCGTTTCCCATTTAGCATTCATATCCGATGCCATGAGAGAAATCGTTCGTGTTTTTGAAGAACACTTTAGAGCTTCAGGTCGCAAGCCTTATAATCCTGAAGACCACTCAGGCTTTTGGCGGCAAGTTCTTGTTCGCACTAATTTGGCTGGAGAAGTTTTAGCCATTGTACAGGTGCATCCACAAAATCTTTCAACCGAAGAGATAGATTCGGTCAAGAGTGAATTGAAAAAAGTCGCTGAGGCTAATAAGGTGGTTTCGCTGTATTTTGAAGCCGTTGGTCCGAAAAAGTCGGGAGAGGATCCGCCGCTTGAGCATTTAATGGGCAGCGCTCACTTAGTTGAGAAGTTATGTGGCCTCGAGTTCTCGATATCTCCCCTTGCCTTTTTTCAGGTTCTTTAGATTGAAATTATTTGTCTCTTTTTCTATAGCATAATTTGAGAAACAACAATTTTAGGTGAACACTTTAGCGGCTGAGGTGCTTTACAACAAAATAGCTGAAATAGCAGAAATAGACTCTAATACTAACATCATGGACGTTTGTTGTGGTACAGGAACCATTGGCCTATCACTAGCAAAGGTAAACATAGATCTTCACAATACCAACATGTTGCTAAATGAATGGTTGTTCCTTGTGTAGAAATGTCGACGCGTGTACGGTGTAGAATTGGTTGAAAGTGCGGTTGAGGACGCAAAACGTAATGCGTCAAGGAATGGGATCACCAACTGTGTGTTCGTCGCTGGTAAAGCAGAAGACGAAGTAAATAATCTAATAGATAACATCAAGAAAATGGACATGGATGAAGGTGTTGAAGGTGGCAAGATAGTGGCAATTTTGGATCCTCCAAGAGCAGGACTACGTAATTGTTTTACCATACACTTATCTTCGTGGGTGTTTATTAAATTAATTTTTTTCCTTCTTTCAGACCGGAAATGCTGTCAATTACTACGCAGTGCTAAAGGCATAGAAAGAATAATCTACATTTCATGTAATGCTCAACAAGCTATGAAATCTTTTGTCGACTTGTGTCGCGCCCAATCCAACGCATATTCAGGGATTCCATTTTTTCCCATCAAAGCTATGGCAGTTGACCTGTTTCCAGATACACCACACTGTGAATTTATTTTGGTGTTGGAGCGTTACCGACCAACATAAATTATCTTGTTTGTGTTGGGAAAATACAACAATTTACTAGTTAAAATCAATCCGAACGTGTAATTAATAAAATTTTAATGTACATGTAAAGTATCATGCTATGATGTTTACAGCCAAAGACTAGATGGGCGACTTGATTGAGTAAACCCATTTCTAATTAATACAAATAGTAGTTTATGATATAAAGGAATAAAGCTATCACCTTTGGCCGGAAAAAATTAAAATCAGAAAAAAAAGTGAATTCAAACATTTGTTCACTCCATTTTGAGGGGTACTTTCACTGTAGCTGCTCCCAAACCAAGGCGACGAACTTGCATTGCTTGGGCACAATGCCAACGGTTGGTACGGGGATTGAATTTTTCGACGGTATTAAGTAAATGAATGCCATCAGAGCCGCCGATAACATAGATTCTACCATTCCATACAGTTGTTCCGAATGAGCTACGCGCCACACTCATTGAAGTTAGTAAAGTCCACTGATTCGTAAGTGGATTATACCGTTCCATGGAACGCAACCAAGAGATTCCGTTAAATCCTCCGATTGCATAGAGAAAAGAACCCACAGTAACCACCCCACAATATGCCCTAGCTTCGTGCATTGGTGCTATTGGAATCCAGCGCTGTAGGGCTGGATCGTAGCATTCGACTGATGACAGAAATTGTTCGTCTGTTTGTTGTCTGCCACCTAAAAAGAGAGCAGATGCTTTTAAAAATGAAGTTTCTTTTAAACAATAAAGTGAAAAAAAATGCCATGTGACTTCAAATTACCAAGCCCCCCAACCGCATACAACAAGCAATTGAGTGATGTAACACCATGATGAACGCGATGTAATTGCATAGGAGGAAGAACTTCCCATATGTTAAAACGCTCCTCGTATACCTTCAATCAACACAATTTACTAATACAGTTGATCAGGGGAAAAATTTCTTTTACCCAAGCGCGCTTTTCAATGCCTTGGTCACTTCGGCCACCAATCACACACAAAACTTGATTGGGAAGAGCAGCTCCGCTCCCGTGAATACCGATAGGCAAAGAAGCAAGAGAAATCCACTCATTTGACTGAACGCTATAAAACTCACATGAATCGATGAGTTTTCCTCCACAGATCCCACCTAAACGACACAGTGAGATAATTCTGTAATTAAGAAGAAATATTCAGAAACTTAATAATGCACACCAATAACAAAGATAGTATAGTCAGCGCTGCAGCAAGCAGGAAAAATCCTCTGCGTCCGCATGGGAGGCATTACTTGAGAAGGATTAGGGATCCCTGAAAGGGCTACTGCTGTTGGAATTGAACATCGCCATCCATCGTAGCCTAACGTGTAGCATTCCATTGAGTTTAAAACAAAGCCATTGGATTCCCCTCCCAATGCAACTATTACCTGGCGAAAATAAAAATATTAGCGAACTGAACATGGGCGAATTAATAAAATCAATCACTTCTTGTTCGTAGGAATGTCGAATTTTTTTGGAATGTGTGAGTTGATGTGATTGAGACTTAGAACAAGGACTATCGCAACGCTGAGAGAGAATTTTGTCAACGGCCATTTTGAAATCGCCACCAAGGACGACCGTGTCATTCAGTTGGAGTTGCTCGGATGTAAAACCCTTCCAAATGAGTTCAAATATAAATTATGTGAAGAAATAAACTAAAATTCAAGTAAAAAATCACGTTTCTACCGAATCTCGAAGACGTCTCAACAGAATTTCCGAATTTACAAATGAAAGGAGCTTCTCTGCGGGAACTTGCCAGACGTCAATTTCGGAGACAAGTGACTGAAGGAATTGCATTCTCTCACTTGGTTTGTGTTCAACCCATTTTGTAACTGTCTGTTAAAAATATTTGTTATTAGCCACTCTATTTTTACATTTATACGTTATATGTTTAATCAACCTCTAAAAGCTCTCCTTCTCCTGTTGTATTCAGTAGATGAGATTCCAAAAATCCTTTGAGCTCACTGAATGGTAACTGGAGAAATTCTTCTTCCTGAACGACATGACGAAAATGTTCTAAAGCATATCGCTTTGCGTGAACAGCAAGTTCCCTACAGTTACGAGATTTGGCACTTAAAAAAATTCCGATGCAATTGGAAGCATTCATTTGTGAACGCAAGTATTGACAGCAGAGGTTTTGTAAAGAATTAATTTGTAGAAAGTCAGCAGCAACAAGGAAATCACCAACATTATTTTCAGTTATCTAGAGAACAACAAAAATTTTAAATTGTACTAGGCTAGACAATGTTATCATAATTACAAGAATACCTGAATTTCAGCAGTGTAGATGAAATTTAAAATCTGCTCAAGAATAGTAGAATCAATATCATGAAGAGTTATTTTGTCTTGTTTACTTTCAAGAAATCTTAGACTAGTTCCAGTTCCAGAAAACATTGCTCTGATAAGTTGAAAAGACAATTATTAAGTCTTAAGTATGCAAGTATGCACATTGAGTGCTTGATTATGCATTGTAAAGACTAAAGAGTGTATTACCTAAAATACGGTGACACAGCTGCAAGAACAACTCTTTGGGCTGGGTGTTCATCTTTTCCAGTAATGAGGATGACATCACAGAGCAAACCAGTAGTACGCAAATAATTTAGTCCATCCATCAAGACAGTGGGAAACACAGCATCTCTAAATTCCCAAACATCAGTCTCTTGACCTTCATTATCTTTATCACCATCTGTAAAAAATATGTTATCAAAAATCTTACTTGATATGCAATCATGCCTTATTCAACTTTTTACTTGAGTCAAATGAAGGATTGGTCTGTTGAACACTGAGAGAACATGCATTGCAGTTTCTGATTCCCTGTTCATACCCAAGCATCACAATGTGTGTCTAACAGAACTAGAATAGTACCAAGATCTTGAAATCATAAATTATTCCGCCACACAGAAAACAGATAACGTAAACGCAAAAGTAAAACACCCGTTGGAGTGTGCGATACCAATAATGCGACATATATATTACTACGCAGCAGGCGAACACATACACACTTGTTTTTGTTTACGTTTTGTGTTGCCAAATAAAACATTTTGTGCATCGAAAGTTGAAATGGTCCAAACTCCAAAGTTCCAAACCGAAAATTTCGCGCTAATTTTAAATCTTACTAAAAAATATGGAAATACTACTAGTAAAAATAGGAAATAAATTTGTCTCAATTGAGGACCAGCAGCTATTACAAGAATGGATTTGTGTTCAATGTTTTGCCAGGTTTATTGCATTGAACACAAAATTTGTTTGCTGTAAGCAAAAGAAAAAAAGGTTTATAATAACTAGGGTTGCATTATTAGCTTAAAACAAAATGTCATAAAACATTTCTTAATTTCTACCATTTCATTTCCGTCTTCAGCCGAGAAAAAGTATACCGAGTATACCCATTCTAAGTATTCTTAGTAAAATATGACATACTTTTTTCAAAGCACTGAAATTTTCTTGTATTTTCTTTGGAAAAGTATCACTTAGATAGAAAATACTAAGATCATGTATGCAACCGTATTAATTTACATCGAAATGATCATCCTTTATACAAACTTCGCATTAAAATTTGCGTAGTTTTTTATTGCCGTTTTGTTTAGCGTTAGGGGGAGAAGAATCAGAACTCGCAAGAAAAGTAGGCGAAATATTTTCTTCTTTAACTGAACTTTGAACACGTCCAAAACTAGATACCCCCATTGCTTCTTGCTGCTCAAGCGTGTACAACATCCTTAATCCAGATTCAATTCCTGAAAAGTAATCACGCCGAGTAAAATACTAAATCAAGTTAAACTTAAAGTTCGACGTTTACCTGGCGCAGAGATGGTCGTATTGTCCTCTAGATGTAACTGATTGATTGCTTCATGATTTGTGTTTGATTGTGATTTCACGTTCGCTTCTCTAAAGAACCACGCATGAAACTTTTAGACACACCCTTTTTTAAAATTTGCATGCAAAAAATTTAAAAATACCTATTGAAAGAACCATCAATATCCATAGTTTCATTTGCGCTCCACTCTGTCAACTCTGCCCACTCTGATTCTTCCCATGGTGTTCCAGGACCTGTGACTTTTGTGTTGTCAACGGTTACAGCTTTGACACACGCTCGATGTAGATTGTGGCTTTGCTGCCTGAGACGATCGTTGTAACGAAGAACTCGATTGGTATAGAAGTTGTGAAGGTCTTTCACTCCATTCATTCCCACATCAAACAAAGTCCTTTCCATTGCATCCTATGCAATAATGGCACACCACATTTATATAGATAACTTTACAGTATTTGAATGTTTTAAATGTAACTTACCACAAATCCTGTTGCTTGGCCTAATACTTCACGCTCAGTGTTTACTTTCAGCAGGGTACAAAACTTCATGAGCATCTCTTCTACCACTCCAGCTAGTACTGCCAGTACAGATTCAGTAGTACTATCAAATCCTTCATGAGCACAAATCTGGTATATTGACCTGTGCAATACCTGCTGTACCCCTCTTCTAGTTAACTTCATAGATGGATGTTGTTGAATATGCTGCCTCGTAGGCTTTAAAGGGACAGTGGGGATGCTCTCTGCATTCAATTTCTAAAATAAAAATTTTTTTTTAAAGAATGAAGTTGAAGAAATGAAAATTAAAGCTAACTTTGTATGATTTTTGAATGTGGTTTAGAAGTTCTTGCATTTGCTTTGAGTATTGAACAAGCTGAATGTTGTGTTGAGTGATAGGATCAGTTTCAAAGTATGAAATGGGCATCCTAGAGTAATTAAGTTTCAAAATTATTAAGCTAAATGAAACTATTTAACATTATTCAACGCACATCTGGGTCGTCATGATATTTTCCGACTTGACGTTTTTGTTCGATGAGCAGGGCACAAATTCTTTGCTAAGTTTATCAATCTCATCAAAACTCAATAAGTATGGACTTGTGAAATTGCTTGTTTCATCCACAAAATCACCCCAAAGTTTAACCTCCGTCTCCGTATGGTTATCCTCCATTTCAACGAGATTATAAATTTCAATAAAGGGTACAAAAACAGATGTCGTCCGATCAAAACAAATTCCCCAAATGCCCAAATATTTTCAATTTCTGATTCATAAGTTGTTCTGCCGGCGTTGCCAAGGAAGTTATTCAGACTGACGTAATAATGTACTAATTAAAAGCCTTAACAGAATTTTCCAATAGTTGTTTTAGAATAATAATCACTTTTATCGATGATTCTTCCGTAATTAAAAATCCACTGCACATTTGTTACTTTGACGTCTTACTAATTGGCACAAGAAAGTTTAGTGACGTAGCTCCAAGCCCGGCCATAACTGTTTTGTCTGTTGTGTTGACATTTCTCTTCTAGAAATAAATCCTACTTGGTTTCTTTACTGTTGAATCCAAGTTTATCTATCACATCACTTTAACATTGGAAATCCGTCCCATAGGACTCGAAGCAATTAAAAATGCTGGGTCTTTGGAAAGTCCGAGAAATTGCCGATAAAGTGTAATAATTTAACCAAATACTTCATTGCTTGGATAATAACAGACTATTATGTTTTGATCTAATTACGTCATTCATACTTTACAGGACAAATGTGGTTATGAACTATACTGAAATTGAAGCCAAAGTAAGAGAAGCCACAAATGATGAAGCTTGGGGACCAACTGGTGAGTTCAGCTACAATTATTATTGAATATTTTATGTCACTATGGAGTGATGATGTGAATTTATGTTTTTGACTGATTGATATGTGTAATATCAATAGGGCAACTAATGCAAGAAGTTGCACAGGCAACATTTACATATGAACAGTTTCCTGAAGTTATGGGCATGTTGTGGAAGCGTATGTTAGGTGAAAGGAAAAATTGGCGGAGAACTTACAAAGTAGGTTTTTAAATAAAAATAAACAGTTTTAACTTTTTTTTACCTTAATTTTCTCTTTTAGTCATTATTGCTGTTGAACTATCTGATAAAAAATGGTTCTGAAAGAGTTGTTACGTCTGCCAGAGAACACCTGTATGATTTGCGAGGGTTGGAAAACTATACCTGTGTGGATGAACAGGGTAAAGATCAAGGAGTCAACATTAGACACAAAGTGAAAGAGATGGTTGACTTCATTCAAGATGATGATAAGTTGCGTGAAGAAAGAAAAAAAGCCAAGAAGAACAAAGACAAATATGTTGGAATGTCTAATGATACTTTAGGCATGGGAATGGGCTACAGAGGGGGTGGAGGAGGTAGTAGTGGTGGGGCTAGTGGAGGAAGTAAGTATTGACAGCTTCCTTTTATTTAATTTTTAAGATTTCATAAATTTTTACATTTATCTAAGGTTGGGAAGAAGCTCCACGCCGACGAAATGATGAATTCAGCGATTGGGATTCAAATCGCGGAAATGGCTCTTCAAGAAGAAAAAACGACGATGATAATTCGTCTGATATCAGGTAGATATTTTTTTCTATTTTGTAGTTTAATTGGAATTTATTCAATGTGAATTATTTCAGTGCGGATGAATCGACGGATCGGCGAGACACCTCTTCAGGAATAGAGTCTAAATCTAGTGGTCGCTTTGGTGGTGAATTCCGTGATAACGATGAAACATCTAAGCGTGAAGACAAGGAGTTAAGATTTGATGTCGAAAAATCTAAGTCCGCCAGTGCAAAACCTACAAAAAAAATTGATTTGGGTGCAGCTGCTTTCTATAAAGTAGATCCCACTCCATCCAATGTTTCCGTAAATAATGCAATAATTTTCTCACAATTAATCATCATCTAAGTGAATTTCAATCTTTAGAATCCTGCTACCCAATCAACAAATGATAATGGCTCAAGTGATCTGCTAGCAGACGTATTTGGAAATCCCTGTAGTGCCACAACGACAGGAACAAACATAGCTACAAATATTTTGGACGACTTTGATCCGCGTGGTGTTGACAGCGGTGCCAATGGAGATTTTGGTGATTTTTCCAGTGCCTTCTCTTCCCAAGCAGTTCCACAAGCTCCTACCAGGTAGGCCACAATATTTCAATTCAAAAAATAATATGGTTAGTAACTTTATTTTTCGCTCTTCTTTTTGCAGCGATAGCTTTGCTAACTTTGGCGCTGTGTTTGATTCGACTCCAGCTGTTCCTCAAACTGTTACTCCAAGCCAAGACGCTTTTCTGCTTGATGATCTTTTGGCACCAGCTCCCGTCGGTCCATCTTCAATGCCCTTCAATGCCTTTTCAACGAACGTTATGCCTCCAGGTAATCACTTGATGATTGATTAGCTTAGATCAATAAGATTTTCAATCGGGAACGGTAAAGACGGGTAAGTCTTAATTGTGTAATAGTCCCTGCTCCACTGGATGATGAAGCAATCAGCTCGGAGGTCGAACAGCTTTCGATTACGTCCGCTCCACAGAAATCAGAAGAATTATGGAAAAACCAAGTCGATCGTCTAATGAAGATACTTTCAACCCCCAAGCTGCGAACTGAATGCCGCAAATCTACCATTGAACTGGCTCGACTACTTCCAGGTCTACCGACGCCACAAAAACTTTGTCTGATTGATACTTTCAGCGAAGAATGCCGGGAGTTTACTTTGAACCATTATCGGCCAATTTTGGAAGCCATGCTAACTGTCGCTCCTGAAGATGAAATGGTTCTTATCTGGATAGAGGCTGGCCCGGCTGAAGAGTCACTCCACATTCTGACACAATCGATTAAGGATTTGATGCCCAGTAAGCGCCGTGATGTGTTGGTACTTCTAGTAAGTCGCCTAATCGCATCAGACGCATTCCTCTTCAGCTGTATTGCTCCATCGTTCAACCTGACCGATAGATGGCAATGGGAAGAAGATTGGGTACAGCAGGTCGCTACTTTACCCGATGTATTGGGGAATGTTTTGCAAAGGTATTTACCTCTCCAGCTGGCTCCTGCTGGCTACTATCGCTCCATTGCTGTTCAACTTTCCCGGTGCTTGTTTATTCTAAGTCAGGCCATGAAGCATTCTATCAACGTCAAGGTAGAGCCCTTAGCTGTGCTTGTGGCCAGTTTGTGTGCCAAATCAACTCCAAATTACTTATTGGAGCCGCTTATAGAACTTATAAATAGTCTTACTCAAAACAACTACATTGCTCGGAGACTTTGGTCTGGATTGATGCGCTCTCTAGATGATCGGTGTCTCGAACAAGTTGTAACGTACCTATCCAATTGGTCTCCATCGACTTCTACATTTAAACGACTTTTGGGAATTTCCCAATTTCCAATGGAAGAGCGCTTTCAGCGTTTACTTTGCTCAAAACTACTATTTCTTCGAGGCTTTACCTGCATTAGAGTCGGCCGTAACGTTTTGACCTTTCTAGCTGACCATTCGGAGACTTTGTTGAAAGTCACCATCAGCTTACTTTCAGTGTGGAGTGATAAAAATGCTCTACTTCTCACATCTTTGGAACAACATGAATTTATTACTAAATGTCTGATCCTTGCTCTTAACCTTCTTCCGCCAGAAGAGCTTGCTATCCAAAGAATAGAGTTACACCGGATGCTAAGAGAAGGTGTTAACCATCATTTGGGATCTCCTCAAGTATCTGTCAGAATCATTGGAATGTTTGTTGCTGAGGTTTGCACAAAACGCATACATCCGGATGGGCCAATATTGGAATTCAATTATGATAAAACAGAAAAATTGGTTCTTCAACTTCAAGATCTCCTGGATCCAAAAGAAAATGAAGATTGTGATATTGAAGATTTTGAAATTATGTTGGAAAGGATGCAGAAGACTATTAGTCCACCAGTCTATGATCGGCACCCTGTAAAATCGACTGCAGCAATAGGAGTTAAACCATCCTTCCAGTCGGAAGTGATCCGGAAAGCAGCATCATCTGAAGAAGATTTAGATAGCGACGACGATTTTGAACCGTACGATATGTCAGAAGATACCGTTGAGTCAAAATTTGAAGCTCCATATTATATTCGTGATCTTATGGATATGCTGGGCAACACTCAAAATGAAGCAGAAGAATACGAAAAAATGCACTTAGCTATGGGAGTCTGTGAAGAGATTATTCGTCAGCAACTGCCTCGTGAACATCCTTCACTTGCTGGGCAACTCTTGTCTGTTTTAATTCATCTTCAAGACAAGTTTTCACTTCCTGATTTCATCGGATTACGAAGACGAGGATTGATTGCTGTTTGCGTTTCCCAACCGATAGAGTCGGCCCAATTTCTAACCAGCGAATTCTACCGAACTAATTATTCTGTGGTTCAAAGACTGGACATGCTCCATGTTATTAGTACTGCAGTTCAAGAGCTTTCATCTCGACCAGTTTCCACTACGTCAAGCATTGAAGACACGATTTCTGCCCAGCAAGTTGTTTCTGACAATCAAGACTGGCGCCAAGTTGTGTCACGACGAATTGAGGCCAATACGCGCCGTTTCTCCTCTTCAGGCCATCGTCATGAGCCGGTGAAATACCAGAATTGTTTCAGTTCTCTGGCAGGATTCTTCTTTTTTCCTCTGGCTGAAAAATTAGACCGCTGTCTTGTCCATTTGAGTCTAATGGACCAAGATTTTGTTTTGCTTTCATCCCTTGTTCGCACTCTGACAACCATCTTGCATTGTACGGGGCCTGTTCCACTGACGGAACGAATGGTCCGCACTCTTGTCGACATCATCTGGTTTCTACGTTTGCACCGCGAATCCAGCGTCCGGGAAGCGTCGCTGACAGCGTTTATTCAATCTTTGTTGTCTGTCAGCAATCACCAGTTAATGGCTAATCATGCATTGGAAATCGTTGATTGGAAAGATTGGTTGATGGAATCGATGGAGCACGACCCGTCAACTCAAGTCCGTTCTCTTGCTCAGAATGCTGTTTCTCTGTTGGCCCATCTACTGAATACATGAACCGTTACGTTTGTAACACACATACCAAGAAGAAGTCTCCAATACATGTCAATTGTCTTCGATGAATGCGAGATTTTTATTTGTCTTTTTTTTTCTCGTGTTTATTTTCTCGATTGCAGGTTCTTCGCTTCAGCCGGTGTCCCTCCTAGCGTATCCAACTGCACGCCCTCAAGCTCCGGTGTCATCACATACGAATGTAGGTTGAACGATGCTATATTTAAAAGAACAAAAACCACTTGTTTCATTTTCCTTATTGGTAAAAATGAATGGTAGTCATAGTATTCATTGCTAAATTGTGTTCCATGACAAAACCTTTGATCTGCATCTTTTTTGTCGTCTTTGTGTGTGTATTTTTCTCACAGTCTACATTTGTTTTTCGCGTCATCTTCGGGAGAGTGGAGTAAAGGTCAGAGCTAATAAACCTTGCTCTCTCTCTCTCTAGCTCACACACACACTTCGTGTGGCGACGTGTTTGTTCGCCTAATATGCTAATTTTGATGCGGTTCGCTGTGTGTGTGTATGTGAACGTGTATACGTTGTAAGTTGTGTCTGTAATTTCCCTTGTGTCTTGATTGCAGAGAATGGGGGGAGCCAACTCTGGAAGGACTTGGAGCGACGTTGGCGGGCTGAATATAAACATTGACAACCTCTCGTTGACAGGCAAACCTAGGAGCAACGCTCCTTCGATGAACCAGTTGGCAAGTTCAGGACCGACGTCTCCTCAGCCTATGCTCATTACCAATGCGGCTCCAGCCTCGTTGCCTTTCATGTCAGCGGGCATGGCACCTACGCCGATGATGAACATGAACCCTCGACCGATGGGTATTGCATCCACAATAGCTCCCAATCCTTACGGTGGTGGAGGAAACATGAGCGGATTCACCAACAACCCAGGCGTGATGCCTACCCATATGTTGGCCAGCCCCAACGGAGCCGCTCCCAACATCAGCACACCATTCCATTCCGCCTTTGGCAAATAAAAATTCGTCTTTTTTTTCTCAAATTTTCATTTTCCCCTCGTTAGCGTCAAGCTGATTTTTTTAAAGCAAAAACGAGAAAGAATAGTGATCGCCTTATGCCTATGTTCCTCTTTGATTTTTCTTTTGTTGAGAATCCATCTTTTTCGATCATTCCATGTCGAAACAGAAGGATTAATCTTCTAAATTTTTCACATCCCGACTTCATTTGGGTCGTAGGAGTTGAGATTACATGCCGGTTGTAGACGCCACACACACACACATCATTCAATCCAATATCTTAATTGTTTCTTTCTTTCTTTTTGGGGTCTTTATTTGAATATATAAAATATGTTAAAACAAAAAATAGGGAGCAAGAAAGGTGTTGGTGTGTGTGAGATGACACAATTGCCTTAATTTTTTCCTTCTTTTCCTTCATAGTTGATGAGAAAGGAAATGTCTTTTCCCCCTTTTCCAATGTTGTGTTTTCATCCGTGTTGATGTAAACGAAGAAACAATTATTCATGCATGTTTAGGCGAGCTCAGTACTTGGAGAGAAAGGGAAGAATGATGAATTTTCGAAGAGGAGTCCCTGCAAATGATAAAACTGGTAGCTATAATAATGTAAAATTTGTGAATGTATCGTTATCTAGCATCATGAGAAACATTAGAGAGAAAAAAACGATTGTCTCCTCTACGATTTTGTTATTCGTTCCGCGCATTGATGGAGAATAAAATGAAATAACCAGAATAAATGACGAAATTATATACCCATGTTGTATTACAGCAATACTTTGGTTGCACAATAAACATTGGTGATTGAACATCTTCAATTCTTCATAAATGAAATATATTTGGATCATTTTTTTATTACTAAAACATTATTTTTATATTTAAGTAATATTATTTGAAAACTATACAAATAAGTCAGAGTATAGAAAGAAAAACTTCGAAATATCCATCAAAGGTGCCAATGATTGTTTATTTGTTTTCATGTTTTGTTATTTGTTAATGTAAAATTTGTAAATAAATTGACAAATCAACAATCAGACAATCACCAACCGACAACACTGTTTTACAAGATCAGACGACAGTCACGATTGAAGTGTTTACTTCAAATTCGTGTGGTTCAGTCACTTCAGTGTGTCCCGTACAAATTTTCAGCAATAGTAAATTAATGTAATAAAATAATTTAACGTAACACTAGTGTTGTTGTGAAGTGACTGTAATTTTCACCCGCAATGTACACACACACCAAGTAACGGTTTTGATTATTGTACCGGGCTGCCGGCTCTGTTCTTATAACATAATAGCCATTTCTTCAATCTGACATCTCCTACTTGACAGATTATTTGACAGTAGCTGTTTATTTTATTAATAAATGTTTTTCATTTGTTGATATCTTGAATTTTATTTTTCAGTACACCATGAGCATTTCAATGGGAGAGTCTGATGCCTTTTCCAGAACACTGTAAGTTAACATTTTGACAATTTTCTTGTCAACTATATACTTTTTCAAATGGAAATCTAATGTTGTCTTTATTTGAATATAGTTATGTTGGGAATTTGGATCCTTCAGTGACAGAAGAGTTGATTATGGTGCTATTTGGACAGATCGGGACAGTCAAGGGCTGCAAAATCATACATGAGGTAAAGTCTGTCCAAACCTGAGACCTATACCAATCCTTCCCCACTTTTTCCTCATCTGATTTGCACCTTGTTATGAGTGGGAGTCTCAAGCAAGCTTTATGGGACTGCAAGCACAATAGATTAAGCTAAAACAGACAACAATCCCGCTGATGATCTGGGAAGCAGGAGTTTGGGGCACCAGCTGAGAGGTTATCAAGGAAGCAACATCACAAGCATTAGAAAAACAGGTGCGTACACTCACTCTCCTTGGCTGTTTTGTTTTTTTCTCACATAGCAGTTGAAATTTGCCAGTGTCTTTAAAAGCAAAAAAAAACTACTAAATTAAATCTTGACACATTTGATAACAGACACTTTAGTTTAAAGAAAATCTTTACTGTCTTTTGTAGGCAAACCATTTTGGGTTTTGAATGTTTGTTGTTTAGAAATTTTGTCTTCATTTTATCATAATATATCAGTTCGAAAAAAGGAAGATTTGCAAATCAATAAGTGTTTTTTTTTCTTATTTCATAAAAGGTAATGCAAAAATGCGCTGCAAAAATTCCGAGCTATACCTCAAAGTCGGAAGGTAGCTTTTTTCATTACTATTTTTTACTACTACTAGATTAATTTTTTTCTACTACTGGCATTTTTTTAATTCTTTTTGTTAATTGACCAAACAAAGACGTTACCAACTTCTTTTTTTATTTATTTTCGATAATCGTAAACAAGTTTCTTTCATATAACAAGTGCCAAGGAGAGTTTGTGTACCACCCCCTCCCGTTTTATTAACGGTTTTTAATGCTCGTGTATTTGCCTTTCAAGAATAATTTCTCGGTCAAAAAGAATACACGTTTTGATTTCATTTGATTTTAGCAAGATGAAGAATTAAACTTGAAGCATGGGTTTTCGAATTTTAATTTTTGATATCCTGTTTTTGCTAGCTCATCTCCGTTTTGGTCAAAGTGCTTTAAGCGGGATCGTGCTGTTTTGTGTTTGCTCAGTCCAGTCTCATTACGCTCGAAAACCTTACTCAAGTAGGTCATATTCTGGAAGAATAAGAAGACAAAAAAAAGACCTCTTTTCCAGATCCTTTTTTTTACACGCTCGCATGAGCACGATCATCATCAGTAGCTCGGCGGGTGTAACGGACATCCATCCCGCGGCTGCGGGAGGCTGAAGGCGTCCTTCATAATACGAAATCACGCTTCAAAGTAAAAATAAGAAAAGCTTCTTCTTGCCGGTTTTATGTGTATGACGCGTGTGCCATTCGATTGGTTGGCTCGATGTGTTGGTGGAATCTTGTTTTATCTAACCCGAAATGGACACTGGTGGGGTGGGGGGGGGGGTTCTTTTTTTTTTCTTTCTCCTCTTTTTTTCGTTTTTTTTACAGCTACATTGCGTCACGAATCTTTTTGTTACACCCCGAATTGGAGGCATTTGCTTTGTCACGACCATAAAAAAAGTGAATAGCAAATAAGAGTTGACAGCTAGACGATTGCGGTTGGTAAAATTCCGCTGCCCTAAAGAAAGATGTGACCCACTCGTTGACAGAAAAGGCGAGAAATAGTTTTGCGACTGCCTCTTTTTATTTTGTTGATTGGTTGCTCTCTTAAAGTAGAAGAGAGAGAAAGAGAAAAAAAACAACTTAAATAAGCTTTCATTTCTATATAAAATGCTTCTATAGAACCATTTTGATTGTGAATCTATTTTTCTTTCTTATGTCATTCTTTGCAAATATGTATATTTTTAAATGGTGGTAAACATTTAGGGATGTCAAAGTTGAGCATCTTTTCTTGTTGGTTCTCTGAACACGAAACTGTAACGCGATATCTTTCCTCGATAGACGCTCGTCTTAGCTCTTAAAGTCCCGGGAGGGAACTAAAAAGGAGGATAGATTGGCCGATTGGTCTTGACTTTAAGTCGCTCACCCGTTTTTTGCATAAGTGGCTCGGAAATTGAGGCAGATCTATGCAGATCCGATTCCCGCGCTCTTATCCCTCTTCCGCATCGTTTTGAATTTGACTTGATGCTGCATGTCGTCTATGTGTAAGAGACGCTGTCGTTTCCATTTTCATGTAGCTAAAAGAATGAGATGACGAGACGCTGTAAACAGAAAAAAAAGTCTCATCACTTCTTACATAGACCCACTAACCTCGTTAACGAAAGATCCTTTAAACTCATTTCCGGCATCTGAAAATGGTAAAATTCACTTGTATTTCCAATGAAAGGAAACAATTTTTTCTTTTTTTTTACTTTAAATGCTTTGTATCGTTGCTCTTTACTACCAAGCCCCTTTTGATGGCCTACTCTATGGAATACGGTGTTTTATCAATGGTTCTTTTTTTTTCCTTTTTTCTCCTTACCTTTATGTTTTTCTTACCTGGTTCACTCTTGACCGGAGGCCACCTCCCCTCCGCCGTTTGCCACTTATTTATGGAGAAACCCTGTCAACTTGTATGGGTTGACTTCTCTTCCGCGTTTCCCCATTTTGGGGAATGTCTCTTATCGTTTCTTCACGAGTAACGTTACCATATCGTGGGACCCCGTGGACAAAGTTTGGGCAAGAATTTAAAAAGAAAAATATTTAGGTGTTGTGCACTGACTGACCCGATGAAATTTCAGGTTTTTTCCTTTTTCTTTCGTGCTTGTGTGGCCGATGAAATGAAACCACACTACACCACTTCCCATTGGCGTGTCCATCTGATTTTTTTAAATGGAACATCACCCGAGGAAACAGTGTTTTTCGTTTTTTATTTTATTTCCGCTCAGGGAAGTCTTGATCTATCTTTTGTAATTCTCGAAAGGAAAAAAAAAAAGTCGTGATGATTGTTCCATCGTTGATCTTTTTCAAGTTGTACTAATTCCTTGGTGGGTTAGGGAGGAAGACACATTCACATACACACACACAAAAAATGTAAATATTTCCTTAAGAAAAAACGCGCCAGGCCCCCTTTTTTTTTTCTTCACTCGAATGGTTAAGAGGGAATTCTCTTCTTTGGCTTGTTGGCGAAGAAGGAGGAGCTCACCCATTGCCAGCAGGTACATAAGGTATTCTTCTTGTAGTATAAGAAGTCGAGTCGTTCCGCTCGTTCAAGTCATTCTTTTTCCATCGACTTTGCTGTTAAAGTGTGTCTTGTGCGTTGAGAGAGAACCGGTTTATCGATCAACATTGTCTTTTCGTTACTTTTTTTCTCTCTCTTTCTATCTGTGTTTGACGCATCGTTTTGTGTGTTGCCCGGAAATTTCTGTTTAGTATCAACAACTAGCAGCTCAGCTCTGCTCATCCGGTTTGGCTGTGTGCAACGTTGTTTCTCACAGCCCCAACACATTTTGAACTTTGTACTTGAAAGAAGAGAAATCGCATACACGCGGAAGCCGCTTTTGACCGGATCGTGAGAAGAGCGTGACTTCATCTCGATCGTGTGTATTTTGCGGTAAATCGGGCCGCTCCCACATAAACGCTCCCGCTCCCAACTTCTTGAACCCACGCCAATAACCCTTTGAACTCGTTGAGGAGGCAGAAGAGAGGCTGGTGTGTGTGTGTGTGTTGATCCTGTTATATTTTTTTTTTTCCTTTTGGGGAAAAGAGAAAAAAACAACACAACGAAACGATCGCTTCAAACAAAATAACTACACGAAAAAGCAAAAAAAAAACTCCTTTCGGTCATGGCTATCGTTTATTGTCTGACCGTTTTGGTCATTACCGCCGCATGCCAAGCTGGCCCATTTCGTCCTGTTGGTTACTACACTTTTGATGGGAAAACTTTGCGTCCGCTAAATGTCGTCCAAAGACGATCGGATGATGATGGATTCTCGTTTGGTGGACGAAATGGTTGGAAACTGCCATTCTCCAAACCTGGTTTTCTTAGCGCTTTAACAGATCGTGACTCTGAAGATGATCGACCCACTGTGTCAGCCCATCAATTGTTGCCAGATTATTTGACCCATCAAGAATTTTTGAAACCTCAACTCCAAGCTGCTGGTTTCTCTGGTGGGCGAATCATTGCTGGCCCATTTCCTGTACCTCTAGCCCGTCTACCAAAACCTCCAGCACGTTCTTCGAGTGTTTCGCCTACTCCAATTCCACCCGTGGAACCCGTTACCACCACTACCATATCGAAAATCAAACCGCCCCAGCAGGTTCAATCGTCTCTTCCCACCTTTATTTACAAAGTGACTCCTCAACCACCGTCACCACCGTCGTACAAACCTGTCCAGTTTCCAGCTGTCCAAGTGGCACCTACCAAAGTAGTTCAAGCTGCCCGTCCCTCTATTCCACCACCATCACCGCTGCCGCAACAACAACAATCTGCACCGTCTCAACAACTACCTAAACTGGTTTACACAATCCCAACATCGAATCCCGTCCATTGGCACGCTGCCCATCAAAGTGGCCCAGAGAGACAGACATCCACTTTGGGTGTTCCCAGTTATTCGCATCCAGCTGCTCTAGTGTCGGAATCGGCCGGCGGATCGACTCGCGTCAGTTACGGCGGATGGACGCCGATTTATTCTGCATCCTACGCTCACGTTCAAACACAGCAGGATCCTATTCCGATCGGCAAACCAATTCAACTCGAACAGACGACAGATATTCGTGAAATTAACAGGAAGCCAATTGTTGTGGAATCTGTAGTGGTGCCGGAACGACAAGTGGTGAATCAGCCGGAAGCGCAGCAATCTCTTGACGATGGCGGAGAAGTTGATGAACCGACGGTTGACCTCGTTCCGAGAGTCATCATTCCAGGTTCTCTTTCGTCAGATTTCAACTCTCCGGTTCCAGAAAAAGCGGCCAGCGTTGCCGTTCCGGTCGTTGTTGTTGTTGCCTCTGCAACGGAAGATGACAAATCAAGTTTAGACCTATCTGCCGCTCCGTCTTCTTCTGTGCCGGTCGTGACCCAGACCAAGCGGACCGTTAGGAAGCGCAAGGCCAAACAGGTTTCTTCTTCATCGATACGGCGGAATTCCGACAGGGCTATCAACCAGGAAATGGCCGTTGTGACAGCAGCAGCATCTCCTTTGGCTGCACCTTCTTCTTCTTCTTCTTCTCTACCTGAATCTTTACCTGCGTTGTTGTCGGTTCGAGAAGGTCGAGGCCAAGGTCGATATATTGGACGCGTCTTGCCAGCCTCTGTCTATGACGTCGACCAATCCTCCGACTCGTCCGTGCCAGTCGGGTGGCGACAAATCACTCGACGATAAAAATGAAAAGAGGCAGAGAGAATCATGAAAGAGAGAGGGAAAATAGCTATGAACAGTGAAAGAAAAAGAGGAATAATCCCGACATTTTTGAATTATTTAAATTATTGTGCCCAAGCCGCCATTTTTCATTTCAAAAAAAGCTTTTGATTAAAAAAAAAAATATATTTTGTTCGTGTGTCTCTTCTCTCTCTCTCTCTGTGTGTGTGTGTTTATGTTAGAGATGAGAATGGAGAAGGAGAGAATTGTTCTTCTCCTCCTTCGTTCCCTACTCCTTCAATTATCGATTATTCAAATCTAATGGCCACACACTCGACAGACTGTAACATCCTTGAGGAATGAATAAGGATGGGTGTGTGTGGGTGTGCACTATTTCTTTTCCTTTTTTTCCCTACCACCACCACTACCACCATTTATTCTTTTATTCTGTGGGCCCTACTACTACTACTATTCCTCATTAAATATTTATACGTTGATCTACGCGTCCTCTTGAAGACCCTTCCAGCGTCTGCCCGTCCCCGATATTTATATTTATTTCATTTTCGTCTTTATTTATTTGGTCTTATTTCTCCTACCCCCAAAATATCTCGTTTTTTTTCCTTCCTATTTTTCGTGTCTTTTTTTTTTGTCTCATCATTGAAATTCATTTACAAAGTATGAGCAGATTTGTTGTTGTTGTTTGTTTCTTCATTATAAGAAAAAAAAAATGAAAAGCAGAGTCGTGTAGATTCCAGTTTTCTCTTGTTTGATGAACGAGGTTTTTTCGAGCGAGATGGTTGTGACTTTTGACAGGTTTCCGTGTATTCAGGAAATCAAAGTTGTCCAGCGCGAGTGCCCTTACGTTTTTTGTTTTTTTTTAATTGTTGGATTAATATTTTTTTCATTTTTTTTTTACTACCATTTTTTTTCTGTTGTGCGTTGACTGTGTACTTGATGACTTGATGGCGTGATGGGAGGGGTGCTCTCTGCTGTTATTCCTTTCGGCTTTTCTTTCTTTCTTTTCCCATTCCACATTTTCCGTCTTTTTTTGTCTTTTTTTTTATTTCAACATATTTGAATAGGAATTCTAATAATATCTCGTACGATGGCGCACCATTTCTAGATTGGTCGTCTTCTCGTGAACGGTTCAATTCACGGTGCAGTTCAAGTCATGTATACCTACTGTCGTTGCACCAAGTGGGAATCGTGTTGGCATAAGGAATGAGAGACTAGAGTCGTAGTAGTAAGCAAGCGAGCGAGCGAGCAAAGAGAGAGAGAGAGAGAAGGCAATGAAAAGAATTGCCGATGAGATATCCTCCGGGATCGTCGGAAATAGTCAAGAGTCGAAATTCTGATCTTGAATATTGAAGGAATCCCTAATGTAAAGCCATACGTAGGAAAGAAGAAGAAAGAAGAGATCTTTCTTTTTCCACTTGCACTTTGGATCGGGTAGCAAAAAGGGAGAAATCCTTGTATATTATAGACGGGCGCATACGGGAAGTAAGTTGAGATTCTAGACGGGAGCACTCTCACGTCACAACATGAAACTGAATATTTCAGTAGGTTTGTTGCAGAAGCAAGAGCCCCAGCATCCGTAATTCCAGGCTCTCCTGGAATCAAATAAGAAATAAGAAATGCCCTCTTTATGTTTAGCTTCTATGACTTCGCCGTTCGCATTTCGGGAAGCGGAGAAAGCCTATTCCGAGTCTTTTTTTTATAAATATATAGTATTTCCTCAGTGTAGAGTTGAGTTGAGTGAGCCTACACACGAGAGTAATGTTAGGTCAACGTCATGGCTTCGATATATATTTTTCAACATTTTACTTTTTGATCTTCGCTTTGTGCAGAAATGAGAGGCCGGAAAAGTACGCCGATAGATGGAGTGTATACGCGTTTGTCTGCTGGATTATTCATCAATTCCACGGGATCGGTACTTTTTCCATCATCTTTCCTGATAGGAGAAAAGAACTTTAGTAAATTACCGAATCTTCCAAAAAAAAACTCTTGTTGATTTATTTATTTTGTTTTCAACGATCTAGGATGCATAGTCTTTTTGTGTGCGCAGTTGATTCGTGTCGTGAATGAAACATGATATCTTATATTTAAACTTTGTGTAGAAATTGAGTTTAGAGTCAGCCTACGCACGAGGAAATTGTTAGGTCAACGTCATGGGATATGAACGAGGGATCGTCGACTTCTAGCAAGTGGCATATATATTACAGTAACGAGAGATAAAGATGTTTAAAAAAGATCCTGAAATTAGAATGCTTAGTAATGTGTGTAGTTCGGGAGAAACAAAAGCGCGAATGTAGGATATATCCATGAAACATATTTGAAAAACCGTAATAGTTGCAATTTCACATCTAACGTTTTCTTATATCGAATAAAAACTGCTTAGTGGGAATTGGAATTTTGCACCTTATTTTCCTCGTTATTTTCTTTCCTTAAGAATCGACCATCTGTCTTTCTCACGCTCTCACGCAAATGTTGTCATATTAATTTTTTTTTTCTTTTTGAAAGGTTATGGTCATAAACACCACCACTATAAAGTCGTGATGAAGAACCTCACTTAGAACCTCTTTACCTTCGTCTTTTCGCCATTTTTGGTCCAGCAATCCGTTGAAGGTGCCCCATCGGCCGGCGACATGAGAGACCAATTTATCAACAGGTTTTGTCTATTTTAATCGAGTTTCTTTCTTTTTTGTTTCAATATTTGATCTCTTTTAAAGAGCATAGTTGAGAAATCGTTGATGTGTTTCATTCACGGCACGAATCAACTAGTCAGCACGACGCGCGAGAAAAAACTCTTCTAGGAGCCTAAAATCGTTTACAAAGAGCTCCTCAAATCCGAATAAATAATGAAGTTTTTTTTTTTTTAACTTGATTCTGTAACTAGCGGCATAAAGTCAGGAAAAAATTAAGTGGGTTTGATGTCAAAATTAAGAGGATAAAGCTTTAAATGTAAAAATTGTGTGGACAATAGCATATAACAAAACATGACTGAAAATCCCTGCTCAGCAAATTACGGGAAAGTTTTTTTGTTTTAATTTCATCACATTTTCCATGTGTAAACAAAAATATTCAGATTCAATAAATTTTAAATTGCAGTTTTTGAACTGTATTCTTAAAAATCTACAAGTAATATCTATAATCATAGTATTCTATACTAAATTTAGTGCGCTATTTTTAGAGCTATTACAATTCCTTGTTAACATGGCATTTTAGGAGAAAACCTCTTTATTAAAACATTTTTAAAACCGTTGTCTCCCCATTCGCCTTTAGCACAATTAAAATTTAGATAACAAGAAAATGAATTTAAAAAGAATAGTGAATAGGGAAGATTTGTTCTATGTTTAAAATTGATTTTGAGTAAGGGAAAAGCGGAAAAATGTAGAATAAACAAAATCAATATCAAACATATCTAGACTTAAACTTCCCCGATCAAATTTGTGTACGGTTTGTAGGTTGTAATTCATACATAATAAGTGGTCGAAAGTGGAGGGGGGTTTTTAAGCGTATTTACTTCTCCCACCAAAATACCTTATAAAAAGAAGACAGAGTAGTCAAATATAAAAGAGAAATATTGGTTGATGAGAAGAAGAAGGTGGGTGGGATGGAACTTTTCGGGATTCCTATTTTTAGTAAACGATTTCAAGTTTGTCTCTTTGTGTGAGCCTCAAGTTTCTTCCCCCCGCCCTACAAGTTGATTAACTATTGCGCATGAGAGAACCTAATTAAATACGTTACACATTGAGCCCCCAATTATAGATGGGCGTAGGCAAGGTCTAGGCAACGATTTGAAAATATTGATACGTTCACGGAGCAAAAAGTCTCTTTATTTCATCTCTACTCCACATCACGAATATGAAAAAGATTGAAAACAAAAATCAAATTAAACTGTGCATCCTATGAGCAGATGAATTCACTGATATCTTAATTTGATGCAATTTCAATAAGGTTTTATAAGGTTGACCAAAGATGAGAGAATAGATTGCTAGTATATGTAGCTAATAATAAAATTGATGGAGCAAAACTCGTACATATTTGTAGAGAGACGACGTCAGTATACAAAAGAGGGGGGGGGGGGGGGAGACGAGGCAATCTCCGCAATGTTGGGTACAGAGAGCGGCATTGTGTTGTCCTGCGAAACCAAGGCGTCTACAAAATATGGGACGGTAGAAAAGAAAAGAGGATAGTCGACGCCAACAGAGCGTCGCTGCCATTCAAAACCATTTCCCGCAATGAATAGAGATGAACCAAAGAGAGAAGAGAGAGAAGAGGAACTGGAATAACATAACTTTGACTCAATTGAATAGCGCTTGTCTCAACGTGGCCAAGTTTCGATCCAATAGAGTCCTTCCTCACCAGTCGACCATATATAGCCTAGCTCCTCATTTGTATAACAAAGTGAAAGCTTCATGAAAGAAGACCCTAGAGTCTCTCTCTCTCTCCTTCTCCCATCCAACCACCCATTACTGCACCTTCACCTCTTTTAGAAACGAGAGCAAACTTCATCCAATGGCCTTTAACTTTGAACTTGGGGTGTTATCGATCCACATGATAACCTAACCCAGACAGGGGGGGCCAAATGAATAACACAGTTCTGGCAGCAGTAGCAGCAGCTGGAACTAACAAGTGGGCGTGATCGTGCCCGCTCACCAACACTCCACCTCCGTGCCCCGATGATGAAATGGAAAATGTACTACCAACATCGCACACACTTGGACACTGTACCTCTCTCTCGTCTGTTGAGTATTCAACGTAACATTGGGGCAACGTAGTTACATTTTTGAAATGAAAAGTTGCGTCAGCCATTCGTGGCACAGTAGAGTGCACGCAAACTGACAACGCAGGTAGAGATAAAAATTCTATTTAATAAAAAATATATAAGGGAAGAAAACACTTTCATTTCGATTCTGAATTCTGAATAATGGAGTCGTAAGGAGACAAAAAAAAATGGGCAAGATATCCCGGACGACGTCGCGGTACCAGAATAATAGAGGCAAGACCTTATAGAGTTTTCTCCCTCAAGTCTCGTTATCCGATTTACAATCAATCAACAGGTCGTTTGAAAAGGATCGGAACGAATCGATTGTGGCCTATTATTACATAGTGACAACACACATCCTCACCATCGGTCATGAATAATTGATGACATCCCTCCCTTTTTTCACGTTTCTTTTTCTTTCTTTTTCCTTTTTTCCAAACGGCAACTGCGTGTTAAAATGATTGCCATCGCTATTGTTGCCAGACCCCAACAGCACCGCATAAGCCCCACCTCTCTTTACCTAGTAATGGATGTTATAAATGTAATAAATGCAAAGGCAACGACGCGTTTAGTTCGTGAACTGGAAGCGAGCTGGATTTCAAACTTATTTTCACGTTGCCTTGGAAACGCGACTGTAGAGTAAAAAGTAAGAACAAAAAAGGGGAAAAAACCTTCGAAAAAAACAGGAAAAAGTTAAACTGACGGTATGAGATGATATGGTAGACAGCCATTTTCCCAAAAAAAAGTTTTGAGCCACCCCACCCACCCCTCTTTTTTTTTAAACAAAACACGATTTTCCACACCATGGGCGAAGTAAAATGTGGAAACTCGTGCACCAGTGTTCCGTGTACTAACCCAGACTGTTTCGAGGGGGAGTCCCTCGCTCCGTTCCGATCTGTCAATTCAATCTCATTTTAAAGTTTCCATACATCATGGAATCAGTACAACTGGCAGCTCTACTCTCCCTATCCCTTCTTAATCTTTTGCATCTATGACGGGCATTCTGCTGCTAGCGTCGCCTCCAGTCCAACTCTATATATGTGTGTATACTACAAATATACACAAATATCCAGCAGCAGCGGATGTTTCTCCTCAGCTCTCTTTCCGCCAGATTGGCCACGACGGATTACATCAAACGCTTCGACTCTCTCTCTCCCCTCCTCTCTCTCTTCTTCTTATATAAATGTATGTGTATGTGTGTGTGTGTGTTTGTCCTCTAGATCTTTGGACTAGTGTTATGCTTTGACTAGATTCCCTGATTCCCCTACTTGCTGGCGACAAGCACATTAGAAGGGCTCGCAATAGCAACACAAGAAGAAAATGGGCTATTAGGTAATATCACATGACAAGAGGGAAAGCGACGACATTTCTTATATGGAGTAGAAAAGAGACCCTAAAGCATTTGCATAACAAATCGCGGGGTAAAATGTTTGTTTTGTTTATTTATTTTTTGATAAAAAGAGGGGAGACCTTATTCTCTCATTCGCTTTTAGATTCGCTTCCGCTGACCAAGTGCACACATTTGTAAAACCGTACTTTCTCATAACCGTCTCTCTCTCTCTCTCTTTCTCGCTCCGTTGTACGGCCAATCCCGCGGGAGTGGGCAGGGTTCAAAGAAGCAAACGCATATACACACACAGACGGCCGGACGAAAGCAACAGTCGTGTTTCAATTTAGATTGATTGAATTACGGTGTACATCACTGACTCCACCCCTTCAACAAAGGCCGTTAACAAACACGTCAACTTTCCAACTCTCGTAATGCCTCTCCTCTCTCACTCCGCCTTCTTTTCTTCCGCCAAAGTTGAGCCCCCCCCCCCCCCACCTTTAGCCGACATCAAACAAACCCCGAAAGTACAAAAATAAACATAAAACTAAACAAAAAAGAAAAGAGAGAAGAAAAAAAAATGGAGAGAGAAAACATAAAAACTGAACGTTGTGCGGATGGCATATTCAAAAATCCCGCCAAATAGTAAAGATAAACTCGCACGCCATCGGCTCATTCTATCCAAACTCGTCAAATAAACGCTTTTCTCAAAAGTGTCGACGTGCTCCTAGTTGGCTCCTAACTCCGCCCTTTTCTCATCATCAAACGCGCCAGTCTGCGTGTTACACTCCTCCCGAAAAAAAAACTTCCTTTGCTTTTCCATCCATCCATCCATCCAGCACCTGCAGGGAAACTTGCTACTCTCTCTTCTCGCGTACACACTCAACACACACATACACAACGAAATACCTTCCATGTCGAGTGAAAAGAAAGGCCGATAAAATAGTTAAGCGCAGTATATACTACACACTAGAATACTAGTTTATATAAAGTGCGCATTGTTGAAATCAGCTGGAGTGGAACCAATGGCCAAAGAATAGGTGTCTGCCCCTCTAGAGAATTCCGCCGGCATTTATTACCGACTAAGGACGTGAATTTGAAATTGTATCTCATAAAAGAAAAAATAGGGCAAGATGAAGTTTAACTAGAGGCACAACGGGCACAGTTTTCCTTTTTTGTTTGGTTCAGAGAAGGGAGGATTGATCCATTGACCTGGCCGCTCCATCCATCTAGTAGACGTGTAAAGAATATTCAACAGGATTGTCGATATCTCGCGCCACGCCCCAAAAAGAGGAGAAGAAATAGAGAGAAAAAAAACTGCACACATTTTGGATGCAAATGATGGTGGTAGGAAGAGAGATCTATGCATAGTAAGCCTGACCTCGATTCAGCTTCTTCCTTTTCCGGGGCTAGAGTGCTGAAGCGTATCTCCTATTTTGAATATTTCACATATGCGTTAACTTTATGACTTCCTGTCTCATCTCTTAAACACAAAGAGGAACGGAGACGAGCACAGAACAACCGCAAACAAAAAATAAAAAAACGGCTTCAATAATTAATGTTGCCCAATCATTAAGGAATCAAAGCAGTTGGACGGGAAGAAAGACGCAGAGCAACGGCGTCAAAACATCCAACCACCGAAAAAAAAAGACAAAAAGAACAAATAGGGGTGGAATCTATCTGTCAAAACATGTTGGGAATCAAATAAGTGGCCCATCAAAAACCGCCTCCGCCTATTTCTCCGACCGCCTCTCAACTGCCAAAGAGAATAGGATTTACTCCGCCGAAAAAGGCAACAGTGAGGGAAACACGACGAGAATAAGGAGGAAATAAAAAAAGAACAAAAAGACACGATAAGACGAAACCATTATTGTGATAAGCAGCTTTTCTACTCGCGCGACGAGGAGCCTCACAAAAAGTGAAGACTCATCCGCGAAAGGGGAAACTTTCGATTCGTGATCACATGAATTCATTTTTTAGTTTGATGCTACAACAAGGAGCAGCAGCAGCAGCAGTGCACTCGTGTTCTCGTGAGTGAATTTCATACAGATAAGATGATTGGCGTCAACTTAACACTCTCTCTAGCTCCTCTTTCTACAGCAGTACACACACAAAGACTTTCCTCTTTTTATTCTCGAGTCCTCCCCCTTTGTTATCCAGAGTTTGGAAGCTTGTTAAAGAGCGACACACACACACAAGTGTGGCGGATGAAAAAAAAAAATATATATAAGGAAACTTGCTTCTCCCTATTCTCTTTGATAGACATTGTCAACTGCTTTTTAAAAGCTAAGAAGAGAGAAGAAAAAAATGACAAAAGGGGAGGTGAAAAAGAGAATTCGATTCATGTCAAAAAAAGAAGAAGAAAAGCATCTCGTTATATCCTACGACTTGCATTCAAGTGTGACGTCATTTAAAGCTTCAAAGAACATCCGTTAATTAAGAGAGTCAAGAACCAAAGGGATAGGTGATCAACTGGACCCTTTTTTCATATCTCATCAATTCATTTATCAATTTTTTTTAATTATTTTTTCAAAGAAACAAACAAAATGATACAACACAGACAATAACAAAATAAAAACAATTCAAGAGATGGTTGTTGTCATTGCTCATGGATATTCTCATTCGTTAAATGAAGACGGAAGATGGAAAAGAAAAACGATGACGCAAGAGGTCGTGACTTCACTCGCTCGTCAGCTGTTTCCCTTCCACGGAATCCATCACGTTAATGAACGAGCCGGCGAATCCACCAGAGAAAGAAAAAAAAAAAAAACGCCATCATCATCATCTTCATCACAACAATAAAAGTAACATTTTCCTTCTGCCTATTTTCCACCTCAACAACGACATCATACCATTCCACACACATTTTTATGCCTTTCATCTTTTTCTTTTCTTATTTCTTTCGCCGGAATATTGTTAGTCGGCCCAACTGGTAACAGTGGCAGTTGTTGTTGTTGCTGTTGTTTGTCGATTGGCTTGTCTGTGCGGAAGTGCCAAGTCTCAACGGACTACAAAGTGAAAGAGGCCGAGAATAACAAAAAAAAAGAAAAGAAGAAGGAAAGATGAGATGGCAATAATACAACAGCGGAGCAACAACATCCGCCACGCACCAACAACAACGTCGAAAAGAGTACTGTAACCGGAACAAATAAGACGGATAAAGGAGTCATTGCATCGATCTACCAACAAGCATGTATATAGAGCTATACTACTATTATAACCAAGTCTCACCAACACAATCAAACAAGATGAATAAATGGATGGATGGATGGATGGCATCGAAACGCATTTTTTCCTTATTAAAGCCTTCGCTATATATGCTTTTTTTAATGGCAATAACTTTTCTTTTGCATTCTGTTAAATAGTAGCAGCAAAGACAGCCTGAAAATCGGTCCGAGTATAGAGCCACACAGTAACACCACCACCACCACCAGGCAAATTATTGATTGGCTGCCTCCCAAGTGCGTGCCAGTGTGTGTGCACAAGACTTAACCCTATTATTATCATCCCAGCATACCCAACCCCCACCCTTCTCGCAGCACTGTTGGGGCAGCCATCGCCAGTCTAGTATGAGGAAGTTGGAAAGCAGCTTGAGGCTTTTAGCCAGGCTGTTACTCTATATCGCTGAACTATGCCGCGCTTCTCTGTATACTATAGCCCGGATACAGGGCGCGGGTTGTTGGCGATAATTCAGAGTGATGGATCTCTTCTCTGCTACTAGCAACAACAACAACAACAGCCGAGGACGCAGAGCGTCTCTTCCATTTTCCATCTTTCAATATATCAAGCAAATGTCATACGATGAAAACAGAACAACAAATACTTCTTGCACGATCATCGTTTTCTGCTCTCGTCCTGCTGATGTATTGCTCCAAAGACAACTACTAGAAGTACTACAGTATACACGTTGGGTGAATGGGGTCTCCGGCTCTGCTCTCCAACGACCGTCATCATCCGCGTCCCACTTCTTCTTTTTTTTTCTTCGGCTAGCGATTAGAGAAAGACAGAAAAAGAAACGCTCCGCTGGGCATTCTCCCCATTGCGCAACACAATTCGAAATTGATGAGAGACTCAAAACGTATCGACCAATATCTGAAGGAGAACAAAACCCCCCAAAAAACTCCAGACAGAATGGAGTGGAGAGGGTGAAGAGAGTAGTAGTAGTAGTATGCGACAGTCCATCGCTCCATTAATTCCTAGCGAAAACAGATTTCTCTATTCTCCACTACAACCTATAGTCTCTCACTATCACGGTATACAACTATCCAACAAAGTATATCGATCCTTTCAACAAGGATATAATAACCTACCTAACCTACGTACCTGGAGGGTTACACAACAAAGAGAGACAGGCGCGCGCGCACATACTACGCACACAATTGACGAGAGAACCCTCGTCTTCCTTAGTCTGTTTGCACACACTCCTCCCTTTGGGGGCAAAAATATTCGTCTATATACTTCTTTCTTTTACGTTATTATATACTACTTCCATGACCGGCTGTTCGACACAAATTGCTACTCCGAGACCCCCACAGCGTCAGAGCGTAACACCGTCAAGAGAAATCGATAATGGCCCAACAAGCGAACCGATCAAGAGGTTCATCAACGCCTCAAGTCTTCATTATCGAACTCCTTTTGCCAAATGAAAAGGATCTTTCTTGTTCGTCTAATTGGGACAGCAGAAAGTCGGTTAACATAAAAATTACATAAAAATAGAAAGAAAAAGAAAGAGAAGAATATACTAGACATAATAGAACCACATGGTATATATAGGGGGTAGTAGAGCACAAGTTGATGGAATCGAATGTCTGAATTGTGCATGATTGTTCGTTGAGGCAGAGACGAAGAAGAAGAAGCTCGTTGGTGGAAAACGAACGAAAACTAAACGCAAACCGATTGCAAGTTTGACCCAAATTCATCGAGAGGAAATCAAAGACAAATAAAGAACAAGGACGGATAGATAGGAGGTCGACTAAATTCGAGTGAAATAGCCCCCCCCCCCCCCACTCGCGGCGAAAAAAAAAATGTGGGTAGACGAGGATGAAAGAGGCGCATTAAAACGAATGAAACCATGGCGCAACGCCAACAAGAGACCAAAAATGATGTAGAGGCTTTTCGTTGATTCAATTGTTCCGATTCTCTATTGTCAATTCAAAGTACAAACTCAAGTTCAACTGCTGGGGATATTCTTTTGAACCGATGAGTTTCTGACATCATGTCGTATCGAATTTGAATAAGTTCCATTATTCAAATGATAGAGACGGAAGAGTCTCTTGTATGCGCACCGCTACACGCCAGAAATTGCATGGAAAAGATGCGATGCTCTTTGAATACATCTTCAAACTCAATTAGGAATGTCGACCCAACTTGCCAAGAGCCATCTGAGCACACACACATGTAGTACAAGAAAAAGAGAGAGACATCCAGCAGCGAAGACAGTCAGAAGAGAAGAACCTTGGACGTGTGATCAATACGGGATGAACCGAGCAGCTTAAGAAAAAAAAAAAAGGTTCCATCGGGGGTATAGTTAGACGGGGTCCAAGTGAACGGCCCAGCCCAATCTAATCCCATGTTTAACCGTCTCTGACTCCTCGCAGACGATGTGGAAGGCGCTCGATGCCTATTAGAACGATACGATAATCAACTTGTGTAGTTTCTCGTTGGCCAGTTACGCAGGCCAAACTTTATCCCACGGCCAGGGTGAAGAAGACGTTGACTTTTTGCTCCTTTTCTATCTCTTTTTTTTTCTTTCTTATCTCTCCCTATATAGGAAACAGCTCCTGTTATATACACCACTACTGTTACTAGCGCATTCACGTAAATGTTTTGAAAATGAAATGAAATGTACATACAGTAAGTACATCATCATCTTGTCTTTGTTCTTATTGCCGTTGCGAGTCAAGTAGTTAACGAGAAGAGCTCAAGGGTCTAATATCATCTCGAAATAAAAAGAGCCATGTGAGCAACATACACACAAGAGAGGAGAGAGAGAGATGAGTGGGGGGGAGAGAAATAAAAAAAATAGAAAAGAAAAGAAGAAGGTTAACTTGATCCAGTCTCATCAAGCAGAGTGGTACGGTAGCTTACAACTTTAACACACAGCGCAGAAAGAGAGATGGCGGAAAGTGAGAGGACCCACCGGAAATGTGCACGAGTCGCAACTGCATCTCCGTCTTTTCTCTCTCCGTTACTATTTTCTTCCTATTTCTTGATGTCATTCTCGTGACGTGCGACGTGTAGAGTGTAGGTAAAGAGACAGATAGACGACTGATTGCGTTACATAGCATCTCTCTACGGCGCTATATACCTTCAACTTCAGCACACCTACTGTACTTCATCCCATCTCTATGGCCCATCCATCAATAAATAAATAAACAGACAAGGAAAGAAAAATTATCAATTTCCCAACCGCGGGAGCGAGTGAACTATAGTGAAAATGTGTATAGGTACGCGAAAATATATACCACACGACCGGGGGGAAATGGATGACACTTTGGGGGATTTGATCTTTGCGGCTGCAGCACATATAGTGAGAGGCTGACACAATGTATAGCCCGCAGGTATAAACTCATATTGGAGTCATCCTGAATAAGAAGATATATCCGGTCAAGTCCGTCCTTAATCCCAGTCAACCGGATGGCCGTCAAGTAGTCAGGGCCGTGCAGAACAGGACGAGAGGTTTGTTGTTGGGAGTTACATCAACCATATATAGCCCCACGTATGTAGTACAACAATGTGTTTTGGTTGAACAAACAAACAAGACTTTACTGTGGATAAGGTTCGAGTTGACTTGACATTCGACGGGTTGTGTGCGCTCGTCGACGGTCCGTCATCATTTTCTTCAAAGGCAACGTAGATAAATAAATCCTGGGCGTATCCAGCAGAGCTAGGATGAAAAGCCGGAACGCGGAAAAGAGGCAGTCATCATTATGAGATAAGAAGAAGAAAAGATGAGAGCTGAAAGAGAGAGAGAAAGACACAAGTCCTCTCGACCGGAATCGAATCAACCAAAGAGAGAGAGAGAGACATGCCGGAAAGGGAACTGGAACCATCCGTTCTTTTCCTTTTTTGTTTCCTCCTTCCCACTTGTCTTTTCTTTCACTTTTTCTCTATTCCACACATATAGCACTTTCGCCATCATCCAAATGACCCACCCTATTCCAACCCAGGGCTGTTGTGCATCACACACGCCAGGCAGGCCATCATCAAACTTTATATAATACGACAACGACCATACACACGCGTTGCATTCGCTCCCAGAGGCCTTTGCCGTGTTCTTCTCTCTTTCTCTCAGTACATCAACAACATCGAGCTTCACTCAGACGGTGCCCTCACCGGTTCATTAGATTACACACACATACTCCTTCCTCTTTCTCGGTACTTCCACGTCTTTTTCTCTCGAGTCTTTTTTACTATACAAGTCTACTACTATCACTACTAGTACTCGTCTTCTTTTCTTAACGTTGACTACAACCTTCTAGTCTCTCTCACTGGCAAAAGCAACTTTTTTAGCTCCAAACTATATGAATTGGCAACGGACGGATCTTCAGACGGAAGGACTCGCTAGAATGAGGGGGGAAAAAGGACCGCGTAACTAATTGGCAACCGTTGAATAAAAGACATCCAGCAAACTAACTATATTTTGAGTTGATAGCAATTTGACCGTCCTTGATTCTTTTTTGTTTTTCCATTCTATACCAGAGTAGATATGACGAAGATTACATCTCTTCTTTTTCTGTGTTTCAAATAGCGGCTCTTTTTTTTCCTACGGTATAAAATAATAATAAAAAAATAGACAAGAGATGACAGACAGTCACAACTTATATAAAAGGGAGAGAGATAAAAACTATGAAGAAACCAGACACATGAACATCATAAACAGCAAATGACGAAAAGATTTGTTGTGGTTTTATTTGCCTTCAATAGTGTGTGTGTGTTCGCTACCGTTATTCGGTTTGCGATTTTTCCTTTTGTCCATTTTCATATTCTTATGATCTTATCCGAGGGATTGTCAACTCGGAAAATTATTCGTCTACACCCCACAATGATGACTGACTACAAAAATAATATTCCCTATTGGAAGTATGTAATATTTAAATAAAAATAAAATAAAATTTTAAGAAAAATTTATTCAATCCAACGCCAAATTAAAAGTCATTCTTCTTACATTATTTATCTAAAAAAAATCATTTAAAATCGCAATCAGTTGATCACTAAAACGATGTGGTTTTTGGTACCTTTTTTTCTTGTTTAATTTGAAAGAGGTGCTAAACCTTTTTACATCAACAGTATTTTGTCAATTTTTTTTTGTGATGAACATTTTCGAATACTTTTGTGAAATTGTGTTGTATTTTTATTTTCTTATTTTGCGATGGAAAGGAGCAGATCAGCCTACAACCAATTCAAAGGAACTTGTAGAAAATGCTAAAAATTCAAATTCATGTTGTTGTATTCTTTGCATCGAATGTAGCCTATCATAAAGAATTTACAAATACAAGGAAATAAAATATTAATCGGTATTCTATGTACAAAATGTTTCCGAGGTTCAAGTACTGACGAGTACAAATGTCATAAATATTGGTAACCAGTAACCTATTTAACAAAAGATTATGGAAATCGATAAAACACTAATTCTGGAAGGTTGTAAAAAAAAAACCTTTGCTTAATCTTATCTTTTATTATTTTTTATCTTTTTGCTTAATTCTATTGATCAAGTTTTCTATTTGAATTACCTACCGCAAAAATACCTTAATATATCCTAAAATGCGGAAAAACTAGAAAATCCACTGAAAACATGTTAGCACGTCCCCGCGTAGAATGTATGGTGTAGAATGTATGGAATAAAGCGAATAACTACGAAATTATTCGAACTACAATGCGAAACATACAAAAAAGAAAAATTTAAAAATCAAATGCTCAAAAACAACTAAACTATGGAACGCGCGAAAGAAATTGTTAATTGTAGCTAATCTGCTAATAAATCATTATAAAACATTTTATTCATCCTAGCTGTTTATATGGTCTGTGACTCTGTCAGAGGCATAGAGTTAATTTCAATTTCATGGCTCTGACTCTGTGTATTGTGTAATTTGGGGAAAAATAATGAGGAAAAAACTCGGTATCATATTTCTCAACGAGATAAATAAATTCAACGTTACCGGTTTTGTAACCTAGCTAATAACATGGGTATAATAAGTAACTTCTATTTAATTCTTACTTCCTCAGTTCCCCTTCTTATCATGACAAAAATAAAAATAAAATAAAAAAGAATACTTTCACGGAATGGCAACGCAGCTTCAGACTTTTAGCCGACACCGAGTCACCGACACCAAAAGCTCCACCAGTGCCTTTGCTTGTGGCCCACGTCATCACGAAAAACGCCGATTTCTTCACATTTTAAGCAATGGTAAATTGACATAATAAAAATTGTTTAATTGAAAAGTAGTGTTAATGGTGAAGTGACTGCAAATTTGGCTAGTTTTGGATATATTTGATACTATGTATATGGGTTCCATTTTGACATTACGCCCCTCGTAAATGGCAGCCGAAATTTTTGTCTGGTTCTAGCTCCTTTCACCCGCAATGTACACACACACCAAATAACGGTTTTGATTATTGTGCCGGGCTGCCGGCTCTGTTCTTATACCATAATAGCCGTTTCTTCAATCTGACATTTCCTACTTGACAAATTTTTTGACAGTAGATGTTTATTTTATTAATAAATGTTTTTCATTTGTTGTTATCTTGTATTTTATTTTTCAGGACACCATGAGCATTTCAATGGGAGAGTCTGAAGCCTTTCCCAGAACACTGTAAGTTAACATTTTGACAATTTTCTTGTCAACTATTCATTTTTAAATTGAAAATCTAATATTGTTTTTATTTGAATATAGTTACGTTGGGAATTTGGATCCTTCAGTGACAGAAGAGTTGATTATGGTGCTATTTGGACAGATCGGGACAGTCAAGGGCTGCAAAATCATACACGAGGTAAAGTCTGTCCAAACCTGAGACCTATACCAATCCTTCCCCACTTTTTCCTCATCTGATTTGCACCTTGTTATGAGTGGGAGTCTCAAGCAAGCTTTATGGGACTGCAAGCACAATAGATTAAGCTAAAACAGACCACAATCCCGCTGATGATCTGGGAAGCAGGAGTTTGGGGCACCAGCTGAGAGGTTATCAAGGAAGCAACATCACAAGCATTAGAAAAACAGGTGCGTACACTCACTCTCCTTGGCTGTTTTGTTTTTTTCTCACATAGCAGTTGAAATTTGCCAGTGTCTTTAAAAGCAAAAAAAAACTACTAAAATTAAATCTTGACACATTTGATAACAGACACTTTAGTTTAAAGAAAATCTTAACTGTCTTTCGTAGGCAAACCATTTTGGGTTTTGAATGTTCGTTGTTTAGAAATTGTGTCTTCATTTTATCATAATATATCAGTTCGAAACAAGGAAGATTTGCAAATCAATAAGTGATTTTTTTTCTTATTTCATAAAAGGTAATGCAAAAATGCCATTGACTCGGCAACCGAGCTATACCTCAAAGTCGGAAGGTAGCTTTTTTCATTACTATTTTTTACTACTACTAGATTAATTTTTTTCTACTACTGGCATTTTTTTAATTCTTTTTGTTAATTGACCAAACAAAGACGTTACCAACTTCTTTTTTTATTTATTTTTGATAATCGTAAACAAGTTTCTTTCATATAACAAGTGCCAAGGAGAGTTTGTGTACCACCCCCTCCCGTTTTATTAACGGTTTTTAATGCTCGTGTATTTGCCTTTCAAGAATAATTTCTCGGTCAAAAAGAATACACGTTTTGATTTCATTGGATTTTAGCAAGATGAAGAATCTAACCTGAAACATGGGTTCTGGTACCATTTTCGATGTATTGGTTTGCCGTGCCCTTGGTGCCGGCCATTTTGGTGCCAAGTTCTCTTATATGTGCGGATGTGTTTGCGTTGTTTTATTGCGCTCATGAAGGAAAGTAACACCTCAAAAGAAAGTGGAAGCGGAAGCATTTGAAATATTTTTTTTTTTCGTTTCTTAACAATCTTTCATCGATCAGTTGAATTATTTCAAGGAATGGTATTGTGGATAATTTTAACGATCTCCGTATTCGTGCTTCGGTCCATAGGTATTCTAATCATCGATATTTCACATCTATTTTGCACATTTTCTATTTATCTAATACTTTTGATTTTTGGCTTTTCTTCCGTTTCATTTTTTTGGGTAGGATTATTTGATATTTTGTGATAAAGGAGTTTTGATGCTTTTCTTCGACCAGTTGAATAATCGTGAATGAAAACTATTCAATTCCGTTCTATATTCTTTGCTCCTCTAAAGTAGATCATTCTTAAGTAGTGTGAACAAATTCAAACCTGTTGCGTAATTGGTTGTTTATGACGTCCGACCTTTTCCATAGAAATGATTAAGAGAAGAATGAATTAGGTTCTCAATCATGATGTTGGTGGTGTTGGTGATGATGAACAGAAGCTTTTCAAAGATAAATAAATAAACACGACGGTAAAGATGGTGAGTGAGCGGGAGCGGGACAGATGGCCGGATTCTCAGAAAGGAAAAGGCGGAAACTGCCCGCCGTCACTTTTACCAGTGTGTGATCCTTCACCTAAGGAGCACATTCACGCCCTTACCCCCCGTATCATCTGGCAGTGCCGTGTTATTACCCTACCGTAATTTGGCGCCTTCGTTCTCCTCCTCTTCCCCTTTACGCCACACCAACACCGGTTCAATGGATGATGAATTATTTAAACTTCCTCCTACTTCACCTTATCCCCCCTCCACCTTTTAGTGCGAGATCGATACAACAAAGTGTGCCGGAAAGAAGAAGATGATGAAGAAGAAAAAAAAACAGGTTTGGGCGGGGATTATGGTGAAAAGAGGAGCGGGAGAGCATTGGGGGGGGGGGGGAGTTGGTTGCCATCATAAGAGATGGAAGAGAGTTTAGCGCTGCGTCGATAGTTTATATTGCCCGCTGTCTGCCAAAGGTAAAAGTAGCAGTTGTAATATTCATCGTTTCCTTTTCCTCTCCACTATCAAGTTGGTTGGATAGGGTTTTACTCCTTTTAATAGCAACAGACGGACCCACTTGATGTTTGTCGGTGTGTGGGAATGTTGTCAGGTGGACATCGCGTACAACTTTAGTGGTGTATACGCATCGTCGTCGAAGAATCACAAACTCTTTTCTCCGCGTATACATACATGCTGTCTCCGTCTGTCAGACTAGCCGTTCCAGCAGCAAAAAAAATAAACAAAACAAAATCATCTACGAGCGGGAAAATTTTCGCTATCGATTTATTTATTGTTGCGCGCCTAGTTCTCATCGCTGGCTGGCCGGATAGAGGGGGGGGGGGAGAAAAAAATATTTTGTCCTTTTATTTTTCTTGGGGGTTTTGTTTCTGATTCAATTCCCTAGAGGTCCAAGAATATCGTTTTGGTCGTCAGAAATGGTTTTGATTCATTTTCTTTTGGATCATGTCTTGTTGTGTGTGTGTATGGATCGAGGAAGGAAAATGCAATTTACACGCATGATCCATTCAGCTCCATTTCCGGACTAAGACTCCCTACTACCCCTCCTTCCTTTCCTGCGTATTTTTTTGTTTGGTTATTTTCTAGTTGGTAAGGGTGTGTGAAGGAAGAAATGGGGTTGGTATAAAACTGGTTCTATAAAACAACAAGACAAAAAGAGAGAAGCCGAAGAGGATTTGGCGAGCTGAGAGTCGCGGGACATTGCCTTTTGCTGCTATGACAAGGTCTTTTGGGGTCCCTCCAACAGCTGGTCGGCTACTGCATCCATATAACACGTCACGGGCGTATATATTTATAGTTATATATATATATATACGAGAAGGTATATATTGTCTTGATCAGAAGCTATCGTCCAGCCTTTGTGACGGATCAATTTCGGTAGCGGCTTGATCCATCTTGCTCGCTTTATACTGCTACTAGCACCACCACTACTATATGCTCTCTCTCTCTCTCTCTCTGTTCCATGTCCACCATCTCTCCCATGTCTCTCAAGGGTCGTTTCCTCCCAAAACCCCCGATGGATCAGCGGAATAGGAAGGAAGGTACGCCTCGGAGGTTGTACAACGACGACGACATCGACTAAATGTATAGATATATATACGAAAACACCGTCAGGTTCTGAACCGTCTGGCCCACAGTTATTGAACCCCCCCCTACCCCACTGGTATTGAATCCGTAACATTCGTAATAGTCTTGATCCTGCGAAACCCAAGCTGCACCTTCCTCTTTTCTCATCAAGTCATATCCCCCTCTCCCTAGTCGCTTAATATAAACGTACGACTCCGGAATCGGACCTGGTGAGTGTGTCGTCGCCATTTTGTGTGTATGTACACACTCATCACACAGAGGGAGTCTATGTGTGTGTCGGAAATGGAGAAAAGAATGAAGAAAGAGAAAGGAAACAAAAGAGTCTGTTAGCAAGAGATATTAATGTTGCGGAGTTGGTTTATAGCTCATCTCTCGTAAATATGATGATGATTATGATGATGTTTCTCCTCCTTTTCTTAATTTATTTATTTATCTTTGCCTTTTTTATTTTATTTTGTAGCCTGGACATGAGCCATACTGTTTCGTTGAGTTTGCCGAACATCATTCAGCCGCCGCCGCCCTGGCCGCCATGAACAAGCGCAACTGCATGGGAAGGGTAAGTCAGATCTTTCTCTTTTTTCTTCTTTTCTTCTTCTTCTTTTGATTGTTTTGTCTTTTCTTATTGTGTGAGAGGGTCTCATCTGCAACGACGACCATCTCGTCGTGAAATGATGATGGCCACCCAACAAAAAAATAGGGGGGGGGGGGAAAGAGGATGCAAGCCAGTGACAAGTGTGTTTGTCCGTGTGTGTTCTTTTATTTTTTATTTTTTGTTTCTTTCTTCTTCTTCCTTCTTCGTCTTTTTTACGACGTTGTCATTGTCGTTGCTGGTTCGAGGGGAACAACAGACTCTGAAACTGAGTTCTCATTAGCGCTAATGCTAAGTGGGCAATCATAATCATCATAATAACATGAAACGCAAAGACGGTTGACAGGTCTTGTCTCTTTTCCCCCCTCGACCGCCCGCGCGCATCGCTATGCAAATCAGTGGAGCAGAATGACTGTATTTTTGATTCAATATTCCAACTGTACACACACATTATTACGTAGCGGTGGTGTATAAATTTCTAATATTTATCCATATAATTAGCTTTATTGATATAAATGATGTCAACACAATGTGCATTGCTCCTTGTCTTGGTTGAGTGAAGCGTTCGGATCTGTTTCGGTTTGTTGTAGTTTTACCCTCCTCCTTCCTCCGCCGTCGCCGTCGCCAGAATACTGTCCACATAATCTCGAATGTATTATCTCGTTCAATTAAGGCTTCTCTTGTTGCTTGTGTGACAAACACAAATCTTGACTTGCAGTAGTAAAATAAAATAAAAAACAAAATAAATTGAGGAGAGAGATACGAGTCTAGAGCTTTTCGAGCGACCCGGTTCACACACGAACTCCGCATATAGTCGTCGGGGACTGGCAGACACGGAGACACACAGAGACACGGACATGTATTTTATATACCATGTTAAAGTCAATATATTATTCACAACGATGACATTGTCGACGTTGTTGCCTATCTCTCCTTCCCTCTTGTCCCGATGTCTTTTTACCCTAGCGTTTGCTGACGTTGATTAGCGTCAGCGGATGGATTGTCACTGCGGATGTTGTATTTTAGGCTTCCCCATCTGTTTGGCTAAAGTTGTGCGAGAGAGAGAGAGAGAGAGAGAGAGAGAGCCCAGTTGGACTCTCTAATCAAGTCGTCGTAGGGAGAGAGAGAGGATGACGGGCAAGAGGAGGGTCAGCAGCACAGAGCCAAGTGTGTGCAAGGAGGAGTAGTAGTTGTTGTAGGAAATGTTGTACAAGTCAAAGTGGGAAGGGATGTTGTTGTTGATGATGATTCCATGGGCCAATCTTTCCATTTGGTCGGTTGCTACTGCTGCTGCTGCTGCACTAACTACTAATACTAACTACAATGGTCGCTTCTGGACATTGTGGTGTTTGGAAACAAAGTGATCTATCCTCATGGACTGGAGAATGTGCCTTTACACTCTGTGCATTGGGCACAACCGTCTACCCGCTCGCTCGCTCGCTTTTTCCTTTTCCTGTTTTCTCTTATCTCTTTGGGCGGAATGTGTGATTGAGCTCAACTCGAGCGAAAAGCCGAAATCCTTATATGGTGGTACTACTATAGTCCAACACTAGTCGACGCAAGTTTTGTTCTGCGTAGTTACTCGACTTTGATCAAAGCGGAATGACGACAGAGTCACGCAGGCAACTAACGACTTACGACAAAGGAATGGAATAGAAAAGACAGCGAAAAGGGACAAATAAATCATACAATCACTGGGGGTAAGAGAGAGAGAGAGAGGCGGGGGAGTAGATTATTGCCCACTGGGCCGGTCGGGTCTTGGTCGGCATCCGTTTCCAGTTCATTTCCATGATTTATAGGGGCGCAATCTTTCTCCATAATGTCGCCAGAAAAACTTGTGTGTGTGTTGTTTTTGTTTTTGTTGTTTGTGTCTTGCGGCAAAATGCGAATTCATTTACGCAGCCATTTGTCAACAACAATCTTTGTTCTTCTTCTTGTTCCTTTTTCTTTTCGATTGGACGAGGGGACAAAAAAAAACCCAACTAGGAAAGAATTGTTTGCGCTTCTTTTCTTTTTTTATTATTTATTTTATTTTTCTAGGCCAAACAACGGCCTGTAGTTTGCGCGTCCAGTTGCCGCATGCTCTGTGGCCCGCCCTTATGACTCTTTGTCACGCTTGATTCAACGATCGTTGAATAACCACTTTGACACCGAAACTTCTATCCCAGATTGAGCTGGCCAGCTCACACACACACACACTACACAATACACACCTGAATAGTAATAAAAAGAAAAGTAACGGAAAAATATAGAGGCAAAATGGCACTATTTTTTTTTCCAGTCGTAAAATCTCGATGGGGGGGGGGGACTTGATGTGAGTTTGGGTTTTTCGGTTCGTCCCCTACACAACTTTTGGATATTTGATTCTTTTTTATTGGCCCGGCCAAAAAGTTTTGGATCCGACCAGCACACGAAACATCATCATAAGAGTTTATAACCTCTCGGCGTGTAACCCTTGCGTGTGTGTGTGTGTTTCTACCTCTCTTTTTTGTCCACTTATCCTTTTCCTTCCAAATAAAAGAAGAAAACTTAGCTATGAGAATGAAGAGGCAAAAGAAGGGCAGGATTTATTTTTGATGTGGTACAACAAAGAATCTTACACATCATATTTGTTTTGTTTGTTTTTGGTTTTTTTCCTCTTCATGACAAGTCTACCGGATAGAGACAAAATGTTGATTTGATTCATTTTATTTGGATTTTTATATTTGTGTGTTTTTCTGGGGTTTTTTTTTTGGCTTTTAGAAATCGCAAATAATCGGCTTATATGGTCTCTCTCTCTCTAAGACTACAAACGTCATGTTCAATACTACTAGAGACGGAAGGAAAAGCAAAGTTCTCTCCGTTTTCCCTTTTCTTGTCTTTGGGTTTTTTTTTCTTTTTTTTTTTAAATTTTTGTTTTTTTGCGGGTTGTCGAAATGTCGCAGGCTGGACGTCTTTAGATATCAAGTTGAAAGTGCGAGAGTTTATTATTATTATTTTTTTTTAAATAAAATGTCTCTAAGAATAAAAAAGAGGTCATCGATCGAGGTCAGGCTGAGGAACTTGTTAACTAAAGGTTCGATCGAGACGGACGCATTGCAAAAAATAAAGACGTCCTTTTTATGGTTGTTGTCGTAACTTTTGATTATCCGCTAGCGAGTGAGGAGTCCTGAGAAAACTAAGGCAACGGTGGACGTTTGCATGGCGGTCGTTTACTTTCATTAAGATGCCAATGGCGGTTTTTGGTCTTGTTGGTTTGCTTTCTCCTTCGTCTCGGATATGGTTTGACTTGTTTTCCTTTCGCCAAAGTCTTCCGGCATCCGCTTTTACCCTTTTTTGCTTTTAAAAACACACACACACACAAGAGTTAAGTGTAGAATTGAATCAAGGCAGAGCGGCGCCAGCAAAGCGTCTTAATGAACCCCAACCGTCATATAACTTTTCCTACATTTTCCAAATGTCAAAACGCACCGAGGATTTGAGACTTTCTCTCTCTCTTTTCGTTGGACCCATTTTGAAACATTGAATCCCGACCGAATGTTGTGTTGACTTTTGACGGTCTTATCTCGACTGCGCAGTCCATCCACCCTCTCTCTCTCTCTCTCTCTCTCTCCTCTATTCCACCCCATCCTTCCCTCTGGCCGTCTTCGTCAAATCGAATTCATTGTGTCCCTCCTTGGGGGGGGGGATCTCGTGTTGAGGAAGAAGACGACAAACGGACTCTGTCGACAGGCCCGTCTTCCGTTTTCTTCTTCATCGTTTTTTGTTTTTGTTTGTCTTTATTATTCAACCGTCGTCCCCTTTTTGCGCCCAACGACATTTGGATAACACAACATGTCACGGGGGGCAGTGCCGACGTCTCTCTGAATCAGCATTGCAGCTAGGACTCGGTAGTCTCTGTGTGTGTGTGTGTATCTATGCCGTCCGTCCGTCCGGTCAAACATCAACAACATTATCCGCTTGTTATTTGGGGTTCCCGGTTGAATCTCCATCATTGTCTTTACTAGGAAAGACGATAGAATAAGTAAGAAAGAGAGAGAGAGAAAGAGGGGGATCGTATAACTTATTCCCTCCAGAACAAATCAGAATAAGAAATGAAATAGGCAAAAAGGCAGACACAAACCGAATAAAACACAGGCGCGCACACTATTGAAAAAAGGCAAAAGAAGGAAAACAACAATAACAACAACAAACTAAAACCTTGTTTTTCTTTTCTTTTTTGCCTTTTGCTATTTACCATGGGCTTCATGTTTCTGGTCTCTTGATAGCCTTATCTTCTCTCCTCTTTTATAAGTTGTGTCTGTCTGTCATCTCTTGTGTATTTTGGAGGGGAATCTTATTTTTGTCTTTATTGTATCATCATCGTGCCGAAGGAGAAAGGAGAGCCGCTATTTGAAATAGGAGAAAGAAATAGAAATAGAAGAGATATAATCCTCATCATTCGTCATATCTACTTTGATATAGAAAATAGAATGAAAAAAAAAAGAAGAAGGGGGAGGTCAAGTTGCTATCATCAACTCAAAAATATAGTTAGTTTGGATGGATGTCTTTTATTCAACCATTGCCAATTAGTTACACTATGCCCTTGCCTTTTCTTTCTAGCCAGGCATCATACGCAAAAGTTAATCCGAACATGGAAAGTTCATGGAGATTTTGTGTTAAGATATAAAGAGAGGTAAACTTGTATCGAAATCGTTTATTACAAATTAGTATCACGAAAAGTTTCGGGTCTACCCCCACCTATCTTCTTTTTCTCTTCTTTTTTTTATTATCCCCCCCCCCCGCACGTCATGTTCATTTATAGTCCTGTTGGGTGAATAGAGGAAGAGAAACTCTTCCACTTTATATTTATTTATTTTTTTTTTGTAGGTGGATGAAGGTTATATAAGTTGTAGTACTGGTGTACCAAATAACTAGATAGACGAGTCGACTTTTTCTGATTCGTTCATCTCATAACGTTAACAACAGAGAGTCTGAAGTTTTCCCTAGTTTTTGGGTGCAGCAACTTTGCCTGGCCTGGTTATGCATTTTTGGACTTTTTTGTTTTATTATTTCGTTTTCGTTCTGCAGGGAATTTTCGGTTCACTTGTTGTTTGCATTTAAATTAGACGTAGCAAATACATGTAAAGAGAAAGATAATAAAGAGTTAGTGGAGAGAGAGAGAGAGAGAGAGAGAGTCGAAAAGTTTGCCCCATGAAAACTGACTCCCCCCCCCCCCAGTCTCTCTTCACCTTTCTCCTCCTCCTCCTATGGGAGGGTTCATCCCTAACTGGAGCCTGCCTGTTAACGAATAGACAAGTTGGAGCCATCATCGAATTAGTTGATTACATTCAAGAGTCGAACCCAGGTGAAGGGGTTGAAAACTCTGTGAAAATGTCATACACGAAGACAGTCGTTGTGATTTGGATCTAGAGGATCAATTTGCCGACGACTAGGGAAATGTTTTAATAGGTATCATATAAGGAGTGTAAACAGGGTATGACGTCCTCTCATCAGTCTATGAATGATGATGATATGGTGCGGATGTTTTTCGAAGCTGGCAAAGTTTTCAGACGAGGAATAATGACAGTCTAGATACTACGCACGTAATTAAAAATCTGAAATCGACTGCGAGAGGAAGGAGTATGCAAAAGAAGAAAATTAAAACTCCAGTAATTCCAAATAAAAAAGAAAACAATGAAAACAAAACAAAACAAAACAAAATTCAGAGAAACGAAAGGATGCTTCAGTTTTTTCACTCCTGTTGTTGTTTCGTTTAGTCCAACCCGTTTCAAGTGATACACAGAAAATAGAAACGACGCGAAAAAAACAAACAAAACATTTTCTCCCCATTACGCGTTAGTTTCTTCTCGTCTCTCATTTCTGTGTCCATTGTTGATGTGTTGTAGCTCCTTGTTATCTTCAATAAATTGGAGTAGTTGCAACGAATCCACTCACCTATTTTTTTTTTCTTCCCTGTTTCCTCTCGCTCATCGCTCTGCTATGCTCTTCTTTTGCCTCTATCAAAGTCTCTACCTCAATCTAAACACACACAGACACACACAAACATGTTTGTTTCGTTTTGGGGGGGGGCCGTGATGATGATGATGATGATGGGCGGATTCGAGTACTACATTTCTCCTTTCTTGTCCGTCTGTGTTCCGTCTTGTGCGCGTGTTCCCTACCGACTCTCTCTGCTTATCGATCCAACACCATCAGACACACAGACATAAAAATGGGAGACAGCCTAGTTGGGCGAGCGGAGGGCGCACACACACAAATGTACATATTAGAAAAGCAGAAAGAACATGAATAAAATGAGATTGGATGGGAGAGAGAGAGAGAGACGAAGAAGAGAAAAACAAAAAAATGAGGGCGCAGGAACCTTTGGCGTCCGGAATGGTTGATGGGGGGGGGGGGGGACCAACTCTCTTACATTATTTCTCTTAATCAAAGAGTGATGATGACAGTGTCGTGCGCGATGACCGTGTCGTCCTTGTGTTGTGTCACGTTGTGTGTGTGTGTGTGACATGTCAGCGACGACGACTAGGAAGAAGAAGAAGAAGAAGGAGAATGTGTGTCCTCCTCCGCCTCCTCCTGTCGCCCGTGTTGTACACGACGACGACGATATGAAAGCGGATCAAGTTTCACTTCCACTCGACTCTCTCTCTCTCTCTCTTTACTCTTCTTCTTATTTTTTTTTGGATATATATTTTATTATTATTATTATCATTTTTTTTTTCATTCCGTCTGCCTGTATTTCTCATCCTTTTTGTGTGTGTGTGTGTTCGCTAGCTAATGACTTGATCAATGCCGAGAGCTGGATACTATGTATGTATAAAACTGAATGATTATGATTATTGTGATGGTGATAATGCGTGACGCATCTCTGTCATGCAATCTCACCCCTCTAGAAACTAGAAAGAGAAGAGAGAAAAGTAAAAAATACCGGGAAAATTGGAGAATAGAGGAGGGGGGGGGGAGAGAGAACGAACTTGATTGCATCATTGATGATAAAAACACTCTACTGCTTCATCTATTATTTCATATGTGCCTCGTATTGTCTTTTTAAATTCGTTTGCTATGATTAACTCTTATATATGAGTTTAATATTAATTTTTTTTTCTATTCCATTTTTGATGACAGGAAATGAAAGTCAACTTGGGCCACTTCACCCGGCAACGCACCTAAACAGGACACGAGCAGTAAGTTCCATCCAAACTATTTCTTTTTCGTTTCTCTCGGGAGAAGAAACTTTTTCACTTGAAACAGTTTCTGAAATGGATCAGTGAGAGCGCAATTCTATTTGACGCTCATTTTTTAAGCGAGAGATTTTTCTTTATTGTTTCTAGTTACTTATTTATTTTGTTTGAATTTTTTTCCTTATTGGATTGGACTTTGGCGTCTCTTGTGTGTCTAATCGACCGCCGTTGTATTGTGAGCGCGGGCGGGCGGGCGGAGTGAGGGCCAGTCGGGCAACAGCTTGACGTGGCGTCGCCTGGCGTTCGTTGTATTTGTCACGGCAACTGGTTGCTCTTCTTTTTTTCTTTTCTTCTTTTTCTTTAGACTTGGCACATTAGGATGTTACGAGCTCTCCCTATCGCCAAAATCTTTTTTTTTTCTTTTTCTTTTAAAAAAATGGAAACTAGTAGAAAGATGATAACAAGAAAAAAGAAGAAAAGTAATAGTTGAATGTCTTGTCTTGCCCATGTCCCGCCAAAATATTGGATTTCTCGTGATCGATGATGATGACGACGCAATCGGAACCGCCGTTGGTTTTCGGTCCCGCTTCTCTCCTCCACCCCCCCCCCCCTCCTCCACTCCGAGAAAAGTCGTTGTCTTGTGCGTGTGATTGTGTGATATATAACCCATCGTCGCACCACGTCGTTCCCCATCTCTTTTCTCTCTTAGATCGTTGAAAGAGAGAAGAATCAAAAAGAATGAAAAAGACATGATGGAAATAAGATCCCCCATCCCAAAAGTGTTCATCATCTTCTTGTGATATTGTGGCGGTTTTTTGTGGCTCGGTGTCGAGTTTTTTTGTTTCATTTTATTTTATTTTATTTGCTCCGCTTGTTTTCGTTCCAATAGCTGACAAAAGATGAAAAGAGATCCCCCCCAGAAAAACTTGTTGATTCGATTCGCTTATTTTTTGTTGTCACCGTCAACGGCCATTGGGATGGTGGTGGTGGTCCTTCCCGTCACTTTGCGATTTGATCCAAGTAGCGAAATGGGGGAAATGACGCGTCTTTTTCTTTTTTTTATATCTGAAGTGAAAAGGGGAAAAAAATGGTGAAACAAAGGCGACACGGCCCTTTCCAGAATGTACGCGTCTTTTTTACTCTCTTGTCTCTTCTCTGTGTGTGTCTGAGCTTTCTCACTTATGTTTTATTAGGAACAGAAAGAAAGATTGAAAAGACTGAGAGTGACGAGGTAAATTGGAAGAGAGCACACACACAAGGTATCTCTCTCTAATATTTTACCTTTTTTCTGTCTTTTTTTTTTAATTTTTGCAAAATGCATGAGTGATTCGTGCATGGATGCGTCTTCAATTATTGGTTGGCTCTTGCCAAAAGGAAAATAAAAGGGGGAAAAAAAAGAGAGGAAAGTTACTTGCACATTATTTCAAGACTCTAGAGACTGTAGGATCGAAAAAGAAGTTCAAACGAGTGAGCCAACCAGACGATGTGAGGACACGGACTCAAAAGAGATACGAGAAAGAAAAATGGTGTAGGCTGCAAGAAGGACATGGCAAGTCTATAGGGAAACCCCCCTGAGGAACCGACAAAAAAGAGGGGCTTTGAAGTTGGGCCTTGCTTTGGATAGTAGAATAGTCGTAGGTAGGTAGGTCGGTAGTGTATATTATAGAGAGAACTACTAGCTGAGTAGTAGTAGCCAATGCCCAAGAGAGAATGAGAGAAACAGAGCCGAAATGGAAGATACACGTCTAGAAAATCTCCCTTCTTTTTTTCGCTTTCTTTCTTTCTTTCTTTCTCTTATTTTTGGCCCAATGTAATAAATGAAGTCTCAAAATAAAAGAGAGAAGGGTAAAAGCACCTACACACTCCTCCTGCTGGATGTGTTGTAGACGTATATAAATATATATATTCTACGTTTTACTTTGGATATCTAGTGTGTCTAGTCGCTGGTATATAGACAAGATTCGAGGGGTTCGGTCATCCGTGCCCGAGTGCTCCACTTCAGTTGGCATTGGGGCGTATGCCACGAGTCCGAGACTCCGAGGGACCAAACAAACTGATCCGCCCCGTCCCAAAGGCCGTTCATCATCTAAAGGACATACGATCACACGCTTTTCTCTCTCTCTCTCTCTCTCCTGCAAAAAAGCCCACCAAAAAACTTTTGCGTCTGAATTCTCTATCCGTCCTCTCCCACTTTTATTCTCTCCCACTCACTCCGTGACTCTTTGTCTTGTTGTTGTGTTGTTTGGTCTTTTTTTCTTTTTGATTATTATGATTATTTTCTTTTCTTTCAACTTACCTAGACAAAAAAACAAGTCGTTGTAACTTGCTGCTTAGAAACAGGATCATTTGTTGAAGGAGAGCAAAACAAAACAAAAAAGAAAGGAATGAGGCCCAAGTGGAGGATTTCATTTGATATTGTGCAAAGTTAACGTTGATGCCTTTTGTTGTATAATAACGGCATAATAATGGGGGGCTCGCTAAAGTTTCGTGTGCATCACAGATGTAGCGTTTTTGATGTATAATGACCAATATCGTAGCAGGTTACTACCTCCGAACTAAAAGTTGCAGGAACTAGTAGGAACCATCACCACCACGTAGTCCTCTCGTAATGAACCTGTTCATGACTCTAGGCAGTCGACATAGTCGGTTCTATGTCAGACTGTTACGGCTATTATTGATAACAACCTCAACAACAAAAAAAGCGGAGGGGTACACCACTGCTGCTGGTGAACAAGGACACACACAAAGTCTAGGGCAATCGAGTAAATGGGGATATCAAACTGATTGTTACACGACTTGTATTCGTTGACTATAGCACACATTTTCCTTGCGGGCCTTTCAAATTGATATTTATATATATTATTTTCTTCTTCTTATTATTATTGTTGTTTGGTTCCGCCATTGTTCTCTCTCTCTCTCTCTCTCTCTCTCTACTTTGCCACATTTTATACACGCTCGCTTAGTGTACGTACGTCTATATCTATTTATTTTGATGCATTTTCCTATTTTCGGTCTACATATACAAGTACACCATTAGTTTTCAAGTATTGTGTAACGGCAGCGGCAGCAGCAAACAACATTTCCCTTTTTATATAGTGAGAAAAAAGGGATGCCCCCCCCCCCCCAAAACGCTCGTTATCTTCTCCTCCTGCTCCCCTAGTATATGGAAAAGTTTTTTTTTTTCTATTTTGTTTTTTTCTTATTCGGGGTTGTCACTTGATATATCTATAACCCAGTCTTAGAAGAGAGAAACTTTTGCGTCGTGTTTCTTTTTTCTTCTTTCTCACTCACTCCGTGTTAGGGTTAAAATGTTGATCCGCCGGTCACGTCTGTTTAGATGGCGATAGATTGGCTCTCGACGCATCGTTTGTCTTCATCTGCCTGGATTTTCTATCCATTTGGGAAACAAAAAAAAAAATAAAAAAAAATAAAGAAATAAAAGTTGTTTTTCTTTTCTACCTCCTCTATTTCCCGTCCCGTGTTGTTGTTGTTGTTGTTTTGTCGTGAGAGTAACTGAAATTTTCAACAGGTTTTTTTTTTGTTTCTCAAAAAAATACATTCATGCAAAGGAGTAGGAGAAGCAAGTTGATGACGGTGACGAATAGGCAGCTAGAGAATAGGCTAATAACTAAGATTAACTTTATATGCGCCTTTTTTGCGCTTGCCTCTCCCTCCCTCCCTCGTCGTTGGCTGATTCATATTTTGTGTGTTGGGGATGAAGGAGGGGGTGCCACACCCGAAAACCGATAAGAAAAATGTTGAAAAACGGGGGGGACCGACCGGGAGAGTTGGTGGCAGAGAAAGTGAGCGGACGGATTGATCCCGGCATATAAATCACGGGTGACGGCCGGATCTTATATAAATATATTTATTTTTAAAAAAATATATATATTTCTCTCTTTCTCTCTCTATTTTTTCGTGTCGTTGAACTAAGCTTGTTAATACCTCCGCCTTCTTCTGTCTACCCTCATTCCACCATCCGCAAGAACTTTTTTTTTTGTTTCAGCTCCTATTCTCTCGCCGGGAACTGTTATTACATCAAAAGTCACATTTCCAGCCTCTCCCCCCCCCCCCCCCTACCTCAGTAGATGATGATGGAGATGTGTCTCTCCTTTATCTTTCTCTCTTTTATTTTTTTAGCTTTTTAGCCGAGAGAAATGAAGCTAAATCATGGATGGAAACTTTTCACCGACTTACGTGCAGTTAGTCGGGATCTTTTCCATCTCTCTCTCTACTCCTCCTCGCCCTAGAGCTTGCTCTATTTCTATATATGTACATAGATATATCTATCTATCTATCGCTACATATAGGAGAGAGAGAGAGAGAGAGAGTCTATAGTATAGATATAAACATAAATATGAAAGGCAATCCAATTTGTTTCGCCACCGGCAAGTTCGTGGATCTTTCTCGTCGTTGCTTTTTGCCTGCCTTTGAACTTTTTTCTTCTTTTTCTTTTGCTATCGCTCCGACGTCTTTTTTTTACTTCTAACCAAGAGAGCAGGGGGGGGGAAGAAAAAAAGTGTGCGGGGTGGAGAGCTGCGTTCACTTGTATTTCATCCCGCGGGACTAGTGAGGGGGTGGAAGGCAACAACGCAAAGAATATATGGCGTCTCTCTCTCTCTCTGGTGGCTGAAAAAAGAAGAACCGGACCAGATCAGACTAGCAGACCGAAAGTGAAAATAAAACAACAAAAAAAAAACTCAACTTTTATTTCTTTGACTTTGACTTGGAAGAGATTAGTCTCACACTATTGTTGGATAGAAAGAATTTATTTTTTTGTTTATAGATTTTTGTGTGCGGGTGGTGGTGTGAATATAGCGAGGAGAATTGCAGTACTATACGAGGATTGTTTTTTTTTGTTTTGTTGACTTCCTGCGGTTGGAAAAGATGCGATGGATCGTCTGTCTTTGGATGATGGGCGTCCGTTTTTACGTCACGATGATGATGATGATGATGATCATCATCATCATCATCATCTTGGGTTATGTGTGTATAGAGGAGGGCTAAAATGTAAAGGAAGGAAACGCAGGGTGCACTCACCTTATTGGAGGTTGATTCGAGCCGACGGGCTCTGCCAAGATTACCCAAGAGATTCCCGCTGGCTCCGCTTTGCCTACAACTTGATGGCTACCAGCTTTTATCATCTCTCTATCTCTCTGTCTGATCTCTCTTCTCTTCTCTCTGTAATGTCCAGATATTTTCCAAATAGAAAATGGCCACATTCATGTATATCTCGCGAGTTTGAAGGAGTCCGATGACCGGTGTGTGTGTGGGTGCGCTATTTACCGTCATCATATAACCATCCTAGAAATGATGATGCAATGGACCGTGTTCTTCTTCATTACTCGGAAGATGTAGGATTACGATACGGTCAACAAAATGCGTCCGTCTGTGGTCTGGTCTGTGAAAATGAAAGGGAAAAGAAAAAAAAAATGGATGTAAAAGTCGTTGGCAGTGGCTATTGGAGTGGAAGGAACAACTCGCCAGTGAACGTTCATGGTGAAGTGCGCGAATCCAAACTGTGGGCTATCATCTGGCATCAAAGGGGCAATTTGAACTTGACGACCCACAGGCGTTGTGAAGGGTAATGAACCAAAGGCTCCTTTTGCGTGTGTGTGCCACAATATCAAATGATCAGAGTGTGTGTGTGTGTGTGTCGACTCGTTGCCTAACCGGTTCAGGGGCACCTAGCACCCCCTAGAACGTAGCCGCTGGGCGGTGGTGGATGGTGTAAGGAGTTTGAATAGATAATACATTTAACAGTCGGATGACGAAAAAGAGAAAGAAAGGAAGGATCCTGCCTTAGAAATGTAATTTTTATTTTTATTTTTTGAAAAGTTTTGAACTATTGCGTGAGTAGAAAGAAATCTAGTCGTCGAGTTTATATAGCAGAACAGAAGAGAATAGAAAATGTTTAATTACATTTTATATGGTCGGCTAGGTTCTGGGTTGGAAACTATAGCGGACTTGGCTCGTTGTATTTTTCGTCGGCTCATTATCCAACTATGTTGATGCGTGCCGTATGTGTTCACCCGTTCCAAACCTTTTTGTTTGTTGGTTTTTTCTTTTTTCTTTTTTTTTTTTCTTTTCGCTTGGCTTTCCACTTTTCTGGGCAAAGGCTTGTGTATGTGTGCGTCTTACCTGGAAGCGTCGTCTCGCATGCCGGACTCAACTCTTTTTTATTTGATGTTGTTTTTTTTCCTTTTTAAATAAATTAGATTTATTTATTTCTCTCACTTTTGTGCACTTTGCGGTTCATCTCACTCGCCATCTGGTGGGCGCCTATGACGATTTAGTCATAAATTGCATCATATTTATTCTTCTTCTTCTTCTTCTTCTTCTTCTTCTTCTTCTTCTTCTTCTTCTTCTTCTTCGTGTTGTGTATCGCATTTTGGATTATTGTCCCGTCCCGCTCCTATTCTCTTTTGCTATGTGTGTGTGTGTGTGTGTGTCATGTTGCCTTGCATCCATCCATCCATCTGGTGGCAGAGGGTGGATGAGAGGAAAAGAGAGCAGGAAGGAATATAGATATACATAAAAGGAGGAGTGACGCGGCCGGAGTTTGCTGTGCTCTTGGATCGATTTCTCGACAGACTGTTTCTAGTGTAGTAGACTTAGTGTCAGGTGACACACACACACTCCTTGTGCTGCCGCCACCACCCACCATCCAGTGTGTTGTCCGTCTTTTCTCTTCCATCCATCTACACACTTTACTCTCTTACGTATTGTGTGTGTGTGTGTGTGTGTGTGTGTGTGTGTAGCGGAGCGATATGTTGTGTCCTAGAGACATCTTGTGGAAATTGGCACCCCCCTAGTGGGATGGTAGGAGAGGGAGGATCACCGACTCCTCCGCTCTCTCCTTTCCTTCCCTTATATTTTGGCTGCTCCTGCTGCTCCTGCCAGTCGACAAGTTGCGCGCGCAATTTGAAACAAACGTTTGGGGTTCGCGTCTCTTTTTTTCTTTTTTTTTTTGTTTGTTGGGTGCCACCCAGTCGACACGTTGGTGGCGCATGCGTGTATTTGTCGCGTCAGATTTTTTTTTTTTTTTTTACTTTTTTTAATTCTTTTTTTTTCTTTCCCTCCCTCCTTTGCCCTCCCCTTCCTTGTACTGTACTGTACTGGATACTACTGTTGTGGGCCGGAAGGGTGGAAGGCGGAGGGAGGAACATTTTCTCGCAGCGGAGCAGAGCAAAGGCGCACTGTGTGTGTGTGTGTGTCCTGGGGTTGGTTTGGGTTGGTCCTGGGGTTGACTCCCGAGACGGGCCAGACGGGATCGTTCGGTCGTCCTGGCTCGTTCACAGCTCCGCGAGCTCGACAAGTTGTGCCACTTTTTTTCTATTCCTCTCCCCGCCATCTGAGTTGAAAACATTTGGATTCCGTTTGATCGTCGTCTATTACCACGTAAACTAAACAGAAAAACAGTCAGTGTGTTGTCTTCTCTTGTCAGGTTCAGTTGTTTCTCTATATTGAAAAACGCAAATTCATTTGTTTCGAGTCGATAGGACAAAACACGCACACACTATACAAATAACAAGAGACTAAATGAAGACAAAGTGAAAAAAGAAAAACTACCAGAGAAAGAAGAAGAAGAAGAAGAAAACAAGAAACTAGTCAACTTAGGGGTTATTGTTCTGTTTTCTCTTGGTAATCAGGAACGGCTTTGTTCCCCCCCACCTACCCTCTGTGTGTGTGTGTGTGTGTGTGTGTGTGTGTGTTGCCTATATTGCAAGTGATCCTGAACTGTCGTCGATGATTATCCAATTCAGATTGTTTTCAATAGACGACCTATTTCGCCACGAAAGCTTCCATTAAGGAAAAGGAGAGAGAGAACCAACTAATCCAATCTTTGTTTGTTTATCGAAGGAAAAAGACAACAACAAAATAAAGAACAGAACTTTTTGGCGTTTCTTTTCTTTTTTACAACTAGAAAAAAGAGAGTCTATATAGTCTGTTGTTTGGCTTCGTCTTGCACCGTTCTCTTCGTTTCTTTCTTTTTTACCCGTTGGTCGATTCGCCGTGTGTGTGTTTTTGTTTTTTTCTTTCGGTGTTTTGTCCCGTTCTGGAAGCGAAAATCAGACGGGAAAACGGAGTCGTTTGACTATCTCCAGCCTCTGCGGCAAAGCCCTTGGCTGTGGCTGCCATCATCAGTGCAAGCCGGACAAGAAAACGAATTGTACGCGGCCCATTCGTCTCAATCTCAATTGAGTCACACGACACATTCACAGCCGGCCAAGAGACGGAAAACGTCGGCAACAACAGCGACAAGAATCAACGCGACGTCGACGACGACGACGGCCAGGGCGAGTTTTGAAGCTACTGAACTGTCCGTCTGTCTACCGGCCTCCGCTGCTGCGGCTGCAGCGGCGGCTGCCTGCCAACAGTTCACCACGGATCCCCTCGCCGCCGAAGACTTGCTCCTCAGCTGGTATTCGCTCTACCAGCCGCGGCCAAATCCAACATCTGCGGCGGCAGCAGCTCATCACCAGGCGGCCACGGCGGCCGCAGCCGCTGCAGCAGCTGCCGCATCTGCTCCCGCCGGCTCGATGCTTGCCGCTATGTCGACTCTGATGATGCCGGCCGCTGCCATGACGTTGGCCGGTCATCACAATCTTCATCATCATCATCCAGGCGCTGCGGCCGCTTTGGCCGGCGCTCTACAGCACCAGCACCAACACCAACCGCATCATCATCATCCGCATCATCACCACCATCATCATCATCACCAACAACAGCAGCAGCATCAGCAACACCAACAACATCAACAACATCAACACCAGCCGAAACCGGCCGATTTGTTGAGCATTTCGGCGGCGGCCGCAGCCGCCGCTGCCTCGTCTGGAACTCATCCGTCAGGAGCCGCTTTGCCCATGGCTCATTTGGCTCTGAAAACAGCCAGCGTCAACGGTCACGGCGGAAGCGGCAGTAGCAGCAGCAGCGCCAGCAGCGGCGGAGGAAGCGCCGGAAGCGGGACGGCCAACGGCCATTGTCAGAACAGCAACGGTAAAGGCCCACACACATACACACAGATAGTCTACTCTTTCGGTCCTCATCCATCTCCCTCTTGTCCAGAAACTAATTCAGAACACACAGCAACTCCTCCTCCCTATCGTCTGGGATGGAGTTTTTTCTTTTCTTTTTTCTTTTTCGGATAGAGGGTTCCGCACGGAACAATGCAGGTCCAGCATCTCTCTCTCTCTCTCTCTCTCTCTCTCTCTCTCTCTCTCTTGTCTGCAACTCTTTGCCTTGGGGCATTGAGGATGTGAAGAGAGAGAGAGAGAGAGAGAGAGAGAGAGCGGAAGGAGAATGAGGGAGCGCTACGCAAAAGCTTTCAACATGTTTGAATCGTTAAGAGCAATAATGATTAGGCCCTGAGGTTGTTGTTGTTGTTATTATTCAGTACAAACCACTAGACAGCTTCCTTCTTCTTGCTACTATTTACGGTTATCTCCTTATTCCGGAATAGACATAGTCACATCATCATCTATTTTGACCGGATCTTTTTGATCATCCCGACGGAGGGGGGAAGAGGGAGGGGGAAAGGAAGGATTGAATAGAGGAGGAGTTTTTCTCTTCTTCTCCTGTGCTGCTCTTTGTGTCTCTGTGTGTTTAATGGTTACGGCTGACTGTTCGTAAGGCGTGAGAGGGAGAGAGACGTAGGGACGCCGTTTGGTCCTGTCCAGTCCAAGTGGGGGCTCTTGTTGTACTAGTAGTAGTAGTAGTAGTAGAGAAGCGCTGGGAGGGAAAACGGAGAGTAAGGAGCGCGCGATTTGCTCGTTATCACGGACCAAAAAAAGAAAAGAATGAAAAGAAAATGATATAAAAATAAAGTAGAAGAAGAAGAAGACGGAACAGTGACTGATGACGACTGAAGAAAAAAGACGTTCTTGAGCTGTTGAGGGCCACATCAAGAACCCATTTCCTCTTCTTCTTCTTTTTTCTTCTTATTTCCCCTACTCTACCAACACATTGAGTCGTCTTGTTTCTTGTTCTTCTTCTTCTTCCGACTCTCATTCCAATAGGTCAATAGATCCGGCGCCGCAACGGCCGCAGATTGCGTCCATATCTAATACGTGGAACAAGAAACGAAAGAATATATAAAATATAAACCCAACCGAATAATAATAACAATAAAAAAACTCCGCAGAGACACATTATCGACTACGTGTCTTGGCTAGTCGCTACACTTTGATACGTTTTTTTTTTTTTTATTGGATTGCATTTTTTTTTGCCTTTCTTTCTCTCAGTCAATGGAGCCAAATCCCGTCCAAAAAAAAAACAAACTTTCGTCTGATGCTCGTTTCACCATTTGATTGTCATTTTTGGGTGAACCGTGCGAGTTAACTGTTAGCTTCTTCGCCTATTGGTTCCCAACTCTTAAGATGTTGTATTATATAAATGTTGAGAGAAGGAGTGTGCAACTCTCTGTGTGTGTGTGCTCGGGGGGGGGGATTATCTCTGTCGATGGCAAAAGAAATGAGGGGAAAAAAGAGGCTCCAATAACAGAGTTAGACGGATTCCTGGAAGGGGTTGATGGTCGTGGAATAGAAGGGAAGAAAAAGAGAAAAAAAGAAAAAGTTGGGTCACGCCAACCGCCGATTTTGGTTTTCGTTTCCCACATTGTTTGTATGTGTGTATGTGCGGTTGTTGATGATGATGCCAACAGACGTAACTGGAGCTTGTCTCTTCCTTTTTTTTGTTTTGTCATTTTCGAGTGGGAAAATAAGAGAAGAAAACGGGAAACGTTTCCAAGGGAATCGGGTAGGTGTATTATATCCGCCATTTTGAGGTCGTGTTTCCCCCTCGATTGATTGTCGAGACGAGAAAATATCGATTCGATACGACACAGTACATTGTCATCAAACTCTTTTTTTTCTTCGTCTTCTTCTTCTTCTTCTTCTTTTGTGTTGGGTTGTTGTCACCTAAGACGATCGATTCGATTCTGATTACCGACTCCTTCATCTTTCTATAAATCGATGCACACAAAACAAATCAAACGTTGTTGTTTATATTTTTTTGACTTGATTTTGATATTCTCTGTGTGTGCTTCATTTTTTTTCTAAATTTTTTTTAAGTAGAAGAAGAAGAATATTGAGAATGGTTAGGGATGTTGGCGTCGTGTTTGTTCTCTCGACTTGTGTGTGTGCGCCCGGCTATGGCACACACGAATGGGTTATCGCTTTTTGTTGGGTTAGGTTATGTCAGTACAGCTGTTTCTATAGACACAAAGAGGTACAAGACCGTGAGAGAGATTGTTGTCGATAAATAATAATAATGTAGAAAGAAAAAGAAGAAGATAGGGAAGATAGGAGAGAGAGAGAGATGGATGGATGGATGGTAGGAAAAAATGTTGTTCATCACATTTGTAGAAAAAGGAACAAGTACGACAGTCGTTGTTCCAATATCTTTTCTCTCTCTCTCTCTCTGGTTCTCTTGTGTGTGATGGATGACTCTTTTCTTTTACACCGATCCTGTTCTGAGACTCGTGTGTTCATTCATAATCAAAGAATCGCCGACTGTAGAGCGATGGATGTGTAGTTGCTGGACCGCGTAGTGCGGGCGACCTCAAACAATTCAATTTGCTTCTAAACGCGTCCGCTTGACCGCACTCGGGTCTTCCGGTCGACTACATTTCATCCATCTCTCTCTCTCTCTCTCTCTCTCTCTACTTTCTATTCTCTCTAGATCTTTAGCCTTTTTTTGGGGGGGGGGGGGGCTGGGTTTCTGTCCGAGACTTGGCTTACATTTTTTATAGCTCTCCTTGTTGGTTATCTATTTATATTTATGCCCAAATAGAATTTTTGCCTTCCCCCCCCCCCCCAAAAAAAAAAAAGATGAATGCCGTTTTCATTTCTTTTTCTTTTTGGTATTTTATTTATCCGTTTATTTGTCGATGGGGATCAACAAAATATGTCAAATTCTTTGAAAGGTAATAATCGAAAATATGCGCCATGATGGAAATGTGTGTGAGAGAGAGACACACAAAACTTCTTAAGAATGAAATAAATCAAACAGAAAAACAACATGGCTGCCACACACACACACACACACAATCTTTTTTTAGAAAAGGGAGAGAGAGATTCTTTTGTGAGGTGTAGGTCCTCACCTTGTCGTTCGTGATGGAGTGTCGCCGACCTACCCACTCTAGTGACGTTCTATCCCCCCCTCTCTTCCCTTTTTTTCCCCCCCCCTTACTTTATAGGATTTTCCCGAAGCAGTTGAGGTGGTTCTTATTTGAACTCTACGATCCCACTCTCCCATTTTTCTATTTATTATAATTTTTTTCTTTTTTTTTTGTTGTATTTTTTTTTTCAATAACAAGTCGCCATTTTTTATCAAAAGCATTTTTCTATTATTCTCTTTGTTCATCGTTCGGTTTTTTCTTATTTTTCCAACCCCTCCCTCCCTCCTCCCACATTTAGATATTTTTATTTTCTTTTTCATCTTGTTCTTTGTAGAATGTTACCAAAATCCTCCTCCTCCTCGTCTTATATCATCAACTATACATAGAAGATCCATCCATGTATTGTTGTATACTCACACACACACACACACACACACATATATATATATATTTATACCTCTTGCAGCATATACAAGTCTATCCATTTCGGGTTGATTGCGCCGGCTCGGTGTCGCTCGTTGATTGGATTACGTGTTTCTCCCAACTCCCATTCTCTCTCTCTCTCTCTCACACACACACATACACATACAGAGTGAGAGAGTTTGGTCATTTCGTGGGAGCTCCCCAAACAAGAGCAATAGAGAAAAGGAGGGGGGCCAGCAGCAGCAGCTCCTAACTAAAGGAGTAGGAGCTGAGAGGAGAAATGGATGTGCGGGGGGGGGAGTAAGAACAAGAGGATTTGTTATCGATCGAGTAGCTTTTAACATACAGTCGTACATACACACACACACACACACACATGGCAGACGTCGAGTTGTTTCTCTTCAGACACAATATTCACACACACACACACAGGAGCTAGGAGCTACTACGAGGAGCAGCCAAATGGAGGGACGCGGCGGCGGCGGTGGCCTTATAATACATGCAACACACACACACACGTCTATTTATACGGTGGGAGGAAAGGGCAAAAGTTTTTTTATTTTTTGTTTGGTGGTGGTGGTGGTGGTGGTGGTGGTGGTAGGAGGGAGATGTTGCAAAGTCGTCGCTGGGGCGTTGTTTTTGGCTGGCAGTCGTTATTATTTGGATACTGGGATGGATGGATTGTGACGACTTTCACTTTGACTAGTCGCTTCATAGATTATACAATCTTTTACACATCCCCATCCCCCCTCTGCCCAAAGGTTCTGTTGCCAAGTGTAGAGAAGAGTAAGGATCCCTTTCGCCTCTTCTTCTTTTTCTTAACAAGACTCCGACGGATTTTTGACGCGCATAAGACTCGATGGCACTCATCGGCGCCCGTTTGAAAGTAAATCACACACAAATAGAAGGAAAGGAAGGAAAGAAAAAAAAGTCTTTACGTTTAATCGATTTTTTTTATTTTTTGATAGCCTCATATTCATTCAGAGGTGATTGGCTACTGATTGCGTTAAACGATTATCCTTACCCCATCCGCCGCCCCTACGTCACTTTTTTCTCTTTTTTTTTTGGATTTATTTTGACCTGGTTATTGTTCAGTTTTGGTTGGGTTAGCAGAGAATGTTTGAGGAGCATTTTGTTGTTAAGTGGAAGATCGTGTGCCATCTTGTAACGATGTGTTTTCTTTTTTCCATCCATTTTTCCAGCTCGGTCGACGTTATCCAAGTGTCTTTTATGTGGTGTGGATGCAAGTGGAATCAGTCGGTCCTTTCCCTTTTTCTTTTTTTTTCCTTTTTGGGTGTCATTCCATCATATGACTGACCATCCGACCGACTGTAAAAGAAAATTCCCCCCGTTTCTCTCTTTCCGGGGTTGGGTTCTCTCTTTTTCTTTCAAGTTTTTTTTTCTTTTCTTTTCTCCTTTCATCATCCGGAAGAAGAGAGAGAGAGAGAAGAAAAAAAAAACGGAAGAAGAAGAAGAAGAACTCGTACAAAAAACCATCTTGGCTCGTCTTTCTCTATTTTATTATTTTTATTTTCTTCTTTTCTTTCGAGATTTGGGGTTTTTTTTTCTTCTCTTCTTTTGGCTTTGCTCGAATGTGTCGTCTATTTTTTTTTTTTTTTTTTTTTTGATCCGAAAGAAAATCCCGACCGATCCTTCTTCCACTTCTATCTCGGATGTGCAGTAGGCGTACCGAGTACACAGTGGCAGAATAGCAGAGAGAGAAAGGAGAGAGAAAAAGTCTTCTAGTAAGTAAGTCTAAGTAAGAGGAAGGAAGAAGAAGAAGAAGAAGAAGAAGAAGAATCTAGGCCTTTGGCCGCAAGCCGCAAAAGAGCGTAAAAAACAGAATCCTCTCTCTCTCTATATCCTCTTCGTTCTTTTTTGCATTGACATGCGGGAGCCGACACACACACACACACACACATACAAAAACCAGTATATATTTATATAATATATGCCCATTTCTCTCTTTCTCTCTCTTTAAAACTCTTTACATCCTCTTGTATATATTTAGAGATGGATGTCCCACCAGCGCCCCCATGTGCGCGTGCTGCTTCTTTCTACATGTGTAACTTGTTTTTTCTCGTTTCTTTTTTTTCATTTCACAAAAGACGACGATGGGGGGGGGGAGTAAAAAAATATGAAATCGGCAACAGTGAAAACGAGAAGGGGCATAATATTTATAGAAGAAAAAAAGGTAGAAAAGATACCAGAAAATAATTAAAAAAAAAAAAAAACAAAAAAAACATTTGATTTATTTATTCAGCGTTTTGTGTGTTCACACAAATCCTTTTGGTCAATGCCAGTTCATTTATTTTATTTATTTATTTTCACCAAACCAGGCCACCACTAAAGCAAAAAGGGAAGAAAAAAAAATAGAAATATATAAGAAAAGAAATAGAAATAGAGAAGGTTGTACATTTTAAATAATATAAAAGGAAGGAAAGAAGAAAAGTATTGATATAATATCGTGAACTGGTGGATAGGACGTTGAAATGATAAGATGGGGGGGGGGGATTGTGTGTGTGTGGCAGTAGAGTGTGTGTTGTATGCTCACTGCTTCTTCTTCTTCTGCCCGGCCAAAAGCACCGAGTAGAGTAGAGGAGACTCGTGTTTGTGACGGAACGGAGATGAAGGCGAATACTGTTCAGATGGAATAGGATGGAAGGATTTTGACGAGCCGGAAAAAAAAAGAGAGCGAAATCATTCAAAGAATGAAAAAGAACTTTTTTTTTTTGACATTCCAACCGACTGACTTGTGTATTTCTTAGTTTCAGGGAAAGAGACAGAGAGAAAAAAGGGGGTCAACCATTGGAAAGAAAATAATAATAAAATGAGAAAACAAGTTTTTATTTTTTATTTTCTGAAAAGCGAAAGTGACGGGCCGGGAAAAGTGTGTAGAAGCTAAAGAAGAAGAAGAAGAAGAAAAAAATGTCTGGCAGCAGCTGGTCCTGTTCTTGTCGTTTTACTTTGATTCGATCCTTCTATATATTTTCCTCTTTTTTCGTTGGTTCTTTCTTTCATTCCTGACTGTGCTGTGTTGGCTGCTCTTTTTTTTTTTCTTCTTTCTTTCTATTCCTTGTGTTTATCCTCTTTGCCGGACGACATCTGCTGGCCAGTTGTAGTGTCCAATTTTGATGAAATGGGACGGCGACGTCAGGGGACGATTTGGTACTCAAAAAACATCCATCCTTCCAGTTGTCTCCCAGTTAGATTCACTTTATTGTACACTGTACACACACACACACAGAGTATTAGAAAGAGGGGGGGGGGGAATAGAAAGTGAGTAGTAGTTGTTCTTCCATTTTCGGTTCGCATGTCAAACGTGTCTTCCCTGTCCTGTGTAGGGGAGAGAAGAGGATAGAAATTACATCAACTTTTCTCTTTCTCTCTCTCTTTCTGTTTCCCTTTTTTTTTCTTCTTTACTTGAATGTCTATGAAAGATGATTGAAGAGATGAAAGTAACGCGTGGAAGCGTTTGAATAGGATCTGGTCGCTTGGTCCCATCCGTCCGTTTGTATCTAAGTGAAATAGTAAAAAAGGGGGCCGGCTGCTGGCCTGTCGTGGCCCGTGACTGTTATTGACTTGTGTGTGTGTCTGTGTGTGTGTGTTCGAATTCAATTTCGTTTCGGAGAGACGAAATGACATTGACGGGCCATCTCTTTTTCCTTTATCCCTCCCCATTCCCTTCGTACCACCATCACCACCGCTGGGCTTTTTTTCTTTCTCTCCTTTGGTCCTATTGGGTTGTTGCTGTTGTTGTCGTAACACCCGCCCGACCGTGCCCACCGTACCGAAAATAACTCTACGACGCGCTTTCTCTCCCAGCCCAGAGAAATAAGTTGACAGTCCGTTGGAGGCCAAATGAAATGGTTTTAGTTCCCTTCTCTTCTTCTTCTTCTTTCTCTTCACTTTGTGAATCATTCAGACACAGTTGATAGGAAAAGACGCCAGAACAGTAGAGAGAGGAACATTTTGGCTGTTGTTGTGGTTGTTGTTGATTTGTTTGTTTTGATATGTCCCTTCTTCTTCTTCTGCCATCGTTGTTCTACTAGCAGAGTAGCACATCGTCATTGATTTTCATCAAGAACATGGAGGCTGGGACCCAGTGTCTTGTGACTGCTGTGCCATGCTCCATATCTTCTTTTCCTTCTTCTGGGTCTTGTGTGTGTGTGTATTTCTTTGGCGCCTTATTCATTCTTTTTTAAGTTGGGTTATTCTTTTCTCTCTTCGTTTCATCTCCCTTTTTTTCTTCTTGGCTCACCGAAAGAAAGACACACACATACGAGGATGATCAATCGTTTTTTTTTTCTTTTCCGTCCTCGTGTGTCCGTTTGTTGAGAGGCAGAGATTGGAGCAGCAGCATATGACGCAGGCATTGGTGAAACGGCAGTGTGTGTGTGTGTAGGAGAAGCGAGGAACGTCTTTGAGTAGATCAAGTTGAAGAGATGAGAAGAGCACAAGAAAATAAAAAGATGAAGGGTGGGGTGCAAGAGGATTTCCGGATTTTTTTTATTTTTATTTATTTTTATTCTTCTTCTTCATCTTCTTTTATGTGCGACAACTGGGGCAAAAGAAGGGTGGTAGTTGTTGTAGGGGGGGGGGGGGATTTAAGAACGATACCCATCAGTTGATCAATGCTCGGTCGCAGCCAGCCGCACACATTGCGCTCTTCGTATGTGTGGTATTTATATCTGCGAGAGAGAGAGAAAAAAAAAGGGCCAAAGAAAAACGAAAGTCAAAGAGCTTGTTGTGTGTGTGGGGGGGGGGGGGGGTTAAACGAAGAAGGGAAGATGAAGCTTGTTCTTATCACGACGCCATCTTTTTGCTCCCGAAAAGAAGAAGGGCGGAAGCAATACGAGATGGCAGTTGTTGAAAGAAAGGCAAGAGTCTTCTTCTTGTTTGTTAGTCCCATTTCTTTTTATTTGATCATCATTTTTCGAGTTTTTTGGGGGGTCTTCTTTTCTTCATCCATCCATCCATCCATCCATCGTTGGATGGTTCCCTTTTGCCTTAGCTACTACGTGTGGGTTGCTGCCCGGCTGTTACTGTCACTAGCTACTGATAATCCATCTTGGGCGCTCGTACAGTCTTGAGCCAGAGGGGTAGCAGTTGCTAGCGGATCAGAAGAAAGGGGGGGGGGAGAGAACCAGTCAGCCTCTTCTCCTCTGGGCCTCCTTATTTGCTGCGCCAGTCAAAAAATAATAATAATAATAATAATAATAAAGAGTCCTTGTGCTGTGGTGCCGGTGGTGGTTTGCATCCGCCTGGATTGCCTAGTAGGCGGGATGAGTCGTCCAAGATATCCATCCATCATAGTCAATGAGAGTCAGATGTATCTCTCTTTCTCTATTTTTTTTTTATTTATTAATGTATATTGAGGTAGATCTATTACACTAAGGATCATTGACAGAGAAAAGTGAAGGAGCTTCACGAGCTATGAGCCTCGATATATATATATATATCCAGCAGTGGAGGAAGAGAATGGCTGGGGGGGGGGGATGTGCAATCGATTGCAACAGTATGACACCCACATATACGACCCCATATCCCACGGATCGGAAATCAGATTTTCCTTTTTTTTCTTCTTTTCTATATCTCTTGTCTTTTCTTACTTTCTTTCCTCTCTCCCTCCGCATGATGGCCAATTTTGTTTCTATCGTTTCCTCCGTTCCCCGACTCACTTCTTCTTTTATTCTGTGACGGCTGTTTGCATCATTGATCATTGAAAAAGAGATGGAACCCCGAAAGTTAAAAAAAAAACAAACGTCGATTTTCCCGTTTGTTTTTTTTAAAAATCCTCGTCGAAAAACTTGGAAAGAGAGCGCACACAACCACACACACACCTGAGGCTAAATATTTGATGACGTAAAGAATAGTTGAGAATCTACGGGTTCCGTTGACGTTCGTTTTCCCTTGTAACTTCATTTTTTATTTTTTAACGGCCGTTACAGTTAGTTCCCTTTTCAAGTTTTCAACTTAAGTTTTTCTACGTTTTTATTTATCGTCGAGTTGAGTTGGCTGTTTGATTTTTTGATTATGTCATTCATTCGCTATGAAATGGACGAACGGAATGGTGAGTAACGATAAAAGATAAAAAAAATAGGTGGAGAGAGGGATCGATCCCCTCTCCGATGATGATGATGATGTTTTGTAGTTTCCGAGTCTTAAATCACCTGCTTCTCTTGCGGTGGGTGAGCGTCAGAGATATGGAGGGACAACTTTTTCCCTTTTTTGACGTCGCTCGTCATTCGGTTGACGTGGAAACGCCCCTGCGTTATACGTCGTCGTCGTCGTCGTCGTCATTCCATTCCAAAATAAAATGAAAGGGGAGAGAAAAAGTTGACCAAAGTCATAAAAATGGGGAAAGAAAAGAGAGAGAAACAAAACAAAAAGTAGCCAAGTCGTCAAGTCTCAATGGACTTGTTTATTTATTTTCCGAAAACACGAAAAAAAACTTTTCTCTCTCTCTCTCTCTCTCTCTCTCTTTTCGTTTCGTACGCGCAACAAAAAGTTATGTGTGTTATATCCTCACCCCACCCACTTACCTCTATATTTTCTCCCGTTTTTTTTTTTCTTAATAGTCAAAAGAGAAAACGTCTATTCTTTTGACAAATCCCAGTAGAAAGAAAGACTTTGCTATTTTCTCTGTCGACCATCTAACGGCCAAAAAAAAACAAAAAAAAAGGGGGGATCATTCGGGTGTTTTCGTTACCAACGGGCGAAACATTAACTCTTTTCGCTTGTGCACGCACACACACACACACAGAGAAGAGAAAGAGAAAGAGTCTTTTGAGTTTGTTTTTCTGCGAGAGTCTCCAATGCCCACTTTGGGCCCGTTGAACTCATTCTACTCCTAGTCGAAAAAAAGGGAGAGAAAATGATTGAAAAGACGCCCGGGCATCGTTTGATGTCTCTCCTCTTACGGGTGGGATTTTCCTCCTTTTTTTTTATTCCTTCCCTCTCTCTGTCTATATAAATAATATCGAATCAAGTTGAGTAGGCCTCTGTGTTGTGTGTTCTCTCTCTCTCTCTCTCTCTCTCTCTCTCTCTCTCTCGATGCTACACACACACACACACGAATTGATCCATTCGTCTTATTTCTTTCTTTTTTAATCCGAAACATGAGGCCACGATCCTCGAATGGGATTTGATGGATGTCGACGAATAGAAGAAGAAAACGGAAGAAAAAAAAAAAAAAGAGTCCTTTCATTTTCCAAGGAGTTTGGAAAGAGGGGTTAGGGTCGAGTTGTGATGTATTTATTGCGCTCCATTATGATATGCAGTTTATAGATATTAATATATATATATCTGTATTATAATAATACACAAGTGTGTAGAAGAGAAGAACGTATTTCGGGACAGGAGTGATGGAGGGGTGTGCGCCCTCGTCCCAAAAGTCTCGACTATATTTATGGGTTGCACAAGAAAAGAGAAAAGTCTATAAAGTTGGATGGATCAAGAAGAGAAGAAAACAAAACAAAACAAAACAAAACAAAAAAATAATAAGAAGAAACAACAAGAAAAAAAAAAATCAACTTTTCCTCAGCTTCCGTTAAGTTGTTGGCCGCTTTTGTGTGTGTCGTTTTCTTTTTCTATTCTTCTTCCGGTTTTTCTTCTTTTTAGTCGACTCATCCCACTTGGCCGGCAGCTGTTTTTATGTCCTTGTATGTAATCAGGACGAACAGCTAGCGTCCCCCCCCCCCCCATTGATGGGCCGCCTAAATCGAAAACATTGGGTGGGTGGGTGAGGGGAGGGAGAGCCACCTGACGACAACGCCATCTTGTCCTTTTACCCGATCCATCGAGCGCGATCCATTGCAATGACTCCCTGGGTACATCAATGACGCGTCTGTCTCCTTATTTTCTTTTTCTCTCTCTCTCCCGCGGTCATTGATCCACCCCACTCTGACTGTTCCTCCTTGATCTTCTTTGCATCCGTTTCTGCAATTGAAATTTGTGTCGTGAACTTGGGCGACTTTTAAGTCTACACCGGCGACGCTCTAAATCAACATATTTTCACAATGGGCGGCGGTCGGTTTATATTATTATTTCTATGTAAATATAGACTGTATAGTTGAGACACGTATTTGACCACTTTGGCTAAATACTAAGTCCATAACAACACGAAAGGTGATTGACACCATTTTCTTTTTCTTCTCTTGACGGGTGTCAAACATTTTGAATTTTCATTTCTTTTTGTGATACAAAATCAATTTTAAATTGTACTGATTTAATTTTCTTTTCTGTTTTTGTTTCATTGCAGAACATTTCCACATTTTCGTGGGGGACCTGAGCCCGGAAATTGAGACGCACACACTCCGCGACGCCTTTGCGGCTTTCGGAGAGATCTCGTAAGTCGCTGAATCAATCAATACTAACCATAAAAATAATTGTTAAAATATTATTATTCAATTCGAGTGCATGTGTGTTTATTCGAAATACTGTCGATATTCACAAATCAAAAGTAGCGAGTAGCAATGAGTAGGAGGGGGTGGGGTGGTGGGGAAATGATGGAAAAACATGGAGGTCTATTGTCGAGTTGTTGACCCTATTGTTGAAAAAAAAATGGCCTCGTCACACAAAAAGAGATTCCGACTAAAAGTCGTAACACAAATAAAGAGGTTACGACGTTGTTGATTTTATTTATTTTTCAAAGACGAGCTATCTAGAGAGAGAATGTCGAATAAGCGATTTCGTTCTGGTTATCGATTTGTCGCAATGGTTTCTCTCTCCCATCGACGCCCGGCTATCTCCTTTGCCGGCCTTTGGAATTGAATCGACGCCGGAGTGCGACAACTGGCAACGACGGCGATATTTCTCGTTTCAAACACAGTGGACAAAATTGAATTTCCCTATTGCGCATATCAGCAAGAGGTTTTGTCTGTGTGTGTGTCTATGTGTGGACAAGAGGGAGGAGAGGAGAAAGGAGGAGAGTCGACGGCGTCTTCTTCAAAAGTTGGCTGAATTCTATTTCGGATGGAACTGCTCCTGCCCGTGTTCGCCTACGTGTCTGTGTATACGCAAGAGACAGACAGACAGAGAGAGACTGGTAGAAATGACGGGGACGAGACTTGGAGTTTCTGCTCTCTGATGTTACGGCGACTTTTCAGGGAAAAAAAGGAACCGGGAGCAGAGAGGGCTAAAGGGTAAAAGCGAACGCTGCATACAGAAGCTTTCCAGAGTGGAAAGTTGGGTGTGTGTGTGTGCACGACAGTGGAGGGGGCGCGTGCTGCCATTCGCTTTAGAATTTTTTTTTTTGCCCTTCCAAGATTTTTGATCTATTTATTTTTTCTTTTTTAAACATTCAAGTCAACATTGAAGACTCGGCCATGTCCGTCTATGAAATCAAGACAACTTGTCGTCATGTCCAAATCGAATTTCATTCGCTCGTTTTTCTTTTCATTTTTTTGAAGAAAAAGAAGAAGAAAAACTAATCAAATAAATTGTCGTCGCTCGACCATATTATCCTCTGCACATCGGTCCCCCATTCGTCTTTTATCTTCTTTTTTTATGTGTCGACCGAGAGAGAGAGAGAGAGAAAGGAAAGAGCTGGGAATGTATTTACATGTCGATGTATTCTATTTGTTCTTGACTCTTTTCATTGGGGTCGCCGTTGATGATGATGGGCCGGCAGTTGTGTGGCTCCCGGAGCCCCCGTTGGTGCCAGCCGAATCAATGATGTCGTCTATTTTTTTCTTTCTTTCATATACAAACGTGACGGGCGATATGAAATGACGGAACACACATCAACACCCTTCTTTCAAAAACATGATATAAAAGAAACTGCTTAGTATTCAACTCGTCTGTCGTCTTCGTGAGCGTTTTTACCTATGACATTCCTCCTCTTCTTCTTCTTCTTCTTCTTCTTCATCATCGCAATAGTAGAGAAAAAAGCATCTTGACTCTTCGTCCCGTTTTTTCATTGGACAATCCGAGCACATTCACTCATTTATCACCATTTTCTCGATCCCTTTCTTCTTTTCATGGCTTGCGCATCGAGAGAGAAAATGCTGCTGGTGTGAGGGTTGCTGGGATATTATTTGATGTGTTGTATTTATTTATTTATTTTTTTTTATCTTCTTGATCCCATTTTGCGTCTTTTTCTTCTATCTCTTTTGCCGATGGGGTGGATAGGGGGTGGGGGAAAAGTCTTGGCGTGTCGTCAGCCCGTTATTTATGTGTTTGTTTGATTTATATTTACGGGGTTGCGGCAGTCGTCCGTCCTGCTACTCTGTGCCCAGTTCTTCTTCCCCTTCTTCTTCACCACCATCATCGCACAGCCAAGAAAAAAAACGACAATGCGACGCCCTTGACGACCATTTCGCGGCCTGGACACATGGCCTCCTCCTTTTTCAAAAGAAAACAAAAACGAAACAGAAAAACAAAAGAAATAAAATTGATCCATTGCCATAGTAGTGAAAGGGAAAGATCAAAGGCGCTAGATAATTTAAACAAAAAAAGATCCAAAGAGGGAGGGAAAGAATGTTTTTTTTTTTTTTTTTTTTTTGTTGGAAAATTCCTTGTCTGAACGACGGCGTGAACATCTATAAACGAAAGAGAAAGTAGAAGATGAGAGAAACGAAAAGTGAAAAAAGTGTTCCAGTCTCTATCTCTCTCTCTCTCTCTTGACTCCCGCTGGGTATTTTCTAATATGTCGTGAAGGAGGAGGAGGAACGAAGGGGTTTTTTTCTTTGTTTTTGTTTTAATTCGCACACACCCCATTCGAATCTTCTGTCTGTGTGTGTGTGTTTTAATTTCTTTTATTTTCATTTCACTTGTCTCGTCGTCGTTTTATATAAATGGACAGAAAAATCAAAAAGAGTCGCCCAGTCCGGATATGTGAAAGGAGTCGCTGAGCGTCGGCGTTTTCTCATTAAAAGGCCATTCTTGATGATGATGGCATTTGCATTTCGTCCTCTTTACTTATCTCTGTGTGTTTGTAGGGGATGCAAAGCTAAGAAGACGCTCTTCTTCTTCTTCTTCTTCTACTTCTCTGCCCCCCCCCCCCCTTGTGTAATGCAAATTCTTCAACCGTCCCATTCGACCCCGCCTATTTCTTTGCCGGCTTTACGAAACTCAAGACTTTTGCGCCCAAAATAGCGGCCGTGTCCCTTTTGATTAAACGAACCGATTTAAAATTCTTTTTTTTTAAATGTCTAATCAAATTGAAATTGAAATTTCTCCTTTGATTTCTGGTGTGTGTGTGACTCTGTGTGTCTGTGTCTGGTGGGCCTCGTTATTTCGTCGAGTGTCGTCGCCGCCGCCGCCCGATATTTGATATTTAAAAGAAGAAGAAAGAAAGAATTTGTTGGGTGGTAGTAGTATTGAAACCGCCGTGACTCGGTACAGAGCCAAAAAAAAAAAAAAAAAAAAACCTTCAAAGTATTTGATTCGATTTTTGTCTTTTTTTGTTTTCGGGGTATGGGTGTTTGTTTCTCCGGTTCTTGGCTTTTGCATTTGCCCCTGTGGTATATATTCTAAGTTGCCTAGCTTTTTTTTTCATATTGATTTAATAACGTTAATCACCCGAGCTGAGCTGACTAGAGAGAGAGAGCCAAAACCCTTTTCCCCTTGCTCGCTCGCTCTATAGTCGTCGTGTCATGAATAATTCCTTTTGGAATCAATCTCCGCATCCAACCCAGCGACTCCCCCGGTCTCATTTCCTTCTTCTTCTTCTTCTTCTTCTTCTTCTTCTTCTTCTTCTTCTTCTCTTTTTTTCCCCTATTTTCTTTTCTTTTCTGTCTGTCTCTCCCCCTTTTCTCTTTCGTCTCTTTTATGCGCGTGTAATGTTCGTCGTACACGGCCACCGAAGACGCCCTTTTATTTCACCCGTTGCTCCTTTTGTTTTCGGCTCGCGTCACGCCAAAGATTTCCCCCTAAGAAGAAGAAGACAAAAAAAAATTGGGTTCTCTATTATTATTATTATTATTATTATTATTATTTTCTTCCTTGTTCATTCTTTCTTCTTCACCTTTCTCAGACCAATAAGTCGATATCATCGGAAACTATTCACGTCTCGACTCAAGTCTAGGGAAGAAGAAGAAGAAGAAGAAGAACTGGTTGGGATAAAAGAGGGACCCCGATCCTAAGGATTTCGAATAGAGAAAGATGGAAGAAACTCAAGTTAAAAGGAGAATTAAAAGAGAGAAAATTGTGACTGAGAGACGAAGCGTGTGGTGAGTGGAAGGCGAAGAAGAAGAAGTAGAGAAGGGCGAGAGAGTTGGTCCGATGGGAGCGTCACGTTTCTGATTGCAACTCGGTTGTATTGCGTCATAACGACCATTCCGACTTGCTTCTTCTTCATCTTCTTCTTGATATTTTTGCCCCCTTTTCTCTCTCTCTCTCTCTCTCTCTCTCTCTCTCTCTCTCTCTCTCTCTCTCTCACTCTTTACCAGGATCACCGTTTTTGATTTTCGTCCTTCTTCTTTGGTGTGTATATTCGTCGTAGAAAAAAGGAAGAATAGAACAAGAAAATGGAGAAACAGACAGACAGAGTGAGAGAGAGAGAGAGAGAGAAGCTAAGGAATTCATCGCCATTGCGTTTCACGCCACATTGGACAGGAATGGTTTGATTCTCTCGTTCTCCCCTCTTGCACAGACTTTTTTCTTCTTTTTTTTCTTTTTTTTTTTCTTTTCTCACTTGGCTGACGCCCCGAGATTAGGAATAAGCGATGCGAATTCACGAGAGCGACGTTCAATTCACCCATCTCATTCCTTCCCTCAATAGTAAAAGAAAAAAAAAAAATCCTTACAAATATATATACATGGAATAATAGAAATCAAAATCATGGCTGTGCAATGACGATGTGCGAAGAGAAACAACGTGAAATAAGGAGCCTATCAACAAGATGACACGACCTCCGTTTCAAATCACATGAAAATAGGCCCATTTTAGTATAATATAGGATTTGTTTTGTGTGACCGACTTTTCTTTTCTCTTCCTTTCTTGTCGCTGTACAGAGTAGAGTAGGACATGAAAATGTCTATTTTGAAGATGTGTCAATCTTCTTACATTCTCTGGGTGGTGGAAGGGGGGGGGGCAGGCTTGTGTGGTATTCTTCCTTTTTGGTTGACACTCGCCGTCGAGCCGACTCTGATGGGCGGCATGAATCACGACGAGCTTTGAAACTTGAGATGATTGCGTCTGTCTCGCCAGAGACACCCTAGCCTTGTGTGTGTACTAGAGACGCTCGATGGTCGTATTAACAAGTAAATGTGACGCAATTCGAGGACATTTTCTTCTCTCTCTCTCTCTCTCTCGGTCCCCTCCGCTTGCTCTGTTTGTGTGTCATTCGCCGCTGTTGCCACGGTCTTCGCATACAATATAGTTTATTATGAGAAAAAGTTATATATGATTACATTATTATTTGTTTGGTTAGGTTATTTTGACCCATTTCTGTCGGGATCAATTTGACGTTAGTTTCAACTCTTTGAGTTGGGTTGTTTGTAATTTAAGAGTGACGCTGATTCAAACGTCATTTTTATACATTCAAAAAATGTTTTTTGTTTTGTTTGTTAATGAATACAGAGACTGCCGTGTGGTGCGAGACCCCCAGACGCTCAAATCCAAAGGCTATGGATTCGTTTCATTCGTCAAGAAATCGGTAAGAAATATATTTTTTTTTTTTCAAAATGAAACAACCACCAATTTTTTTTTCTACTCGCATGCTTGTTGTTCTGCCTTTCTCTCTTGTCTATCTGTGTGTCGATACGGTGGAAAGAGAATAAGAAAGAAAGAAAAAAAGAAAGAAAGAAAAAAAGAAAGAAAGAAAAAAAGAAACATCCATTTCCAGTATAATGAGTAAAGAGAGAAAAAGATCAGTGTCAAGGACCTTATGTCTATTTTTTTCTGTGGCTATTTCATTTCTTTTTTTTTTATTACTCTCTCTCTTTCGACTTCCAAAATGGCAGAGTATTTCGGTATTTTTTCTCCTTTGCTTATCGATCCTTATATTTCTTTCTTTGCTCTTGTTGTTGTTGTCGCTCCTCCTCCTATTTTTATTTTTTTTTTCTTCTTTGCTCCAACTATTACTCCTCCAGCTCCTCTGTATATTCCCCAAAGCTCTGGCCAACTAATTGAGATCCTGATGGATTTCTTTTCTCTTTCTCCTCGTTCCCTTTCGCTCTGCATCTCTCTCGGGGTATGAACTCCCCCCTCCACCCTTTCCTTCGCTTTTTTCTTCATCCTACCCCATCTCCTCTCTTTTTTTTTTCTTTCTTGTTGTTTACAGCGTACAGCATGCAAGATTGGGATTCTATTAAGCTCCTCCTTTCTGGCTTTTGTTGCCTTTTACCACCATCACCGCACTAGCGCAGCCATGGCCATTTCTCTCGTCTCTATCCAACCCTCCTCTTTTGATTGCAAACGAAAGAAGAAAAAGGAAGAAACTACATAGCGCTAGCTCCTAGCTCCTTTTTTCTTCTTTTATTTTTGTATTATATATTTTATTTTGCTCTGTACTCCACTTCCGCCAAGGATATGTGTGTATAAGGCTACTCTATACACGTTCCGGCTGACTTTTTCTCTCCGTTGGGGATTGTGTCTCTCTCTCTCTTCTCTTTCTGCGTGTTGTTGTTGTTGTTGTTGTTGCTCCTTTTTCTTTTTCAAAAAGAGAGAAAAGAAGAGTCTTCCTTTTTTTTATGTTTCTGATCCATCGTATGAGCTCCTATTTTCCCAGTCTACACACATACACAAATACTAAAACATTATTTCTATTTTGCCAACATTTTTTAATTTTGGTTTTTCGTTCACTTGTTTTTGTCTATTTGCGCTGCGTGATTGGTCGTAGGACGCTGAGAACGCCATCGCCGGAATGAACGGACAGTGGCTTGGCACTAGGGCCATCCGCACCAACTGGGCTACCCGTAAACCACCGGCTCCTAAGGATGGTAAGTCTTTTGAAATTTTGCATTTCTGTTTTTTTTTTTTTTGTTTTTAGTTTTCATTCGATTTATTATCCTATTCCTTCTCTCTGGACAACTAAAATACGAGCGAGTTTCTCTTGTTTTGTTGTTTGATTATTTTCTATGTGTCTTGTGTAATTCATCGATGGCATTCAGTGGCGAAAGTTTCCCTCCCAAGTCTTAGTCGTCGCTGCTTTCGGCCAAACTCTATCGAGAAAATGAGAAAAGATAAGAAAGAAAGAAAGAAAGAAAAAAGAGATTGGCCCAGCTGCTACTATAGTTGTGTATGTCGTACATTAGATCAAGTCCATAATTTTTTTTTTTCTCCCCCTTTTATTCCGCTAGAGGTTATTTCGCTCCGGGTTCCCTTTTTCTTCCGTGGTAGTAGTTCCCTGGTGTCTCTAGAGAGAGACAGAAAGAAAGAAAAGAAAGGACCAGCCGCTCGCTCGCTGTCTATATGAGAAAAAGACGCACACACACTTGTACAGCCAATATCACTCTGCTGGACTTTCTTATATTTCTCCCTCTCTTCTTTTACTGGAGTTGCGTGAGCTCCTTTTTTTTTCTTTCTTTCCTCTCTCCGGTCGGCAGAGTCTTTTGTTTCGTTTCTCTTGTCCATTGGACGCGCGTCTCGATGGACCGTGGGCATTTGGCCATGGCCAAAAGCTTTCAAGAAAAAAGCATCACCCCAAACCATATAGGAAACGAGTGTCTGTGTGTTAAAAAGAAGAGAAGAAACACAAAAACAAAACACACACAAGACCCACTGTGTGTGTCTGTGTGTGTGTAAAAAAGGGAGTGCGCGAAATCGTGTCGCCCACCCAGCCATTCAGGAAAGCATAAAATATATATATATATTTATTTGTATAGTATATAGTTAGATAGATAGAAGTGAAGAGCTGTATAGTAGTCATTCTATAAATGTAGGATGTAATAGGAGAAAAGGAAAAAAAACAAAACCCAAAAAAGGGAATGAAACAATCTCTAGAAGTTGTCTTGTTTTCTTATTTTCTTATTTTCTTCTATCGAAGGTTTCGGTAGAGGAAAGAGGAGAAGGGACCATTCTTCTTTTGAGTAGAACGAGATGTTGCAGATGCTGTCCCTTTTTTTTTTACTATAGACGAGGCCAGCTTCTTCTTCTTCTTCCTACTCCATCCGGATTCTTTCCAGCATTATTGATTGAAATATTAGACTCTCTCTTTTACTTACACACGGAGTTTATAGACAGAAAGAGACACATGGATTGCATAGAAATGGTTGTGTGTGTGTGTGTGTGTGTATGTGAAGCGTGAGGGACGGCCGAGAGCGGGAGCTGTCTGAATGGGTAAAAAGGGGCGTTCTGGATGTGCCCTTGTGTGTACTCCTTTTCCAGAAAGAAAGACAGAAAGAAAAAAAAACGAAATAGATATCATACACACATCTATCTCTCTTTCTCTCTCTCTCTCTCTCTATGCATTTGAAAGATCTATATATACCTATTCGTATATAGATAGATATATACATCCAGTGTGTGTGTATATTCTATAAGCAAGAGCGAAGGGCTAGTTGAGCGACATGGAAAGAGAAGAGACAGAAAACCCTGCCCATTTCTCCGTTCATGATGGATTGCGTGATCGTTTTCTTTTTTTCTCTCTAGTAAAAAAGAAAGAAAAGAGGGGGTTACACATTGCTGTATCTCTTTTCTGGCTCTTTCGCTTGGCCGGTTGGTCGCTCTCGCTCTTTTCAACAGAGAAATCAACCGAGCGGCCTTCCCTCCCTTTTTCGCTTGCCTTGTATATAGCTGACACTGGAATATTTTCGAGGCCCCCCCCCCCATGTTCTATCATTCGTTGAGAAGCGACTTGCCTTTAGCCTTTAGCTTTTTTATTTTCTCTAACAGTCCGTATGTCCGTCCTCACAAGCGCCTAGTTCTTTGATTGTGTCGTGCAGAGCTTCTCTCTTTCTCGCTAGGAAAGGAGACGGATCGATGTCCCGCACCGAATAACATAAACACAGACACACACACACATACATACATACATACATACGTACATAGGGAGAGAGAGAGAAAGTTACATAGTTTGTGTTTTTATTTTTGTTTACCACCGCGTCTTTCCTGCGGAGAGCCAGGCCGCCGAACATGACGATTTGTGTGTAACCTCACAGTTATATTACAAGGATAACTGATGACAATGTCCATTTTTCTTTTCTTTTTTTTTCTTTTTCTTCTTTGAAATTCGTTTCCTTTTTGTTGTGTTTGGTTATTTTTCCTTTCTTTGTTTGTTTTTTTCTTTTCGTTTCTGTGGGCGCGTTTTTCTCAGCCGGATCCAAACCCATGTCGTACGAGGAAGTCTTTGGCCAGTCATCCTCGACCAACTGCACCGTCTACTGCGGCAATTTGGCCCAAGGATCCACCGAGGAAGCCCTGCAGAAAATTTTCGGACCATACGGTCAAATCCAGGAGATCCGCGTCTTCAAAGACAAGGGATACGCCTTTATTAGGTGAGTCGTCGTCAGCAAACTAACGACCGGACCTTTTTTTTTTTGACTTTTTTGAAATCCTTTTGATTTTCTCTTTCTTCTCTCGCACTTTTGATGAATGTTTCTTGTTTTTCGTTTTCTTTCTTGTTTTTTTTTTTCGTTTTCTTTCTTGTCATCTTGTTTAGATTCGCGTCGAAAGAGTCAGCCACACAAGCCATCGTCTCGGTCCACAATACAGACCTCAACGGGCAAAATGTCAAATGTTCCTGGGGCAAGGAGCCCGGAGAGCCCGGTAGCGCTAACAATGCCCAGGTATAGTATTATTATTAATTTTATTATTTGACGGGTCATTATCTTTTAAAATATGAGAGTCGTAAAATTAAAAAAAAATTATTGTTTTTCATATTTCAGTTGATGACGGGCGGATTGGGACCTACCAACACGCAGTACCCGTACGGCTACAACCAGGGCATGAGCTACTGGTATCCTGGCGGCTACCCACCGCAGATGCAGTCGCAGTTTGTGCAAGGAATGCAGGGCTATGCGGCTTACGGCCAGTTTGCCGGCTACCAGCCCGGCATGGGCATGCAGCTGCCGGGCGGTTGGCAGAGCGTTCAAGCTCAGGCCGGAGCTGGCCAGCAGATGGCAGCGGCCGCCGCCGCTGCCGCCGCCGCCTCCCAGCAAGGTGGTATGGTGGCCTCCTACCCCATTCAGCAATTCCAGGTATTTCCGCACCTGGCCGTTCACCAAAGCGCCCTCACCCTCTGACGCACAGAGGCAGACGGGAAAACACTCTTAAAAAAGGATTCCGATTTCATTTAGGCTCAGTGATGGATGGATGGATGATGATGACGCTTGATCATGACGACGAGGGACTTGGCGGGACGAGAGAGACACTGACACGTGAAATTAAGAGAAAAATAACAAGACAGAGACAGAGACAGTGGAGTTAATTGTTGTGCGAGCCGTCAGCGAATCAGAGGAAACTAAAGATAACTAAAAAAAAAAAAACAAACAAACAAAAACAAAACAAATTTGAAAATTATCGTCGAGTATTGAGGAATGGCAGATAACACGGAGGATCTAAAACACGCGGGGAGAAAGGAGAGAGAAATACAAGCAAAATTCAATTTCTTAATAAATTACAAAACAATTATGGAAGCAGAGGAGGAGGAGGTTGGAGAAGGAGACTCGATGTTCAACTGAGACGCCGGGGCGCAACGAAAACAAAAAGAAAATTAAATAATTAAAAAAAAAAGAAATCATTGAGAAGTCAAAATGATTAAGCAAACAAAAAACAAACAAAACAATTAATAATTAAAAAAATAAAATTTACAAAATGTGGTGATGACTAAAAACAATACTGTGGTGGTGCTGCTGCTGTTGTTGTTGGTGTTGCGGCGGCGCTTTTGATTGCAAAATAATAATTCACAAAAAATATAGAAAATACCAGAAACATACCAACATGACGGGATGAGAGGAAAGGAAATGTTGGTGACTAAAAGGGTTTATATCTAATTGTCGATCATTTTTCAGAGAGACGGTCGTTGATTGAAAGTGGTGAAGAATTTTCAAAGGGGGGGGGGGATAAATGAGTTATACAGATGCGCGCATTTCATCTCACAATTTCATTCATTTACACATTTCATTCATCCCCACCTTCTAACCATCTCATTTCCACACACACACACATCCAACACACTTCATTAAACACACACACACACACACACACAATCGCCATTTACGCAGACGAGAAAAAAAAGGGAATTGACCTAATGAGCAAATGAAGGATATATTTCTTTCTTTATTTTGTTCTCACCTTTTCTTTTTTTTTTTATTTGTTTCGAAATCATGATTTATTTGCGTCGATTGAGAAGATTGGAGTTGAGAGAGGTGAGAGAAATACATGAGTTCGCAAATTAAGTTTGATTATTATATTTTTTTTTTTTGCTTTTGATTATTTTAAGTTTCAATTCCAATTTAATTCAAATTTCTTTTTTTTTCAGTTTTCAGTTTTTTTTTTTTTTTCTTTGAATTATTATTTCGGTTGGGATGAAATGGTTCGCCTGAATATTTCCGTAGAATAAAAATCGTAAGAAATAGAGTATACAATTTATGTATATGTAACATATTGCGTGAACGCATCGCAATGCTCTCTGGGTTTTCATAACTGTTTCCCATATTTTTTTTTATTATTATTAATTTATTGTTTTTATTTATTTTATTTTTTTTTTGCTGGGATCTTTGGTCACGTGCGTGTTGATATGTGAGTGCGTGACGTGAATTCCGTTCCGTGTTTCTCTCTTCATCAGAAAACAAGAATGCAACTTGCAAGCAAACACACACACAAACACTAAAGTCAAATTAAAATAAAAGAATTACGTCAACAAGCTCTCCTCCCTCACTTCCCTCGTATTTCTTCCAATTCAAGACGATGACAACCTCCAAGGAAAATATTTTTTTCATTTCGTTTTTATTTCATTTAAATTCACACACATCCCAAAAATGAAGTTCTTTTGAAGGATGAGGACTTGATTTATATTGTTATCAATTCGTGATTTTTTTCTTTCTCCACCCGAAAAAATATTTTGTAAAATGGATTGCGTGTGACTATGACTTGTGTTTTGTGTATGAGAACATTCGAGTCGCTATTTGTGTTGTAATGAAAACAAAAACAAGAAAAACCCGAGACAAAACTGTTGTCCTAAATTCCAAATCGCGGCTCTGTTCGTTCTCTCTCTCTCTCTCTCTCTCTCTCTCTCTCTCATAAAATTGACGAATGATTATCCTGCTCACCGGATTCTAACTTTTTCCAAACTACTAAAACCGACCCGTTTGTTTTTCCTGGACCTCCCCCCTCAATGCCACTCTTTTTCTTCTTCTTATTTCCCTCCATGAAGGGAATAAATATGAAAAACTAGGAAGAAAAATAACAAAAAATATATATAAACGATAACTGTGCGTGTTTGCGTGCGTGAGATCAATGTCACTGTTGACGTCATCATTCGGAGTTATTTATTTATTTATTTTTTTTTTTGTTATGTGAAAAAAAGGAAGAAAAACAAAAATGTGTGTGTTTGTTTCGGTTTAGATCTGTTGTTCTGTTTGTTTGTTGTTTGTTTGATGGGTGAGGGAGATTAGGTAGGTGGAGGGGGGGGGGGAACACGAGTTTTGAAAAGCATAAGATTGCTGAGCGTGGAACGATTGAGAAAGAGACACAGTCTCCTTATCGCCCAAGTTATTTTACACAGTTCCCAGTTTAGTAATAGTTGTGGGAGAAAGACACACACACGCAGAAAGTGACAAAAAAAGAAATTTGTTTCTTTTTGATGTGGAAACGGGGAAAGGAACTCTTCTCCCTCACCCCCAAACTATATTGTTGAAAATTCTGTTTGCGTAACAAAAGAAAAGAAAAAAAAATATTATTGTAGTTGTTAGGGTATTTCCAGTATGTTATAGGTCTAGAAAAATCGATGGCACGAGCACGGCCCGCTTTAATAATGTCTCATTGTGTTGGGGTTTTTTTTTGAATGGGAAATAATAATTATTCGTGCTAATTGAAATTCATATTATTATTTTCATTAGAAGAAAAGGAATAAACACACTGCCCTCCTTTATATTCTCCCGTTGAATCCCGAATAAACATACACACACACACACAGAGAGATACAGTCGTTTTATACACGTGTCGTTATATTAAAGTGATTGCGATTTATTTTATCACTCTATTCTCTTCCTTCTGCGGAGATGTCGTGTGCTATTTTTCTTTGGGTTTCTTCCTTCCTTTTTGAATGTCAATTTTTTGTTTAGGGGAAAAAAATTTGACTTTTCATTTGAATGGTGATGAGGAGAGGAACCAGTTCAAAATATGAATTTAATTACTTGATTTTTGTTTTAATTTTGATTTGAAATTTAAATTTATAGTGGCAATTCGGGGGAAAAAAAAAAACATGATTCAGTGTGATTGTGTGCGTGTGGCACGTTCCGTTTGTGTGTATAACCGTTTGTATAAGCTCTCCCCCCGTGCAGATAGTTAGATTTTTAAAAGGGAGATCAAAATGTTGTTCCCGAAATTAAATTTGCAACCGCCCCCCCCCCCCACTCTCTCCCCCTATCTCTCGATTTCTTTCTCTTAATCCGACATCTTCGACCTCCCGGAAAAATTGTGTGTTCCAGACAGAATAAAATAATAATGAAAGGAGGTGAAGAAGATTTAAGAAAAAAACCAGCAACAACAAGAACAACCCCAAATTTGGTTTGAAAAAATTAACAGTGTATAACTAAACTCATTGCTAAACTATTATGAACCTAAACTAATTTCTATCGCTGATGCTGCTGCTGCTGCTGTGTTTGTTGTGTGTGTTGTACGAATGATTTGTTGAAAACAGTCAAAGTTGATGACGATTTTGATGCGTGCGCTGGGAACCAAAAAAAAAGACAAAAAAAGAAAATAAATAAATAAACAAAAGATGACGAAAATATTCTGACTTTTTCAATTTCGACTATTTTTATTCGATGCTCTTATAGCGTCATCCGGAAGCGATCTTTCGCTTCAACGTGCGATATTCTATTACGGAATTACCCCCAGGTGTGCGCTGGGGCGCTTACACACACAAAAACAAATAAAAGTATAAGAAAATAACAATAATGCGCTAACTCACACACGCACACACAACAGAAAAGAAAACAAAGACATGGAGTGAAAGACGAGTATATATGTACGTTTTTTTTCGTTTTTTTCGTTTTTTTTTCCCCTATTCTTTTTTCTTTCTATTCGATTGATCGCTAACTGGCAACCGTACGCTTGAACGAATCGAGTAGGATGTCAATTGATTTGCTGCTCGCTCTTGTCGACTATATAGTAGAACCTTTGGTTGAGTGCTCAATCAACCACCAACCTAACCCACCCATCTCTTTTTCACAACTCCGTACACCTTTCCCGTTTCTTTGCTTTTCTTCCCACCTCATGAAAAAAAAGCTCTTGCTGCTTGTGCGTATATATACACAGTTACACACAGCACACACACACACAACATTTACGTATTATAGTGTAGCTTTCTCCTATATAGAGTATGGTAGTATATATTTATATACATACGTGTCCGCGTATAGGAGATTTGCGTGACGGGGAAAATGTCGACAATTATACGATTGGGTAGCGAAGGAAGTACAGAAAACGAGCGGATCGAAAAAGCTTATATATAGCCGAAGCACGACCCCGCAATCTAAACAAGGGAGGGAAAGAATAAAAAAGAAAAAAGGAACGAAAAAGAAAACGAAACGGGATATATACTATATAGTGTATATAGAGCCTGTTACATAGAGAAATTGAGAATAGAACTGAGGAAAGAGCTGTACACAGTGAAAGGCAATATATAAGCCGGCCCGGAGTAATAAGACGACAACGGGTGGACAACAGCAGCCGATCGCCATGCCGATCAATTTGATATTTTATATACGTTAGACGCCAATCAATCGTCTCCTTCTTCGCCATTTCTATACGTAATTCCCATTCGTCGCCAGCATCTTATATATTTCTTTCAACAGTAATTTAAACGCCTTTTTTCTGTGCGTGTGTCTTTCTTCCTCGAATAAGCCGTTGATGGACTCCAATTGGGGCCAACTGTGATGCATCAATCAACTAAGAGGTTTGAAATCAAGAAGCGTTAGACGCATCTCTATATATTACATGGTGACTATTCACGGAGTAGCTACATAAGGGGGAGTAGTACGGAGACTTTTGCATTGCTGCTGTATAATTCTCTGCTGTTCGTGTGTGTGTATATGTATATTCATTCAGCGCTAACTACCGCTGTATATTATATGTATTTAATTCTCCGTAGTAGCTGATGTGTGGATGTAAATGTATATACTTAGTGTTTATTCTGTATTTGGAACATTTCGCAGAAGAGCGACAACTCGTCGGATGACTCGACGCGATCCAAAACAATAATGGATGAGTATAAGTCGGTGAATAATGAATGAGTCAGATTACACTCGACAACACAGAGAGAGGAGAATAAGAGGGGGTGGGCAGGGTAAAGAGATGGAGATGGAAGAAGCGACTGGAAACGTTTTGAGCCTTAATTGACTGATCAAATATTCAGGACGGATCTGCTGCGTGGCTCTATGTAAAGAGAATAGGGGGGAAAAGAGAGGAGAACAAGCAACGTGACTGTTTGATTTCAGCGCAAACCGAGATATAGACGAAGCAGCAGCAAAGAGCATTAAACATGCCTTAACTCTATTTTTGATGATGAATCAAACGTTATATATACCAAACAAGGAAATGACGGTCGGCTGGCATTCTAAATGTGTCTATGTATTAAATTTATAAATAGGCTACATGCAATTATGGTATACAAACTTTACCGGTTTGGTAAATACGATATACATAGATTTAAAATATGCTTATCGACGATATCTTTGTTCGAGTCACGAACTCACCATAATTATAATCCCCAACCCTTCTTTTTTTTTTGTTAGGAGAGAAGGAGGTGGTGTGTGACCCACGGTGCATGACCTCACCCACGTCTTCTATTTACTATAGCCGTGCACAGCTGTAACAATTCACTCGTCAGCCTTTGCTTTAGCTTTAGCGTCAGCAAGATGCCGAATCGTTCAATAAGGCACTCAGTCGGTAATCGGCCGATTCGAATCGCGCTGATCAGCCGATCTTCGGCTCCGATGGTGGCATCCGTCCGTCCAATCATTGCCGTTTCACGCGACGGAGACTCGCATTGTACTGGCCAGAATACATTGAGGATAACCGGTAGACATATAGAAAGAGGGATAGGGAGAGAAAGAAAGAAAATGATGGCATAAAAGAGACAGCTAAGGCTTGCATATAAACACACAAAAGGCTGGCTGCTGTACAACACGACGACTCTGGCACTAAATATATATACAGACTCGCACATAACACAATATTGTGACGAGCGCTTTTCGGGGAATTAATAAGGAATGATTCTAACGAAGACAGAGTAGCTTCTACGTAGACCTTGAGCGCAAGGTCTACGCAGAAGCTATCAGTAGACGCAAGGTCTACGCAGAAGCTATCAGTAGACGCAAGGTCTACGCAGAAGTCATTAGACGAGGTGACCGTTGGTGGGGGGTATATAAGAGGTCAGAGGACCTACAGTATGGATTCGTATTCTTGTTCTGTCTGGAGGTATTGGAGGTAGTCGTAAGTTGTCTTGTTTCTTGTTCGAGTTAGTTGTGTGTGTTGTCTGTGTGGTCTTGTCTTATATTTGTGTAACTGTCCGTGTCGTATTCGTGTAAGTCGGGTGTACGTTTGAATAAAGAGTGCCGAGCGAGAAAAGGAGAGCGTAACATTTGGTGTCAGAAGAGGGATGGTGTCACAGAAAAGCTAACCAGCTACACCAACAGAACCCGTCATCCATGCGCAGTAGATGCAAACATTGTCTTCCTGGTCAACCAGCGCTGTGCAATCATTGTGGACGTGCGTCTTATAGACCAGCAGACATCGGTATAGCGACTCGCAGCCGTCAAACGAACCAGCCGATCGCTGCAGTCAACCTAGTCGTTACAGTAGAACATCCGCCAGTCAACGTAGCCGAACCAGTTGTTGCAGTAGAAAATCCGCCGGTCAACATGGCCGACCTCACACAAATCCTGGCACAACTGACAGCGATGCAGCGCATCATGATTGACCAGCAACAAGATAACCAGGAGCAGATCGCCGGACTTCATAGAGAGAATCAACGACAAGCAGCCGCCCTAACGGTAGCACTGGAGGGACATGGAGGGGGAAACGGACCGTTGCCCAAATTTGGTGGGTCGGCAAACGAAGACGTGTTCGATTGGATAGAAGCCGTAGAAAGAATTTCAACAGCAGCTAGATGGACACCGGCGAAGCTACGTCGGATGGCAGCAGCAGCATTACACGGAGCGGCGGCAAACTGGACTTGGATACCGATGTTCGGTGCCCAAGCGGTACCACCAGAAGAAAACTGGGCCGATTGGTCGGCGGCTTTTACGGAGGCGTTTCGCAAGAGGTATACAATGGACGATTGGAAAGCAGCGGTGGCAGCACGCGTTCAGCAACCGGGAGAATCAGCGGCGCATTACGCCCACGACAAAGCAAAGTTTCATCGTCTTTGCCCAGAACCAATGGACGAACGAGCGTTCGTTGGGCATTTAATCAGCGGCATTAAGCACACACAGCTTTATTGGCATCTCCACAACGCTAATTTAGCAACAATAGCTGCATTCGTTGCAGAATACGGGAGACTAGAAGTAGTCGCAAGTACAGCACCGCCAGTAATCGACCCACTTCAAGGAGAGCTAGCTCGTCTAAGAGCAGAAATGGAGGCCATAAGAAGAACCCAATCCAACAACGTGTCGCGATTTCAACAAGAGTCTCACCAACAACCGTTCCCGCTTCAAGAGCCTCGATCGGCAGGACAACAAGCACAGGCGTCTTTCGGTACGCGCTACAATTCGTCAACTAGCCTGTCGCCAGCAGGACAAAGACGCAGCGTTACATGGGACGAACAGCAGCAACGAGGGCGACAAATGCGAGATGAGTGCTATAAATGCTATCAACAGGGCCACATCGCCCGCGACTGTCCAAACGAACGTGTGTGCTCATATTGTAAAGAACCAGGACATGTCAACAGTGAGTGCCCGAGACTAGGAAGAGGGCAAGATGGAAACCGAATCAATCCATCCGCTCAGCCACGCAGTAGATCCGTAAGTCCACACCAGGAAAACTGAGCAGCCGGTCAATCGGGGCAAGACCGGCAGTATTAAGCATTCGTAAAGACCCCGACAATGAGACGATTCCCTCTGCCGCGATCTCCGTCAACATTCGTGGAATTGAAGACAGAAGAGAGGCGATCGTCGACGGAGGAGCCACAATCAACACCATCGTACAGTCACTTATTCCAACTCATACCATTAGCCCGACAGAAACAGTTTTTATGATTGCTACTGGAGACTTCATACATCCCGTCGGAGAGGTTACGCTCAACTTAACCTGGGAAGGAGTGGAGAGAGCGGTCAAATTTATCGTATTAAAATCAGCAGCATCGCCAATTATTCTAGGGACGAGATGGTCAGCAGACGTAGGCGCCATTACATATTTCGACGGAAAAGAGCAGAAAATGAAGTGTATCAGAGGAGCAGGAGCAGTACGGCAGTTGGCAAAGTTGCTAGCCGAAGGAGAAGAAGAGAAAGAAAAAGTAACGGAGGAAGAAACGGCGCATAAAGAAATGTTTACAGGCGAATCGGCTAGAGGGGAAACACCATCCATCCCGGTACTGCAAGCCATCGAAGTACCACAAAGAGAGACGGAAACTGTCGAGCAACGAACGATAGAAGCTGAAGTCGTCGAAATACCGAGAATAGAGGCAGAAACTTGCGGGCAACGGATAGTAGAAGCAGAAATTGTCGAACAGCCGGTAGTTCAAGCAACAGGATCCGTCCAAATAACCATAGAGGAACAGCCAGCAGCTGAAACAACCACCGAATCCGTCAGTGTACCTCTACCCAAACGAATCGACAACCTATGGACGTCTAATCGTCAAAAGCCACTTATGAAACAAAACAAAGTAAAAGTCCAAGCGGACATGCGGCGGTACAGATCGAGGACGGATGCACCCAAGACAGCACGAAACAGCCGCGAAGTAGGACGCATTAGAAAGCTACTACGCAAGTACATGGGGCCCCTTCACATCATAAGAAAGCGGCCACCCTCGAGCTATCTAGTAGAGGACATCACAGCGGAAAGGAAGAGAGTACAGCACCGATGGCAGCCGCCGTAGATGAACGAACGAAGCCGAAAAGAATCCCGATTGACAACACTAGCACCATCCCCTCAACTACCCGATGATTATTTACATAACTTTGTCGCACCTGCTGTATTCATGTTTCGAACTTTTGTCCACCAAAAGTCCGAGTCGAATGGCCGAAATGTGACGAGCGCTTTTCGGGGAATTAATAAGGAATGATTCTAACGAAGACAGAGTAGCTTCTACGTAGACCTTGAGCGCAAGGTCTACGCAGAAGCTATCAGTAGACGCAAGGTCTACGCAGAAGCTATCAGTAGACGCAAGGTCTACGCAGAAGTCATTAGACGAGGTGACCGTTGGTGGGGGGTATATAAGAGGTCAGAGGACCTACAGTATGGATTCGTATTCTTGTTCTGTCTGGAGGTATTGGAGGTAGTCGTAAGTTGTCTTGTTTCTTGTTCGAGTTAGTTGTGTGTGTTGTCTGTGTGGTCTTGTCTTATATTTGTGTAACTGTCCGTGTCGTATTCGTGTAAGTCGGGTGTACGTTTGAATAAAGAGTGCCGAGCGAGAAAAGGAGAGCGTAACAATATGTACATAAATACAACGTTTTCTGATAGGGAAAATTTCGATTCATCGCAAGTATATACAATTACATATAATGTTACGTATCATTCTGCTGCTGTCACATAGTTGATGACATATTCAAATTGAGTACAAATTCTTAATTGAATTCTATGGAAGGCCAAAGCGACAATTAGATAAGTGCTTTTTAAAAAATTAAGTGCACTGTAAAAATAAGTGCTCAAAAATTAAGTGCTCTGTCGCCCCCGCCATCTAGCGGGCGGTTTGAAAATTTCTTTTCTCCGCCTCCTTGTGGGACGAGTTCGTAGCTATCGATTTCAATTAAAAAATGGATAACCAAAAAATTGATTGGTAAATGGTAACCGATAGTTTAGTTTTTTGTGTGCGTTTAAGCATTCCTCCTTCATGGTTTAAGCTTGTTGAGTAAATGAGTAGCCCTTTTTTTATACGTGTGTAGTGTGTTTGTATTTAAAAGTGAGAATATATTTTTTTACCACATATTTTTTTACCACGTCGCGTGTATTTGTGTATAGTAAATAATACAGATGCGTCGCGTTATTAAGCATTATTTGGCAACGTCGCATTTAGTAGCAGACGACATCTTTTCGGGCGTGCCATCATTTGCACTTAAAGACTAAAGACTACTAGCTGGTGTTGTGAATTAATGTGATTTTAAAAACGTCTTTCTTCACTTTCGATTTGGCAGTGCTTAGATTATAAAATTAGTGTTAATTTCTTTTCGACGATTTGTGTTTTGAATTCACGTGTGCGTCTTGTGGCTTTAATGAAGGAAGGATACATGAAAATGAATCTAATACTACAATTAAGCCAAGACAGCTTCAGACTTGAATTTGCAAGTAAGTTTTACGTGATAATTGACGTTTATTACTCAGTGAACAAATTTCATTTTTTACATTTTTGAAAATTTGTTTATTTGTCTACTTTCGGTTTCTAAATGGGTCAATAGCTAAGTAACTATTGAGCTGACACAAAAAAGAACCCGATTTTCGTGATCATCGTGAAAATGGGGCAAAGTTCATGATTCCATCCAAAATACCCAAAAATCGTCGAAAATCGCAAAAAAAGCTGAACTAGTCCAGGAAAAATTTTTTTGGGTTATGTCATGGATTTCGTTTTAAACACTTCAGTCCTACATGAAATTTGACGAGGATCACGAATCTGTGAATTTTTTTTTATCTCAGCTCAATAGTTGAGGAGATATGGGTCTATTTCCGGTGTACTTTCGGTAAATTTGAGGTTTCTCATTTCCAAAAACTAAAAAGTGAACTTTGTTCTCCACACAGTTTCTATCAATTTAAGCATAGTTTAAGCAAAAAAAAATAGTCTGTTTAAGGTTTATTAGTGTCTAAAGAATCTAAAGAATTGCTGGATTGGCAATCCAGTCTTAATCATGAGTGTCTAATCATTGACGCTAGATGTCCTTCGCTGTTGTCCTTTTGTTTGGAAAAAATGTCTGTCTTCCTCTGTGTTATTTTTTCGATTTATTTGTTGAATTCTGGATAAATTCAACCATAATTTCGTAAGTAGGTTAACCCAGAGCGTTACTACATAACTAGAGTTTATATATGTACCGAAATTCTACTCGAAATCCAAAATATTGTGTAAAATATAACTGTTGTCAATTCCAGGTCTGATAGGATTAGCCTACTTAATCAACTAGTGGCTCAATGTTCTTCGTTCCTCTTTCAATTTCCTCCTTCTTCGACCAGTAAGTAGACGAATAGTCTAGAATTTAGACTAGTGCCATTCATGTGTCAGCATTGTGCCTAGTTTTTGTGTATGTTACTCTGAATTTGGACTGAAACTGAGAAGTAATTCTTCTTCAACTATTCTTAAAAGGTATTTATGTTTATGATGTTTGCATTATTTGAAAAGATACTAAAAATGTGTTTACTATAGGTAATTTTATCACGGTTGATTTGTAAACTTGCAATACCAACTGTTTCTACATAGCAAAGCTGTTGCTGTCTACAATGCTGCTGTAACTTGAATTTGTAAAAGAAGAAAATGAACACCCCAAATTTCCAGTCCTCCTACCAAGCAGCATTCCAGAGTGATTCAGTTGTCTTCAGTGAAGAAAGATTATTGCAGTTAACAGTAAGTGAAGCTGGTTGTTTTGGTTATTTATTGAGTCCCTTACTTGACAATTGTAAAATGTGTTTCAGCAGCCCTGCCGTTCAAAACTTGAAAAACATTATAATTTTGGCTTAAACATTTCTCTTTACAACCAAACTCTTTGAAACTGAATAAAGCTGTGCATTTAAGAAATTGTCAAGTTTGGGAAAGTCATTGGTGTTGTTCTTGAACTCGTTATGGTTGCTGTTTGGCGTATCTGATGCGAATTTTATCCTATTCGTTCTGATTATCATCGTATCCTTTGTGATTGCTCTCCTAGCGTTCTTTGGGCCTATATAGCTTCGTTAGGTCTTGCATCTTTTTAAGTCTTTGTAGTAAAGGGGTGGACATTGATGCTCTGATGTTGTGCAATTGGGAGCTAGTACTATAGGATTAAGTAATAACTTAGACTGATATGGCATGTAAGTGGTGATGAATAAGATGACTGAAGGTAGACGTAAGCCGGAGGTTCTGTGTAGTAAGACAGGGGTTAGGTGTACGAAGAAGAGTTGTAATTCGAAGTGGGAGAAGATAAGATGTTTTAAAGTAAACATCTGTAATTTGAATTGACATGATAGTCAGATCAGTGTAATGTTAAGTTGTTTCGAAAGGGCCGTACTGTAGTTTTGGTGTTTCAAAGTTGGAAGGATGAAGAAGGGTCGTAATTAACGACGTATGAAATCGAGCGCATTTTTACGAGGATCACGAAAATCAAGTTCTTTTTAGCGTCAGCTCAATCGTTATTGAATTTATTAACCAATTCAGAAACCGAAAGTGAACTATTTGTGGAGATTCTTTTCCGAACGCTAAGTGGCACTTGCTAACTTCAGAAAATGGCTGTGATTTTATTTCTCTCGTCCTAGTACTTGACTAGTAGCTTAACTTTTTCGTACTTATGATTCTATATTTGTCATTTTTCAGCGAAGAGGCTGTAAAGAAGACAACAGGCGACATACAACAAAGTTTCCTGAAATCTCCTGGTGATGCCCATGTAGTGTTGCTCTGATTCCCCTTAACTTTTCAACAATATAAAAGTATTTGATATTTTTCAGCCTATTATTGCTATTTCCATTTCGGTACTTACTAATGATTGTTACTCTTTAGAGACTGGAGTGTTCCAGTCAAACGGGGATGTTGTCCTCAAGTGATTATGATACTTAGGTAATGTAGCGCATTTCATTACTCTTCTCTTTCTCTTTTACTTAGGCCAGGTAATCTCCCTGGCCGCTGTCAATCCCAGGCAGTGTCAATCAAGCTTGTGTCTCCCCCTTGTCTTGATTGATATTTCACGAAGTATACGATTGTGTCCAGATCTGATCCTATATGATCAAGTGTGAGCAATTGATAACTTCTAGATAAAAAATTGGCGACCAGGGGGGTTCCTTTAACCCTGCCATGTCTGAAATGTCGGCCGTGTGGAAGAAATAGTGTCTCCCCCTATTTTCCGAAGCACGGTCGCAACTAAAATGAGAGAAGAGTCTTGAACCGGACGGTCTGTTTATTAAATTGAAGCAACAAATTTCAAAAAATTAATCAAAAATTTCAAAATCATTCTCCTTGTGTATTTTTTTTCTTATGTTAGTACATGGGTTAATACAGTGTTAGTACATGAATTAATAAGTGTTAGTAAATGTGTTAATAAATGTGTTAGTCATGTGTAAAATGTGTTAGGAAATTCTACAAATACAAATACAACAAAAATACAAGCAACTCTAATTTTTTCTAATTTTCTGCTCACTGAACTTCACCAGATTTCACATGGCTGCTAGCTGATTTAGAACCTGTAAAATAAAACAATACATTTCTGTTAGAATTTAAGAAATCGGCATCGCAACAATGAAAGAGACCTTCAAGATATTTTTTAAAGTTTTAATGCAAATCGAATAAATTGCCTGACTCATTCACTAGGTATGTCCTGCTTTTAATTATGTTAGAAAATTACAAGAATGAATTTATTCTAACATTGACGATAAGTTTACAAAATTATTGTAAATTTAAAGCCACGAGAAACTTATTTTTAACAAAAGCTAAAATAATTAAAATTACTCCTTTCAATTCCCTGTCTCTTATAAAGCAGACTTTACAGCTGGATAATTTCAATGACTTACTCTTGACATGTGTTCCTCTTCGTTCACACGAACAGCAGCGTGGATGTCAGCAAGATAAGGACACGATAAGGTGATCGGACATCCATCAACGTTTGAAGGCCGGGCCACAAAATCTTTCTTTTACTTCCACCGTCGTTTTCTGGTTGGCAGGGTGAAGCAAACCGAATAACCAGATCTGTAAATACAAAATAAAAGTGATATTAGAAAAAGAAATATTTGACAAATGTCAAATATTATTTACGAACTGAAACTGGCGTTTTACAGTTTATCCTACGGGATTTATTGGGAAAAAATAATACAAACATAGCAAGTCTACTCTTAACTCTGATTTCTTCTTGGGAAACGTCTAATTTAGAATTTGAACTAACCAATAAAAGGTAGAGTTTTAAAAACAGGGCAAAGTGTTTTAAAAAATGTAATCCGGGAGCATAATGCATGTGATCCAATGCATACAATGTACATAAGCTTGCTCAAGACATGGAGGGAAAAAAGAGTTACCTGTTGTGGATGAAAGACAGCAATAGAGAATGAAACGTAGACTAGAAGTGAAGAACTTCCCAACTTGCTGAATGGACTTCAAAGTTCTGAAACAATATCACTATTCACTTATTTTGAAGACAACAAGGGAAAGAGGACACAACTGCCACTCTGCAAAATTGTAAATAAAGTAAGACTAAGCATAAGCAATGTTAATCTAAAATTCAAATATCAGAGGTAGATTAACTATCTTCCTGAAACTTTGATTTACTAAATCTTGTCTTATTGAAGCAATGTCAATAAAAACAATTTTTCAGATTATCTTAATCATACTTCTTAAAAATTAAATTAAGTAAATATTAAGAAATGAAGCCAGAAAATTTACTTAGGTATCAATGAACAATGGGAAATACATACAGAAACCCATTTGAGAAAGCTTACTTGAATCAGTGACATAAAACGAGTTACCTGTTGTCTGTTGTGAAGTAAATATCACCAGGTGATGAATGGACTTGATGAAACTGTACGGAAGACCACTCAAGACTCAACGTAGGACCACTCAATAACACTTGACTCACTATGAAGTCATCATACCACTTTCACAATCGACAACACAACCCTAACAAATTAAGCTGCAACCTTTTTAACGATAAATGCTGCATTTCAGTCAACTCGACATTTGACACCGCCACTTAAAAAAACGAGGAAGGATGTTCATTCGCAGTTGGCAGAATTTTAACTGTCACTTCCAATCTGCGCCTCCTGGTGGTCGACAGGCAGAGTCGGAATGATTCAATAGAGGTCCCCCTAGGACAACAATCTATTAAAGAAATAATACATTTAAGATTTGACATTGTACTGAAATTTAAAAATTGAAGATGTCAATCTGTTACCTGGTAAGGTTTCGAAAATAAGTTGTAGTTGATGACTTAAACGGATGCGGAATTTTATGTTGAAATATCCATACTTGGCCAGTCCAGTGACTCCAGTCCCAGAAACCCAAAACAATATTGGTAAAACATCGATGCCTCTTCGGTGAAGGAGCAAAGGCAATTCACTGCGGAATTCTCTCATATCAACGACCACCAGCACCAGTTGACGGGCGTCTTTACATGCCATTTGACCAGTGTCGCGTGAAACTAACGCCATCTCAGAAGCCTTGCGTGGATCTCTCACGAAATCAGGATAGTCATTGGTGCGACATTCACAAATATCCTCAGGGATCACCATAGTCTAAAATAGCAATTCCGAATCTTCAATTATAAAAAAATTTAATGCATGAACAAACCACCCACCACAATCTTGCGAATAAGTAATTCTAGCGCTTGCTTCTCTCTCCTCAAGCTGAGCTTGTTAAGTAGGTCTGTACCTCGGCGGATGCGTCGTAAAATAAGAATAGATGCGAACGGTATGTTGTTCTGAGTCGCTTTAATAAACTTCCACCTGGTAAAAGAGAATTATTAATATTTACACAACTACTACACACACTCTCGATTTGATTAGAACACCAAAGTGAATAGATAAAACCAGGTGAATATGCAATACCAAAAAGATACGAAATGAATACCTTGATCATTTTGGGCTCCTTTTAGCTTTTGAAGAAGCACACAACTAACCCAGATACATTAGCGGTTGGTATAGAGTCAAACAAACTTGACCAGCTTTCACATCTCGTAGATCCTTGTGTCCGCTGTTCTCTATTTTGGTTTCGCAGATAGGGGTGCTCTCTATGACTGTCGTAAGCACGTAGGCCAGTGCCCAGCTCGAACAATACGATTCCATAACTGAAAAGGTAGAAAATACGATTAAAATATCCGAATAAGGAAAGTTTTATAATTCAATTCGAAGCTTCGCTGCATACCTGTAGGTGTCAACATTTGTTGAAATCTTTTTGACTCGCAAATATTCATCGGGTAAATACGGACGCGTTCCCAGTACACGACTGACCTTCAAAAGCAAACAATTTTTAGGAAGAGATTAATAAAATAAAAAAGATCAACTAAATCTTACTTTGATGTGTGTATACTGAGTTTTAGGGCATTCCCTTTGCTAAACAGAAATCACCTATCTTGGGTCGAAATTCTTGTCCAACAGGATATTGGCACTCTTGATATTTAAGTGAGGTATGCTGAGCTTCCGGCCCACGTCTTTCCGGCCCATACCCATACTTAAGTGAAAATGGCTTATCTCCCATGTTGTGAAGAAACTGAAGTCCACGAGCCGTCCCCCGGGCAATGTTGAAGAGATATTCCCAATTCAGCGGATAGGTACCTTGCCGGCATAAAAGACGATCTTCCAGCGATCTGTTGGGCATGAATAGATAAACCAAACAGGGAAAATCTCCACCCAATGAATAGCCGTACAAAGGTAAGATATTATCGTGCCTGAAGGCATTCAAAATGCGAAATCCATCGATTACTGCATGGGAATGAGGTTGTCACCAGCCAAGCTTTTCTGTAATTTAATAAAAGCAAAAAAATCATAGAAATATTGCAAGTTATTACTGTTTAATATTTTAAATTTACATTCTCCATCTGTTTGATGGCAACTTGAGTGTTTTTCCACGTCCCCTTGTAGACTGTACCAAAACCCCCTTTTTCAAGAATAGAAACCATGTTCCAATGATTGCTGGCAATCGACAATTCTTGCTCATCGATGGGTGGAATGTTTGACATGGCTGATGCAGACAAGGCCTCGCTAAAAGCTGAAAATAAATAGTTATTTTTAGAAATGTAGTAATTATTGGGAAAACTATTTACCTGAGCTTTCAGAATCTCTTCTGGGAAGGATTCCATTAATAAGTCCATATTGGGGTGAGGGATTTGAGGGTTGAGCAGGTGATGGCGTGTTCCATGAAGCTTGCATGTTTTCACTTCTAGTCACATCACCTTGTTTGATAGATATTGGTTTACTGACACTGATTGTCACAGACAGACCTGTCACAGTCACACATGTCACACCTCTGCGACCTGACCCAGTTCAAATGGCACCAGTTTTGAAGGGAAAGCTCTTTCGCTAGCTGTTGAATTAAAGTTACAGGGGTCAACAGATTCTTTTGCTCCACTTAGACTCTACTTATTGAAAACAACAAATTTTACAATGATATTGTGATAGTGTGATGAGTTTTTCCTTACCCTAAGTGTGGCTGTGCTAATTTCATTGGAGGTTCTAGAAGCTGCTGTGGCACCTGTTCTGATTTCAGTAATTTTTACAGATTAAAGAGCTAAGTGTATGTGGTGTATGCAAGTAGGCCTACTGATAGAATGTCCTATATTTTAGACAGTGAGTCAAAGTCATGCAGAATTGGAAATAGGTAATAAGAAAGGCAATTTGAATTTTAAAAAATTCAAAACTTAGTCTAACGAACTGCCAAAGCTCAAAGCTGCAACTGCAATCAATCAACAAAAACGCGAGAGGTAGAACACTGAACAGCACATGACGTTTGGCGGTTTGGGACTTCGGGGTTACGAAATTGCACAGCAGTACATAATTCCAATTTCCACTACTAGGTGACGACTCAAATGTCCAATTTCCTTTTTTTATTACAATTTTACGGGCGTTCCTAAACTGCGAAGGCGAAACGCGAAACGCCTAAAATGCGAAACAGCGGTGCGAAACGGTCCCAAAATGGTTAGGTTAGGTTAGGTTAGTTCAGGTTAGGTTAGCCAGGTTAGGTTAGGTTAGGTTAGGTTAAAAATAGGCAGTTTCGCAGCGCTGTTTCGCATTTTAGGCGTTTCGCGTTTCGCCTTCGCAGTTTATTAGGGACACCCCAATTTTACATACTAAGCACGTAAAATCTGCATTCTCCGTAAACACAATCGAAAGAAATCTTGTTATTTCTTAACGACCCGGATAGTTTATTGAACTGGGAAATAAACACAATATTTTACTAGTACAAAAATATTAAATCGAATGATGATTTTAAAATGCCGACAATAGATTACATTTTTAAAAGTAAGAACAACATAAAATTGCAAAGACTGCCTTCGACGCCGTTAAAACGAAAATTCACTTCAAAAATTCATTGAAATAGAAAAATCTTTGTTTTTTAAAAAGACAAGAGAATATGTAAACGATAATGGCATAGTTAATTAGTTATAACACTTTTTAAATTGCAGATCTTTGGTTCTTTTTAAACTGTGTCAGTCACTTTAGACTCATTTCCGCTGGCTAGGGACTCGGAACTATGTTCTGAGTTGTCCACTGGACTTTGGAGGCCGGCTGCTTCTTGCAGTTTAATTAGCATGTTAACCTATTAAAGGAAAAAAAAAAACAATTATTTTATATTCATGAGAAGAGCTTTATCGATTTCTAAATTGATTGGGTTAGAATATTATATTATTATTAGTTACCAGGGGATCTCGATCCTGGTTAGTAGTATTTGAAGAATTTGTTCTTGTTGCCGAGTCGTAACCAACATCTTCAGGACGAAGTCTGAAAATATTTATTTAATGTAAATATATTCGCAGTTAGTTACTGTATGCTTCACATTCCCGTACAGAAAAAAAAATATTACCGCATAAGAGCATCACAGGCACTGCCTTGAGCCCAGGGATAAGTAGATATGATCCATGATGTTGGATCTTCCCACGCTGCTCGTTTTCCATAGAGCTGAAGCCCTTCTTTCGCTGCGTGTAGCAAGTACGGCCCCAAAGTATAATTCCAAAGATCAGTAAACCAAATTTGTGAGCACGTTGAATCAGCTGGGACCTGGAGGAACCAACGCGGACCAATCGTGACATCAGCCGAATTGTGAGTCTCCAAAAATTTGTTTAAGTGAGCCCAACAACGAGGAATCCACTCGACAACTCGCTCCAATGCCCCGTCACGTGATTTAGCGAGCAGTTGACTTTGAATCAGACGACGACGTAGGAAACGCTGGATAAGGCCTTGTACAGGCTCTGCGTGATTTGCCAAAAGAATCCACCTAATGATGAGGCAAGTTGCAAAATAAATAGAAGAATTGATTTTGTTAAAAATTAAATTTGGTTAGCCATCAATTTATTACCTGAAATGAAATTGTAACTGGAGGTGCACTGAGGATTGCGCCATTGGACCTGTAGTGCCAATAAGATATGGGAATTTTTGGTTCTCTCTAAATGACTCAAAATGAGACAACGGTGCAAAGATGTCGCAAAGAGAAGGAGCCAGGTGCAAATCTTCTAAAATGATAACACTAGGAACGTCGCTTGAATTGCCAGTCAGCAAAGATTCGCAGACATGACTTAAATATTGCCGAACTTCCTTGCAGCTTGAAGCATCAACTCTATTGTTCAAAATTTTAAAAATATTTAATAAACTAACAAAAAGTATTTAGTAAATGTTCCTTACTTTAGGGTAGTGGTGGAAGTTGTGGGAGAAATAATATCATTCTTCCCAATACAATAGTCAGCAAGTTTTCGAGCCAAATAAGACTTGCCTGTCCCTGAAGGTCCACTCAGGATGACTCGGCCGTGTTCGTTCAATAACGATACATATCTGTTCAAGAATAATATTTCCATTTGAATCAGATATTAAAAGGAAAAATTTGAAAAAAAAAAAATGTTTAATGTACCTGCTGAGTATGGGTAGAGGAATGAGCGTGTCCAGCGCGAGGCAAGCTGGCAAATCGTACTTGGAGCTTTGTTTCACTATTAAAGCTATGTAATTGCAATCGCCCACCAAATAGCCACACGGAAGCAATTCAGGAGGAGTTTCAGCTTCTTCGTCGGTGTTTAGTGATCGCACAATTTCTCCAACGCGATAGGAAGACAGACATTCTTCGTCTAATCCAAGATGAGATAGAGGATCAACCTGTCGCAAGTACTCGTTAAAGAGTTTGCCAACAGAGTGATCCAGATGATCCCAACGCGTCTTTCCGCTGACAGCGACGTATCCAATCAGCCATAAATTGGTGGTATCGATCGCCGATGTACCATCATCCTCGTCCTCCTGCTTAATGTGGAGATGTATGGCGATCGATTTACTGTCCTTATCATTGTCCAGTCCAAGCATACAATCTGAGGAACGTTTTAAGCAATTGATCAATTCCGTTTCGTGATAAGGGAATTCCAATTTAGAAATACCAGTAATGACGGACGCTTCATCAGCTGGCGATCGACGATGAGATCCACGGCGATCAACCGTGTGATGAGGAGATGAAACAGCCGATTTCTGATCTACTTGACGATGGAGCCTCTCGTTGTCCTGCTTCAGTGTAAGCATTTCATTCTAAAATGAAAGAAAAACGTATAAGGTTGGACGAACAATGTTCAACGGAATTCCAACGACCTACCCTCATCCTCGAAACCGTTTCCTTGAGCGCCTCCAATTGGTGGGCAGACGACAGTGCTTCGAGGCGAATATCTGTCAGCACCATATCTTTTTCTCTGAGCTGTTTTTTCAGTTCTTGAAGAGTTTCTGGAACGGGTATCGATCGATCGGCATCGCCATCTGGCACGTCCATCTGACTATTGGGATGAGGATGGTGACTAGCTAACATAGGAGAGGAAGGAGCAGACCAAGTGCTGCCCATTCCACGTACGGGACCAGAAGAATCCTCAGAGTCAGACCCAGTGCCCTGGCGCGAACCTCCTCCCTGCGGCCGTTTAGAGCGTGAAAAAGCTTTTGAGAAAGAATTCCGCAACCACGATTTCTTCTTCAGCGAAGGAGACGGTGAAGGTGAACAAGATCCATTAGGCTGGGAAGGAGACAAAGACGAGACCGAGCTCATATTCGTCGTCTGAGATGTCACGCTTGAAACGGAATCGCTGGACAATTGGCGTGCCATGGTTGGATGCCTGGAATGCGATTCCATTTTCCCTAGTGATCCGGCGTCTACACCTTGTTTACGCAATTGATCTATAAACTGGCGTAAATCCTGCAGTTCATTTTCCTGCAAATTCAAACACATTTACAAATCAAACTTCCTTTTCAAATGAAACTGATCTACACAATTAACCTTGTGCTCGGCCGTCATGGTCAGTGATTGTAAACGACTCGTCATGCTAGCCAACGACTGTTCGAAAGCAGCAACTACGTGAGCCTAGTAGAATTTTTAAAAAAGGGAGAGAAAATGTATTAAATTTCAATCGGACAAATATTACTCTTTTCACTCACATTAGTGGATAGTTGTCCAGACAACGTGTTCACTTTCTCGTGAGCTTCAGCTAATTCCCGTCTCAACTTGCGGATTTCCGATGCCTGTTTCTCTTCTTGGGATGAATACAAGGAGCTAGCCGTCGAAACTAGACTTAGCGAGGAGCCGTGGCCTGTTGAGTAATGAATTCCGTTAACAAATATTGGGTGAATCACATCAAATGGATAATAAAACTTACAATCTTCTTCTTTGGAATTCATTCTGGAGAGTGACAGAAGAGCGCTGTAGTTGCCTAGTGAAGATCGGGACGTAGTCGATCCCGCGTAACGATGGTTACTTGTAGTGTCGCCACCATTTTCTTGCGGGTGATTACTGAAATTGTTAAGCTCACTCTCTTCATTGCGTTGCAACATGGAAGGATACACCTTTTCTGACTTGGTCGAACTATAAAAATAAATCCAAATTAACTTAACGATTCCAAATTCACAAATTTCCCTCAATTCTTACCGAACGCTGTTGCTACGATTCAATCGAGGACTGGGCGGGTTATTCAGCCAAGGTATTTTGGGGCCATGTGTAGAATCTATATTGGTATCTGGATTAATCACCAAATCTAAGAGCCAAAAAAAAACACAAAACAAAACCATAAAATAAAACTGTGTAAAAAAATATAAAAATGTCAAGCGAATACCGTTGGCGTTCTTAGGATGATATTTGTTCCAGTAAGCCGTGTAGGGTGTGTCACTAAGTGATCCGTCCGTGTGCATGTTCCTGCCATTGACGACGTACTTGATGGACTTGTCCTTGTCGCGCAATTTATCACCAGATTGGGACGCTCCAGGCGAGTCTAGATTCAAATCCGTTTCTCCGTTCAGTTCGCTGACTCCGGCAAATAAATGTGCAGCGAAATTGGCATGCGCTAAACGCTTCTCTTCCATGCCTTGTTTTTTGTTGGTGGTGTTGGTTAGTCGTGCGGAGTTAAAAGGGTTACAAGAATGCATCACGGTCATAAGTAAGATTAATAATTGAAGAGTGTGTTTTTTAAAAAGCTAATGAAATGCATACCTCTGGCATTGATGTGATTGAAATGCGATTTCGGAAGACTCTGCGTCCCGGAAAGTAATAAACGTTCCCGAATATTGTGCGATAATTGATTGGCGATTGGGGCAGTGAGCGAATAAGACTTGAATCCTGTTTGCTGATTGGCAACTTTCCCATTGTTGGTGGCCGAAGGACCAACGGGCAGAGCGAATTTCAGTCCGCTATTGGTTGTTTGGTATTCAGAGTCGCTGAAAGATCCACACGGCTGGTTGAGCGATGTTGGCGTCGATGTCGGAGGTGCTTTGTACTGGGATGGTTTCAGTGTGCGTCCGCCAAGATCAGTTTGAGTTCCACCGCTGACTTTCAAACGAGTTTTCGGTCTTTCTAAGCTACGATTCGAGTTGGATGCAACACTGCTCTCTCGATGATGATCTTCCATCAATTTCGGGACTGCTGCCACGTTGGCTGTCTTGTAAGTGACTGCCTTTCCGTTCATAGTAGACGAATCGTAACGCTTGACATCCAATCCCGGATACCCAGTGCTCTTCTTGACATAGCCAAACGAAGCTGGAACGCCTTTTGCTGGTTGGCGTCGCTCGCTCGTTTCACTTTCCGTATACACTTTACTCCGCTTGCCTGACTCGATAGTGTTCAATTTTTTGTGCTCCGTTTTTCTAGGAGAGGAGACTTCCTGCTGCTGGAATCGTGATCGTTCCCGAGAGTCACTCTTCCAAAGTTCTGTTTGAAACTTTTCAGACGATGGCAAGCGGCCGGCTTCGATAAACTTCTTCCATTGCGAACTCGATATTTGTCTGCTTTCCAACCAAAGTTGAGAAATATTGTTATTGCTCTAAACTAAGCTACAACACCATTGTCTACACTTTAAAAGCCTATAGACACGTACTTGTAAGGAGAAGTTTCAGCGACGGCGGGTGGATGACGACGATTCTGCAGAGGCGTTCCATAACCATTAGGAATACCAGGGTATACGCCTCCATTGTGTTCCATCTGGAAATGAAATAAAGAAAGAAATAATCGATAAATATAGTTAAACCCCTTTTACACATCGAATCGATCAAAGGTAATTTATTTATACTGTACCTTGAAATGTAGTCCATAAACGTCGTTCCAAGGATCAGAAATGCCACTGGACAGCGAACTGGAGTCGTCGTAACTACCGAGCCAAAATAAAACACACGAGCACAACCACAAAAAAAGGAAAAAAGGGAATGAATATATAAAAACGACGCCAACAACCGGATTTTGTGTGTGTGTATCCAGGAGTGTGTGCCTTTCACAAATGTTGTTTCGAGTGACTATCCCCACGCCGGCAGACACACACACATACAAGAGAGCTGCGAAAATGTACTGGGGCGCGATGGTCGAGACCCCTCTCTCGCATGCAGCAACAGCAGAGAAAAAAGAGAGGGGTGAGGAAATCAATAGCGGCAGCTGCTGCGCGTGCGTTGATGGCCACTGGTGTGTTGCACCATTAAACGGCCTCGCCCGTTCTTAGATACCCGACCCCCTCACTGCCACTGACCTCATCGTGTTACTCATATCTGCCATTCATTCGCTACTCCATTTACATAGACAATCAATCAAACTTTGAAAAAGGTCTAATGATGTCCTTTCAAGTTCTTTCATTTTCCCACTTGTCATCGAAATTTAACAAGTTTCTCACCTGTCTTCGTCTTTATTGCGCTGCGTCACCGCCAAATAGTGGAGTTTGCGGGCATAAAGAGAAGCGCCACCCTCCGACAAGTAGCCATCGAGCGGATCGGCGTACGATGTGTTTGCAGCCCGTTTGACTGTCGTTGGACTCTCGTGAAACGGCTGGCTGGGTCCGTTTGAATACTCGTGTCGTTTGCCGAGACCTTTGTTGGCAGAAAAGATCGTCATGGGTTGAATGTTCATCGATTCGTCCTCGTCGTCATCTTGACACTGGCTGGTAGGATCGCTGCTGTCACTCGATGAAGGTGGGGACTTGTCCAGTAGGTCACTGGTCGTCATGGGGAAAACTTTGGCCACGAAACTACTGTTGTTGTTCAAAGAGCGAGAAGAACTTTCGGCCTTGCAATCGTCCGGTTGATCGCTCTCGGACGGAGGTATGAGATCGGCTCGCTCCGCCAACTTTTCCAGTGGTTTTATTTCTAACTGCTGATGCTGATTTGCCTGATCAACAACGTCCGAAGGTATGTGGCCTGGTTGGTTTTGAGAGCGGCATACAGTGGCCTGTTGACTACTCGGCTCACTAGTGTCCGTAATCGAAGGAAGACGAGTAGTGGGACTATCGGTGCCGCTGTTGCACTTGACGGCCACTTGACTTGATAGCGTAGTTTCCCTATGTGAAACGGTTGAAGAGTTTCCCAACAAATTAGAGTCGTGAAGCGGCGAAGGAGCAGAAGAAGCGGTATCCACAGCAGCAGGAGCAGTAGTAGTAGCAACAGCAGCAGAGGGTTCGACCATCATCATCTCAGACTTGCAACTAGTCTTGGTAGAAGCGGTCGGAACTTCTTTCCCATCACCGGGTGTTCTCTCCAAGACGGCCTCCTCCGTCGCACTTGGCTTCTTCACAACTTTGGCGGTGCCCTTAACGGCAGCCGTTGGCTTGCCGACGGTGCTTGCCGACGGAGCTGTCGGCTTGGGTATACCGCTACCGCCAGAGCAAAAGGGTTTGGCGGCCATCGTCACTGGTGCTGGTTGTTCGTTCACTTTGATATTATTGCTAATCTCGTCGACAGTTTCGGCAACTCGTTTCACTTTTGGGGACAATTTCGGCGAGTTTTTCGCCCGAGTTCTGATACTTCTTTCTTTTGTCCCGTTTTGCACTACAAGGGCGTTGGTTATCGTTTTCTTTTGTGGTGGTGGTTGATCGAAAACTGCTAATGTTGTCAGTGGAGTTGCGTGTCCGTTACTGCTGTTGAACGAACTATCTCCCTGCTCTGAACGGCCAGAACTGAATCCGCTCGAACTTGATGGCCTTTTCGACAGGGCAGTTGGGATGCCTTGATAATGCAAAGATAAATTAAATGAATCTTGAAATGTGTGTGTGCAACTTTTACTGACCAATGGATTTTTCATTGGGCTTGAATAATTTAAATTTGTCTAGCATCGATTGCTTCTGCATTGGATGAGCAGCCAATGGCGTCTTGATTGAATTAATCCTGGTAAAGAGAAGTAGATGGATGACAAACTGCACACTTTCACTCCAATTACAGTTAATTAATTAGACTTACTTTACTGTTGAATTTGTTTTTGTTGGAGTTCGTGGTATGAGTGAACCAGTGGAAGAAAGGTTGCCACTTCCTGATGATGGCAATAAAAATTTGATAAAAAAAAACAATACTGCCATAAAAGTATGCAATTTTACCTGTGCTGCAAAGGCTGGGACTAGCTGATCGAGAACTGGCAGCAGATGTGGCAGTGCTAGAAATCGGTCTGAGCTGTGGAGAACCTGAAACGAACAATGGAACACTTATATTGAACACTCTGATTCCAACAGGTGGTTTCTTCAAGAAAGACCAAGTCAATGTACAGAGAGTTTGGGACTAGCAGAAGTAAACAATAACATGTGGTATCCCAGACATATCAATAAAGCATCACAAACCATGAAATTGATCTTCAATAGAACTTACTGGAAGCCTCACTGTGATGCAATTGGGAAAAAGCAACCACAGTGCAACAACTCAGTGAGTAGACTACATGTTCATATCAAAAACCTTTCTCTCTCTCTCACCCTTCGTATCATTTCCGCTGTACTTGACTCAAACACACGAGGGTCAACCCTCACACTGCCTCGGGGCTCAATCCCGACCCTTTTGTTCCGTTTTTCTTACTTTCCCACAGTCAATTTTTAATTGCACTAGGAGGAGGAAAATCACTATATTCCCCAACCGTCGAAAAGTTTCGTTTGAAATCGAAAGACTGATTACAACATTATTTCCAGTGAACGATAAGATTTGGTTTTTTGGCCTTTCGACTTCTGACGTCAGTTTCAAATTTCAATTTTTTAACATTTCTTGAGTAGTTACCATAATGAACACTAGATGGCACCGCGATTTTCGAAATCATTTGAACTTGACCGGGTCTTTTGACGAGTCCAACCGCCGGAATGGAAGAAACATTCGTCTTTGCAATCGGAATCCTTTTGAAAAATAAAAAAAATAAAAAAAACGGAAATAAATTAGCCGTAAGTGTGCAGGGGACGACACAAAAAATAAATGATGTGTATAGTTATTACTTGGCCATTTCTTGTTGCTGTTGTTGTTGATGCTGTAATTTTTGTTGCTGTTTGTAGCGCGACAGGGCGAAGAAAACGGTGAGGATGGATTTTAAATTACCCTGGTGTATATCACTAGCCGTGACGTCGTCTAGTGGAATGCCCAGCGCCGTCAGCAGTCTCAAGCAAGTAGCGATGTTATCAATCTGTTTTTTTTTTTTTGTTGCACGAAATTTAAAATAAAAATAAATAAATCTAAATTTTCCTTCTCTCCCATGGAAGAAAAATATAACAATAGATCATCAAAGAAAATGCACACACCACACATGAACAGATGACCACATATTATGCGCTGGCCATCCATTCCATCAACCAGTAAAGAAAATGCCTCCTGTCTAAATATACAGAACGAACCCCATGTAACAAAACTCGGGTTAAAAAAAAAAAAATTTTTTTCACCCAAAAAAGGGAGGGATAACGAGGGGTTTTTCCCTCACATAACAGAAGCGTAGAAAAAAGATAAATGAGAAAGATATCCCATATAGAAAAGTTCTTCTTCTTTCAACACCATTGAAAAACATTTTCCTTTTTTTTTAAAAAAAAACAAAAGAAAAGCGGTAGTAGTAGTAGTATATACAGATATATTTATATACTCTTTTCACGGTTCTCTAATTTTCACCCTCCTCTTTCTCTCTTTTTTGACTTTGGTGATATTGAATTCCCATACGTCTGCCTGTCTGTCTAAAAGAGAGAAAAAGAACCCGCGTGCGCTCGGATGCTGCTGCGGGGGGAACGCGCTCTCTCGCACGTACCATGTGTGTTATGCAATGCGATATAGGGAATGAGCCTGCGCCTCTATAATCCATTAGAAAGTCACTCCATTTGATGTGGATATAGGAGAGAAACTTTGTGTGTTGTATAACTTTTAAAATAAAAGAACTCCCGAGAAAGAATTTCATCCTTAATTGACTGGCCGCTTCTTAAACATATCAACAGAAATAATAATAATAAAAAAAAAGAATGCGACGAGATAACGTGCCATTTGTTTCACTTATCTCCAGATTTTGTTTCCAACTTTCAAAAAAAAGACAAAAACAGATAACCGTAAAGCGTCCGCAACGCGGGAAAACGTTTTTAGTTAGAAAAAAAAAAACCGTAAGGTAGAAATTTAACGATTTGAAAATAAAGGAAGAAGAATGTAGAGAGCCAGTGATTACAGCCAACAAGATTGGCACCCAAAAAAATAGTAATAATAACAAAATGTAGAGCGACGAACAGCAGTTGTGTGTGCGACTTGTATGTACGGAGAAATTGGATCGGCAGAATTTATAAAATATAAAAACCTAGTAGACATAAAGTCGTCGTTTCGTCGGACTGCTGGACCGTTAGAAGCTCCGGTATTTTTCAAAGTTATTTACGGACAAGTAGAGAGAGAGAGAAGGGGGACCTCCGACTGTGTTCAACCACTTCCGCTGTGGCCAACGACCACCATCTTTTCAGAATTGATTTCCGCCTTTTCTTTTTGAAAAAAAAAAAGACACACAAAAAATTGCGTCTTTTCCTTGAATAAAAACTTTTAGATTTCTTTTGATTGACCGCACACAATCCAAACGAGAAGAAATCGCCAAAATATATTTGAACGTCTTTTTTTGATGATGATGTAAATCACTTCCACATAGGTGTAAAGGAGGAATCCAGGACAATAAGGAACAATATAATAATTTTTTTTTTTTTTTTATCCTGGATAATTGCACGAAATCACGACTGAACTGTACTATATAACTGTAACACAACATGAAATTGGACGTAATAAAATCATAAATATTTTGTCCCGGTCAAGATAATTTTCTTATCGCAAAAAACTATAATAACGTTGTCGGGGAACAACTGGTCAGTTTCTACAAGAATCTAACCGGCCAACAAACGACAACAGGTTGGTTGTTGTTGTTTAGGATGCCAGTTGTGTACTGACCGCTTTAGCCGGAGTCCCTTCCAGCTGATATATCTCAGGCGAATATAATCCAACAGTTGGAATAGGCAGCGGACTCCTCCCACACAACATGTACACACATAGAGAGAAAGAAAAAAAGAACCCACTTATGACTCGTTCACTTGGGCATCGACCAGCCGTTGCCCTCCTATCTCCGCCATGTTTGTTTTGTTTGTTTTTTTTTTTTTATCTCCTTTCTTATTATTATTAGACTGGACTTGTTGCGTGTGTGTGTACCTGAAAGTAAATTGTGTGTTTCGCCATTTCTTTTATTTATTTATTTATTTTTTTTTGAGGACACGAGAAATAAGAGAAATATAAACACGGAAGAAGTTTGATTATTTGTTACATCTTATCCAACTTGGCGTTAACATGTCGATGATGTTCTTTGGGGCAACGGTGTTGTCGCTTGGCTGATTGCGATGAATGCGCAATGAACGAAACGACGAACTTCTTCTATTTCTTTTTTTTCTGCGGGAATATTCTAATGTTATTTAGATGGCGTCCGCCGGTTACGCAGCGCTAAACTCGCGTTCACACACCATAGGACACACCACCGACTGGGCGATATATCCACAACATAAAAGCGTTCAAAAAAGCGTATATACAAGGCTAAAATATGTAATTTTTTTTAAAAAAAAGAAGCGCGCGTGACAACGAACCCTGTGACTTTCGCATCGTTGGCTATAGAACGCACGTCTTCTCTATATAATAACCAGCGTGAAAAATCAGCTCTTGACTATATTTAGGCACCCGACTATGTGTTTTTTTATAAAAAGAAATCTTCACGAGTTCAACTTCTTTTCTTTATTCACAACTTGCGCGAAATATTACGCGTCACATTAATAATACAAGAAAAGGTGATTACATTTTTAGCGCTACTATTTAAAATGTATACATTCGAAATCTGGTAACGCTAGATGGTGTGATTGACATCCGACGAAGAAAAAACACTTTTTTTTTTATTGCTGTTTGTTCAAAGGCTATAGAATATGAGACGCTCGTCGTTCACTCTCCGTGTTGTCTGCATAAAAGCTCAGTAAATCTCTCTCTCGCTCTCTCTCTCTCTCTCTCTCTCTGGGGGGATTTTCTTCTTCTTCTTTCTCCACACGCAGATAACAAACGTATACAGTAAGAAACGAAAAAATCCAATGATAAAAACCCAGCAGTATATATGTAAATAGATATATATCTCTCTCACCCCCGAAAGCAACAACCATTTTCGGTCTATAGCACCCCGTTTTTTTCGAGTGTTTTGGTATATAATGTCAGACAGAAAGATGGTCGTTAAACTGATGCCAAGATCGATGAGAAACCCCAAAAAATCTAAACAACAACATTCGACGGGTAATTAATAATTATTTAGTGCGGGAATATTTTCAAGTACACAACAATTGTATCGTCTCTATGTCGAGTGTTGGGATAGAACATTCACACGAAAAGACGGGATACAATCGATTCGTTTATTCTTGAGCTGGGTGATGTAACACAAGACGATAAATCGTCACGATAGAGCCGTTGAAAGAATAGGAAAAAGAATAAAATAGCCTTTTTTCGGAGTAGAGTGGACAGCGGCGACGGCAGGCGCCGCGCGTTATAATAGTGGGCAGACGCAAACGACCGGACCACTCGACGGGTGGCTATAAATTGCACGACCAGCAGCCACAACGGCGGCGGCGGCGGCCGCGGCGGTGTTGGAATATATAGAAAGAGAGAGAGAAAGTATCGTGTGCAACCCTATACATCTAGCAGTTCTCTCGCGAGTAATGGATTCATGATTGCGCCCATCAAAAAAGAACGACGAAATTCTTATTTTTTTTTTTTCTATTCCCGTTGGGGAACGCGTGAAAGGACCACCCGCTATATAAGTAGAGAAATTTAAGATATTTTTTTGTCAATCTTATCGATAATCGAATCATTTTGCCTATAGGTCGGCAGCGCACCAAGTGCGAAGGGATACAACACATTTTCTAATTTTTCTGTTGTGGTGAAAACAGCGCGGGAATTTCAAAAAAATATAAGAAGAAGAAGAAAAAGATTCTTCTTCTTCATTTTAATCTCATTAAAAGAAAATTGAAAAATAAAGAGCCACATTAAAAGCAATCAGCCCATACCCCCCCCCCCCCATCTATTCAAAGAAATGAAAACTGTGTTCAAATTGAAAATTTTGCCGCATCACGCATTCATGATCGCAATAAAAGACGGTCGTATAATCGTTTTAACAATTTCCTCTTTTTTAAACAAAAAAAAAATAAAGGATGGTGAGGGGGGAAGGAAGATGATGAGAAACTAAGTGGAAGTTTCTCTTCTTCTTCTTTTGAATTTCTTGGGGTTTTTTGTTTCATTCCACATCATAAAAAAAAAGGCCTAAAATTTTCCATCTACAACGGAAATGAAGAAGAAAATCAACTAATAAGAGATTCTCTTTTTGTTGTTTTGTCTTTTTTTGAAAAAAAATTTCTAATTTCTCCGGTTGGATGATAACCCATGAAAATTATTCCCCTACTATAGGCGACACATTTTCAGGTATAGACAAATCAACACACATACAAGTTAGATGTGATTATATTTCACAGTTTTGGGGGGGAAAACATGCTGGCCCGACGGATGTCACGTTCGCTCGTCCGTTCCGCCGGATTATCCCTTTGAAAAAAAGCTAAAAAAAGTTCTAGATTCTTCTTCTTCTTGTTTGTTTGTTTATTTCTACACCGTCTGTTCCTTCCACCATAAAACAAGAAAAAGAATGTTTGCCCGCAGCTATATAGAGACTCGGTAAACGTATACTTTTTGGGTTGTATAAATCAAAACACCACACAAATGAAAAGGTGAAACCGATTGGTTATACAACAACACCTGTGATGTGGCTATTGTCTTGTTTTCACAATAGCCCAACAAAAAAAAAAACATCCTTCTCTCTATTTCTCTCTCGACATTACAATCAAAAACAGGCCTTGTAATAATAATAATAACAACAAAAACAAGTAGGTGAACTGCGCCATGATTTAAAAAAAAAACAGAAACAGACGTGTGTGTAACAAACATACAACCACACAATAATAATTCATGTAGCCCGAGATGCATATCTAAATGAAACGGAAAAGGCATCGTCACGATATCTAACCCAACATACACCAAAAGGCGTAACAACAACAAAAATGAAACGTCTCTGAAAATGAATTTCTATTTAGGCACTTACCATTTGCGAGGCATTTTTCGGTTTGCGATTGACGTCGGGTAATTTCTGATTGGCTGTGAATAAATGAATAAATAGATGTGATTACACACAAGATGATGACGGATGGATGAACATTTGTGATGATGGCCATGTAGTTATAGGATGATGATGATGATGATTATTTGTTTATAGACGAGATTGATGATGTGTTTTTGTAATGAACATTTTTAAATAGGAATTTGAAAGGATAAACTTACCAACAGCTTCAATGACGTCGGCCAGAATAACTCCGTCGGTGACATCGTTAGGCAGATCCTGAATGCGTCGTTTCGACTTGACTTTTTCCAGGTAATGATTGGCCCAGTCGGTGTAGATCTGTCAGTCCGCCGAGAGGGGAGAGAGAGAATAATACAAAAAATTTGAGTCAAACGAGGATAAACAGTAACATCTGTTTCTATAGTATAAGATAATGACGTCATACACCAAATATGTTCGTTTCCCTTCTATTCATCTATTCTCCCAGAAATATTTAGTTATATCCAGTTAATTGGTTCTATGTCTAACAAGAGATAATGTGTGAATATTCTAGTCAGGATGCGCTTGTTATACATATTAAATAATATGACGAATGGAATTTTGGTTTGAGCGCTTCGTGAATGGTTGCGGAACGGAATGCGGGGCGGGGGATATAGAAAAACAGCTCGAATCTTCTTAAGCTCTTCTCTGTTGTGTGGAAACACGTGGCCAACAGATGAGCCATCAGTCAAACAGCATCACGTAACGTACAGAAAAATAGTTCCAAAATTGTACTTCATTTTTGAAAAAAAAAAAAAAAAAAACGCACTCGTCATTACGCAACCGGAAATACAATCAACCCGCAACACACATGGACTTACGTGTGTGAAAGATTCTTCTTCTTTTTAGTCAAACGCTAATTCGGTAAATACAATTCAATAGAAATAATACCTGCGTGATGGATCTGTTTTGCTGTGAGTCTACAACAGCAGGGACAACAACAACAACATCAGTAACCAAAGGACACGAAGAATTTTTGATCGATTGTTGTTGTCTTTTGGTGGTTTGTTGTTGGTGTTGTTGTTGTTGCTGCGGGCGATGCTGAGAAGAGTAAAGATTCTCGTTGGAATCTCGACTTCGTAGACACGCCATGAAGAGAGAAGATATAAACAAGACGTTGGAAACGAAGCAGCAGCAGCAGCAGCAGCTTATTTTTTTTATTTCATCATATTTCCAGACGACCCCAAATGTGTCCAGATCATCACACCCTTTTTTAAAAAAAAACACGCATCCGTCTTTTTCACGGAAAAAAAAATCCGATGGACTTTTTGGGCGTCCAGTTTCTCTGTGATCAATTGAATTTTCTTCCCGGTTTATATCGATTGATGGAAACTTCCAATTCCATCAATCTCACTGGACACAATAGGAGAGCGAACGCGCAAAAGAAAAAGTTTTCTATAAGAAAGACGGGGAAATAAAATAGTAGCGATTGGGGAGTAGTTTCTGTAATTCACTTTCAATCCATCTCACGAAAGAAAAAGAGAACAACATCACAACCACCCAACTTTCTAGTCCCCCTTCGTTTCTTTTTTGACTTCCTTATCTGCCGCCTGTATACTTTGATTCTTTTTCTACTTTTTGGCCGTGCGTGTTTTATTACATTCATCGGCTGGCGGCCAGCAGTTGCCCGCAAACATGTCGCTCACTCATTTCCTTTTTATACATAATACACAACACAACACGGATGATAACCTAGAGGCCTATATTTGCATATGTGACACAACAACAACAACAACACAGAGCCGCGTAAAAACTCTAAACGACCGACAAAGGTAATCAAAAAAAGGAGGAGGATAATCCCGCAGGTTTTCCATCTGCCGAGCTACTTTAAAAAAAACACTTCAAATTCACCGCATTTTCTTTTCTGAGTTGATTAAATATATCGCACGGTACTACACTGGAACTATAGAAGCGACTGTATCGACTAGAAGATGAAATGAAACTGAAAAAGAGAAAAGAAATTCCTCCCGTGCAGCAGCATCTTAGTGTGTGTTGTATCCGTTTTCTCCCTTTAGTGTCGTGTGTGTGTGTGTGTGTGTATACAACCCGCCAGGAGGAGGGTGCAAGACACAAACCTGATATAGCGAAACATAGAGAAACACAGCACTCTAAATTTAGACGTTGAAGAAGAAGATTTCACCGCTATAGCGCACAATAATGCTCCCCGCCGTATTATATAACGTGTGCGTGCGCTCCAGGGATCGTTATAAATTCACAACTGTCATTCATTTTGACATTATCACCCCTTGTTTTTGTCTTATTATTAGTGAAAATTGATACTTTTTTTGAGCGTTATAATTACCTCTTTTACAGTTTCAATTTCAAAAGGGAAAAAGGATCAACAGCAGATGTGCTAACCCCTCAGTGACACGTCAGAGAAAGTGACTTTTCCTAAAGAAAGTTGATATTCCATTTCGATAGATCGAAAAAGTTCATTAAACAGCTAACTGTATAGCTTCTATTGAAAACACTTTGCCAAGAAACTTTTGTCCTTTTTTCTTAGTAGAGTAGACAGAATGTATAGAGAGTTGACTGTATATATAGACGGAAAAGGGACGCGGGTATACAGAAGCCAAGAAATGGCGCTAGAAATAACTACCATTCCAGCTGTCGAGCCATCCTTCATCAAAACATCAACCGTATCCATTCTCTCTTCTTAGAACAAAAAACACAAAACTCAAACATTTTACCTACTACTACTACTTCCGTTCCAACTGATCATATTCGATCCTTTTTTTTTGGTCGTCTAATAATCATCCAACATTTCATCACTTTATGAGCTGTTACCTAAAGTACGGGTAGTACTGCAAGAAGGAAATGTATATAAAGGGGGAGGATTATATAGACCTACCGCAGAAGGGAAAAATAAGAAAAACTCGTAAGACGACTTATGTAGGGTGGTAGGGAGGGGTGTATACTAGCGAGAAGGAGGTAACACAGCCCGAATAATATACACACACAAAAAAGATGGTGCGCTCTCCTCTGTGTGTACGTATATATATATACAGCCCGACGCTATGTGTTTGGAGATGTGTGTGTGTAGGAGGTCACCGGAGACTTGGTAAAAAGAAGAAAAAAAAAAGGGAAAGTAAATAATAATATGTAGTCTATACTACCATAGGGAGAGAGAAACGGAAGTCGAGGGAGAGAAACAGGAAATATAAGAAGTATAGAAGAGAAAAGTGCTCTCGTCTACACACGGAGAGAGATGAGGGATCTTTAGTCTCAGCAGGTCTCGGTCCTGTATACACACACAGCCGATAGGTGAAGAACGACTGCCAGTACATATAGGGGTGAGTCTATATACACAACCATGGCAACAGTATACATGTACTCCCCCTTTTTTTTAAATAATATTCTCTCGAGTTTCTTCTATATAGTACATCCATTTCGATATGTAAGACTGGCAATGATGTGTGACACAGACACCATCTTCGCTGCTGTACATATAAGGTATAAAAATAACATAGTGCGCGCATTGAATCATCGCGTGTTTCCCAAAAAGTATCGAGATTCGAAATGAAAATAAATTTCTGAAAATAAAACAAATAAGGAAGAACCATGTTAGGGAGCACGCCATCTATCTAGAAATTCGAGTCTGTCACGAACCCCAACAAAATAGTTGAGTATAGGGGGGATGATATTGGAATAGAAAACAACGTCAGAGATCAATTTGTTTGTCTTGGAGAGCTCAAAATCAAAACGAGGGGGGTGTGACGGACGATTGCTGCCGAGAGGGTGGCACACACGGAATAAATTGAAAAAAATAAAGAATCGATCGATAGGCTTTTTCCTTTTTTCCCCATCACATAGAGGATCAAGTGTATAAATAAGAAAATGCAGTCACCCAGAAGGCAGCAGCTCATACAATCACGAAAAAGAAAATGAAGAAAATGGTATTTTTCTACCCGGTAGTAGACTAGTAGTAGTTATAGCTGATGCCATATAGAAATATCACGCCTCATTCGTTCTCTTCGGGTGTTATATAATCATCAAAAGAAATCACCACCGAAAAGAATAAAAAAAAGGGCACCATCGTATATTGATGATGATGAAAAGGCGTGTGCGCCAAAGTATTTCTTTTTTATTTAGTAGCTGATGCCAATAAAGAGACCCGCCAACCAGAGTTGTTTTTTACGATCGACTGTGTTCTGCGGGGTCAAGTTGATATTATTGAGCCATCCAAATTTCTTTTCTTTCCCCTCCGTTGTGTGTGCAGGATTTTAATGCCCAAGGCGGAATATGCGCAGCCCAACGACTTCTCAATTTACCGCTACAGGAAAGAGAACAGGAATCAAATGATTTGACATCAGGGTCGATTGATTTCCTTCCGCATTTTCCCGCACTATTTATATTCATTTTCTTTTTTAAATTACTATTACAAGAGGATATTGTCATCAGCCATTTTCATCCGATTCGTCCCCTAAATCCACTGATTAACAACAACCAAAATGGGAAGAAGATGTTCCACCGTATACGAGTGTCTTTTTTCGGGAATAGAAACTCGACCAGCAGTACACCACATATTGTTACGCCTACTGGGAATAACTACGCCAGGAAAGAAGGATCTTCTCTTCTAGATATAAAAAGGCTGACTGTTGGGGCTGTGCGTGCGTGTTGTCGTTGCAGATCACGTCTCGTTCCAAAGTCTCTGCTGCCCTTACAACTCAATAAGTTCCGACACACGAAGAAGAACGAAGAACTTTTTCTTCTTCTTCTTTCCCCCCTTATATATAAGTTGCCTGGAAGGCTATAAGGATCTTTTCAGCTGATGTCAGCCTTCTTTTCCATCCATCTATTTGTCCATTTGTCCCCCACCCATCCAGTTTCCCTTAATATTCCAAAACCTTTTGTGCATTTCAGTGCCCGAACATTCTCTTTGCGTGTTATGCGTTCGCATTGATGAACATTAAAAGGTCCCAGTACTAATACCACAGACCTGCGACGACCCCTCCTATTGCTGAGCGTCAATATCTACTCTCTCTCTCGTCCTTTTATTTTTTCCAACCGGCTGGATATGTAATTTCCTTCCGGCCATCCCTTTGACTCTTCTCCCCCTAAGTCTTAGATGTTGTCTAATGCGCATATGCACGGGCGTCTTTCTCCGTCTGATGGGGCCTCATGACTGGCATACCTCTCTCGGGTTTGGGGTTTCAACTGTTGAGATGGAAATCACAAGAAGAAGAAGAAGCCGAACGAAGCGCACCATGACGGATGGATAAGACATAAGGCCACCTGGTGTGGGAGCAACAACAACAGTTTCCAAATGGGGGAGAGGAAAGAAGAAAGAATAATAATTTGTCTTTTTTTTTAAAAAAAAAGAAGGAAAAAAAGTTGTTTATTTATTTATTTTAACCCCAACAACGCAGCGAAAAATGCTCAACTGAAACAACCCCAACTGTTGTGTGTTATTATGACTCTTAACTCGGTCGCTAACTAGCTCTATTCTATATAAAATCATACAAATAAATATCTGTCGGGTGAATTTAACCGGGATATAGAAACCGAATATACACAAATATAACATGTCATAAAAGAGGGGAATATATATATGAGACAGGTTGCTATAGTAAACAAGCAAAGAGAGGGAGATATTGCCTGTTGTCCGGGTCCCAGCTCAACAATCTCCATCAAGGGACAGTCTGTATACACATACACACATATCTACTATATGGATGACTGATTTAGTTTCTCTCTACTCTTATCGCTGATGACTAGTCCCCCCCTTGTGATCAAACAAAAACTCGTCCACCACTCTCATTAAGATCTGACATTGTGATTGCTGACGTAATCTTTAGATTCTATCTGAACCATCACAGCAGCAGCTTTTTTCTTATGTATTATAAATTTTTTACGTCGTCGACCACCAGGAGGTGGATATATATTCGTCTAGCCTCTTTCGGTCGGTTATCTTTTTGACTTTTCAAAATATATGGACCTATTTTATCTGTACATTTCTTCCCGATTGAATTTCTTTCCCGTCGTGTCGGCAGTTGCTGTGACTATGGAATGTTATTCCTAGAAAGAAAAATAGAAACTGCGCCGCCGCTTCTTTTCTTTTTGTTAGACGTTTAATATTGCCGGCCGGCCGGCAGGCAGGGCTGATGGATCACCGTCAAGATAAAGAGACGGACGTCGTCGCTTTGTGTGTCAGCGACACACGACTCAATTGAAAGTGAGAATATCTTTCAGCTCTCTCTTGATCCCGTGTGTGAACGGTTTTCGGGGGACTGATTACACACACACCAGTTTCATCTTCTTCTCCTATATATATCACACACACGTTGATTTGAACCTGTAGATAGACCTTTGATCCTAGCGTGGAAAATTCCTTCCTTCAAAGTCTCCAGCAGCAGGATCTTGATTGAAAAAAACGTCACCGATGCCTCTATATACCCTACTATATTGTGATCTCTTTCATCAAAGACTGTTATTTTACTATGTGGACTCCCTTCTGTGTTGATTTTCTCACCTCTCCTCCACCCTCTTTGGCACATCATTCTTTGGCACGCACTTTACGTAAGAGGATGCTGGACGTTTCAACAAATCTCCCTCAGGGTGTTGCGTTCACTCCTATATATAAGTGCGGCGCATTTTAAAGTAAAAGAGAGTGAGAGAGCTGCCGTGTCTGTCATCCTTGACAACCCTATTGCGCATTTCCATTTGGCATCTCCGACAGAGTAGAAACGGAGAGAGAGATATTTCCCATCACGTTTCAAATGTTGTATTGGGGGTGAAGAGAGGGGAACTATAGGGAGAGCGAGCAGATCCAATCAAAAAGGATAGACTTTTGCGTGAGGGACACACCCTTTTTTTACTACCCCCTTCCAGCAGCTATATATGCTGGTATCTAGTGACTTTAACCGTGATGGACATTTGATTTCTTATCGATTTTCTTACTGTACAACTCGAGATTCAAGATGACACAATTCCACGTATTGTACCGAGATATCGTATACCAGCAGCACAAGTTATCTAATAATAGCCTATTATTAGATACGCTACAATGCATAGCACTCGGTTGCTTAATAGACCGGATGATCCTTTTTTTTCCTTTCTTCCTTGTCATAATATAGAAGGTGGAATCGAATGGAATGGGGGAGGGAGCTTACCGGTTTGGTACGGTTTAGATCCATCCATTTATTATGACGCTACTAAAAAGGAAAGTTGCAATGAAGGTAGATCCTGATGGACTCTTCACAGAAGGGCGTCCGCGTCCCTTCTAAAGGAAATACCCTTGCAAGATTCCATGGTACATATGTCTCTAGCGTAACCATAGCAACAATAGAAGCTCATTACTCTTCCGGGCTGATCCTAGAACCCCAGAAATAAGAAGGAGCAATCCTCGAAAAAATATAAGGTGAATGATACATCAATATGTATATACAATAGTTAGGGGGGGGGGGGGGAGTGAGCTCGTGCCATTAGAGGTTTTGTTGTACAGTCTCTTTCCCCCCTTATATATACACATATAGTAGTATAGGCTTTTATGTAATAGGTTGACATATATTTCCATCCCCCACCCCCCCGTTAGGGGTTTTTGGCCTCGATGACGATTGATTGCGCCACTCGCCCTCCAATTCAACCATCTAATGTAGCGGCACACACACAACTTTCTCTCTCCCTCCTTGGTTCCTGGTGCTGTACGTCATTTGTCCACCCCCCTCCCTGCCTCCATCAACTCTCACGGATACCGTGATTAAGCTAATTGCATTATTTCGCCTTGCCAACTTAATTGTCTTCTTCTTTGAGTCCCTGCACGCGTTCCCGCTGCTTTTTAATACGTCGACGCATTTCATTGAGATGAATGACGATATATATAGAGTATAGAGGGGGCGACGACAGCGCTTTATCTAAATTAGCGTCTTATATCATCAATATTCAAAAGTTGACAGTCCCGTTTTTATAAAAAAATAGAAATTCCAACATCTACGTATAGTTATAAATGTTATGTTCACTCTACCTGTGTGGTCTCGCTGGGCGTGTATTTACGGGGCGGCCTTAAATGGCCGTTACTTCCCTGAGTCTGGGTCGTCCCTTGTGTCATCATCTTCGGTTAACTCGGCACACCTGCACCCACCACCAGCAGCAATGAAATGAAATGAAAAAGATACAAAAATGTTAGGACAGGATCACTAAACATAATAATCATAAATCTAAACAATAAAATATATACGTTCTATAACCTTTTCTCCGTGTCACATCGAGCGGAAACGATCATCAACAAGCTTCCGTATTATTATTATTATATAACAACAAAATAAATAAATGGGGAATTTTTTTCGAGGGGACACATGAAAGAAAATATTCCAAAAAGGCGTAGACGAATGTAAAGATGAAAATTAAAATATTTTTTTTTTTTCTATGATGTTGTTGTTGTTCGACCTTGCCGCAACCATCAACGACTGGCTCTCTTTTTGGGTAAGAAAAAAAAAAAAATAATAATAATGCGCCCAGCGTTAAAAAACTTTCACTCGAGTTGAGCACAGTGCGTTCGTTCTATTATGCTGCTGATGTGTGCCTTACCGAGGGGACCCCAGCATCCACACTTACGAGCTTTGCTGGGACCTGACGCGTCCGTATAGGACCACTTTATGGACGTTTCTTATATACAACCACCCGTGAATTTAACACAACATTCACCGATCTCCTTTTAAGGTATTCCTCGGGATTTTTTGTTTCTTTCTTTATAACCAGCACAAGTTCTTTTCTTTCTCTCTCTCTCTCTCACTCCGTATGTACAATAGTACCTATTTATTATATAAGTTTTTTTTAACTCTCTATATATAGATCTTGTCTAATATATAATTTAAAATTTCTGACTGATATCATTTTGCCCTTTGGATATTTTGAGCGCTGACCCATAGAATATAGTACGTGGACTATCATCATTTTTGTGATGATGACCCGTTTCCAATCTCCCATTCATCATATCGTGAAAGTGAAAATGACGTTTCCAAAATTGACAGCGGTTTTATTTTATAACTTTTTTTTAAAAAACAACAACCTGTCAATCAAATATTAGAGAGTGTTCAATAATCTTGACACCAATATTTGATTGAGGGCGTGCACACATTCAAATTTTGTGCAAAAATTCGATTTCAAAATTACCCTGTTTCTCTCTAATGAAATGAACGTGGTTCTCTCCTTGTCTTGAATGATACATCACCTGTGATGGTGAAACCTTCGCCCGACACAATTTTTTTTTTTTTAAATTTGATCCTTCAGCTTCGACGCGCGTGTGTGTGGGAAAAGACGCAAGACGTGAGATAGCTCGCTATACGCCGGAGCCTTTTGTTGTCTGTCAGCCTGCAAAAGTTTTTAAGTCTATAAGAAGAAGAAGAAGCGAGAATGGATGATGATCCCAAACACACGGCAAAAACGAACAGCAGTGGCATTAGTCTCTTCCATTAGGTAAACCTTCGTGTATAACTGTACTTACGTATATAGGAGAATCTTATGTGTGTGTAGTTAAAATGGCAGGGTCCAATAAAAGAGGGGGAAATCACTTTGCGTCACTGTCTCTCAACTGTCTCTTTTTATGCGCATAATCCTATGAGAACCAAGACATTTGCATATCAGATGCTTTTGCGTGAATTTTTTGAAAATTCAAATCCTTTATAGATCCTGCGCCATTGATTTATATTCAGCTCATATTCCACAGTATTTTAAATTTAAAAAATGGAGGACGATCCTCTTTTTTATTTTTTTAAAACACGAAAGATTTATTTACAGCAGCAATTTCCCCCTCTTGCGCTGAATGATGTACTACATTATACGGTAATCGACGCATCGCATGTCCTATTATCATCACACAGGCTGGGCATTCTTTCGCCTTTTGCGTTGGCTGGGCATGGGCCTATCGCCGGTCGACCGCGGCCACCGCATCGACGATCGACGGCGGCACACGCACGCCGCGTCATGATTCAAATGTCAGCCAAGCGACGAAAACAACACGTCAAATGAACGGCACTCTCGTGATTGTGTACAGCGTACAAACTCTAATACTGTAAATCTAAAACCTGAATTTCTTATTTTGTCAATTAGAAACTTTCGTTTTTATTTATTTTTTTTTTGCGGGTGAAGGTTCGCGTGTCACTCGCTGTAAAATATTTCATTTCTAATGATAACAAATTAGTTCATTCAAGCGACATCAATAGCGCAGAAACAAAAGACAAATTTGAAATTTGAATTTATAGAAAATTCCAAAGTCTAGACTGGGGTTTATAAGTCGATTATTATATGATGGGGCGATATTTTTTTTTTAGTTTGTTTTATAAATTTCTGTGTGCGCGTTGAGAGATTGTCGTGTTACCTGTTGCCAGTAAGACTGTTGGGCAAGATGATGATGATGATTTCGGTCAAATAATGGCAGTAGAGGCAGCAACATGGCGGAATGAAATCCCTTTAGGCCATCGTAGTCCTCTTTTTCATCCTCCGGTTGAATAAGAATTTGACCAACAGCACAATTTCATCCAAAAAAAACAGTTTGAAGAATATCCCAAAAAAAAACACTAACCGATGAACTTTATCGGATTATCTTCTCCCCGGTTATAAATTATAAATAGCCCCAAGCTGATGGCCAGCGACACTGTGAACTCAAAAGATTTTTCAAATGACCAAACAACGAACAGAAACTGTGTCGATTATTCATCTAGACGTTCCACTGTGTAAACACCAAATTCCAACAATTTTACACGTGTGTTTTTTTCTTTTTGTTATTGTAGAAAAAACAAAATAGGGAAATTTATTCACTTTCACGGGTGAGTGAGTGCCAGAAGAAGAAGGTCGTCCGCTCTTGGCGAGAACGCGACACAGACTGAAGCCGAGAGCCAGCCAACAAACACGAAATCGTGTTACCCTCAACTTGGAACGTGCAAGTGACTCACGAGACGCACCGTGTGGGAGTTAGTTTTCACGTTGGGAGAAGTAGTCAGTGTGGCTTACCCTTGTGCGCTAGCGCAATAGAGCCGTCGAGCATCGCGCCATCTACTTTCTACCCGCAAAATTAAACATTTTCAATATTATGACGCAACAATTTTTCGTTTTTTTTTTCTAAAATATTCAACTTAAAAAGGGGGCGTCCACATGTTACGTAATGCGATTTTTAGCATTTTTAGAACCCCTCTCCTTGTCACCGATCCTCCCCCTATACATTTACGTAAAGCTCCCCCTCCAAGGCTTCCATTTATTTAAATGAATTCAAAAAAGAACTTTTTAAAAAATAAATTGATAATAATACTTGACAATAAAATTCGTGAATATATACAATTTATAACATAATACTGTATAATACAGGCGGCTGAAGAAGTTGATGGACACGGTCACGTCACACAGGTGTTGTCATTAATTAAGTTGCTGCTTTTCGCTAACTTGTTTCGTTTCCTTTTTTAAAAAAAAAATAATGAAAAATGAATAACTTTTTCTTCTGTTTGTGGGGTTTTTAATAGCTTTTTTTTACCTGAATGGAGACGCTTACTGTTGTTATGACCGGCGCGCCATGTACGCACAAACAAAGTCGAGCGCGCGAGCGCGCGTGATTTGAAATCATTATGAGACAAAATTGTCTTTCTTTCTTTCTTTTTTAAATTTTCACGGCATTTTTGAATTGTAAATTTTCAAGAAATCTCATCATTTGCGTTCGCGCATTTTCCACGTTTGTTTTACGAGCGCGCGCGCCAGCCAACACATTCGAATAATAAAATATTTTGTTTTTGTTTTTTTTTTTCCAAAGAAAAAACACAAAATTTAAATGATGACTATTGAACTGCAGTTATGTTGTTGTTGTTGATTCATTCCCCCCTCCCGTGAGTGTGTGCACATATTCTTTCCCAGCTGCTGCTGCTGCTCCGCATATTTTTGGGTTTTGTTTTTTTTTCCAGGCAGCGATCGAGACTCACGACAATGTCGTAAACAATGGCGCGAGAGAGAATGAGAGAGAAACCGGTTAACATTATATTATTCCATCTGACTCTGTTGTTGTGTAGTTGAGACACGCAGTTCCCTCTATAGCCGGGCAAAAAAAAGAAAAGGGCGGCGGGACTGACGAATAAACCCATCAAAATGAAAATACCCAAAGATTTTCTTCTTCTTCTTCTTGGTCGTCGTTTTTTGTCTTTATTGTTAGAAGAAAAAACCGTTGCCAAACGGAAGGGCAAACAAATGTACCGTGTCGTAAATATTATACGACGACATTGGCTCGTTCGACTCGAATCGTTTCGTCATAAGAGCATCGGCAGTAGAACCGACCCCCGCCCTAATACAGCTGTTGTATATCCTAGTAGCAGACGTCACACAGCAATCCACTTATTTATGGATCGTCGTCGTCGTTGATGAGAATGAAATTCTTATCTCCTGTTATTTTGTTGGCATCTGACAGAGACCAGTCATCCAATATGCCCACATGTCAAATGTTTAGAAGAAGATGGAAAAACAACAAAAAATATATACCCGTTCAAAATCTCATCATCATTTTCTTTCTTGTATTTTTATTGGAACCACAAGCGGATTTCAATGTTTTGAAAACAAAAGGCAAAAGAAAATTCAACTACATTTCAAAGTGCTGTGCCAGCGCTGAGGCCAAGTTGTCCTTATTCGACAGCAGTCGTTAAAATAAGGAGATCTCCACTTCAACGTAATGTGTTACGCACTAAAAGTGTGCCGTAGACGAATGGGTAGTATAATAACGAGTGTCGCTAACGAAAGAGTCCTTAATCACCATCTTAATTAGCAAAGATAAAAAGAGATTTGGTGTGTTCTTTTGATTTTTGAAATTTCTTTTTTAAAAATTTCTTTTTTCGAAAAAAAAAAAGTTTTCGTTTGACGAGCTTGTTAGCGCGAGAAAAGCGCATCGGAAATATTTCATCCAAGTCATTATCATACAACGACATGCGCATATGTTTTACGGCGGCGAGTTATCCCAATGATTTTAACTCGAAATTTATATTCAAATATTTCCAACGAGACGCGGCCCATCATCATCGAAGAAAAAGCCCCAAAATTTGAATTGCTAAATATAATAAATGCCGGACGCTATAATAATACAACTAATATATCCAGCGCCTTATTTTGCTGTGTATTATTTGTCCGTGTCCGTATCACTCTAGTCGATTATATTTCGATTTCTTTTCTTCGTCAGCAAGCGCTGCGTTCTTTATATATTCCATTTGATGAATGGGTCTCTCTGACGTTTTTTTTTCTCTTTGTTCATGCAAATACATATGCATTGACACACACTATACACAGTAGTAGTCAAAAAAGAAATAGTGTGTGTATAGGCCTCTTGTGTAATATATAACAGTCAGCATCTATTCATCATGAGATGTACAGTTTTGATTGATCTGAATCAACGCCAAAAAGCGGCTCGCAACACTTAACAAACATTACAGTAGAAATGTATTTCTCTTGTAGTACTGACTAACAACATTGGTATTTTAAAAATTTGAAAATATTTCATACAAAATGCCGACTTACATTCGCCGCCGCCGCTCGCGGTTATTCCTGATATTTTTTTTATAATATAAGAAAATGGCATCTAATCAATGATTGATAACTCTACAAATATAAATTGGCCGTCCTTCATTCTGTGGATAAATCTAAATCTGTCGCTACTCTTATTATCATATACAAAGTTGACATTTCGGTTGACTAGTTCTAGTTGCAAGTTATTACCGCAGCGGGATGGCGTCGCGGATATGCAGTGACGCGGGCGCGCGCGCGCAGCCAGTTATATTCCCGGCGGGTCTTTTCTATATGAGTCACGATTTGTTTTTTATTTTGTTTCTTCTTCTTCTGTGTAATAAAAATCTATACATGAAAATGGAGGTCGAGTCACTCTCTTTTCTTGGTCGATTGATTGCGTCAAAACCCCGCAAAAGGAGACACTACACACTTGGATGCCCGTTGGCGACGGGAAATTGTCAAAGCTCCACCACAAAATTAAAAAATATAAAACAGGATACCCATTTCTTTTTTCTTAGGTAATCACAACCACATTTTGGTTGCCCGTCTCTCTATTTATAAAAATACAAATAAATGTTCTGGTCGTGAACGCAAATAAGAGCGATGATCGAATGCAGCTGGCGCAGGTTTATTATTACACCATCTCACAAATGTCGAGTGCAGCATCTTTTTGTCTGGTGAGTAATTGGCGAAATGAATACGCCATGCCAAGACCAATATCAGCAGCTCAGAAGGATATACTGCATGTATTTTTTTCTATCAGTTTGAGCTGATGCTGTCCATATAGTACGGGCAAGATAATTATAAGACATTTTAAGAGCCTCTCTCTCTCTTTGGGCTGGTTGCCAAAACTTGTTATTTTTTTTTTTTTTGGTCGAGATGCTCAAACAACAACAACTGCTGCTGCTCCTGCTGGAACGTCGTAGCTTTAGAGGCTATTTTCAGAGTCTACATCGGGCGATCTGTTCTCTGACTTGTGTGTTTAGAAAGAGACTAACTAAACTGAACGACGATGTAGTGGAAAGAAGATCAAGGTGGACTGTTGACTGAACTGCTGTGTTTCCGGTTTAGTGCATTTGTTAAAAAAGAAGAAGAGGAACACGCCCACCGTCACAGCAAGCGGTCGGGTCTTTGATCTTGTCTCTCAATGTCGTAGCTTCTTATTCTTCTTTTTCTTTTCTTTTTTTGTCGGTAAGAAGAAGAGGCCAAGCCCAGAAGCGTTGAATCTTTCAGGCCTACAACCTCGAGCATAAATATATACGTACCGCCATGGCAAGCGGCAGCTATAGTCACTGCTGGTTTTGGGCTCAATCAACTTAAGCGTTTTCCTTCATCGAGCAGGGGGAAATAACAACAACATGCACGGAGCGGCCCAGCGGCTAAATTTGGATGAAACCGAATTGGCTTTCATCTCGGCACAAATGTTATCAAATAAATTGTATATTTTTTAATTTGAATTTTTGACTATTATGGCTATCGCCAACGTTACTGCGTGTTTTGAATGCAGAAATAAACACGGCAATATATTTCGACGTCATTATTACAAGCGTGGCTTATGACCAGTCCTTACTTTTTTGAGATCGCCCAATGGATGTTTTATTATGCGCCCAGCTCCTTCCCAGAAATCAGATAAATTAAATATATATAGATAGATATATAATACGCTTGGTGAGTGTGTGTGTGTGCGTTTTTGTGACTGGTGAAGGTCACTCTCCTCGTTAGCTCCGTAGACACCCAAGAACTCAAAAGTGCGCTCAGCATGTATAATATAGTATACGCCCGGCCCCGGCTATATAACCTAAATAAACAAGTATATACGTATATACTATGTAAATTTCGTGGTTGGGTGAGAAGAGACTTGACACCTGTCAGAAGAAAAAGTTTGGGAGAATTCCACATCGCAACACAACTATGTACGTACATACGTTCCAGCTTGACGAGATGATGATGATAGTTTGCGTTTTTTCTGTATATGCGTGGGTGTGTTCTCTCTATAGTTGCGTTGGGCGCTGCTGTAGTGTACGTATTCCGTGAATTGATAGTTGCCCACATAACTATACGTACGTGAGTCACGCCAACATGAACCAGTCATTATATTCAAGACCCTTCTTATTTGGTTGTTGTTCGTGTACAGTCTGAATATATGCGCAGCCTTAATTGATGGTGAAAAGAATCAGCTTTTACTTACCGCAAAGATAAGGGCTGCAGACAAACAAAAAATCTATGAACTTGGTCTTTGAATAGCGATCCATTAAAGGCTGACAGTACATTTCCGCAAAGGCGTGTATTTATTTCTTTCAACTATTCCGCATTCCGGATTTGTTTTTCACTTGGTGAAACTACACGCCATCTACTGACCAACATAACAAACGTAAGGAACGATTTTTAGATTTTTTTGAAATTATTTTTGAAGTAATCAATAGACCACGAACGGATGCTGAGTTGCCAGGTCTGGAAAAGGTCGAAAATCTCGATTGTGATAAGGTTTCCTAAAATTAACACAGCCTTCTTATGGAGACCCTTTTTAAAATAAATCATTCAGTGTGAAATAACAAATTTTTTCCTCTTTTTATTTTTTATTCCTATAAGTCATCATTCTGGCTAGTAGCTTGTTTTTTTTATACCTGATATAGTATGGTATATATTTTTAATTAATTTTTTTCTGAGGTTGTTTACATAAACTCGTCGGCTAGTCGCAGTTTCAAATGAGTCAGCCGCCATTGTCATCTGTCAAAATGACCTTGTTTTATTCACGGTTGAAAGAGTAATAGTAGGAAATTAAGTGCTAAACATGTTAAATTCTTCTGTTTGCCATCAACTAGTGTTAGATTTTCAAAACAACTGAATGATCAAAAGTTAAAAAGAAGACTTGCTTGGCTGAAGAATGCAAAGCAAAAGTTTTCACGTGACTTAATTAAACCAAGGGTCTGTTCTTATCATTTTCATGGAGTTATGTAGGTAACATTTCCTTATTTATCATTATCTTCTAGCTACAAGTAATTAAATGGTATATCTTCTTCATTAAGGGTAAACCATGTGATGATGTATACGAAGACTTTAGATGTTAACATATATTGTACAAATACATACATTGTTGTACATTACATTGTTTTACATACATATATTCTACATTATATAATAAATACATACATATATTGTGTAGATGTTTACATTCTCACTCTGAACTTCTATGACACTTAGTATGCAACCTTAGGGAATCGTTCACATTCTTCCATTACTGTGAAACTTTGAAACTGCGACTAGCCGACGAGTTTATGTAAACAACCTCAGAAAAAAATTAATTAAAAATATATACCATACTATATCAGGTATAAAAAAAACAAGCTACTAGCCAGAATGATGACTTATAGGAATAAAAAATAAAAAGAGGAAAAAATTTGTTATTTCACACTGAATGATTTATTTTAAAAAGGGTCTCCATAAGAAGGCTGTGCTAATTTTAAGAAACCTTATCACAATCGAGATTTTCGACCTTTTCCAGACCTGGCAACTCAGCATCCGTTCGTGGTCTATCACCAAAAAGAAAAAAAAATGATCCTCAATCAAAAATGAGCTCTAAGAAAGTTCACGTCGTCTCTATTTTCATATAGGTATACTATTACGTTTTCAGAAATCAGAATGCAAGAGTATTAGCAATCGACGAAAAAGTAGGTTTGTCTCGAGGGCCAATGTAATCTCGTTTGCGCCGTCCAGCATTTTTTTTTAAAAAGTAAAAAGCCACGGGGCTGTGGAGATCCTATACGCCAAATTCATTGATCATCCGAAAGTATAAACGACAGAATCTACTTGTATCCTTAAAAATGATTTCTAGGCTCGGTATTTAGGCCAACATCACATATTCCAATTACTCAAATATAGCTATTGTAAGTAGTTAAAAGTATACACGCAGGAGTAACTGGAGCACGAATTAAAAATTTATTCATCAATATTTTATATTTCAATATAAATAAAATATATTGCCCAGACATAATGAGAGAATTGTTTTCTGTGACATAATAATAAGGACCTCTATGATGACGTAATATATAAACAAGAAAATATATTCTAAATAATGATGAAAGGTTCCAAATAGGACAAATAGCTCAGAGATGTTTGAGCCTCCAGTTCGAGTATCATTCCATCTGTCAACCATTGAGGCAGATATTGAATTCCGAAAGCCAAGAATTTCTCAGAAAGCGAAGCAACCAGATAACGATCCTTTGGACGCAATTGTGAAACCGATTGGACCATGGCTTTAACAACAGCGCTGGTGTCTTTGTCCTGTTCAATGACCGAGAAAACCAAAACCAAAAATATTTTGTCATTTTACAAGCCAATTTCAATCCATTCAAGCGTATAGACGATGGGAAAAAAAGAAGACATTTACCGACAATTCCATCGACATTTGTCCAATTTCAATCTGTTTATCGACGCAATTGTTGCCGTAGTCCATGCGGAGTTTGTCGTCCAATTGATCCCACATGCGACGCACCGTCCGTGTGAAATTCAGTTTGTAAGAATTAAAATTAGAGGCTTCGGTGATATTGCCCGGTTCGATCACGACGACTTTGACGTTGAAACGTTTCACCTCCAATCGAAGAATAGACGAATAAGATTCAATGGCACCTTTTGTTATGGTGAAAGGACCGTTAAACGGAGCCGGAGTCCGGTGGGAAATGGATGAAACGTTAACGATCCTTCCTTGGCACTCTCGGATAAGCGGCAGAAATGCGTTCGTCACTCGAACAACTCCGAACAAATTGACCGACATGACCTGAAGTGACCAAAACGGGAAAATCAAAAATTCTTGACTTTCCATATCCATCTAAATGTAGTAATATACCTTCTCGTAGGCTTCGTTAGATGTCCATTCTAAAAAGCCTGTACAGCAGGATTGAGCAGCATTATTGACGAGAGCCCAAAGACCTTGCAAGGGCACACGTTCTTTAACATATCCCAGGGCTTTGTCCACCTCTTCCTGTTTTGTGACGTCCATTTGAATGACGTGAAGTCGTCCCGTCCCTTTGTCGCATCTTTTCAGTTCGATGGCTCCGTTGCTCTTGTCGTCCAAACATCCCGCAAAGACGATGAACCCCATGGAATGCAATTTCTTCGCCAATTTGTTTCCGTTTCCTGAATCGCATCCGGTGATTAAAACAGCTCGACCTTCTCCATTGACCTATATCGAATAATCGTTCCACATTAACTTAAACAAATGAAAATCAAGTGACGATTTAAAAAGAATCAATGATACCAGAAGCGAGTTGTAATTGGCTATGAGTAGGGCTAGTCCTACTCCGCACAATAGATAACAACCCAACGTGAAATTAGCCATCAAATAAGCCAGATAAAAACATGCGAAAGACGTGAAAAATTTCCATTTGAGAATCTGCCGGAACTCGATGAGAACTTCTGTAGCAAATCCTTGGGCTTCGTTCAAATCCTGAACTTTCATCTTATTCAATCGCCTTCTATCCGCACTGATGGTGAACCTCTTTTTCGAGCGATGCTTGCAGACGTAGAGTTGCGCACATTGTGAAGAGTCAAACAACAAATAGACTTGCCAGTTTTCAAATGCGCGTTGCTTTTTGGGTTGATTCACCCCATATTATCGATAACCGGTTGATGCATAAGACTGTATACTATGGAGAGAGAGAGGGAGAGAGAGCAAATCAAAATCAACTAGCGTGATTGGCTACATGATGATTTCTGGTTCGTTTCACGGAACTCGTGACTTTCCGGTTTTTGTGATGAAAAAAAAAACAACAACAAAACAAGTGGAATATATTCACACCGGTTTCATTGGCACCATTTCTCATGATCTTACGGCGCGGTCAAGACTCGGCAGTAATACACATATTGCGTTAAACAGCATTCAGTTTGGAAGAGAAGAAAAAAAAATGAGTTCATGTTGTCAGTAGACGAAACAAAATATTAACATAAGATTATCATATCACCTTATAATCTTCTCGAAATAATTATAGCGCAATACTTTTCAGAGGACTTGCCTGCCGAAATTCTATAAAGACCAACACGTATTCCGTATAATATATAGTTCAAAGATAATTGAGTCCTAAGCTTAATATTTAAATTTAAGGCCATATAGATTTTGATTCCTTCATATATTCAGTTTGCGCTCTAAAAGTAAAGAAATGAATTAGCCCTAGATCGAATTTAAGTTCACAGTGTTGGAATGATGAAAATACCCGAAATGAACCAGGGGTGATGCGGTTTCTATCCTCCTGACGAAATCAAATCTAAATAATATAACGGTATTATAAAGTCAACCGGCTCCTGGGGTGTATATATACTTGTATGGTACAAAAGTCAAAAAAAGATCTGTGCACTGGCATTAAGAGAAGCGAAACCGTTACGTGTGGTGGTCATCCCAAATCAAATGCTCGCGCGGAGGCCAGCAACAAGTTCAGTTCAAGAAAACGAGTTTGAACAAAAATGGTTGAGCCTTGCTTTATTATTGAAAAAAAAAAAATAAAATAATACAATTTTCAACGGTTAAAAAAGGCTTAGAGTGTGCATCACAGAATCCTGTTATAGTATTTAGGTTACGCACGAAAAACAAAAAATCTAGCATCAAGCAAAAAATTGTTAGAAGATTTCTTAATCTGATTGACGATGGTTTTACTTTGTATAATGAATATAGGATGGAATGCCCAGCAGTGTAGGACGCGCTACACATGGATGCTTCATTCAAGATGATGTATTTCACGTCCTGTTTATTCGCCAATTCTTTACGGAAGAGCGCACTTTCTTCTTATGTTGTTATTTTATTTCATTTCTTCCCTCCATCAACTCGGCTCGAAAAGAAAGTACGAAAGTCGCTTCTGCTTCTGCTTCTGCTGTGTATTATTCACGTATTAGGGCATTGAACTTTCTTTGTCAAAAACCTTACTATTATTATTTCGACAACCGGTTTAAAAAACCGTGATTATAGCACATAGCTATATTCCCATATGTTGAAATGGCGGTCAAAGCTGTTCTTGAATGCGTAATAATACCTGTTCTCTATAGTTTATCAATTTGATATCGTCGAAATCAACGCACTCTCTGACGGAGTGGACGGCCGAATCTGCATGCCTCACCAAACGCATTGTTATTGTGTCCGGATTTCAAAAACCCGATGGATCGTCTTCGATCAGTTCAAATTTTTATAATACCTTGAAAAAAGTTTGATAGCAATTTTTAAAAAATGTAATTTTAGATTTGAACAAAAATATATTCTGTATAACAGTATAAGTACAAAGTTATTATTGATTGGCGGGTACACATATTATTTAATTACTGCCACAATGGATGTATTTATTTAAAAAAAATATATAAATTCCTCTTTATCGTATAGCTTGCAGTCAACATAACATTTTAATGAAGCATTGCAACAAGCGAAAGTATACTGACGAATGAAGGAATCAGAATAAAATATTTAATATAAGGCACAATTTCGACTGGAATGATTTTACTTTCAATTGCCGACACCACACGATCAGAAATGCAGAGTGGTAAATTTTGAAGTCCATAGGCCATTATTTTATCGGACATGTTGGCAACGAAATATCGGTTCTTCGGATAGAGTCGGGAAACGGCGTTCGTCATGGCATCCACAACATCACCCGGCTCTCCCGTCTATGTCGATATTTTTAAGAAATGAATACGGAATTGTGATCACATACTGTACGTTTTTAGCTATAGTACTTACCGATATTTCTATCAATTTCTGTGTGATTGAAATTTCTTGTTCTAAACATTCTTCTCCGTAAGCGTTCTGGATTTCCTCGTCCAACTGGTTCCACAAGCGACGAGAATTAAAAGCAAAACCACCTTGACCGTTGCAAGTACTGAAGTTGGTGGCTGTCATGAAATTTCCCGGTTCAATGACGACGACTTTGACTTTGAACCGCATCATTTCCAGACGAAGAATGGCCGAATAAGAATCAATCGCACTTTTTGTAAGAGTGTAAGAGCCAGCGAATGGGGACAACATCCTGGCCATGATTGATGAAACGTTTACAATCCTTCCTTGGCTCTTGCGGACTAGCGGCAGAAATGCGTTCGTCACGCGGATCACGCCAAACAAATTCACCGACATCACCTGCCATCATCCAACATATTAAAATATAATTTGAAATTCTTTTTTTTCGATACCTTTTCGTAAATATGCATCGGGGTCCATTCCAAAAAACCTGGGGAGCTGGACTGGCCGGCATTATTAACGATACCCCACAGACCGTTCTGTGGAAGATGTTTTTCGACGTATTCAAGAGCTTTGTCCACATCTTCCTGATTTGTGACGTCCATTTGAATGACGTGAAGTCGTCCCGTATCATCGCCAATTCTTTTGAGCCTGTCAGCCCCGTTACTTTTTGCGTCGATACAAGTAGAAAAGACGGTGAACCCCATGGAATGCAATTTCTTTGACAATTCGTGTCCGAATCCCGTGTCACATCCGGTGACTAAAACAGCACGTCCATTAGATGTTATCTAATATTAAATCATTGAGACAAAATATTTTATAATACGGGGTTACTATTGTTTGTGTTACGTTGCATACGAAAAATTGATTGATTATGTAACATGAAATAATGAATTTAAACAAAATAAATTATATGTTTTTAAAAATACTGTACTTACCGAGAAAATGCCAAATACGGTTGAAATCAAGAGTGATAGTCCAGCTCCACTCAAAAGATAAGAGCACAAGGGAAAATCAGCTAACAAATAAGCTACATTAAAACATATGAAAGACAAGAATAATTGCCAATTTTGATCCATGATTGTTTCTAAAATGAATTTTTCCACTTTTTTAAGGATCATTTTTGCAGCACATTAAGCGAAGAAAAAACGTCGTTCAATAACGAGAGCTCAAGCAAATATGTGCTGCTAGATGCTCACCAGCACTCACGTCACGCACATATTGTAGGAAGTTCAGCAAAGTCTTGTATATAAGGAATAGTCTAGTCGCGTAACATATAAGAGGTCGAACTTTTGTTTTGGTTGACTCACCGTATATCAGTAACCGGTTAATGAAGCAGGGCAAAGTTACTGTGAGAGAGTAAGGCGGAAAATGTAGTGTCCTCGTGCACATTGTCAAAACCAAATTAGCAATTCAGCCAACATTTGCGAATGGAATAACCGGTGTTGAACGAATGCACAGATGACGAAGGCTACAACATAAACGGGAACCTATCATTATTCGATAATTTCATTATGGGGTCAAATGTTGAACATCAAAAGGGTGTTGTTGTGAGTGAGATTTAGTGGGCGATATGCCATTATATTTCTGCTAATTTTGATGCGGATTTGCTATAAAGGAAGTTGCAGGTGATTGCAGATATGGTCATTTAGATTCTGCTGTGATGAACATTTTATTCTTTCTCTTTGGTTAACGCTATACGCGGAAGCCATTTGAACAATTTTTCGATTTACTGAATTTCGAAAGTTTATTACTATTGATTTTGTACTTGCTCCGTTAGAGTATCGCTGCTGGCCTATATTGTATAAGGGTACGCAAATTATTCTCTAGGCTGGATTACACTTCAACACGTTTCCAAGTGAATAAATTTAAAATATTCTCAATTTTTTTAATCTCTCTCTATAGTAGGACTATGTATAATTTCTCTTCGCTGACAATGAGTCTATATATAAGTCTGCATACCGTCAGAGAGAAAGCGGGCTAAGTGGCAGTATACGGAAAATGCTGCTGGCCATCAACCGTGATCTTGATGAAACAAGTTGGACGTTATTGCCACAAGAAAGGGCGTCAAGAATAACAATCTACGACACAATTGTAAAAGCTCCGTCCCATTTTTACATTATTATATTACAATCAGTAGAAGCGCATACGAAGCATAACAACAAACAAAAGTGTACGGTTCAATACGAAGACTATGTGACGTTAATTGAAACGCTGAATCTCGAGACGAAGAATGGTCCAAAAAGAATCAATGAAGCAACGAATAAGTGAATAACCGATTGATAAAGTCGGATAAAGTAGGAAATTACCGGAAGACAGATGGGAAATGTTAAAAAAAAGTATATACTCGAAAAAATTTGCGAATTAATTAAATCCGATGTCCCCTCTCATCTACATGATCTATTATCCTCATCATCATAACTGTCTATTCAATCTAATTTTTTTCAATCAGCACGCGCGTACACGTAAATTTTCAACATAAGTTAAATCGCGTTTTATTTTGGTTGACTCTTTGTATATCAGTAACCGGTTAATGAAATAGAGCAAACTTTTTGGAAGAAATCATGACATCAATAAATAAAGTTAACTGGAATAATGTGTACAATGTTGAATAAATATTTTAAATATTTGCGAAATTATTACATAATATGCTATCCTGGTATATGCTATTACCTCGTTCATATTTTAAAATGTTCTCCACAGTCACTTTAACAAACGTGTTGCCGGTGTTGGGCATAAATTTTCAGTAGTGCTTTGTTTATCACCTTCAGATATTCTCTCTTAAAGCCGTTGGCTCTTTATAAACTGGCCTACTGATAGTATTTATTGCTAGAAGTCGGTTTTCTTGTTACAGTTTAACACAGAAATCACGGTTGGGGAGGGGAGGAGGGGTAAATTATCAAAATTGCAAATTCGTTGTTTGATTTTTATCATTGTAAATTCATTTTTATTCGAAAGTATTCATTTTTATTTGAAAGTATTGAAATTGAAGACGTTGTTTTCAGGGGATGTAGCTCAGATGGTAGAGCGCTCGCTTAGCATGCGAGAAGTACGGGGATCGATACCCTGCATCTCCATTTTATCTTACTTCTGTTCTAAAAATCTATCACATAAATATTAATATGTTTAACTAAAATTTCTTTTTTGTGTTTATATACTTTTTTTGTACGGTCATAATAGTCATAATTGGTCGTCATTAACACGCTTTTTCTTACATTTGTTTATAACTTCTTTTTATCTTTTAATTATTATTAAATTAAAAAGAACGCGTATCCGAGTGAATAGAATCAACTGCTGAATCATATTTTAATTTAATCGTACTGTTGTAAGATGGATGCTGTTTTCACATTATTATTTATTTCATAATTTTCTTCTCTAGCAACATTTTAACGAAATATACGCTGAACATCAAACGACAAAATATTTTCTGAAATCGTAAATCGTATCGAAAAGACAAAGGAGAAAGAATTCATTTAGCGATATAGGTTGATTAACTGTGACTGGAACGAGAGTCTCAAACGGTCAGTCACAGTGGTTGGCAAAAACTGAATACAATACGTCATGATTTTGTCCAACAGAGTGGCTTCTAAGTAGCGGTTCTTCGGATATTGTCGGTAAAGAGCGTCAGTCATAGCGTTTATAACTGATCCGCTGTCCCTTTCCTGTTATTGAAATTGTCACATAATATAAAGGGAGATACAAAAAAGTACGTTACATGATTCGTCATCGAGTTATAAAAGAAAACAAAAATGTAATTATAGCCTATACTTACCGAAAACTTCATAAGTATTTCACTAATGCGAATCTGTCTATCGAATTTCTCCTTTCCGTAGTCTTTTTGAATGGACTCGTCTAGACGATCCCACGTTTGGTTGGCCATTGCATTCAAACCTTCATTTCCAGAGAGGACATTGGTGGCAGCCAAGAAATTTCCAGGTTCAATCATACAGACTTTAACATTAAATGGCATCATCTCGAAGCGAAGGATATCCGAGAAGGCCTCCAATGCAAATTTGGTTATGCTGTAAGCACCTAAGAAAGGATCTGCCACACGACCTAACACTGACGAGACATTAACTACGCGTCCTTTGCTCTTGCGGATGAGTGGCAAAAAGGCTTTTGTCACGCGAATAGCACCAAATAGATTCACCGCAGCGATCTGTGTCTCAGTGGAATAAAAAACTTATTTTTATGTACCCATCAAAAGATTTATTTTATTGAGTAAATAGTATTACCGCTTTGTAATCTTCGATGGGAAGCCATTCTAAAAAGCCCACCATGTAGCGACCCGCATTGTTGACCACACCCCATAGACCCAATTTGGGTAGATTCCTCTCAACATACGCACGAGCCCGGTCGACATCTTCTTGGCTTGTAACGTCCATTTCGATTACGTGTAATCGTCCAGTCTCACTCCCGATGCTATTTAAACCCAGAGCTCCGTAGCTCTTCTCGTTCAAGCAACAGGCAAAAACGGTGAAGTCCATTGAGTGTAATTTTTCGGCTAGTTGGTGACCAAAGCCAGAGTCACATCCGGTGATGACAACAGCTCGTCCTTTAGGTGAGATCTACAGCATGAATGTTGTTATTAAAGAAAATAAATTTATCAAAAAAGAAGATTGAAAATTGTATAAATTCTTACCGAAATAGAATTGTAGTAGCCGTAAATCAATTGGGAGAATCCAGTAAAGATCAAAACGAGACACCAAAACGGGAAAATGTAAGAAATTAAATAAGCGATATTAAAACAAGCAATTGCCGGCAAAAATTGCCATTTCAGAACTTTCAATAATCCCATTTTGTTTTCTTCTGCCAAATTAAGTATCAGAAGAGATCTGTCCACGTCTTGCAAACCCAACGACAACTGCGAATCAAATTGTTTGATTTCACTACTCAATTCACAATCGAAATGCGTTTCGGAAACGACGGTACACAAACTCCAACGTCTTCCTTAGGAACTCCGATGAAAATGACTCGACTCCTTAGGAAAATGTCGATTGTAAGACGATTCAGACAAATGTTTTGTTGTTCAAATTTCACAAAACTATTTCTGTATTCCCTCTTTTCGACGAATTTCCCTTTTACGTTTATCTCCTCATATCTTAACGCACCGAAACGTCTGTACACGATTTATTCTGGGAATGCCAGAAATTATCTTGTATTCGCAAAGGACATTTTTGATTTGGTCCAGATAGAAATCTTAATTTGAAAGTAATTGAGCTTGAATGAAGAATCGCAGGCGATCAGTCAATAAATTAGGGAAAAACTGAATACAATATGCCATTGCTTTATCAAACAGATTGGCTTCTAAATAGCGGTACTTGGGAAATATTCGGCAAAGGGAGTCGGACATAGCGTTGATAACGAAACTGATATCTCTTTCCTGATGGATCGAATTCAAGAAAATATTATTATCTGAAAACTTTGAATAATTGAATGTGAGGGACATACCGCCAAATTCAAATACTGTTCCCAAATGCGAGTCTGTCTCAACAAACTTTCCTCTCCGTAATCTGCTTTGACAGACTCGGGCAACTGGTTCCACATTTCGCGGGTCTTTGCATTCAAACCGTCTTTGCCAGCTATGTAGTTCACCGCAGACATGAAGTGACCCGGTTCAATGATAATGACTTTCACTTTGAGCGGATATAACTCCAAACGAAGAATGTCCGAATAAGCTTCCAGTGCAAATTTGCTCATGCAGTAGGCACCAATAAATGGTTCTGCAACTCGACCCAAGATGGACGAGACATTGATGATCCTTCCTTGGCTTCTGCAGATTAATGGCAAGAAAGTTTTCGTCACACGGATGACACCGCATACATTGACCGATAAAATCTTTATGGATAAATTAGAATTAATTTTCCTTTTTAAAAAAATGTGACATCCATACTTATATAATGTATTATATAATACCGTCTCGTAGGCTTCGTTGGAGGTCCATTCCAAGAATCCGATTCTGTATCGATTGGCATTGTTAACAACGCCCCAAAGACCCTTGGTCGGCAAATGAGCTTCTACAATTTGGCGAGCTCTGTCGACATCTTTCTGGATTGTGACATCCATTTGAATGACATGCATCCGCCCAGTGTTGGTTCCAATTTTTAGTAAGCCTAAAGCAACATCGCTCGTTTTTTCATTTTTCAAGCAGGCAAAAACCGTGAACTCCATGGCGTGCAATCTTTCAGCTAATAAATGACCGAAGCCCGAATCACATCCGGTGATCAAAACGGCTCGACCTTTAGGCCAGATCTGTCCCCGGTGCAGTTAAAAAAAATAATAAGAATACTGAATACCTGTATAGAAAATAATAAAAAACACAAAAATCTCATTTTTACGGAGACAGTTTTGTAGACTATCAGGAACAATTGGGCTAATCCAGCACCGCTGAAGAAAACACACCAAACTATGGAGCTTTCTACCATAAAATAAGCCACATTTAAACAAATGATAGCTGGCGTAAACTGCCATTTTAAAAATTCAATAAGACGCATCTTCTTCCCTCTGAAGTTCAAACTATTGTATTCTTGGTAATGCTCCATCTTGAGCATTACTTCGCGTAAACCTCAAGAGGTTTACCATCATGGGCACAGTTTATACACCCACGAGAAAAGCGAACGAAAAACCAACGTTTTCCACAAAAATTTAACGTGTAAGCATTTCAGGGAGACACACTTGTTGCACTGATATTAGCGACCCCTTCTTTAATAATTCAAAAGTCGAATCACATGATTTTTTAAAAGATACAGTAGGTATATATTTTTGTAACCATTCAGCATGCTATCTATCACAAATTAACAGACTAATTTATGGTGGGTTAAGTATGAAACAATGCATATAATAATAAACCAAGCCTAACGATATATAGTGAGTAATTGTGCATGAAATATTAGTCGCAGTCGATCAATCCAAGAGTGAGGCAGAAATCGAATCAGAAAGGTCAAAATTTTGTCAAATATCGAGGTTTCCAAATAGCGGTTCTTGGGGTGTTCTCTATAAAGAGCTTCCGTCATGGCATTAATAACAAAACGTCCATCGCTTTTCTGTGCGTGAGAAATTTCAAGAATAAATAAAATAATTTCAAATTTTCAAACAATCCTACCGATAATTTAATGAGCATTTCACTGATCCGAATTTGTCTTTCTAAATCATCTCTCATGTAGTCTTTCTGAAGCGACTCGTCCAATTGGTCCCACATGTGACGTGCCATGAGAACCAACCCATCTTTGCACGAATTGCTGTTAGCAGAAGAAAGGTTATTACCTGGCTCTATCGTGCTAACCTGAACTTGAAACGGTTTCATTTCGAGACGAAGAACATCTGAGAAAGCTTCAAGTCCATGCTTTGTGATGCAGTAAGCACCCACGAATGGAGCAGCAACACGACCCAAGATTGAAGAAACGTTTATTATTCTTCCTTTGTTCTTGCGAATGAGCGGCAAAAAGGCTTTCGTCACGCGGATCGCACCGAATAAATTGACCGATGCGAGCTGTGAAAATATGAAGTAACATGAAATAATTACTTTAATCACATTCAAAATGAACCCTACCGTTTCGTATGTTTCAACAGGGAGCCATTCCAAAAATCCCACATCGTATCGATCTGCATTGTTGACAATACCCCAAACGCCCATGAGCGGAAGATGATTTTCAACATATTTGCGAGCATCGTCGACATCTTTCTGAACATTGACGTCCATGTGAATCACGTGCATTCTTCCGGTCCTTTTGCCGTTGCTTTGCAAACTCAAAGATCTTTTACTTGTTTCGTCCAAACAACAAGCAAAGACATAAAAATTCATGTCATGTAATTTTTCTGCCAGCTGATGGCCATGGCCGGAATCACATCCAGTTATTACAACAGCTCGTTCTTTCGGCTCGATCTTGAATGAAATTCAACTGCTTGTAGCGAGTAAAATTTTAATTTAAAAATTACATTTGTTTACCGAAAGAGAGTCGTAGTAGACGCGGGTCAATTGGGATAGTCCGGCTCCAATCATCAAAATGCAACAAATCGTAGATAAATCAGCCACTAAATACGCCAAGTTGAACCAAATGATTGCTGGGAAAAGATCCCAGTTCAGAATTTGGAAGAGTCTTGTTTGGTTGTTTTTCATGATAACAACCGCGAATCGAATGACAGGTGAAACCTAAAAATAGATGACTACAAAAAGTCAGACGATGGCTTTTTTCATAATGCACTGCGACAAGAAAAAATCGATGCACATTTTCCTGACGTTGCGTTTGAATAACGTTTGAAAACTCAAAAATAATTCGGTCCAACGAAAAAAATTCTGGGAAATTTAAGTTGCCACAAACCCACAAATATGGAAGGCGCCATAATCGACTGCAAGAAAAGCTCAAAAGTAAAAACGAGCTAGAACATTTTTACCTGAAAACGCTTTCAGCGTAATAAAAATTTGGGGGCGTCTTCGCCCTTGTGTATAATATAATTCATTTGAAATCGGAGTCCTTATCAGAGAAGGTCCTGTTTCCCTGAAGAGTGCGCATAGCTTCTTTTTAGTTGTTTTTGTTGTTGTTTTCTTCTCTCTTTTAGTTGTAGTTTATTCAATATCTAGTGCAATAAAACAAAAAAAAATTCGCAAAGTTAGAAAGATTACAAAATCGCAATTAAATTATGATCGCAATAAAACCAAAAGTATATGTGGTAAATTAGGATTTAAATTTGCCGCTGTCTCCAAGATATCCGCAATTTAGGCCCGCATTTCCTGCATCCCGCTCCCCGCATTTTAACAATATCCTTATTGTAAACAAAACACAGGTGGAGAGTAGACAAATCTTGACAGGATCAATTGCTTTCAGAGTCTTCGGTTTAAGTTTTAAGTAAAAAACATATCAGACATTTTGACGACTGAATATTTTTGTTATTAATTTATCTGCACATTTGATTTTGCTACTTTAGAGTTGATCACCTCGTAAAGTGCCGCGCCCACACCAAATTAATGTAAAATGACGACAGGAGTTGTTTACGACCAGCGCATGGCTGAGCATAAGTGCTTGTGGGATTTAAAATACAACGAAAAACCAGAAAGATTTACCAGTGTTCTGAAAAGGTAATAGGCCCAATGTAACATTAGATAGTACCTGATTTTTTTGATCCCCTGAATAATGGGTGCTATTTCTATTGACTACCTATTGCATTACATAAATAATTCAATATAGATTTCATTAAAATTTTTTACATCTTTCAATTTTCAAATAAAGATGTGAGGAGCTAAAACTTCTACAGAGATGTCTTCATCTCAAACCAAGGGAAGCTACGGAGGAAGAGTTACTGAAGTTGCACACACCTGATATGATAAGTATCTTGAAAAACACAGAAAGTATGTCTGATGAAGAAGCCTTAGAAAAACTAAGTTCTAAATATGATTTTCTGTACATTCATCCGGTAAGGGTTTATTTGAATCCTCAAAATGACAAATTCAAATAACTTGCAATTCTTTATTTATAATTCATTTTTAGAGCACCTTTCAGTTATCATTGTTGGCTGCTGGATCAACAGTTGAGCTAGTATCTAATATACTAGATGGGAAAATAAAAAATGGAATGGCAATAATTAGGTATGTATATAAAGTGTAATTTTAAGAAGTCTTTCATGTACGCGCGTAGCCTACATCAGCGTATTGAAAATGTTCCAAGTTCTAATTACTTTTCTTATTATAGACCACCTGGTCACCATGCGATGAAGAGTGAGTACTGTGGGTACTGTTTTTACAACAACGTCGCGATTGCTGCCCAACATGCTCTTGATAATCGAGATATTAAAAGGATATTAATTGTGGATTGGGATATTCATCATGGACAAGCTACTCAACAAATGTTTTATGATGATCCAAGGTATCAATGATTAATGTTTATTTCACATTTTTTTTAGTGAAATAGCACCTGTTTCATGAACAGGGTCTTGTATTTTTCGATCCATGGTTATCAAAACGGCGCATTTTGGCCTCATTTGCGAGAATCCGATTACCATAATATCGGCCGTGGTGCTGGCTTAGGTTACAACATCAATGTTCCGATGAACGAAGTTAAAATGGGAAACAGTGATTATATGGCCATCTTTCATCAACTGCTATTACCGATCGCTTACGAGGTGCGGATTCTTTAGTCAACTTAATTCTGGGTACAAACTTAAATATTTGTCCTCGCAGTTTAATCCTGAGCTGATTATAGTGAGCGCTGGATACGACGCTGCTCTCGGATGCCCAGAGGTAAATTTATATCAACTTATTGTTGTACCTGTTGAGAATGAAAATGTTTAATTTATGTACTTATAGTATTTAATACTGTATCATCTCTTATTTGATGCAGGGTGAGATGGAAATCACACCGGCTTGTTATAGTCATTTCACGAATTCTCTAATGGGCCTGGCAAATGGTCGATTGGCTGTTGTTCTTGAAGTAAGTGTCATTGTAAGAGCAAAACTTTCAACAAGAAATGTCACTTTTTTAATTACTACTTTTAGGGAGGTTATTGCTTGAAATCGCTTTCGGAAGGCGCTGCTCTAACTCTGCGAACCTTGCTAGGCGACCCTACTCCTCCTCTTTTAAGTAATCTGGGCGCACCCTCTAAAAGGTGATTGATTGCATAGAGAACAAGTTGTCCTTTTTAGGCTTTATTATAATAATATTTATCATTTTTGTGCTCAAAAGTGCTCAAAATACAATTTTGAGTGTCATGTACGTCCTGCGCCGTTACTGGAATTGTCTTAAACATTTGGAAGTGTTTAGTGTTGAAGAAATAAAAGATGCAACGAAAATACGTGAGAACCAATTCTGGCCGCACATAGAATTTTCGGGCAGCGACGAAAAACCAGAAACATATCCAACCCGTGATATTTGCCCTGTGCAAGATCCGGACGTTGCCGCTGAGCTTGATGCGCAGCTCGATTTATTGATTGCGGGTTCAACAATTTATTAGTTTTCCGTTTTCACAGTTGTTGTAGTGTTTAATCAATTAATTTTTTTATCAGGTACATGTTTGGACGTCCAACAATATCGCGTTGCCTTTATTGCCAACTCAACAGAACTGTTAGTGTCATTATCTGAATTAATTCAACGTTGTCACATGCTCCCCATAGTAAGTGTTATTTGATTTTATCATATGATTCCCCTCTAATTTTAAATATTGGATAGGGCCAAACTGAGATCGGGACTGATGGAAAAACTTCGGGAATTCTTACGAATGTATGTCTAGATTGACACTCAACTTAAAAAAAGTCTTTGTTTTTAACTTTTATATTCAGTTGATAGATAGCCTTGTTGATGGAACATCTAGAAGTGGTATTGCGATTGCTGACAACTCGAGTGAAAATGTGATTGATTCTTTGAAATATGCCATCGACGACCGTGGCCTTCAAAAGTAACTATTTTTTCAGTAAAATAAGATAAATTTGGGTTAGGAAATCCGCAACTTATTATCTGCTTTAGTGTGATGTTTATCGACATGAGAGCTCGTCCTGATTGTGAGGTACAAACATTTTTCCAAGAAGATATCCGTATTTTATACGCGTCGCTGTTTGCCTCTCTTGATTCAACTCTGCCGACAGTTGGGGTTAGCAAAGCAACAACATTTGCTGTAAACGTTGGCTTGCAGGTTTTATCTACAATAAGTGTAAAGAATCGAAACAAAAAATACTAAAGATGTATCTCGTCTTAAAATCTTAGCAAAATTGTGGTGATGCGGATATTTTAAGTGCATTGTTCCGTATCCTGTTGCCTGTTGCTTATGAATTTGGACCCCAGTTTATTGTCGTGGCTGCTGATCACTCGCCATCAGGTACTTCGAACCCAAAACATTTAAATTTGTTTATGATTCGTTACAAGTTTTTAATTCATTTGTTAAAATAACTTAGGCGACGTTTCAACCGAATGTTTCGGCCAAGTTGTTCACCTTTTAACATCGTTAAGTGGAGGTCGGGTAGCCGTGATATTTGAACACGAAAAGATTCCCAACTTTTCATTGAGTGGATTACAAATTTGCGTCAAAGCGCTTTTGGGAGATCCCATACCGAGTTCAAACGAAACCCGTTATCTACTAAATGTAGAGTCAATGCTCGCAATTCGTAGCGTAATTCGAACGCAAATTCCATTTTGGAATTTTGTCAAATTCGACGTGCAGCTACCAGATGTTAATGTTCTCATTCCACCGTACATGAATGACGAGAAGGTATTGAGATACAATCCTGAGCTTCCGCAACATTAATTACATTTCATCTCCAAGTAAAAAAAAATGTAAACATATTCATTTCATAGCATTTAAATAGTATCAATATATTCATAATCAAAAAAGCAGCTTCTCGAGTTCTTGACATTCCACAAACAAACTTTCAAGTTTCGTCTTTCTGCCGCTCTCTTGTTTAACCAATCACAGCTTGTTTATTTATCCCTCGGGCACCTTCAAGCTTTGCCTAAATTTCGTCTGCCATGTCATCAGAAAATTTCTGATCACGTCAATAATACGTCTACAATGTGGTTTTTGTTTGTCTTGGCGATTATTTCATCTATAATTTTGATTTTGTGTGTGACCCTTGCAATCGGTATGTATTAAAACTTGTATTTAGCTTTAGTTTTGTTATGGTACAAACTCCACCTAACCCTAACCGCAAGTAACCGGTTTGGACAACAAACGCTAATATTTCGTACATCTATGAGCTTGTTAAGCAAAATCCACATTATTATTTGATCAAGAAACACTGTTTTACAGAACATTTTGTTTATTTACAGCTGCAGGGTTGTATTTTCTAGCTGAACTGGTTGAGGAATATACAAGTATTACTAGCAAAATTATTCGATACATGATATGGGTAAGCTTATAATGAACAGCAAATTAAAAGACTTCTGTAACCATATAATACACAATTTTATTTTCAATTACAGGCAAATGTTGTTATTCAGTTTGGACTTGGAATATTTGAGTCCTTTCCAATAAGCCTTTTACTTTGCAATGTCATTCATCAACTGTGTAATTTATCAATTTTGAAGACATTTCCTTATTTTGTTTTAACATCACCGTCATTCATCCTCAGTCTGGGTAAACAAATTATATTCAATTGTTTTTTTATGGTCATTGTAATTTCAATGGCTTTGTTCTTTACAGTATCTCTTGGACTGAACCACTATTGGGCTTTTGGGTTTTTTGGGACAAAGTACTTCCCTTTTCTTGAGGTATTTGTACACTCATCTCATTTTTCTAAATTATAATCACAAGTACTAAACAATGATTGGGTTGTTAAACTTATAGGTGTTAGGCTACTTTACCATCTCTTTGTGGATGATCCCATTTTTATTCTTTGTCAGTCTTTCTGCAAATGAATATGTGCTCCCTACAACATCAGAAAGAGGACCACTTATTAGTAAGTTGCCTTAATTTTTTTTCGCTATGAGCAACGCAACATTTTAATTAATATCTGTATTATTAGATAACGAAGATGATCTGGTCTCACACTATTTTTCAAGTAACAAGAAGAAATACGGGTTGTTATATTTTTTTCAACTACATGAAAGACTTAGCTTGGATCTCCCCGCAAAAGCAATTTTAAATACATCATGAAATGAAATATTTGTATTGATATTAATACCAGGAACAATTACACATTAGGCGCTTTGTACAAACACGAATAATAAGTTGTCATGGTTACATATTTTAGAGCCAATCATGCACACTATTGTAGGAATGTTACAATAAAAGACGAAACGGGAGAGCCTAATAAAAGAAGCGATTAAGGACTGAAATAAAAAATTGTTTTTTTTGCAAAGAAAAGATAGAGAATAAGAATAAGGATGAAATCAGAATTTCACGCAAGTTGTGAAAGCGTTGGAGGAGTTTTGGCTTTGGGCAAACTCCTGGGCATTTCACGAGATTCACTGATGTTGTTCTTTCGACTCGAGTATGAACCTAGAGAGACGAGCGTCGAAGCAATTGCTAGGCCTAAATAGACAATAAGAATTCAAAACAGTAAACAAAATGTAAACAACTGTTCAAATATTGGGAAAATAAAAATCAATAAGAATAAAATCAAATAAGTGAATTAGTACCCGACTGTCCTGGGGGTGTGTAGGGAAGGGACCCATTTGGAAGTCGGATCAAAAGAGATAGCACAGCAGCCTTCTGATCAACGCAAGGTTCTAAAGCAATCGGACTTGGACGGAACTGTAAAAAAAATACGCACGATCAGTTCAATTCATCCATATATTTATTTATTATTGGTTTCTGAGGAATGAAGGATTTACCCTGCGTCTTCGACGGACGGCATTAGAAGAAACTGCTGCTGAATGGGAAGATGAAGATGAGGGAGCTGGGGTTACGTTGTTGCACAGACTCGTTTCAATTATATGTTGATTCATGGAACCACTTTGAGTGCCCACTACTGTGACTCCTTGACTTCGATTTTCGGCTAAATTAGTATGACGATCGTTAGCACATGTAAATGAATATTTAAAAAATGACTCAATAGACTGACCTGACGTACACCTATTATTAGGGACGGGGACACGACGAGGGAAATTGGGCGGCACTTGAAGTTCCACAAGTACGTGCGAAAATGGACGAGAGGCCATTTGTTCCATCTCTACAAACAATCTCTGTCGCCTAATATAGAAAATAAGAGACGTGAAACTAAACATCTACGGCTAGGACGCTAGGTATTCGACGGTGAAATGACTTTAGCGCTTTACCTCCGATACATGTCGTATTTCTGCTTGATTTTCCACAAAATTGCGGCCATCATGAGCAGGGATATAAAGCAAGCAGAGAAGGTAATGAAAAACTGTTGCAACTCCAATTTTGGATGTTGACTGAAAGAGACCTGCAATTGTGTAAAATTTAAAAGAAATGCATCGATAGTTTCCTTTTATTTGAACTGGAATAATTAACTACCGTGATTTGAATTGGCGATCGGAAATCATAAACGTATACGTAAAACGTAGTATTCTCTTCACTGCCGAAGTGATATTCATTACGTTGAAATCTCGATTTAAATGTGGTGCAATTGTAATTGACCAATATAAACTTTTCTTCGTCGATATTATCTTCATCCACCTGAAGAGAAATGAGAAAATTATTCCGAATCCGAACAATGACACTCAATCAGGGGTTAACAACCTTGGCTGATCGAACACTGATGTTGAGCTTGGCCAAGGTAGAGCATTGTACACTGAATTCAAGATCTAGGTCAGGCTTGAGGGGCACGTTGCGGAAGTTGATCTGCTTGATGTGGCGGTCTTCTTTCTTGGACAGATTAAATGTAAATTGGAAATCTAGTTGTAAGTCGTAATAACATGTTGGCAACACTGTCCAGTTGGCCGGGGCACCAGAATTAGTATTGGCATGTGACGACACTGTTAGAAATCCAGGTGAGTAGTGATTTGCTAAATCACAGCGTTCACAATGATCCCCCACAACGCCTTTGGTGGTGCAAAAGCAACGACCTGTGAGGGGATGACATTGTGTTCCATGTCCACTGCCTTCAATTTAAAAAAAATTCGGAAACACAAATTAAAGATTTAAAATTTCAATTAACACAAATTTAAAAAAATTCAAATAGCAAAGATAATGTCATACATTGGCAAGGAGAACATGTGCCTCCGTTCACTGGATTTCCAAAGTAGCCTGAAGTACAGGTTTCACAATGTGGACCTGAAAAAATTCATTATAAACCACGTTTACACAACATCAAAACCAACAGTAAAAACAATAAGATTAACATGATTACCTTCGGTAAGATGTAAGCACGGCTGATTGCATTTCTGCGTTCCCTCAACGCACGTACTATGACCATTACATTGGCACGGTGGGCAACTAGTGAAGAACCACTGTTGACCGGGACAGACCAGATCTGTACGCAAGTTCAGTACATTTGTCACAGGACCACTGAAACCACCTGGCATGCAAGTTCCTGTTCCTCGGTTTGAACCATCATCACACCAACCGCAAGCGGGATCCTCCTACATTTTCGAGACAAAAAAAAAACGTTGAAGGTGATTTCAAATTTCAATCAAACACCTGTCAGGATTCAACCTGGCATTCGGAACAGCTACGATGTGATTTGCATGTCGTCATTTTCGTATAGACACTTGCTCCTAAGGGTACATTTCGTTGTCCAGATGAGCCCCCATCTTCAAGTTGCGGGAAGTCCAAATCTCGGCATTTGTTCTCATGTGTTGTCCATTCGGTGCAGAGACCATAAGGAAAAGAAGGAATGTAGGCGTTCTTGTCAACACAGCGATTCTGATTTGAGCACCACAAGCACGGACCCTGCCAAAACAATTCCAATAATTAATGTTTCCGTCAGCAGTTATTAAATATTTGGAAACATTTAAATACAGTACCTGTGTGCAATTTTTGCAATTGTTGCGCAAACTGCATGCTGCGTCACACACCTGATCTTCTTTAACGTCAACTTTCTCAGTACGGTTTCCCATCTAATAGTTGGCAAACATCGTGAGAATAAAAAGGAGGTAAAAAGAAACGTATCGCTTAAATATAGATGGCTTTAATATGACAAATACTTAATGGCATGCAAAATCTAGTTTAGAAACGCCATCCATTTATCTTAAATTTTTAAGGTATCTAATGAAGGTTATTCATAAAAATAAAAAAAAAAAAACTTAAAAACGAACGTCCAATTAAAATAAGGTGTTAAGAAAGATACGCAAATGACAAGATGTAACCTTGCGCACATATGAGTAGCAACGGGCGTCAGGCTCCCAATGGCAATGCGGTTCCGTATGGCAGGCCGAACAGCTGAAAAGCAAATCGGCTTAAGGAAAAGTTTCAAGCGTTTAACTTCAACACCGGATTACTATACCTATGCAAGAGCCTACAAGAGTTGGCGTCAGCCACTTGACAGTGTTCTAATGAAGGAATCGCTTTGGTATGTGTAAGACCTTCTTTACATTTGGCATACTGGCAATTATGGCCACACCAGACACAGTTAAACGTCGTATGCAAACAGGTAGGGCAACTTGAAATCGATCCACACTGTAAAGTTGAATTAATTGCATATCCTATGGCTGAGGAAGAAGAAGACCAATCAGCTTGGGAGTTTGACGAATCTGGAAACACTGAAAACATCAATTGTTCAGATAAAATGCGAAGGAAATCCACTAAAAACTAATTCTTAATAATTTTACCTAGACCTGGACATTTTTCATATCCTTCTTTGGATATACTAGCTAAAGGTTCACATTTTTTGGCCGCTTTGTTCCAAACACACTTCACACCGGGCATAGCGGTAAGACATTGCTCCTTGGTTGCAAGAGAAGTACAAATGCCAACAATATAAACTAGAACATCACTCTTCAATCGACCGTCGAAACCGCCGAATATCAACATTCCATAAGGAAGTAATGGTTGGTGGTACTCGTCGCTATCGTTCAAATCTTTAAAAAAATTGTTTATTTTCTCTGTAAAAATTTCAATTAAGAACTTCAATTACCCGAGGAAGGGCCGAATGAAGCAGCTAAATGACCGTAGCGAGACAGATCGCCACCGACGCTGGTAGCCGCTGGCTGATTTAATTTGAACCAAGTATCACACACTGTATCGTAAGCGATAAAGTCTGATGAGTAACACTTGGCACCCTAATTGACGTATGAAAAAAGCCAATTAGAAAGTTTCCAGAAAACTAGTAAAATATCGTACATTGCTAATTGCCGTTTCGTTGTGTGTGTTTCCTCCATAAACAAGCATTAGACCACCACTCATAATAGCTGAATGTAGATAACGGTAGGAACCACTCGACGGATGAACACGCCAAACTCTCAGCGCCGGATCGTACGAGTGTAGGGCGTCCGTCAAACCATACGCAGAGCTACTTTCTGATTGATAGCCGCCGTAAACGTATATGCGTTTCGTTAAAGGATCCCATACAGAACTGTGGCCGTATGATCCTTGAACCAGAGCTCCAGAACTGGAAACCACACTCCACTGACGACTATCTGTAAATTGTTGGACAAAGAAAAAACACAGAATTACAACTTATTACCAATTTTTCATAATTTTCGAAAAGACGCAACAACTTTACCTATACTGTATTCTTGCAGAATGTTGAGATATCCATATATAGGGTTATAACCAAAAATTACATACATCTTATCCTTGACCAAGACTGCAGTGTGGCCGGTAGTTGCTACCGGACCACACAATCGATGATGGCACTCTTTGTTTTTACTGGGTGCTACGAGTATCCATTCTTTTGTAGACAGGTCAAGGCTCCATAGTTGGGACGAGACGGAACCATCATGAGTAACGCCTCCATACATATATAAAACCCCCTAAAAAGCAGGAAAAATTAGCAGATTGTTTGTTTTTTTGTAATCGATATTAGGTGTGGTAGCCTATGAAATTCCCATCATCAGTCTATCCCTATTCCTTACCTCATGAATTAGAGTAGAGTGGCCGTGACGCAATGTTGGAATAAACAATCCGTTTGTTTCAACGCGGGACCAGTCGTTTCCTATTGATTCAAAATTTTAATAAATGCTTCATAAATAACCCAATTTCCCTAACAAAATAACAAACCTGATATATTAAAAGCCATAGTTAAAGGTAACTTTAGATCTAGTCCATGTCCTCCGACAACCCATAGAACGCCTTTCCAGACAGATCCACTGCTTTGAGTGCGTGCAAGACGTTCGTCACGAGTAGCGTTGAATTCCCAAACACTGGTCCAAAACCCTCTGTCTCTGGTCTGATTACAGTCAAATCCTTTTTAAAAGAAACGCAAAGGTTTATTATTTGTAATGATAGAGAAATAATAGGAAAGAAGTTCTATATTATTACCTGACCACCCTTCATCACAGACACAACTGTGAGTTTCCATATTGCAAACACCATGTTTGCTACAATTATTAGGGCAGACAGCATATTGACAGCTATGACCATAGAAATCAGCATCACAAGTGCAAGTACTTCCAATACATACACCATGGCCAGAACATCTTTTCCCCTCTTCATTGAAAGGGCATGAATTTATACTACAAGATATGAATGAAAATTATTGATTGGAAGTAAACAAAGATAAAGAAAATGAAATGTATGCAAATTAATATTTACCTATATGAAATATTAAATCCTGACATGTTATATGCTAAATCACTGTAAAAGTATAGCAGGATAGTATTTGAAGTAGAAGTTATTTGATTCAACTCTTCCACCTTGTAATTGCCATATATGGTTAGGCCACTAGAAATGTATAGAAAATAGACATTTCAACAAAAAATTTCCTTTTATGGAGAAATGAACTCATAATTTTTCACTTGACAGCCAATTATAGATAAAATTTAGAAAATATAGATGTGCTGGTTTCGATAGCTATTCCCATCTATAGTTTTTGTTATACCTGTATACTGCAAGCAGTGAGGCAAAAACAGAATCCCCATCATACACGTAGAGATGATCCCAACTACATTCTGTTGCAAATTCAATGAGCTGTAATCTACAAAGTTGAAAACCAACATTTTATATATATATAGATAATCAGTTTTCTTTTTAATTTCTGTACTTACGAAATTGTTGCATTGGGCACTGAACTTTGAACAATCCATGCACATTTTGTATCTAATGAATAATTGCCAGGTCCATCAGAAAGGAAGCCAAAAGGACGATTCAACAATATTTTCCCTCTACACTGTGGTATTTCTGCCCAAGAAGGTAGAGGTGAAGGTAAATTGAAAAGTTGTTGATCATTTTGTTCACCAAATTCCGACTCGCTGATGCAGGTTTGTGTGTGATTGTCGCACTGATAGACTTCTTCAGCATTGGAAGTTTGGGTAATAATAAGAAATCCGAGACAGACTAGATACAAGGCTGTTATACTATGTTTTCTCCGGTATTTATAAAATTCTACGGCACTGATAAAGGATGATTGCAACTCCATGTTTCATCCATTCGACTAACAACTACGAGTTTCTCAATAAACATAGAACACTCGCAGCAAAACAGTCGTGTCAGACGAGCTCTGACGTGACGTCACTTGTATATCGCCCATGGGCATGGGCACTAGGAAGACTCGGCAGCAGCCAGCACAGGCCAATCACCGGATTTTCTTCTTTTTCCTCCTTTTTTTTTAGTCCATTTCTTACACCACTGTTCTAGCACTGCCTTTTGCTTCAACAGCAAGTTTTTCCAAGGTAAAAGACAGAAATAAGTGAGCAGCGAAATGGTATTATCCCAGATGGGGTTTACCACCGCGAAGCACCAGCAGTGAAGAGATGGCGAACACACAAAAAGAGAATAATAACAGAGTGCAATGCCCTTAAATGAAAGCGATTTTCTTCTTTTTTTTTCTTAAAGTAGCACTTATTTCTTCTTCTTTCATCTTTGTCAAACGAGCTTAATTATTTTACCTGTATAATATATCAATCGAGATTCTATATAAATTCGTATTACTTAAGTGCTTTTCTGTTCTATCCCATGAATATTTCATTGTTGAATTTCGGGTTAAATAAAAAGTATTTTGTTTTTGTTTGCGAACTTTGACTAAACTTTATGTAAAAATAATATGTAAATCAATGCGCATTATTATTAGAATATCGAACGCATTGCGCATGAACAAACTATTTTTAAAAGTAATCTCATAACGACCTTAATAAAAAAAACGGGGAGGAGCTTATCCGAGATTTTTTCCACGGATGGATTAATCCTACGCAAATCTTTCAAACATTTACTGTACATTACGCGTGATTTATGCCAGAATGTCGACCAAAGACCCGACAATCTACGCAATAGCCACATTCGGGGTTTCTAGAAAAGAATTAGACGCGTTTTTTTTTTTCAAATGTAGATTGCGTCATCCTTAACTGCCGGATTTTTCTCCTTATTGTACGGTACTACTATCAGCCTAATAAATCAACATTTACGATGAAAATAAAAAATTCTAGTATTGTACGGTGTATACATCCCATTCCATAAATAAGTAGGTCGTGATTTTCTTGGAAAGAACCGTATTTGCAAAAGACGATTTGATTATCAAATATTACAGTTTACCAAAAATCAGTTAGTCAATAGCAAGGGAACTTTAAGCGGATTGCATCGTCTTTCGGCTGTGTGTTTATCCGAATTAGGCCTTTTAGGGAGTTCAAGTGCAAATACAAACATGTCTTCTATCGTCTACTCTAGACCTACATGGTCGAATTAATAGATTATATGTAGTACTACGTTGTTAGCTGAAATCAAATTCTGAGAAATGCAAAAGCGATGTTACAATAATCAAATTCAGCATTTATTTTCATCCCGCAGAAACTTTTGAGTTAATAAAAGTATAAAACCCAAAAGTAGTAAATTTTTTGTGTTGTATTAATTCAGGATCTAGTTTGAAGTTTTTTAGGCTTGAAGTTGGTTCTGATCAAATCATTGTGTCCCTCCCTAAATAGAATAGAAAAGATAATTATAATAATAAAAAAGCTAACATTCTTCCTCCAGAAAAAAGTACTTGTTTCTTGCTAATTCAATTGCCAAGAATTGCACTCGAGGTACGATCATGGAATTAGATTCACAGTATTCCTTGGCTGAGTTGAGCCGAATCAATGTTGCATAGTTGTAATCTTCTACAGTTTCCTTGTAGATTTCACAAAAGGCTCTCCAGACTTCTTTGGCATCAGCAGATTTGAGTTCATCTTCAGTAACTGAAGCCACATTAAGCTCAGGAAATGTTTCTCTGAAATGTTTGTATAGTTGATCGTCCATCTTGGTCAGTCTTAACACCTTGGGGTCCACTGAGCTCAATAACTACTAATCAATTAAAATTTAATGACATGTGCAACTCAGCAATTACAAATGAAGAAACTCAATATTTTATAGGCTTACATTGAAGTAGATTTCAGCATGTTCAAATGCTTTAATAGCCCACAATTCTTCAATCATACCCTGTCAAAAAATAACGAAATCATAAGTCAATAGTAGGAAAACAATTCAAAACAAATTTTTTTACGTCATTCACAAATTCCTCAGCGGGTCTCTCCAGCACAGAGGCTGCAGCAAGCAATCCATCAGCACCCTATAGTATTGTTTTTAAAGAAAATCTATTTATTTAAATCTTAAAAATAAAACAGCAAACAACTTACAATGTCTTTTCCAAAATTTTCCACAGCCATGACAATGAATTTGTAAACTTTTTCGTTAAGAAAGAATCGTACGAGAAGAATCACACGAGACACGATTTATAAAACATCAACTCGTGGATCAAGCAGACGAAAACCAATTTGACACTTGATGCCATCTACCAGCAGATATTGAAACAACTAAAATTGAATTGAAGTATTGAACTCTCCGTGAATGAAATTTAAAAAAAAAAAAATTAAATTAAAAAAGAAACACAAAAAATGAAACAACAAAATTTACCGTTGTTCTTTGTTCTTGTTTTGTTTTTGAGTGCAAAAGCTATTTTCAAGAACACGCGAATTGAAAATAAACAACAAAGAGTATCACGATGCTATAACTGATTACCGTGACTACTGACAAGTTAAACAGCGCTTTCAGAACACTGTATATGGATAGTTTTGTATACAAATAATTGATCATTAGTAGGAATTGTATTTTAGGAGTTCTATAGAAAACGGCGAAATTTTTCCCCGAAAATTGATCGTTTTCCTTTGAAAAGTTTGTGTTATTCACACCCTAGTTGAGCCTTGATTGTGTTACTGTTAGAGAACATTATTGTGTAAACATGTCGCATCCCACAGGAGCGGACTTCCGTTCGAAGTTGTTAAAAATACGAAATCAGTTGCTATTGTAGTGTCATAAAATTCGGACTCTCAGTCCAAAAGAAAACATGATCTCTGTAGTGAAAATTAAATGTTATGACTGTAATCATTATACCAGCAGGCCAGTGTTGATAATGGACGGAAACACAAGTAAATACAACCTTTGATAAATTCTATTGTGTTTTCATTTTAACAATGCTCCTGCTGGCACTGTTACCACACATCTGAACTGAAAACAGGAAATGATTTAATAATAGAGGTGTAATATTATTACTATCTCTTTTTTCATATACAGATCGCCTCCCAAACAAACTGGTATAGCAATCCAGACACGTTAATTATAATGAAGCCTGCTGGACGATCGAAGGATATGTATATTACGCAATTAAAAACAGATTGAAATGTACAGGTGTGAAACGATAAATAAAATTCTGATAAAAAACAGGGCGTATTTTCTTTTTTAAAAAATGGTGCCGTCGATTGACCTTAATGACAATTCAGGAAAATAAAACAGCTAACTGGAAATGACATTGAAATAATGCGATTGGATGTTGTCCAGATTTTTTGGCTTGCAAACGCATCTGACAAGATATCAGGAGACGGACAGGTTCCAATATGTTCCATCTAACAAGAGAAATTGAAAGATGGTGGCCTTTGATTTATTCTGTCTTGTTCTAGGTAAATATCAAATATCAATTTCAAGGTGTACGTGTTGTGTGTATCTGTTAACAGGTTCAATATTAATGATGGGCGTCACAGAGTCACGACGATATGTTGGAAATGCAATCAACGCACATGTGAGTTATTATATGTTATTTCTCGATAATAAAAGTGAACGAGTTGCCTTTGTAGTTGAGTAGACCAGGTGACCCACCCTTCGATCAATTTCCTTTGACAAGAAGCCAAGCAAGAAAAAAATCAAATAGCTCTCTCTAATCTCTATATATATGACTATAATGCGGATTTGTGTGCGTCTCTCAGGGCCGCTAATGTTTTTTCTTACTCTTTCGTTCGAGCGTGTAGCGAATTCATTTTGACTGCCCCATTACTAAAGTTTTGTTATATACATTTACTAAGTTGAAGACTGGCCATCAATGAACGCCAAATGCTGCTGGCCATTGAAATTTTGTTTCGATGCCTTCGGCGATTTTTCGATTGATTCAAGCTCCACAAGATATAAATAACAAAAGTTGCAGCGCGTGAAATCAATATCATTTGAGAATCCTATAAAAGGCAATTAACGGCGGGTGAGTCATTCGAATGAAAACATCAATTTAGCTGTTTTCTACTTTTGATCAAAAATACACCTTGACTCTCTCTCTCTCTCTCTCTTGTATACAGCATCGTTTTGGGAAAAAAGTGTGTCAATAGTGACTAATATTTTCTCGCCATCATCTTAGCGTCCGCCATTCTCTCTCGATATAGTCACATCTAATACAATTCGATTCAACCTTTCACCAGTCACTCCTTTTTTCTTAGATCGATCTTATCGTCCAATATATATACAATGGCAATCATGTTGAGTTTTATCAACATTTTTCTCCTTCTTCTTTGTGTACGCAATATTATTTAGATTTGGCCATTTTTCTTTTTATATCGTTGGCTATATTCTAGCGCAGCTTGATCAAATTATTCCAAAGAATATAGAATACGTTTCAGAAACTACCGACATCAGCAACATTTTTTTGTTTTCCTAGAAAACTTATTGCAAGCGTTGCAAAGAGTGTCCAATATATTTAACCAGGGCACTCCCACCATTTATTTAAAAAAAAATAAAAATAAAAGAAACAAAGAAAAACAATATAAGAAGAAGAAGAGACATCAATTTATTCCCCCCCCCCTTTGGCTGGTTTTATCATATTATTTTTGTGAAACGTCATCATTTCTTTTACTGGTGAGTATATATTTATAAGGAAAAAGACCAAAATAAATTTTTTCTATTTTTTTTTTCAAAAAAAAGTCGAAAGCGTGTGTAGATGTTATTTAAGGTCTCGTAACGTTTATAGCATCGACTGAAAATTCACCTCAAGCGCGCACACACACATGTCATGCTTTCCCTTTTTCATCAAAATTCATTTTTTTTTTCAGTTTTTAAATTTTCGCGCTAGCGTTGAAAATAATAATGATAATAATTGATTTATCTGATTGACCTGAAAAAAAAAAAATAGTTTAAACGCCCTACTTTTCTTCTTCATCTTTTAATATACATAAAAAATAATATTTTTAATAATTATTTTACGAACGCGCTCTGTTAAATGGCGACTGGTTTATATTTCCAGCTAGAGGCTGTGAATTATTTTTTTTTTCGGTGATTAAAATATATGAAAAAAAAAAGACGAGCGCATGCGTCCAACTAACTATTGATTAGTCCATATATACCGGTCATAACACCGTCGACTGGGATTTCCTGCGGCTCTTGACTTTTCGCCCGCACGCTCCTTGATTGTTTGCGATAGTTTGGATTCTTTCCAAAAACTATTTATCGTCTTCTTTTCTCCTTATTATTATTATTATTATTTTCCCCTTTCTTGATGGTTTTTTTTTTTTTTTTTTTTCAATCCCCTATTTTCGTTTTGCCACATTCCCGGACATTCCTTTTTGTTTTTGCCCGCATGAATCACGACGAACGTAATTAGATAACAAGCTCTTGAAAGTATCATCGAATCAGATCTCTCTTTTTTTGATTTTCGCCAATTAACTAATTGATAAGATGAAATTATTGACTTCAATGCCAATGAGATTAGATTTTGGTTTTGTTTTGTTACCGATGCGCCAATGCTGATGTCATTGCACAATCTCTTTTAATGATTATCCAGGGGGGGGGGGGACGTTCCTTGGTTACTTACACAACCAAAAAAAAAAGAGATTCATTAAGTTAGCGCAATCACGTGAAGAAGGTAATTGGAGCGTCGCATCACATACACACACACACACAGTGTAGTATATTTGCGTGCTGGACTATTTATAACAAACGAAAAACTACTAGTAGTATATTAGACGATGAGATCTTAATAATGTTCGTTACGGTTCGTCTTGTTGGCACTTGAACGACTTCTTTTGACTGTCCCTGCTAGAGACGTGATTGAGGTCGAATCGGACGATTGATCAGACAGTAATTGATTTGTCTTTCATATTATCTTTATTCTTTTTTTCTCTCTATCAATAGAATCAGAAAATGGACGGACGAGAATGAGCTTTTTACCTAATTGAACGACGGAAAAAGATGTCGATTGATGTGATGCGCACATTTTTATTTTGAACATTTCGTCCCGCACGCTTCTATCTAGTCAAATATAGAAGAAGAAAAAAATCGGCCCAGCTTTTTTGATCGGTCGTGACGCAATAACGTAACGGCGTTGCACGAACAATTCATCGCATCTCTAAAAGAAATATAAATGACCAGCGGCAAAAACGACTTTCTGATTCCCTTACGTAGATATATCTAAATACTTTTCTTTGGCCACATTTTTCATCCGCAAATGCAGCTGCTGGCCCGATACAATAATTGATATGCATCTCTCATTTCTCCGTTTAGTCTATCAAATATTCACACAATGAAAGAAAGTCTCGAAATTCCACCATTTAAACCTTAAATGTTAAAGAAAAAATTACCTCCCAAAGATCAAGGTTATATATAATTACACCCCCATTTACATATGAAAACATGTGATATTATGTGAAATGAGTTTTGTGTGTGGCGCTTTGAGCGTTTTTTTTCTTTTAAAAAAAAAAAAAAAAATTCAAATGACGCAATGCGTTTTTAAGAGCTGCTGGTTGGGTGGTCTCAACAACCGGCGTTTGTGTGTATATAGTTGTTTACCTTTTTATCTCGTCTGTGGTCTTTTTTTCTTCGGCTATTTTTTTCTTTTTCTGTCGATGATGACGTCACGGAATTAATGGAATTTTTTTTCCGACTTGTTGGTCGAGCGATGAAACGGAGAGCAACAGACGAAAGATTTATCTATTTTCTTAAAAATGTAGAGCAAAAGAGGCGTCACCAGTAGTCAACGATGAGATGTCGTGCCAAAATCGTCATCTAGTAAGAAAAATTTTAAAAAAAAAGTCGGCATGAAAATTTAGGAGAAAAAAAGAGAGTCATCGCCAAAGGGGCTCGTTCTTTTGAACGGAGACGACTATCTCTCTTTCTGCTGTGATTGTACTACAACCGAAAAGTCACACAGGTTCTCCGCATATGTATGCGAAACATTTTTTTTTTTTTTCGTTCCCATCGTCTGGCCAGCTAATGACACGCAATCCCGAGGCGTCGCACACTCTTCTGTTGTTTATAATAATTCACTTTTTTATAGGCCAACCTGTAGTCCGGCAGTTCCCTACTACTCTTTATTGATGACATTTCTGAATGTTTAGAAATACATAAGAGAACAACATGGCCATCCCGTAGTACCAGTCAAACCGTTCAAATAATGACAACATTTCCTTTTATCGCATTCATCTGATAAAGAGCCAATACAACTATATACGAACACACAGTTCACCAGCAGCAGCAGCAGGTAGATTACAATTTGTATTTTATATTTTTTGTTTTTTTTTGGTTTGGTGATGGATTCATTTCTTTGACGATTATTCGTCTCACGTATATATATTTGAATTCTTGACAAATTTTGTTTTCAAAACAAAATTTCATATAAAAAGGACAAGCCGGATGTTGCGATAAATTGGCACGCACCGTTTCTAGCGCGATTCGTCGCTATATAAAGTCTTAATAAATTATATATAGCGCAGCCAATAATCATATGTAAAATGAAATCCAATGTTCTTGGAGAGAGAGAAACCGTTCAAGAACTTGAAACTAAACGGGCGACGACAAAAAGGCTACACACACACACACACACACGTAGCCACCTTATATCTGTGTGTGTTTTCTGTTCTCTTCTTTTGCTGCTGCTGCTGCTGTGCAACTCGAGGAGAAAAGTGGGCCAGTCAATAGCCGAAGGCTCTAATTATAGACACTCGTATATTTCTACGAGACTTTTTTTTTTGTTTTTTTTTTAAATAAAAAAAAAAAGATTCTTTTATTTTTTTTTTTCGCTTGTACAGTAGAGTATAGTAGTACATATTCTACTACAGTTCTATGTTGTGGCTTTCTCTCCATCTCAAGAAAAGGGGATCACGTGATATTCGCTTGGTGCTGATGGGATTACCGGATAACAATTTGCGCAATTGGACTGGTAGGATATACACGGGAAAAAAGGGGAAAAAACAAAATAGCAGCTCTCATCGTCTCCAATTAACATATTATATACGAATATATATAAGAATCTCCAAGTATAACCAGCTGGTTGTCTCTGTGATGATCACAGACGAGCGGACATGTTCATCTGTCAGCCTCTTTAAAACGCCTGATGTCCGTGGCGATTATCCGTTAACCAACTACACCAGCACACAGCACAGTGTAATGTAACAAACAAACAAACACAGAGAGAGAGAGAGAGAGAGAGAGTTTTTTTATTTTTTTTTTTTGACATGCTCAACCTATTTCTTCTTGCGTCGTCCATGTCTAGCCAAAATAATAATTTAATAAAAACAAAAAGATTTCAAATAAATTTCTAGTATACTACTACGACATGTAGTAACATATTATGTAGTTGAATAACACAACAGTTCTCCAGTTTCCGGACCATGATTGTTATTACAGTCCAAAAGAGTAACATTGTACACAAAATGTCTTGTCTCTTTTTTATGTTCAACTGTCAACATGAGAGCTGTGCATAGTGTACAAGTGGGCAAAAACCAAAAAAAAATAATTTTCCATGAGATTTTCAGTTCCTTATTCAGTTAAAAATGTACATCAAACCAATAAACGAAAGAAAGAATGACTAGATAGTATAGTTATAGCTGAACTGAACTGGGAAAGGTGTGCTGTGTTGTTCCGTTTCTCGTTCTATTCGTCCAGCAGCCAATTCAACACACAGTATAAAGAGAAAGCTGCGCTTGGTGGTTCAGCAGTCTCTCTCTCTCTCTTACGACACTCACGACCAGAAGAGAGAGAGACGAGAGAAGTACGAGAGAGATATACAAACCGTGCAGCTGAGTTTGGTGGTGGCTCAGAAAGCGCCGAGCTGGCGTCCTGAATACAACGCCGCGACAGCTCCCCATGTCCCAGCCGTAGTGTGTGTGTCTGTTATTCCTTTTGAAAATATATAGCCAACGCCCCTATTTGGTGGTATCTGTGTGTGTGTCTTGTCCGTGTGTGTTGTTGTTGTGTGTTCGTTTCATCCTCGTACTACACATAATATAAAGTGAAAGTGCTGCGCCGACAATCTTTTATTTATTTATTTCTCTCTCTCTCTGTGCGGTTGCTGCGGTTGCTCTCGAATCTTCTAAATTGATCTGAAATTTAAAAAAAAAAAGAGTGAATTTTTTTTCCGTTAGAATATGAGTGCTGTTTTTGTCGGTTGTTATTCCTTTCAAATGGTGTTTTTACTGGCCGAGACTCCTCCCCATCAACGACGTCGATATCAACCGCGTTGAAAGCCCTGGACAGCTAATGAAATGGTGTTCATCCATCATTTGCATCGTTGCTGATGGTGAGAACGAGAAAAAATAAGATCCAACTTAAATATTTATTACTAGTTTTGTTGTTGTTGTTGTGGCTTTGTTATATAACTTGTTGCGATGTGTATAACATTTCTCGTCATCAATTTCACGCCTTGTCAATTGGCTGACACCGGCCCCATGTTTTATATGTTAATCAGTTTGAGAGCGGCTTCGTTTGGAGCGCATCGATATACGTCTTCTTTCCTCTTCTATTTGATAGATATCCGCTTGTGCTTTGTGCTATGAATGAATATTATCGTGTAACACTATATATAGATATACTCGTTGATTCATCTTCTAACCAGATGTGCGAATAGCAAACCAATCGGATATCTCTATTACCATATTCAACTTATTGTGAAACGTGAAACTTTGTAATCAGTTTTTTTGTTTTTTGTTTTTTTTTTTTTCCCAAGCTGCTCAATTCATTTTGTCTTCTTATCCTGTTATTGTTGTATACTAGAAAGACGGAAACGTGATCGTGCTGACCATTTTTGTGACTTGGTGTTTTTAATATCTACCCACACAGCGCAGAAAGAAACTATGGTGTGACGAACAATCAGAGGAAATGATAAATTATTACGTTTTCCATCATTCAAAGATGACGTCATCCAAGAGGAGAATCAGTTTGACTTGTTCGTCTTTGTGTTTATGTGTTTGTACGTTCATCATCTTGTTGGCGGTGCCTTCAACAGCAGTCGCCGGTGATGAAATAACAAACAGTGAAATAATAACAACAACAACAACGTCGACGACGACTATTCAATCGACATTATTATCGTCAGAGAATGTCACCGATCGTCATATGCGTCCAGTTGTCCAGTGTCCAGTGGATTGCGTGTGCAAAAACAGCGAAACCGTCGACTGCCGTGGCGCCGGCATTCGAAATGTCACCCATTTCTTGTTATCATCCAATCAACACGTCATCAAATTGTAAGTCTATCTCTATCTCATTCTGTTTCTATTTTTAGAAGGAGAAAACGAGTCAAGATTTATCGGTCACTTATAGGGCTGTGGCCCGGTTCATGTTTTCAGCCCGTTTTCGACCCGAAAGAAAGCAAGCGAAAATCTTCGCGGCTTTTCTCCTTTGTACATCCATATCCTTAAAACGCACATTTTTTTGCTACGAAAACAAAAGCGATAACGAAGGGTAAGATACACACAGGAGAAAACCCGCGGAGATTTTCGCTTGCTTTATTTCCACAACCCGTTTAGCCCGAAATGTGAACCGGGCCACAGCGCTAGTCACTTAACGTAGACGAAAGGCTCACGAGAAATATCCGCACGATTGGCAACGTTGTCATGCAAACCGCCCCTTTGAAAAGTTGATTAAAAACACTGTAATAATAACAACATTTCTTCCACACCAAAAAAGTCTGGCGGCGTGTATTTATAGAGATATACATAGAAGAATGCGCTCTGCTCGAAATGTGTGTGTCTCTCTCTACCGTCTAGATATAATAGCAGATAATATAAACAAGCAATTCAACTAAAAGCTGAGAGAGATCTCCCTTTATTTTTTCTCTTTCGAAAAATAGCAAAAAAGTGAAGGAAGAAGAAGTAGAAGAAGAAGAAGAAAAACGCGTTAAGGAAAATGGATGTCTGGAGCGCTTTTAATGTTGAAACTTGGCAGATTTATGGTATACAACATGGACGTCGTCTATATAAGATATGGGGATAGATAGAAAATTGCCCATAGATTATCCACCCGCAAAAGTGTACATGACAGGGCCAGAAAGAAGAGCGCTAGAGTAGAGAGTCATATTATATATGGTATGCTGATTCAAGCGATCTGATTTCAGCGTCCTATTTAGTCGTCGTCGATAGTTCACATTATGACGATATGAACAAAAAGTGATATATTATGCCACACCAATTTTCCCCTAATAGACAACAAAAACAACAATTGGGCAGTTTATATAATCGTAGGCCTAGTTGATTTCAATTGAACTATAGCCTCTGACTATATTTATTGAGTTATCTGAGATGACTTGATTGGATCATCAAACAGCTGTATATCGTCAAACATGAAGAATTTCCAAAATATTTGTATCTTAAAATCTTTTTTTGGGGAGGGGTTGGGTGGGCGTTGAATGATCATAAAGAATAAAAAAAGAGAAGCTCCTCGCAGACAAACGGCGTTGATTATTAAATCGTAAATTCTCCTTTTATTCGGAGTGGTGGCGGCGGTCATCTCTCAGAATGGACACAACCATAACACACAATTCCAAGCACTTCTTTTTTTCTTTTTCATATCTGCGGTCGTCTATAATAAAAGAAGATATGAGTTCAGAGCTCATTTAATAGCCGCTCGACGAAGACTAAAAATAGAGGAAATCTATTTTTCCCCTTTATGTACGTATAAATCTGTTTATGTTACTCAACAAAATGACGGATCGGATTCACGGAAAAAAAATAATCAAATCGAATATTTTTTGTTTTTTTGTTTTTGTTGATTGATCGCCCTTGAAGTCCTTGCGGCTGATACGGTGTTATGACCTTGTTTATTATTATCGAACAGCAACAACAACAAGGGGTAGCCCTGTATGTATATAAATTTATAAGTGATTCGTCGCTATATAAGGAGCGATCCTTTGCCGCAAACGAAAATATTATGAATGGACGATTGTGAATGATTGATAACTATTTTCTTTTATTCTCTCGATGGCCAGTTTCAACCCTGTCTATAACAAGTCACTGAAAACAAAAGTTATTGTCCATTTTTTGAAACGAGAATTTCACCGTCTTCTTCTTTTCCTTTTTCTTGATTTGTTTGAATTTTTCTTTGATGGTGGCGGAGGGCTCTTCTCGCAAACCCATCAATCATTGGCGCAACAGCCAAAGTATAGATCCCGCGCCGATTATATATAGCCAAAAAGTCCAAAACTGGTCGTCGACTGTCTTAAAAAAATAAAAATGGAAGTATACGCGCTAAGATGGGAGGAGCTTGAACAATAGCGAGGCCCCTATTGTCTACTAGAATGTAGGTAGTGAAATTGTTGATGTCTCTGACACAGTTGGCAAGACTGCAGGCAAGTCATGTATATACAAACAGACGACGAACTCTATAGAGTAGAACTAGAGAGAGAAGTAAGGGGCTATCTCTCTGATGCATACAAAGTCTTGATTTTTTTGGAATAAAAAAAAAAAGTTTTTTGCAGCTTCTTTTATATATAACAATCGTCTTGGATTTGAAGTCGTCGACACAAAGGCAGCGCAGCAAAAGTCGCTGCTGCTGTTGAGAGTACTACGTATAGTACGATCTCATTTCTTTCTTTGACTCGCTCGGCCGTTGTAATGAAACGTGACGACAAGGTTACGACTGTTTTCCAGCGCTCTATGGCTCTTTCTCTCTACTGTGCTCTGTGCTCTGTGTGTGGCGAAATATTTATGTATTTATATAATAATATAAAAATATAAAAAGATTCTTCCACTTTCTCTTTTCTACGTCCCGGAGCACTTTTTTTTATATTTTATAGTAACCTCCCCCATCATATCTCTCTTCTCTTTTGGTCGTCGTCTGTGCTATAGAGAACCAAGCGAAAATTTCTATATTACACGCTCGGCTGCGACAACTTCTTATTTTCACTTCCTAACCAACGGAGCGGATACATTGCAAAATTAGGCGAACGGCACACACAGCACAGCGTCTCTCTTTCTTTTTAGTTTATTTTTTTTTTCCCCTCTTGTAAAAGGAAACGCGGCCAAATAAGTCAGTCGGGTTTATATATTCAACGGAGGCAGCGTAGCGCTCATTTTCATATGCAACACATTTCTCTATGGGAATCTTTGGCTGTGGCCAGCATAGTTTCGATGACAGGTCAAAAATATCAAGTTGAACCATCTCTCCACAGCTCAACGGTCACTGTCCATTTTAGGTGCGGGGAAAAATTCTTATGAAAATTTTGTCTTTTTTTTTTTTTTTTTCAAATGAATTTGATAGAAATTAACGAGACGCTGTTTATCGATAACGTTGAACAATGTACCCCAATAGTTGTTCAATCCTAAACCGATCTAAATCATTATTTTCGCGTGTATACTATGCAGGTATTTTCACGGACGATTGAATTGCAAAAATTGACATTTAACCTCGACAGAAAGATTTGAAAAATTAAAAATAGAGAACTGGTTTCTCTCTTCAAAGGGGCTCAACACGAAGATCCCAGCAGCTTATAAAGTCTCTCCCGATGATTATTCCGTTTTTTATTCAGAGAAACGGCTCAACAGCCGCTCTGAAAGGAAGACAAGAAAGAAAAAAGGGAATCTAATAATTCCTTCTTTCTTTCTGTTTTGTTGTTGCAACTGGTATACACACAGTTTGGGGGGGGGGATCGAGATATATATTTCCATGGCTGTTGGGGATAAATGTGGCAGACGAAACGGGACGACTGTACGCGCGATGTTAGACACAACATTTGGTGCCTTTTTTGTTCCGGCGAGAGAGACACTCGACGTGAAAATGGATGTCTCTTTGTCAGTCTCGTCTCCGATTCTATTACTCACGGACGATATAAGATTATTGTTTTCTCTCGTCTTGCGTGAGTCCCGTTCACTTCTTTACACACAACAACAACAGCAACAACAACAACAAAACCTTTTTTTTTTTTTTTTTAACAAAATCCTTTCAGCTTTTAATGGGGGGGAAGAAGAAAAATCTAAGAATCGGTGACAACTTTTTTTTTCTGACACACTTTCCTTTTTGTACTGTACGTTGCTGCTGCTCCACAAAACATTAATCATTGTTTAAAAAAGATAAAAGATAGATTATATAAAATGTTACCATGTAAAAATCTCCCTCCCCCCTTATTTTGTGTGTGCTGCGGAGACGATATGACGTCAGCGAATGGGCCTGCCCCTTTTTTGCCCGCTGTCCTTATAGTACATACTCTGGAAGCAATAAATCTACGACACGAAAAGACGAGACCGGACGACCCAGTCTCCTCCCATCCATCCCCCCCCCCCTATATGTAGGTACTTTTTCTTCTTGGCTCACAATGGCCCAAACTGCAGCATGCAGCGCACCATAAAAAAGACGGCCATCTCTTCTTTTTCTGTTGCTAACACAGCAGACAGCAGCTCGCGTGTGTGTGTGTGTCTTCCACCATGGACAAATTGAATTGAACTTGCTCTTCCTCTTGTAGAAAATTTTGATTCGATTTGAATTTGGCGCGCATAAGTGATTCAAATTGAATATAATCTAGCGCCTTTTTTCTTCTTACTTATTCCTGAGACGCTATATACGAAAAAGTAAACAAACGTGTGACGCAATTTCAAAGTAAAAAAAAAAAGAAGGAAATGGAGGATATCGGGTTTTAATAAAAAAAAACAAAAAAAAAAACTAAATGGTTTTTTTATACAATTTAGAAGAAGAAAAACAGCGGAATAGAACGGGACGATCTCCATGACGATCATTTTTCCCATTTTTTCCAAAAGTTTAGGGTATTTTACAATTCAGGAAATGCTATATAGACTCCGATGTTTGGATTGCTTCCAACCATCGACATTTTTCTGGCGCTACATACAATCACACACACGCACAGTTCACAGAGAGCGCTCTATAGAAATGTTTCCTCCCTTCCGCATACATAATTATAACGTCACAAGAGCTCAAACGTACAACACTCGTAAGAAAATTTTGGTAGTAGTACAAAGTTGTTGTTGTTGTTGAGTAGAGAACATTTTTGTTGTTGTGTTATAGATAAATCGAGAGAGAGAATACGTGTATGTTTATTTGGCGGCGTTGGCGGTGGCGCCTTGAAGTATATCACAATATCACTCCACTTATATAAGGAACTGTAGAATCGCAGGAGAAACTTGACGTTCGACTTAATGCATCACACACATCTGAGATAGTTTGAAAAAAAAAAGTCGACTCTATCCTCTATCTGCCCTTTTCTTCCATATAAACGATGTTTTCCGGCTATATTTTACAGCCCTCCCCCATTCTCCGCCCGGCTTCCTTGTGTGTTGGCTATTTGGCCGACATCCAGTCCGTCGTATCTTTTCCTCTCTCCAAACGAAAAAATATATTTATTTATTTCTTGTCTTCTTTCCTTTGTGTGTTTGAGTATTTGCCTTTTTGAGACAAAACTCGATTCATTTCTAAAGAACACCGGTGAGCGTTTACTTCAAAAGGACGTCCAGTGACGAGATGATATCGGGTTTTTTCTTCTAGCGATTTGGCCAGATGAAACAATGTCAGATACATAACATTCAAGTGGATTACATCTGTTATACGCCGAAGCTTAAGGTCAACAGGAGGAATCAAAGCGTCAAGAAGCTTAGTTGCAAAGTTGTGCTGACTTTGCAGGTCGTTCAATCTTCTCGCCTAGCCGCGTATATATATTTACTGCCAAACGGTTGCTGCCGATCGTTTTTTTTTTCAAGTCTATTGTATCGATTTTACAAGAGTCAAGTGCACCTTCATCTGTGTATATTGTACAAGACAATTTGAAATATATATTTCTGGATGATGATATTATTAAATGAATCCAAATTGAGGAACATTGCGAGCAATACATTCCCTTGAGATTTTTTTTTTTTTGTTGTTGATTTCGAGTTTTGATTGGCGCATCGCTAGACGTTCCCGTTTGTCTCCCAGGAGCTCCTCTAACTCTTTAGACTCCTTGGAGGAATGAAGGAGGCGATATATGACACCCAGACGTCGTTTTTCAGACGAGAAGGAGGAGGAAATGTGAGCGGGGACAGAACTGCTTGTTTTTGGGGGCTGCTGCTGCTGCTGCTGCCTGGGTGGCTTATCTCATTCGTTCTCATTCTCTCTCGCCCAACATTTTCGGGCCGATCCTTTTTTGAGATATTCGCACGCCGGCCTCATCTATTTATTTAGATAATATGTAACCGCATTTAGAAAATTCCCTTTCTATTCTTATGCGTGTGTGTGTCCAGGGACGGCGTATATACTCAAAGCTGCTCTTGTTTCTCATATATCTCATCTCATCTATTTTCTCTGATGGGACTTGCGCTCATCGCTCATTACGACAGCTAACGATCTATATAGACATCGTAGAAATTCAACTGATAATAATAACTAACACAAAAAAAAAACATCGCACAAAAGAAAAGGGGTGGGGGCCATTAAGTGATGATGAATTACTAACTTCTGGGCTCTATTATTTGTTGACTCAATAACTCACTCATCTGTTAAGATTCTTAAGTGCAATCCATGTTTGTCTATATAACATATAGACACTATACAGCCCGAAGCGATGCTATATGAGAAGCAACAGCAGCTAACAACATGTAACACACCCAGGGACGAAAAGAGAGAGAGAACGCCCACATACCACGGTCAACTAGGTCATTGTTAAAAAAGAAAACTTAAAAAAAAAAAGAGTATATACTAGCAGCTAATAAGGCGAAAAGAGAAAGATAAAAACCAGTTGCGGATTGTTGATTATTACGCAATTGTCTCTCACTGAAACATTCAGAGCAGCAACTACATGTCACACATCCGCTGCCTGGCCAATGTTGAATTCTTTTTTCTATAGTATAGTACGTACAGTAATCTTCTCAAAAAAATTGTATTTATTATTCGTGTAGGTACACATATTGGGTGACATATTGCTCGTCGAATGCACTTCACTCTCCAACACCATTTGTACGTTTTGTGGTGGGTGGGCGGGTTGAACGGAGCGTGACAAAAGTTTCTTGAAGGTCTTACAATCGTCGTTCGTGATTCTTATTGACAATGTTGCTCAGTCGCGCGCATAGAAACCGCACCGCCAAACACGCAACACTTTCCGTTTTCAACTTCTTATACACTTTTATTATTTTCTAGAGAAATTCGATACTACGCGACCGACACCGAAAAAGCAATAATTAGACGACGTCATTTCGAATTGCGTCACTAAATGCTCTCATAGCTTATTGTCAAATTTAAAATTCTAAATAAATTGTTTTGTTTTTTGTTTTTTTTTTATAAACAAATGGATCACTTTTCTCCCCAGCAAAAAGGTCATCGCTTTCTAAAAAGCCGTTGGTTGTTTTTTTGCACTGCAAATTTGACCAAACGCGTTAAAAGGTTAAGAGAACGTTTATATTACCAAATTGGGCGGCAAAGAATTCCAATCATTTATCCATCAATCCCGACGACCGTTCTCCTGAAAATGGATGAACGATGAGAGTTATCAACCCCATTGACAATCCAGCAGCAGTCCGTCCTTGTTTATGTGATTCGATAGCTACATATGGCTTGGCTCCTGCTGATGGTATTTAATAAATGTTCCATTACCATATGTATACATAACTGAAAGTTGAGAATTCCACATCTCACAAACGTATTGCTCTTTGTATGTATTTAGGAGATCTAAAAGTAGGTAGCTACTCTATTTCTATACAAATCTCACGGCTTTCCACTACTACCAGCACCTTCTATGTCGATCGATTGTTTGTTGGCAGTCCGTGAAAGGCAAAACGAAAAGAAATCGGCTGCCTGTTATTCTTATAATAGAGTACTATATAGCTAGTCGTATTATATATAAATATATAGGCAAAGTAAGACGATGAATTAACCTGTCAGGACACACAGAGTTTCTTTATTATTTTTCCACTCGTTTGGATGATGATGCCAAAAAAGAAGAAGAACATCTCCGATGGGTCTTTTCTTATCCGTTTATATATTTCCTGCTACTATATTGTATACCTATACACTTCTTTGTTCTGCTGCTGCTACTACTGAAGAAGAAGAAGAATCTTTTTTCTTCTTAGCAAAGTTGTTCGATCTTTCTTTCTCGTCAATATTTTTTCCCCCCTTGTTTTCTTTTTGTTCTTTTCTTCTATATAGTCTGGCGATTTATCTTATCACGCTGATATGTCGATACCGGAATACAAATCGAGTTGCTTATCCGACTGTATAAACTATCCATAAAATTGGGTGGAATCCTTCGTTTTTTTTTTTTTTCGTTGGCCAAAATAAAATACACATATCAAACGGGGCTGGGGCAATATCTTGTTGATATACCAATTTATTCCCTCACTTTGATGTATTTACATTTGACTATTCTAAAATTACCAAAATATGTATATATTTTGGGTTTATTTTTTGGTGCTGTTGGGGGTTGTTGTTGTTCCTTTGGCGTCTATAATAACACGACTCTTGAAAGAAACTGATAAAATTAACGACTTCCGCTCCGCTTTACATAATAATATCGTGCCAGACACATTTCGCTACACTTTTTTTTTTTTTCCCATTTTCTGTGGAGTTTACTAAGAAAAAGTCTCTTCTCCTTTTAGCTAATGCGTGTCTAGACTCATATAGGAAATCATGTACTACAGTCGACGACCTAAATATAACAGCCCCTTCACGGGTTTTCCTCTCTATATTTTGATAATGCCCAGGAGGAGGACCAAAACTTAATTGAAAAGAAAATATATAATAAGAAAGTTCTGTACGGCTGCTGCTGCTGCTGCTGCTGCTCAGATGATGAATACCAAATAGGTTTAGATTTAAAAACAATAAACAATGTAGCCAATTATGCACACAGCTAATCCTCTTATTCTCTATACTCTCATTCCTCCTTCTTTCCCCGTCATAATGATAATAATAATACAGTTGCCGGCGCGACCGTCTAAAAAAGTGCCAAAACGCGGACGCGACTGCTGGCCTCTTTTTCTTGACTGTCATTCATCCGCCACCCGTCGCGGTTGGTCCCCTCTCTATATACTCCCGAAAAAAGATATCGCAACCATTTTGTTCTGCGCTGGCTCTGCTTAATAGACTCTCTCTCTCTCTCTTTCTTTTCTCCGGCATGGCGCACGTTACGATGGCATCAAGCCAACAACAATATTGCGCATTTTTCTTTTACACTTATAGCGCAGCGCATAGAGTTCTCCAAAAAGGTTTTTCCCGCTCTCCGTGATGGCAACAAAAAATCAGGACCAAGTTATAATACACTGTCCTGTTTTTAAAAAGTTTATATAAACACAAATAAGAAATTCTTATTCTCTTTCCAGCATTCAAATGAATTATATTTATATACGTCTAAATGGAATTGATTGCGTCTGTTTTACGGTCACTGTCACATTTTGTTATGCCGACGTCATGTGATTGCATCAATTAACAAAAAACGCGTCGTCCGTTGGATTTTTTCTAGGGAAAGGCCAAGGTCTCTGTATACAAGCACGTGAGACTCGTCTAATATAACATTTTACCTCGAACTGCGGCCGCGAGAAAGTTTTCAAAAGAAAATGATGTGCCCCAAATCTGAAATCGAGAAAATAAAAAAGACAAAACAACAAACGGCCGGATCCTTTTGTCTCTAGTTTTTCTTTCAACAATATTCAAATGAGATAAATATTCAACTGTGTGTCTGATATGAAATATCTTCGTCCGAGATATTTCGTATACATTCGTACTATACCCGTAAAAGGGACAACGATAAATCTAATGGCTTATACACCGCGCCGGCTCTTTTCAAAGATATGTTTATTGTTTATTTTTGTTGTTTTTTTCTGGCTAATTGCGCAATAGTGACGCAAACTTTGGTATATAATATACAATATAGACGACGATATATTTGCATAATGTGTTGCGGTTAGACGTAAATATAATCGATTCACTGTGTGTGTGAAAAGTTAATAATTTGTTTTTTTCTTTTTAAGGGACCTCAGCCACACTGACGTTACCAAAATCGGACCCATGGCTTTCCAACCCATGACCTATCTAGAAGATTTGTAAGTTTTCCTGCACATGTTTGTCGTTTAATTGACGATATTTTTTAAATATTCATTTTTTTTTGTTTTAAAAATCCAATCAGGAATCTAGCGGGAAATAATTTGAACGATATCGACATCGATGCCTTTCACCATCCTCGGCTCAAAACCCTGTAAGTTTATATGCAATTATTTGAGTGAACAATAATTAACCCTATAAATGTCGTAGTGTGTAGACAAAAATCATCTCGAATTCAATCAAATAAAAAAAGGGGTTGCATGCATTTCAAAATTAAAACCAATAAGTTGGCTCCTATTTTTCTATAAGCACTGTTGCTGAATGTGTCCCTTTTCCAGGTCACTACAGAAAACTAACATCAAATCCGTTCCTACGAGCTTGTTTTCACATCTTCCTAGTCTTCAGTCCATGTAAGTAGCCTATAACTACTTATATGTATACATACTATATAGCCTTGTTTTTGTTTTTTTCACGGCGAAATGCATTATCAACGAGTAGCATTTCCATTCTTTTTTTTCTGGGGGTTTTCGCATGTATAGACATAGAGTTCCTTATATATTATATGCCAAGTCGCCCAATCATTGCAAACAGCCAAAAAAAAAAAAAAAACGAGCGCCAAAATCGTTTTCTTCTTATTTCCATTTACGATCAGCAAAGTTGTTATTTCCACTTGAACAACTCTCTTTTCTATATTATCCCTTTGTGTGCTGCTGCTGCCGATCTATTTGCATATTACCCAGTTCAGTCGTCATCATCTTTTCTATTCTTTTCTTATAATTTTATTTGCAATCATTTAATGACCTTAACTTGATTTTTCTTGTGTGAATTTAAACAGAAAACAACCATCCACCCAGACCCAATTGCGACTTTAAATTGAATATATATTTATTTTTTTTTTGTGTAATATTAACCATCGAAAAAATGTTTCATTTTGTTTTGACACACACCGACACACGGGCAGACGTTTGGACAGCAACGACATCAGCCAACTGGATCCTCTTGTGTTTACGGGTTTGACGTCTCTCCGACAATTGCGTCTTGATGTCAATCGACTGAGTTCCGTACCCCACGAGGCCCTATCTCACGTTACTACCCTTGAAGTTTTGTAAGTTGTCATTGCATTGGCATAGACGTGGGTTGTAAAAACCATACCTAGATACTATCTGAAACTACCATTTTTGATACCACATACATATCAGACTAATGTGAAATTGCCTCTATTTGACAGGAATTTGAGCTACAACAAAATCAAGGCTATTCCGTCGGCAGCTTTTCGTAATCTCACCTTCTTAACCGTTTTGTAAGTATCAAACCTTTCAAAAAAAATGTATTTAGTTTTTTTGTTCGCTTTTATACACTATGTATTATGTTATGGTGCGATAAAAGAGACGAACGTCGCGCAGCACTTAGCAAATAGATTCTTTTAAATAGTGGATACACACACACCGCAGTATTTGCGATTGCCCAGCCGCAATTTTCTATCTGTTTTTCTATTAACCACCAAAAATGGGAAAATAGAAAGACTTTTTGAATTCATGCAGCAATGCCACAGGCCATTTAATACAACACATATACGGACTGTTTACCCTAAAGCAATATGATTCCCCTTTTTTTAGTGTGTGTAAGTTTCTTCAATACTCACGTAAAGTCACAAGCCGCATCACGAAAAACAAAAAAAGAAATAAAGTGTTTGTGCACGAGATTATTGATAAAACACATCGATTTTCTTTTCTCTCTCTCTGTGGGAAAAAAACGGGGATTTAAAGTCACTTAATAAGAACAAACAAAAAAAAATATAAGCCATTTGGCATTAATTCTGTGTCTATATCTCCGCCTACGTGAGAGCTTATATGTTTTGGCGTTCCACCATATTGCTTTTAGCTGTATAGGATAAAGAGCTCGAATTTCACGGAGATCTATTAACTATACACAGTTCTCTTATATCTCCCGTGTGTGTGGGTAAGGCACACATGGAAATCGAAGACGAAAGAGAGGAACAAACATAAAGAATTGTATATACTATCATCAATTATATGTGTAGGATGACTGGAGACGACTGGAGAAATGTCATTGAAAGGAAAGATTAGACACACAAATGTGCAGTATCCGATTAAGTTTTATTTCTTTCCTCCCCATAAACGCAATTTATATAATAGTTGACGCAACATTTACCGTGCGCGATGGTGATTGACGGACGCCAGCAGCATTATTGACTTAAATAAAATATATCCCCACTCTTATAGTAATTTTCTGCATCTGGTTTCGGCTATAGTTTCAAACGCCATCAATTGTACTATGTCTTGATATGTTTCCCTTGTCGAGCCAACCGTGAAAATGCACTGAATGAACTTATTTATTGGTTCGCTGCATATGAGCTCCACTGTTGTGTGTAATTCATATCTAACTATTTCGCTGGAACTTTACTGCGTACCCTGAGAGTCTGAGAGAGAAAAACCAATTGGCCTTTTCCAAACTATATACGAGTCATGAAGCTTAGAGATTTACAACGCACTGCAGCAAACGTTAAATTTTCTCGTTTTTTTTTTCTTTTTAAATTGAGATCTAACCCAAGGTTGTACAAACAAGATAAACTTTAAATAAATAATCTGTTATTGTGTTACATAAAAAATGGCTGATGAATCAACTTTAAAAAAAAATATCTTTCAGAGTCCTTGATCACAACGACATAGACTACATCGACGACGACGCGTTCATCGGACTCTTTTCCCTCAAAGTTCTGTAAGTTTCGCGTATAGTTTTACACGCGTCTATTTGTTTATGTAGATGCCCGTCTCGAGATTAGAAGCAAATGCAAATTGAAGTGACCGTCAATCCCTTCCTTAAATTTACATACAAACACGGCTCATAATAGCATAGTAATACATTAAATGTATATAACTCGATTATAATTGTTGACTTTGACGTTTCAAACAGTGAGCTGAGACACAACGCCATCAACCGCATTGAGCCAACCTATTTCAGACAAGTACCTCTACTCGCCGAACTGTAATTGAAAATTTCCTCTTCTAATTCCATAATTCCAATTATTAAAAATTAAAACGTAATTTCCATTTTTGGATTTCTTTTGCTTGGCTCGTTCCGTTTATAGATACATGAACAACAACAACGTCACTCTTGTCAAGGCCGGTGTATTCCAGCAGATATCCAGAGTGATGGTTCTAGAACTGCGTGGCAACCCGATCGTCAACGTTCAACTGGAAGCTTTCGCTTTCCTTCCACGGCTGAAGAAATTGTGCGTCAACTTTCATTTTTTTTTTTTTTAAACCTACACACGAAGAAAAAAAAACACTAAATAATGATTTCCTTTATTATTTCGACAACAGAATTCTATCTGAAGTCAAAGAGCTACGACATTTCCCGTTGCTGAACGGCACCGGTGCTCTGGAACTGATCCGAATCGATAGGGCCAAAATCAAATTGATTCCGTCGTACACTTGCCAACATTCTCCACACTTGCGTAGTCTGTAAGTTATTCCTAGCTATATCCGACGACTTTTGATCCTCGCTAGTGAATCCTTTGAAATATTTGCTTCTTTTCAATCGAAATCAGGGATCTCAAATCCAACTTGATTGAAGTTCTACCCGAATTCTCACACTGTCGCAGTCTCCGTCTCGTGTAAGTTTTCACGCAACAGATTTCTTATATTTATTTGTATTTTAATTATTTAAAAAAACCAATCCCGGAGACAGAGATCTCAGTCACAACAGGATCGCGAATTTGCCGAATTACGCATTCCAGCATCAGATTCATTTGCACGATTTGTTGCTGTCGAATAATCGCATTAAAACGGTGCCGCAACACGCGTTCGACGGACTTCGCAAACTGAAAACACTGTGAGTCCATCCTCAATCTAAAATAATCTTTTCCCGAGTTGTATTTGTGTGTGAGCTGAATGTTAATTTGTTGTCAAAAGAGATTTGTCGGAAAACAACATCGAATCGATTCATTCCGACACTTTTTTGCCGCTCAACGAAATCCAAGACGTGTAAGTGTTTCCTATATATGGCCATTTTGAAAAAAAAAGATACAAATTCTAATCGATGGATAATTTGGGGGTTGATCGGCAGAAATCTTGGTCACAATGGATTCCCCGTATTCCCGTCGGTCGGCTTAGAAAATGCCCTTCACATCAAAGTGCACAACAATCCGAACTTGCGCGAATTTCCGTTGCCGTCCTCGTTTCCCCGAGTGAAAACGTTGGCCCTCTCCTACGCCTATCATTGCTGCCCGTTTCAGCAGAGCTCGTCGTCGTATTCCATCATCAATGGCGTCGGCGAACAAGACAGCTCGTTGAGAGACTCGATTATATTTCCATCCAGTGAGCACGGCATTGACCTCACAGCCTGGGCCAGAGGCGAAACTGTGTGGACGGATTCTAGTAAATTAACTCTCTCGCGTCCATCCCGAAATGCGCATTTTTTTTTTCAATTTCATTTTGATTTACGACGACAAACAGATCCAATGTGGACAAACATGAGCCAGCAATTCAGTTCGTCGGTGAATCACCTCAACCTCAGCGAGACAGACATCGAGAAACTTTTGAATTCGGTCACCAACGTCAAATCGGGACTGCTCTTCATGACAGCCAAGAAAAATTACGACAAAAAGAATCTCGTGACTTGTATCCCGGAGCCCAGTACGTATATCAGATATATATGAATGTATATTTGCATAATATAATGAATGATATGAGCGTATGCTCCATTTCCTCCTTTGACAACGACGACGATGAACATCACAGGTCCGTTTATGCCGTGTCAAGACCTGTTTGACTGGTGGTCGCTTCGATGCGGAGTGTGGATCGTCTTTCTCATGGCACTTTTGGGCAACGGCGCCGTTGTATTCGTCTTGATATTCGCTCGATCAAAAATTGACGTGCCCAGATTCTTGGTTTGCAATCTCGGAATGGCCGATTTTTTCATGGGAATCTATCTGGGATTTTTGGCCGTTGTGGACGCATCGACTTTGGGAGAGTTCCGCATGTACGCCATTCCATGGCAACTGTCGGCCGGCTGCCAGGTGACTTTTTGTTTTTTGGTTATTTACAAAAAGGAAAATTGAAAAAGCATTGAGAGACCGGTTTATTTGGCGCAAATGTAAATCTAGAAATATTCAAATCAATTGTATTTTTATGGTTTATTTAAACAGGTGGCTGGTTTCTTTGGTGTGCTCAGCTCCGAGTTATCCGTTTTCACGTTGGCTGTCATCACAATGGAGCGCAACTATGCCATAACGCACGCCATGCATCTCAACAAACGATTATCGTTGCGTCACGCCAGTTACATCATGGCAGCCGGATGGTTATTCGCACTCATCATGGCCTTCCTGCCGCTGGTTGGCGTTTCAGACTATCGAAAATTCGCCGTTTGCCTGCCATTCGAAGTTGGCAATTCTGTCAGCAAGGGATACGTTGTCTTCTTAATGGTCATCAACGGCGTTGCCTTTCTCATCCTGATGGGTTGCTATTTGAAGGTAAAATTCACAGTCACTACTCGGCAGGGCATGCGAGAGAGAGTTTTGTTTTTCTCTTTCATTTGATAAATATAGAGAGATGAATGATGACGGGTTCACGAGGACGGATGTTTACGTCTCGCTTAATCGCTTTTAGATGTACTGTGCTATTCGAGGATCACAGGCGTGGAATTCTAACGACTCGAGGATTGCCAAAAGAATGGCTCTCCTTGTGTTCACTGACTTTCTTTGCTGGGCGCCCATCGCTTTTTTTTCGCTGACTGCCGCATCCGGTCTGCAATTCGTTTCGCTCGAGGAAGCCAAAATCTTCACCGTTTTCATTCTGCCACTCAATTCTTGCTGCAATCCTTTCCTCTACGCCATCCTGACCAAGCAGTTCAAAAAAGATTGCGTCCTCATTTGCAAAGCCATTGAAGAGTCGAGAGTGACCCGCGGCATCGGTCGCTGTCGCCACAGCTCCAATTTCAGCAACCGTCAAACGCCGGGCAACACCAACAGTCTGGGAGATCGCAACTCGGGATCAAAAGACGGCAGCTCGTGCCAATGTCAAGGCAGAGGACTTTTGAAAGAGGACAAACTGTCGAATTCGTCCATGCCTCACCGTCACCATCGACACAATCGTACGACACGACTGGGATGGTTCCGCTCTCCGCTCCGGGCGTTCCTGCGACGGATTCGTGCGGCCGAACGGGAAATGGGCGAATCGTCATCGTCGGCCAACGAATACGCTTACCAGATCGCCGAGATACAACAAAAGCAATTGCATCGCAACAAGCACAGACGAGCAGAGTCGGTCTCTAGCGACACGTACAGCACTTCCAGATCGGACTCTGTCAAAGCTGTCGGATGTGGACTTCCTTTACGCATGGTGGGACGTCGGAGGAACTCTTGGACTGTCACACGCAAACCTTCTTCCGATTCCAACTTGTCTTCTTCTAGAAATGATTCCTCCACTTCGGCTATGACCGCTTCGACTAGCGCCGGAACAACCACTTGGAGGAATTCGAGATCTTCCGTGTCCAGTGACGGAGGATCTTCAAATAAAGGTGCTCTTAATATTTTATTTGATTTAATTTTTATATGTTAATTTGATAACAAAAATTGTGTCTGGTGCCGTTGCAGGAAGTTTGCGCGACCGTGAAAAATTACCTTCCGGATTGGCCAAAACCGGCGCCAAGGCTCTGCCGCCAATGAATTACGTTCCGCCGATTGAGGGTCAACGGAGATCATCGAGCATTCGAGATAAGAGCGGTCGCAATTTGCCTACGTCTCCGTTGGCGGCCGGCATTCTTCGTCAGCAATCGGTGGCCACGCCAACTGGCAACTTTGTCCATCGAACTGTCATCCCGCACGTCACGTCTTCGGTCGCCGGTGCCTGTATGATGGATCCCAGCACATCTTATCACTCGGATGGAGTCAGCAGCGACTCCATCGGTGATGGGACTAGACATTCGAATCCTTTGGCCGTCGGAGGAGCCAAATTTAAACCGCGACTGACCCGACAAATTGCCGTTCAAGACGACGTGTCCGGCAATCTGCAATGTCCTCCGTCTGTTTACAACAAGTGCGTCTCTTTCAACACGGCCAACGTCCTGGTTTTGCCTAATAAAGACGATCAACGCAATTACTGTCCGCTACACTCTCCGCGATCCCTTCAGGGCGTGTGGGAGAGCTCCATCGAGGAAGATTACGAGGAAATGAATTACGAAGTGGCTGCTGCTGCTGAAGAGCCGAAAGGGAAGAAATCGAATATTGACAAAGATAAAATATTCTCAGTCGTGGCATCGATTTACACGAATCGAGACAAAAATCGTCTAGGACTATCGGGATTCATTCCAAGGAAGCTAAGCACCATTTCATCGCGCAGCTGTAGTATCAATCCTGACAATGAAGCCGGAACTGATGAATATGAAATCGTCAACGAATCACAGCAGTCCATCCATTCGCAAGTAAATGGCCGAGAAGCGGCCGCTTCGGCGCTCATGAATCAACCGCAAAGTGTCTCTTCAGTCAACTCCAGTCAAGAACCAGCCAATATTAAAGCGTTTAAAACAAGCAATGAACTTTTGAACGTCTACGGCGCTAAGAGGAGACATAACGTCAAAAAAGAAACGGAGCTTTCAAAGAGTGATAACGATTTGTATCACAAGAGCCAACAACCGAAATCGTCTCGCAAATCTATCGGTTCAATTGTGCGCTTGATAGTGACGCCAGAAACAGGGAGCAGCAGCGGTAATAGTGGCACCAATTTGTCGAGAGCCGGCGACATCAATCCGTCTTCCATTGAAGTCGTTGAAACACGATTCGGTGCTGCTGATATGGTGCTGCTACATCCCAGTCCCGACTTCTCTGACGTCATTCAGTCATCACCTGAGAGCCAAGAGCTTGAAGGATCAGTTATAAACAAGGGTAATCAAAAAGAGTTGGAAGACGAAGACGACTCCCACGAAGAAGAGTTGGATCCTTTAATGCAATAAATATAAACAGTGCGTGTGTGTATGCTGTATGTCTGTTTGTGTGTTGCGCATCCTCAGTTATTATTATTATAAATATAATATATATTTTTTTCTTTTGCAAAAAAAAAAAGTCGCCTTTCTCGTTTACACAGACAAATATCCTTATAATCAATTAATGTACTACTTAATAAGCTTGCTACGGTGCCAAACATGTTTCTAAACAATTGATATATTGCAACAGTATATACAGCGTATTATATATACTATATATGCCATGGAATAATGTGTCCGCTTTTGTAGCTTTTGTTTTCGCAGCATTTTCTATATCTTTCTCTTCTCCTTATTTTTTGACATGCCAATAATATAACATCGATGTTTGTAATCTTGTATACCCCAATTGTTGCCACAAATCTTGCATTCCTCTGTATTATAGCAACAAACAGAGCTGTAAATCGTGTATTTATCAACATTAAAAAGACACAAACTTGTAACTCACTGTCTTGGACTTATATATAAGCGCGTAGTGGCTCCTATTTTTCTTTCTAAAAGGAGGTCTTTTACAGCAATGTCAGCAACCCTATTATTAGAGAGTAGCTTTTTATGGAGACATCTATATGTGTCCCAGAAAAAATCGTTAGTTTTAGTTAGTTTTCTTGATTAAAAAAGTCTAGTCGTCGACATGCTGGAGCCTTGTTATATTGTATATAAACTACTCCTAGTTGTCTGATATTAACAACTTTAGCGTCTCTGTCGGTGGCTTAAATGAAAATCTATTGACCCGCAACGCTGCAAATTAAGCTATTCCGAGCTAGAAGATTTTAACTAAAATGGTTAATATAAAAATATGGAATTTTCCAAACGGATACAATAAATGAAGTTTAATTTAGTAACTTTATAATATAGCAGACTTGTGTGTATTGTACAGTATATAAACCCTCGACAATAGATAACTGATTTCAATGAAGGACGCGGCTATTATTCTTTTTATTATACAGAAGTATTTAAGATCTTTGTATCAAGTTCTCCTTTTTGTTTTGTTTTTCAATTGAAAATATTCATACAAGTACAGACTATATAGAAGATATGGATACAAACGTATAATATCAATTGTTTAATTTATAGAATTGACGATCAATTCATTATTATAAATAGCGGTGTTGTATGATACGCAGGAAATAAGTCGAACGAGAGCAAAAATTTGACCCCTACAACGGGGTGGTGAATCCGTTGTTATTGCTGTCGTCATCCTCCTCCTCGTCGCTGTAGTAAAAATGACTGCCCTCCTGAGGTGGCCAGCGCATCGGACGCACGTCGGAGGCGTCCATGAACGCCGCTCCCGAAATCCAGTCCTCTGTAGTCATCAATGTCGATTCAGCAGGGTGGTGGTGCTGCTGGTGCTGCTGCTGTTCGGCCGGAAATAACTGCCGCCCGCATTGATTTTCTGGACTCAGACTGGTAGCGCTCGGAGAGAAGAGTTCATAAGACGCTGCTCGACTGCCATCACCAAAAGCTGTCGCTGACGGGTATCGTAAGTTATCGGGTAAACGTGGCTTGGTCACTGGCGGAGCTGAGAAACCTCGCCACGGATTCAACTCGGATTCGTTAGATAGCCTGTCGGGTACAAGCGCCAGAGGTAGACCGACTCGTTGAAGAGATAAATTTCTCTCCCAGTGGATCAATTCCAATTGGTAGAAACGTTTCTCTTCGGTCAACCTTTGAAGCTCAGCGTCACGATCGGCTAGTACCTGCGTGTAGAGATGGCAGGTATATAGATTCTCCTTTTTCTCTATTTTACCTAATATATGTTCTCTCTCTGTCAATTTCACCTATGCGAAATTTACCTGGTGCATTTCTAAAATTATCTGTTGCGCTTCAACGTGTTCGGGATCGTCACAGCACATGACGGTCGATTGCATTTGCTCAAATTGTTCGATTTTGATCGAGAGACATGGTTCGGACGAGTCTACGCGCTGTATGCTGGCCGACCTAGTAGGACGTATTGTGGAGGAAAGATTGCCGTTGTCCAGCTCAGGGCAAGGCCTCATCAAATTATCTTGAACCGTTGCAGCGCTTGTAGATGGCGAACATCCGTCACCTGCACCTCGACTGTATATACATGGAACACAAAATTGGGTTTGTCATTAGAGAGAAACAATCGGCTCGGATTGATATCAGCAATATATTGAACAATATGTGTCATATATAAATCCATCCATTATTATAATCGCAATAAAGTTTAGCGTAAATAATGGCTTATTAAATTTCTTTTTTTAAATGAGCCGACTCTCTTTATAATTGCGTTAGTCACAAAACACATCAGCTTGTTATAGACGTGTGAATTCCGTGTCATTTGTTTTGGAGACGAACTACTTAAATTACAAAAATATTTTGTTCTTATTATTGTTAATATTTATTTGGCTCTCTCCATGTATATACGCTGAAGTTTTTGACGGTCACGGGGTTTTAATTTTAATTTGTCGTTGTCGCGTTTCTTTTTTTTCTCTTGTCAAATCGGTTTTGGCATAGCTCTAAATAAGTCTTGACGGCTATGATTTATGCTGAGGCTCTCTCGGCACACGCCTTGTCTGGACGCTCGGTTGGGGAGGAGGAGGGGAAGGGATTTTGGCACCAATTATTCAACATTCAATTCTTTTTTTGTTTTGTTTTTTGCCCATCAGCCAACAGCCATCAATCAATTGTAAATGGGGAGGTATTTTGCAGCATGTCCAGCAACGTCAAAATCCAAGGCGGCGCATACGTGATCGGCAAGGAGAACATGGGGCAAAGAAGAGTCAAGGCCAAAAAACTATCAATTTTTCCAATGCTCTCAAATAGGAAAATAGATGAGAAACAGCAAAAAAAATAAAATAAACACAGTTGCAATCATCACCAGAAATAAAAGAGTGAAAACAAATTCGCACTTTCAAATTCAAAACATGAAAAATTCACCCGGAAAAAGTTAAATTAGTGCACAGCACGCCAAGGAAAAGAGGGTAAGGCAAAGTGTGTAGGGTAAACAGGATCTTTTTGCTTGATGGGAAAGGATCTGGTTTTGTAAAAAAAAATTCAATTCATGCCCATTGCGCTAAGAATATTATGTTCTGTAGTTGTTTGGTTTTAAAAAAAAAATGTTCGAAATTTATCAATTTTTTTTTTTTTTTTTTTTTTCAATTGGAAACGTGGATTAAAGTAATTAAAACTGGAGTGCTGGACCCGTACGAATTGGAAAAGAAATGATCGAGTCGCTATGTATCGATGGTTTACGTTTTAAAGCAAAGAAGAAAAAATGGAAACTAACCACCAGAAAGTTTAGCGATGAGAAAAAGCGCAACTAAAAGAATAACGGTGAAGTATAATAATAACCAAGTCGACCAGCTGGTGTAAATGAGATAGCAAGCGAAAGCGACGATGAGGAAATATAATGGAAATGTTTCAGGAAAACTGTAGGGCCAAAAAGGAAGAATAGAAAATCGTTAAAAATAGAATGCGGTTTGGATTTGTAAAAAAAAAGAGAGAGGATAATCGAACAACATTTTGAAAAAAAATGAACAAAAGAATGAAATTTGAAAAGAGAAAACTGCTGTGGAGGTGGGAGAAATCCATTCAGAAAATATTCAAAGATGCATTTGAAATGATAATATTATAATAACACCATTCAAACAAGCAACACACAACCATCAGTGAACCGATTCCGGAATAGATTGTGAAGCGCGTATTAAGCGCCAGCAGATCCAGCAGATAGGGCTTTTGAATTAACGATGAAATTTGATGAAATATTTGAAAGTAAACAACACATTTTATACTTAAATTCCATTTAGTTTTTCTTTAGTGGGACCTAAAGTTCTAGATAACTAACTTTTTGTTAAATAATTTATTATTGTATATTTATCTTTAAAACATAACAATATTTAGCGGGTCATTTTTTAAAAAGAGACGTGAAACGCATAAGCTATTTTGTAGACGATATATAGGAGAGGAGATTTAATCGAGAAATATTTTTTTTAAAACAGAATTCATTTCGGAGTTTAAGACTGGCGTGAATAAATGAAGGATAAAATCCAAAGAAATTTGCATTTTACACGCGATTGGTGCCTAGTTTTCTAGCCACTTACCCGTTGGGCGGTGCGGATTCATCGTAATCATCTTCGCCGCTGCTTTCCGTAGTGCTCGCACTCGCAGATGAGCTTTCGTCATCGCAGCTGTGTCGTCGCGAACTTGACATGTCTTTATTGGATTCGCTTTGATCTTCTGAACGTTTCTGTAAATGCTCCAACTGTTCCTGTTGTTGCGCAATCACTTCTTCCAATCGATTAAGTTCCTGTTGCCTTTGAGATGACTTTTGTACGTACATAAATGTATCCAAATTAGGGAAGAAATCGACACGGTCTTTAAAATGAAAAATTTTCATTTCAATTCAAGATCGTCGAACCTGTTTGTTGGCGTCGTTGAGTCGCTTCTGAAGATCAGAAATATGCTCTTGCAGGGATTGCAGTTGAGTTTGATAATGTTCTCCCAGTTGGGTCAATGCCTCTTGTTTCTCCTCCTCAATGAGGCTCTGAAGGGCGTCTATGGAGTAAACTATTTTAAGCGCAATATACTGAGATGTGAGTTTAAGGTTAGGAGTTGAGAGAGAAAACAAAACCGCGTGCACAAAAGGCAGTTCACTACGACTAATGTTGGCTACCAGGGGAAATCTGACATGCGTGGGTGAAAATTATACACGGTGATATTTTACTCAATTGACTTTGATGTTGAACTTCGACCATTTTCAATTTCTCCTCGTAATTTTGCTCCAAGGCTTCTTGACTCTCTTCGTTACACGATCCGCACTGCTCTGTATAACGTCATCATGTACATATTTTTCAAATTATGAATATAAACTCTGATTTGAAAAAACGAAAGGAATGATTGATTGTTTTACTTAGTTCTTCGGCGTGTTTCATTTCAACTTGTTCCATGAGTTCCACATGCGAATCCTGAACTTTGTTCAATTGTCTTCGCAAATCACATAATTCTCGGTCAGCTTCAGCCCGAGTTGTTTCTATCTGTTTATTCAATTTAGCTTCTCGTTGTTGGAAAGAATTTTTCAATTCGGTCATCTGAAAATGAGAATGAAACCAAATTTTAAAAAATTGAATTGAACTACAACACTGTTGCTTCTTTTAAAAAATATAAGTACAACTGACCTGATGGTTCATCGCCAATTGCTGTGCATCAAACTGCCTTTTTAAGGTGGCAATTTGTTCATCTTTCTCACGAACTACCTGGCGGATGGCTTTGAGCATCTCCTCTTCGTTGGATGCCACCAATTCAGCTCGTAACCGATTGTATTCGGAGAGCGAATTTTCTTTCCATTTGGCCTCCATCTCTTGTTGTTGTTTACGTGTGCAGCCGTTCATTCGCAGCTTGTGTAGATCGTCTTCGAGGATTTTCTCCGTTTCTTTTAAGTGGTCAACTTGACGGGCAGCCGTCCTGATGACCCTTTGCTGTTCAAAGACCAGACCTCGCAATTGAGTCACTTCAGCTTCGAAACTCTTGAGATGAGCAATCTGTAAATATTTGGCAATGATGAATTCAACATATTTTATCGGATATAATATATGGTTCGTATAATTTATACTTCTGTTAGTTTCTCATCAATGTCTCGTTTGTCGTCTATCAGCTTCTGGTACTCGATTGCCATCTCGTTTTTGAAGCGCTCCTCGGCGGATTTCTCGGCTTCAACCAGTTTCTTTTTATAGTCGCGCTCAATCTCGCCCAGCTTCCATTCGAAATCGTCTAAAAGCTGCGATTCTCTTGACGCATCGCGCAGCATTTTAGACTCAATTTCGGCCTTTTCCTCGAGAGCTTCTTCTAAAGCCTGCACGGGAACCAGCGAAAGCGGATTATAAATGGAATTAATATTTAAAACTTTTGTCCCGGAGCTGAGTATTTTTTTAAAATGTTTCATCACCTCCTGTAAAAGCCGCAATTCTTCTTCTCGTTCGTTGTCAATGAGTTCGTGTTCCTTGTTCCAGTCGGCTTCCAAGCGTTCGATGACTTCTAGCTGAGTCTGCCGGTCTTCATCGGCTAACATGGCCTCGAGTTGTTCCACTCTTTCATTCTTCTCTTTCAGCTCCAATTCCAGTTGTCGCACTTGATCCTCCATCATGGACAGCAAGTCTATTGACTGGTCTTCCTCTGCTGTTGTCATCATTTCGTCGTCCTGTTGGACGACTTAATCGCAAAAACAAAAAAACAATAACAAAATTAACTTTTAAAAACATCGTGGAAAGGAATGGCAGACTGTATAAATCAAATCAAATGGGGCTAATATAATGTGCGATTAACTTCAACGTGTTAGCACAACGCCACTCGTAAAGGCAGTAGCTAGCGTTAGTTTAAATTGTGTGCGACTCTTGAAACTGAGGATGAAGGCAGTTATTGTTATATAATAATACTTGATGTTTCGTGTAGAAGAGGTGAAGATCCCTTGGATAAAAATGGAGCTGTTGACGAAGCAGCAGCTTGCCTTAAATCTCTTTGTGTTATCGTGATTGGTAGTTTATGCGTCGCATCCGGTGTGGCTGCGTCTTTGACGTCACCAGGATCGGAAATAACAGTTTCCTCATCATTGAAGGAGACGCGACGTCGACAACGGACAGACTGTTTATCATCAGAGTTCAAGTTTAATAAATCTTTTTCCAGTCTAGTCGAATTTTCAGATAGAATAGCATCGCCACGATCTGAATGACTCATTGACTCATCGGGCATTAACGTCATCGGCAAGAGACTACCGTAGCAGTTCATTTCCGGCTGTATGATTTCGAGCGCTTCGCAAAACACATCGGGCGGTTCGGCCTCTTGTTGAAAAACACTGTCGTCCGGTTGGGTCGTCGGGCAGGGAACCGTTTCCATTTCGTCATGACTGGACGAACAGTCAACGAAAGTCTTTGTTGCGTCGAGCAGCGTGACGTCTTTGTCATCATCGGCAATCAAAACAATGACAGGAGGAGCAAGAATAGGAGGAATTTCGGAAACATTGTGACTACTGGCAACGTTGTTGGCGGACGCTAACGAGTTGTCGGGCTCTGTTTCAGATTTGAATGAGACTTTCTTATTATCTCTGAGCGTTTTCTTACTGTCACTTTTGATTTTTTTCTTGCTATTTTCGGCTATTTTCCTATCTTCTTCTTCCTTCCTGTCTTCCGCAATATGGGTCGCCTGCTGCTCTGCCCTTGAATCTTTGGTAGCGCTTTTTTTACGGAAGAACGAGAACATGATGGCAGTCACTTGTGAAAAGAATTGAACGCGAATGTTTTCACCATCAATCGAAATGTACTATTTTGTAGATCGAGCGATCGAGACTGTTACTGCTCGACAAAGCCACTAGAAGGCTAGAAGCTAACTGATGGGGCCTTCAATTCATCCGCCGCTCGTGTTTTCTGTTTGCTACTAAAACCTCTTTGGCTTGGTGCCCAAAGGTAGAAAAGCACTACACTCTGATCCAACGTCAAGAAATAGCGCCCATCGCGGCGATATACACTAGCATCGTCCCTCGTAAGAAACGTCACCCTTGACTTCGTTACAAACAAGTTATGAGTGTACCCTGCCAGCACCTCAGCCGCTCCTTATTTTGATCACTTCTTTTTTTAAAAAAATCTCACAGTTTTATTTAAATCCGTGTGACAAAATACAAATGTGCTTTGTTATAAAAGTAAATATACAAATCTCTGATTTCCACTGTAAAAATGGAACTTGCTACACACATTCGATCAATTCATTTGCTGGGCAGATTGACAATAATATTTCCGCGATATGATGAGTTTAGCATGTTGAGCAATCGCAAGATGAACACCATAATGGATAGACCAAATCTTTTATGCATCTATCAAATGCATTGGTGTATCCAAATGTCAGTTTCAGAGAGTATATGCTGCAGGAGATGGACTATGAATTTATAGGAGGTCGAATGTTTGAAACCCAAAATAAAGGGCATCTAGCTCGATTTTGACATATTCAAGGCGCAGCAGCGCGACACACTTGATTTATATTTGGAGACGAGTTTGGAATTGTGGGGAGGGCCAGATTTGATTGTGACCCAGTTTGAGGCAGTTCATCGTAGTTAACGATGCATGGACAACACACGGCGCACAATATGCGCGAAATGAGAGAAGTCAGCCTTCACGTAATGAGATTGCAAATTCATCGAGACAGCCGTGGCTGGACGTTTCGAGTGAGTGTAGAGCGTCCACCTCAAAAGTTTTCGTCGCTCAGTAAAAATAGACGTGGGGGCGCGCACCGAAATGTAAAAAAGAAAAATAGAAAAAAACTGTGTCAAGAAAATCCGTCTTTCTCTCTCTCTCTTCCACGCGCTGGCCGTGTACACACAACCAGCTTCCTGTCTCTTACTCTAGCCTGGCCTAGTCTAGCTATAGATCCATTGCTCCTGGCTCCGATGCCGACTTTCTATTTATAGATATCAACTTTTCTCCATCTGCTCGTGCTAACACGGCGCTCCCGAAACCTACATGCTCTTCACCAACAGTTAGGACATCCATCGCTTTCTCAATTCCGCATCCTGACTTGTGAAAACGTTGTGCACAACTATAGGCAAAAAGAAAGAAAGAAAAAGGTGGAGGGCACTGCGTTATTCCGGGATTTTTGACGTCAATGACGTTAATGGAGCCAACACAGCGGCAAAACGTCTCACGGTCCACAGGATGAGAAACGGTAAAAAATGGAGATCAACAAAATCGCAAAGATGTGCGATGCCACACACGGGAACCATCTCGACTCATTTTTCTTGTTTGCAGAAGGTGGAAATTGAAAAACAAAATAGAAGCTAAAGGCCAACCTCACTCATCAGCAGTGGGAGTCAACAACAACAACAAAAAAAAAGATAAGGGCGACAGAAAACAAAATAAATAACCATGAGCTTCTCTTTCACAAATCCAGCGCTACGACTAAAACATTAAAAATAAAACTCACTCACTTCTCTATTTTGAGGAGAAAGAAATAACTAAAGAGCTCCGAGAAAAAGTCACGTCGAAAGTGTTGAAAGTTGAAACAGCTGGGTCGGTCGGTCAAATTAAATGCTACGGTGCGGAGGCGGAGCGTTCGTAGAAACCCTCGCACTGAAGTTTCGAGAGAAAACACTGCCAATAAGAGATGAAACGTTGCGATCGCACGCTCCAGATTGGGCTCAAAGAAACACCTTCTGTCGATCAACTGGTACGATGCCGGTCAACTGAAGAGAAATAAGGATTTTTCCGGGCACATACAATCATCCCTCGGCAGACAAAAGGCAGCAGCATCCCTAGAGACTTACTCTTGACAGATAGTGTAGCGACGGGTATGTAGGGAAAGGTGCCAGCTGTAGCGGCTAAGAAGCATCCTAATGTAGACAAGAGTGCTCTGCACCAGTTCATTCTTCGAAAACATATTATCATTGGGAATTTGTGGGAACAAAGGCTCCACACGAAAAGGACTGACGTTTCAATTTTAAAAGTGAACGTGACTTGAAATTTTTCGCCAATTTTATGGAACCGTTTTTTAACACAATACAGTTACAGAAGCAACCTAGAAACCCTATACAAATTGCTCTAGTAAAATTATGCTTCTTTGACGGCTCCTTTAAAATTCAATAGCGAAAGGAAAGTATGGGTGATCTGCAACCCACTCGTGGTGAAGGTAGCGTTCGTTTCGGTCCAGCGAATTCAGTTTCGTCATATCTTCGTCAGACAGTTGGAAGCTACTAACGCTGAAGTTTTCTTCGATCCTGGCCTTTGACACGGATTTCGGTATGACGGCGATTCCACGTTGAATCTGAGAAACAAAATGAGCCACCCAGATGACAACGTGGACTAGACACTGAATGAATATGACAGAGCTAGAAATGAAATGTTACCTGATAGCGAATCAGAACCTGGGCCGGTGATTTACCGTGCTTCTTGGCAATGTCCAATACAGCTGGATCTTGCAGCAAGGAAGGATCTCCCGGTTTCGCCCAAGGACGATCAGGGGAGCCAAGCGGACTGTACCCGGTCAAAACAATGTGCCTCTTGGTACAGTAATCCAGCAATTTCTCCTGATTTAAATAAGGATGGCATTCTACCTAATTTGGTGCAAAGAAAACAAAAGTTTTAGACATAATTTTCAGCCTTAGCTCCATATTAATTGCCAATCTGGTCAAAAGAATTTAAAAATATAATAATATTATACCTACCTGATTCGTAACGGGTTTAATTGTGCTAGTGTCCAAAACTCGCTGCAACTGGTAACTATTGAAATTCGACAGACCAATCGAACGAGTGAGCCCACTTTGAACGCAAGCTTCCATGGCCTTCCAAGTATCGACGTAGTCGACACTGGAGAAAATCAGCTTTCCGTTTTCATCCACTGGATTCAAACCCGAGTTTTCCTGTCAATAAAAAAAATGTTTGACATTTTATGCCATCATAAGTGGTTGCTGTGCAAAAAAAAGTTACTTTGAATGCCATTGGGGAATGAATGAGGTACAAGTCCAAATAGTCAAGTTCAAGCTTTTTCAAGGTTTCTCGTAGCCCAGCTTCCACCAAATCTGGTCTGTGGTGACTATTCCAGAGCTAAAAGTGTAATAATATATATTACAGCTATACTGTCCTATATATATAACTATTAATGCAGAAACAGAATGTTGTATTTATACCTTGCTGACAATGTAGAGGTCTTTACGCTCCACAATTCCACTAGCAAATACATTACGTAAGGCAACTCCTACTTCATGCTCATTCTCATAGATCATCGCACAATCTATATGGCGATAGCCAATAGTAATGGCATCTTGCACTGCTTTCTCAACTTCTCCAGGAACGGACTGTACAAGTGTACAATATAGAATAAAAATGTAAATTGGTAAAAATTACAAGGCTTGTATTATTACTATTTTTTTTTAAGATTAAGAGCATGTGTTACTTTCCAAGTCCCAAGTCCTAATAAGGGCATTTCTGTTCCATTGTTTAGTTTGATTTTCTCCAGCATTTTTGACTAAATTTTATACAATTTTTTACGTTACTAATAAATAAGCTTGTACAATTAATTATTACAAATAGCAAGAACAGAGAGAAACGGACGATATAAACAAGACGTCAAACAGACTGTTGGAGCATGAAGGACGAAGCCACGAAGCAAACTACTGCAAAGGGTGCTGCTAAATCTCGAGTACGAATGATCGATATTTTAAGGATTGAATGAAAAAAAACGTGTTACATAAGACCACCGCATGAGTTGACACTTTTGTTGAATTGTTTGCGATACACATTCAAAGTGTAAAGTCTTACTGATTCTCAAGTTATATTTATTCTATAAAGACTTTTGAAACTGGACTACTGTCGAGAGTCGAGACATTTCAAGATATTTCAAGATAAATGGAGTGATAAGCGTCATCCATTTAAATATATGTTATCTCCGGTTATCACTCATCACACCTATTAAAAAACTAATAAACACATTTTAAAAATGTGTTATGTAAATATCGAAATGCCAAATTTAAATATAGCGCTGTCGAACGTCACCTAGCGGTAATCAGGAAAACTTGAAAAAATTCGACTTTTAAAGTTTTAAAAAATCTTCAAATGTAAAATCAGTGCAAATAAATAAATAATATGCTAGTACTAAGAAAAACCAAATTGGCCGAAATCTACCAAATCTCCCTAGATTTTCTCCTGGCAACATAATCGCTTTCTTCCCTTTTATTGCATATACAAGATTTTTTGTTAAAAATTGCATAATTTCAGTTTTCTCCATCTTCTCAAAGAGCTACTAGGTTGAACTTGAGTAAACGATCCCATATTAGCCCATGTCTATAGCTAGGATATCAAGCTGTATACGTATGACAAATTACTCGATAGTAAACCTACATGGAGACAAGGAAATTCAACTTTAATGTTCAAGTGGATGTAGGTACTAGGTACGTTACTCCCCCTCCCCCAAAGAAAGAAAAAATTTTAAATTAAACGTGTCGTCTAAATGAAGGAAGAATGGGAAATTGTGTTTTAAATATGCGCCAATCCATTTTATTAGACTATAAGATATTGCCTCGTCGCCAGCCAGCTGGAGGCGTATGAGTTGTCCCAATTTTCCCTTTCGTCATAGGCAGCAGTAGTATTATATTTTTCATATATATGGCGAATAGAAATATCAGCCGCCAAATCGTCGTCGTCGTCGTCGCAGTGTTCGCGGGTGGTACGACGTAAACTGTAATAGTGTAGCGGCATCATCGTCGGAGCGCGCATTACATTTATAATTGGAGAAAGTGGATGAGAAATAAAACAAGTTTTATGCAAGCGAGTCGCAGAGAGCTATATAAACCTCCTGTGTCACTCTTGTCATTCACTCAGATTTCCTCTTTCCACAGTCCTGACAACTATAGCTAGACGCTAGCTCTCGAGCGCTATCATGAATTCTCTTAACGTAAGTTGGGAAATATTTTAACAAAAATCAAGTACTAGGTCTTTAAATAATACCAATTTTTTTCTTCTGTCGCCTTATTTACATTACAGTTGAGAGGCGTAATAGCCATCTTTACTTGCTGCCTGATTTTCCTTCAACAGACGGGCATCACCGATGCCAATCGGGTTCGTGCCTTTGCCGGCGATAGTTATTTACGGACGCTTGTCAATCCCCAGCGTTCCATCCGCAACAATCCAAATTTAATGGAAAATGATTACCAGCAGCAGCAATTTGATATCGGAGCTATTACTTATGATGAGGAGCCATTCGCAGAAGCAACAACATCAGCAAGTGATGTCGACGACTTGTCCGATGTTGCAGCGATGCTGGAACGGGATCAATCCTTTGACAGTACTGCTGCTGACGAGGAGTCATCTACAATCCAAACTCCGATCAGCGTCAATTCAGCAGCAGTAGGCTTCGCGTCTGATTCTTTGGCACAAGAGCTTGCTATTATTCCACCACTTCCGTTGGATGACGACTTTCAGGATGTTTATAGTACGTCAGCCACGGACGAAAGCATCACTCTCGTGTCTGACGTACTGCAAGATGTCACCACCATCGCACCAGTTTTTGAAACCATCAGCAGCACGGGAGATCTGTCCGTCGATCCCGAGATAGTGACACTGCCTTATTCAACTGTTGCCGACATTCTTGAAGCAACAACCCATGAAATGCTCATAGACGATGAAGAAATAACACTCTTGTCGTCCAATCCAATAACAGATCCTCCTCCAGCATCTGATGATCTACCAGCAGCAGCAATTACTTTTGTTCCGACAGCTTCGTCAGCTGATGATTTATCGTTGATTATCCCTGCTACCGCAATGACGGACGTCTTGACGGAAATTCAAGAGATCCCCACACAGATCCAGCAGCTCGAGTATTCTTCTTTCGGTCCCAACGAAGAAGAAGGAGAAGAAGATGGAGAAAATATTATTTCTTTAATGGCCGTGAAGAATTTGCCCGATGAATTAACGAGAGCGGAAAAAGAGCGTGATGAGCCTCATCAATCTGTCTCTCATTCAGCAGACGATGAGGCATATCCTGTTAGTGGTCCGTCGTCAAAAGAGACGATGATTATGACGGCTACGGCTTCAAATCAGCCTCTAACGAATAACATTGGAGAAAATCCACCATTAGCAACGACGGAGGCATCAGCACCTACTCATCATCAGTCAACTTTGACCGATGGCGAGCCATCGTCAGATCCAATACTTGATTTTCCTCTGTTTTATCCGTCACGCATCGAGGGAACGGTTCCGCCCGCTGTGAGCGTACCGGATCCGCTTCCAGCTCTGAACCCAGTGTCGACGAGCGAGTCTTTTCCTTCTGCTGCTGATGAAGCTGACGATCAACAGTTGTTGACGCATGACGAGCGTGGCCAGCCTGAACTTGAACAAAACAAGCGGCCTCAATTTTACACGAGCAGGCCAGCCCACAATAAGTTCAAGTCCAGTGTCGGTCAGGATTATCCCGAAGTGCCGAATACGTTTTATCATCACCCGTTCAGTCCGTCCGTTGTCCAGCCCATCAATCATCAATCCCGATATCGCCAGCAGCAGCTGGATACCTCTCTGCACGGTCCTCCGCGCGCACCTTACCCGCATCCGCAACAGCAGCACGAAAACAAGGGCGACGACAGTCCTTTCTATCGTCCGTTCAATTCAGCTCCCCCCAAGCCGAGGAGGTTGATTTTTCCTCCAATATCCAACACGCGTGAAAATTTCCGCTTTCGCGTCAATTGGTCGGACGAACTAGGTCGCTCTGATTGGGCATAATTCAATTTATTATGATTGGAATTTTTATTTGCATGCGACGACTCTCTCTTTGCGCCTGGTTTTTTTATTATCCCATTTCATCTTTACATTGAATTATAATATATAGGTCGCTGTGCGCACATATATTACACCTAATCTCTATAAAGAATTGTTTGTCCAAGAGTATATTAATCGCTTCTTCACGTTTCTGCCGCCGCTGACGACTGCTGTGCTTTCGTTTGCATTTATATTACACCTGAAGTGAAGTTACCTTTTTTTTTATTATTATTATTTACCTTTGTTTGGGTGTACGCGAGAAAAAAGAAATTCAATACACGTTATATATTATTCGGCCTGAGGTACTACCACAATGTCTACTATTGTCATGAGTTTCAACTTTATTAACGGCACATAAAAGCCATGCATATAAAACTTATTGTAGACTCTCGCTCGACTTTTTCTTTCTCTGAGTAAAAATGTATAGTTTACAAGACCATAGTAAATATGATTAAATATATGGCTCATCGCTGCACGAAACAAAAACTTCACCAATCCGTTTAGGTTATTATTTCTTTTCACTCTGTCGAGAGTTTTGTCTCATTACCGTTCTAGATGTACAATACATGTAATGAATTATCTAAAAGAATTACGTCACATTCAATCAAAACATTTGTCAAGTAAAAGTTAGGTTTTGTTGTATTATATTCAATACCATTTGATATCTTTCATATAAAACCAACAAAAAATTGTATGCAAATGAGTGATGAACGTTGTTGGATGGATTTTTGTGTGTGAGTGGGAATGTAGAATTTTTTTTAAAAAGAGGAAGCAGTCGTATAGTATTTGTATGTGGTCTTTTCTCTCTTCGAAATGTCTGAATGAATGTCGTCACGTCTCGTATTAGAACTGAAGGTTTGTTGATACACTTTAGAGTTAAAGAGTCTCATGCTGCGCATCGTCGTCCCGAAAGCGTGAACAAATGTGTTTCAATTAAAAATTATTTCGGCCCATGGGACGGGACTGGTAAGTGGCCTGTTGAACGGTGGGTTCGTAATAGACTGATGAAGGTGCGCCAGGACCGGGGGCACCAGGTCCGGGAGCTCCGGACACGGGGGCGCCGGGGCCTGGAGCTCCAACAGGGGTGGGCTCTGATGGAGGAGGAGCTCCGGGAGTTCCCTGAGGACCAACTGGACCAGCCGGACCGAGGAAACCTGTTTCAGCGACAATTAAATCATGTTAAATCAATATACTGACTAACCGCAAGTTATTAATGAATTCAATTCCTACCGGGTGAGCCTGCGATTCCCTGAGGACCCGTTGGTCCAGGGCTACCGGGACCACCTACGGCGCCTTTTGGACCGATTGGACCTGGTGCGCCAATAAAGCCCGGCGCGCCGATATTTCCTTGAGGTCCCATATTTCCGATTGGACCGATCGGTCCAGGTTGTCCGGGGAAACCTGTTTGACCGGGTTTTCCTTCTGGCCCAACTGGGCCCAAAGCGCCGGGGAAACCGGGTGCTCCGGGGAATCCGATGAAACCGTCTTTGCCAGGTTTGCCCGGTTGTCCAGCTTCACCTAATTGTTTATTTGTTTTTAAAATAGGAAAAAATTTTAGTAATTGAAAAGAAACCTATTAAGATTTGATGAAATAAAAAAAAATTTACCGTTGGCACCGGGTAGTCCGTTGAATCCGTCTTTGCCAGGAGCACCTTTGGACATCAATTCAAAAATTATTAAAATGATATTCATAAACGAATGATTTATCGTTTTTTCTTTTGCAAATACCTGGTTGGCCGTTAAATCCGTCTTTCCCTGGAGCGCCGTTAAAACCGGGACTTCCAACCGGTCCAACTGGTCCAATGGGTCCAGGTTGGAAGCTCGGTGCGCCGTTGAGTCCGTTTTTGCCAGGTGGGCCGTTGAAACCGGGATTACCAGCTTCACCTTTAGGGCCAGGACCTCCGGAGAAGCCGTTCAGTCCGGGTTTTCCAATATCCCCCACTGGTCCAGGACTTCCAATTGGGCCAATAGGCCCGGGAGCACCAGGGAAACCAGGCCATCCGTCTTTCCCTGCGGGTCCCGGAGCGCCAACAGGTCCCGGAATGGTTGAAATTAAAGTGGGTCCTGTTGCCCCCTGTTCGCCTTTGAGTCCTGGGGCGCCGTTCAATCCGTTGTAGCCGTCTTTGCCGGGAGCTCCCTGAGCGCCATTCATTCCAGGTGCTCCGTTAAATCCCGCTTCTCCTTTGGCTCCGTGGTAGCCGTCTTTTCCAGGGGCGCCTGCAGCTCCGTTGTATCCCGGAGCGCCTTTTTCTCCGTTCAAACCGGGAGTCCCATCGATTCCGGGTGCGCCTTGAGGGCCAGAAGCGCCATTCAGTCCGGGACTGCCAGCGTATCCCCTCTCGCCTTTTTCTCCGGGTGCCCCAGGACTTCCGGCTGGACCTGGAGGGCCCACGATGACTTGCTGGCCGTATCCAGTCGAGGGAGAAGGATTGCCATAACTGTCGGTGCCGCGATCTGAGCTGGCAGATGCTGGCCCGGGTGGTCCAGGTGGTCCAGTGTCTCCTTTGAGCCAAGGCAGCTTCCTTTAAAGTAGAAAAACACAAGCGCAACATCATTTCCATCAGTAAAACGTATAATAGAAATGATGTCGAGATTCTTGTATATTATAATATAAATAAGACTTACTCCATGAATTTATTCCATTCCCTCTGAACTTCGGCAATGTTTGATGGTGGTCTGATTCCGGCCGGAAAAGCGTTCATCGCATTGTTGCCGTAAGAGCTCAATGGTGGAGCGGCGGCAGCGTTCTGGCCGGCTGGCCCATAGTTGGGAGCGGCAAATGCCGTAGCAGCCAAAAAAGGAATGATCGCCTATGTGAATTGTAAAGCACAAAAAATGTATAAATTAAACGCACGGCGACTATAATAAGTTTTAAAAATATACAACGCACCAATCCCCTCATCGTTTAGATGAAATAGATATCTTTTTCCAGCGAGTGAAACACGAACGTCTGTATTAAAAAAACAAGTCGTGAAAATGCGATTCAGAAAAGAAAAATCAAAATGACTTTGTACATGTTGTATATGTACCTGGTCTTTCTGGAGATGCTGCTAGATGTTTCACTGTTCAGCACCGTCAACTCAACACTGATCTCCGACTACCGAGGACCTGCCTATTTGTAGGGATTTCACCTCGTCTACAGTCGAAGAACGTATAGGTCAATAAGTTGACCTATATACATTTCACTTTACGAGTTTGACACCATTTCCATGTGAGAGAGCTTTCACCTTCTCGTTGACCCTCTTTGCCCTATATTGACCTTCGACAACAGGCAAAGTCTTGAGCCTAGACATATCGCACCGTAGTGAAAGTGAAACAGTTTCTTATTTTGTATACCCGAAATCCAGTTTTCAATGGTCTACCCCAGCAGCAGCACATAGCAGCGGTGCATTGAGGGCAAAGGGGAATAGGGTCACCATGAGGTGAAAGGTGGGCTTCATACTTGCCAGACAGGACACGATCCTACGTACAGGGAAAGGAAACCCAGAGGAAACCCAGGTGAGATACTAATGGAAAGGGTAGACCTAGAATTTTTTCAGAATATAGATGGTGAATTATTGATAGGTGATGAGCTTTATAGTTTTTTATATTGAAAAGTGGGCTACTATTAGACATTCGGTAAAATTTAAAAATCCTCATGTAGTTATTTCAAGAATAAATATACACGGCCTTTTTAAAAACTATGCGTGACTACAACAAGTAAATAAACCTGCGTGTATTGATGATGTGCTATATGATTGACCGCGATATTTTTTCATCACATACCGTCAATCGGCAGCAAGCTTTGCTAAGCTGCTCATCTCAAGTCAAATACTAATAACAGCTATGATTAATTTGGATGGATTATAATAAGTTAGTCGTATACAAAAGAAATCATATGAATAATTGAATATGTAATTGCCGATAATTGCCAATGTGTCATTTGAATAATGAATAATGAATAATTAACCTCGAATCAAATGCGAATATTCAATAGTCAACTAACTAAACAACATATGAAAATAACATTTTCTGAACTTTGGTAATACCGACACTTTTGCAGACTTTGCACCTATGCCCCTGGCAGGTTCTCTCCTTTCATCACAATGCATCGACATTATCTGTTAGTCATCTGATATTCATTTATTGAATTTATAACAGAGATGAATTAATCGTCACCTTAATACAAACCACGACGAAGAAAACGAAGTGGAATACGTCAACGAAAAAAAAATGCTGGATGTTTTCTTGTGGTTTTACTGCGTGAGAAACACGTTGGTCGAGAATTTCGAAGCAAATGATTATTGTATAGAGGCACTGGAAAGGAAGAGTTTGTCGGTAAAGCACGGGCTGCATATTACGTAGAATAGAAAATGGAGTCGGAAATAAGAATTTAAAAAAAAGGTAAGGGTAAGCAAATGATCGTCGATTTGCATTGCCCTCTCTCTTTCGAAAGAAAAAAAGGAAATAGGTATTTTTCCTCTTTTTACCAAAAAATGGTTCAAAGACAAAAAAGAGGTTTAGCCCACGCCTCCTTTTTTCCATATTCCACGATTTTTTTAAAAGGTCGTTTTGCATAATTAGATTTTCGTATCTCCGTTTACCTATTCCGTTTCCACCAATAAGGGGGGGTCGATGAGTCAAAAAAGGAAAACCACCCACCCCCTTATTTTTAAATGGCCGACTTTTCAACGTAACCTACGAAAATCACCCACCACCCCCTTTTTGTTCTTATATTTGTTCTAAGGTGACCGCATAGCCATATAGCACGGGGTAAGAAAACAAAATAGGTGTTAGTAGGCTATCAGTATCTGCGTGACAAGCTCAGACATCGGAGGTCAAAAAGTTCATTGTGCTCGTCGTCAAAAAAAAAACCTGGGGATATTTCAATTGTTTTAAAAAACGAAAGAAATCGTCTACCAAAAAGAAAAGAAAGATTAAGACTCGCTTCTTTTTCTCGTTGAAAAGAAGAAACAAAACAACTTTCAAATCCCTTTCAACAAAATACAGCTTGAAAGAAGAACAACAACAAAAGTGATTTCGGTTCTTGTAATAACCAGCAGCTAGAACGAGTGTTAATTACGTGAGTGATACGATTACGCCCTACAGGATGAATAACAAATCCAATTGCCATCAGCCAAGCACCCTCACCGTGGATTCCCTTTCGTACAAGGAACTTCAATCGCTGGCAATGTCCCTCAGCCTACCGGGGAAAATGAAGGTGAGTCACCATCACATCACGAGTGTTCTTTGATTAACTATTAGTACCGTATGTAACCTGTTTGAAACATAATCATGTTATTATTGTTATCATCTGTGTAGCAAGGTGTTTTGGTGGAAGCCATCAAAGCTCGACAGAATAACAACGAAGAGGCTGTCGCCATGATTTTGGAGGCTAATCGACAGAGGAGGCTTCTTCAACGTGAGCAATATCTTCGATCGCAAGCCACAGCTCAGCAACAGCTCTTGAAAATTAAAGAAGGTAAGTTTGTATTTATTCAAAGCGACACGTGTTCATATTGTAATGTTCATTTTTTGATAATCTCATTAGAAGAAACGGAGAAAGACGTCGGTCCTGACAACAACACGGACTGTAACCAAGTGAATGGCCGTTCGAAATTGAAACGATCGGCCAGCGAAATGGAATTGGACCCGACGTACATCATCGACGAAAATATCTACAAACGTTCCAAATTGGCAGCTGCGTTGATCCAGCAGCCGAGACAGCAGTCCCGAAGTTCGGCCAGCTTCTCTTTCAGTTCGTTGACGACCGGAGCCACTTCCCTCACGATACGTAAAGAGCATTTTCATCAATACCAAACGATTATGGGCGGTGGATGCAGCACGTGGGAGCAGACACCAGCATTGAATCCGGTCACTGTTGGTCTTCCATCACAGTCCATCAAAAGCTTGCCGGTTCTCTCGAAAAAAGAACTATCGATCCTACCCGCGTTGAACGACTGCAGCAATAGCGGCGGGAGCGGAGTCAATTCGACGAACAACAACAACTCTCAGGGCGTCTGCTGCAGTGTGGCCAGCGGTAGCGCCCCAAGTAGCGCCAGCTGCTGCTGGAAGTCTGGCGGTAACGGTGCAGACAATTCTCAGCCGCTTTCGCAGAGTAGTTTTGAAAGTTGTGATTCCGGATGGATGGGAGCGGACGACTCGTACGATCTCAACACGTGGAAGAATCTCCAAAGCATCAAGTTGAACCACAACAACAACAACAGTTTTGAGAACACCGATGTAACACCTCCATCCCTTCATACACCTCCAAGTTCATCCGGCAGCTATTTCGATGCGACACCAGCGCCCAACACTTCAATTAACGACACTGGTGACATTTACGCTCAGGATGATTTCACATCCGCCAACAACAGTTCGTCGTCTGTTCCGGCCAACGCCTCCAATTTCAGCGCAGACTTTCCACTGGAGTCTTCCAATAATTCCTTTCAAGACGTCAACATTAAACCAGATCCTTGTTGTTCGTCTTCTTCTTCTTCTTTGACGTGGTGTGAATCTTTTGTCCAACAGACGCAGTCGTTCCAGCAACAGCCGCCGCAGTCTCAATCCAAATTGCAACAGTCGATTATACAAAATGGCAGCAGCAGCAGATACGGCCTCGGTGTTTGCTGTGCCATGTTGGCGGCTGAAATGCGCCCGACGCCCAAGGATTGCCCCTACGATTTTGACTGCTACCGAATGGGTGGTCCGTTCTTCCGCATCCAGCGACCGGGTAATCCGACGTCCGTTGTTGTCGCTAGTGGCCGAGGCACGACACGGACAACATTTTGCAACATGTTGCCTCGAACTGCCTCTTACGTTCAGTGAGTGAGTAAAATAACAGTCTGAATGCAATTTCACGTTTGCTCAATTTAAATTATTGCGCCCTTGTTTTGATAACATTTCCTTTAATTGTACGTCCCCCCCTCCCCCCGAAAAAAAGCCCTGTCTGAACTTGCCTTTGTTTTTGTTTTTTTACCCGGTTGTTTAATTTAATTTGATTTAAAATGAACCAAATAACATTGTTTCGATATCTTCGCTTATCGATTTAATTTACCCCGTTTGTGTGTTTTGTTTTTCTCTGTGATTGCCCAACATTCAAGAGGTTTACGAGTCCCTTTTTGTTGTGTAATATTGTGTAAATTGTTTCTCCATGCGGAAATAAACACAATTTTGTTTTGCCTTACAGTTTATAATCGCAAATTAGATACTTAATTCTTAGAAAAGAGTTAGTAGGGCATTCAACAAATGTTTTGTTGGTGCAGAAAGAGAAGGTTGCCTACTGTTTATTTGGTTATGCAGCAAGAATTGTAAACATTCGTTATCTCAAACCCGTGTGGGAAACTGTATTTCTAATGATGTCCAGTTATTCAACAATACAATGGATGAAAACAAGTTATTCTGATAATAATACGACAAACTAGACAAACCATACAGGCACAGAAATTGTGTGGTCCGTTTCCAACTACCCGGACATCAATCGGATAGCCTATAGCCTACTGTACCCATAATAAAGAAAAACTTAATTAATTCATTTCATGTCCTGGATAGTCGCGCAATAGTTTAAAAGTTTTGCATTATCAAGCCGTCAAATAATCATAAAATGAAGGATGAGCTCTGCCGACTTTGGCGTTCCAGTTGATTTGCTTTCCCAGATTTTCTCGCGTGTTGGATATCGGTGGGAATCCCAAGTGTTTATATTGGTCAGGAGCTGATTCAAAAGGACGGAAAGGAGAAGCGTTTTCGCGCCTTGTTAAACGATTTCGATACTGCATGTCACGAACTGCTGGACGATTGGGTTGGTAGACTGGATCGGACAAATAAAACAGACGATGGGGAGCGATGGCCGAAACAAAAACAGAGGAAGATTGCAGTGCAGGTTCTCTATGTTTTACTTTTGAAACCAACTTTTCCTCTTTGTGAGGCAAATTCTTGTCCGCTGCCATCAAAGGATCGCTAGTCGTTCCATGGACGATATCTTTTTCGCTCTCATGGGTCGTCTGTTGTGTCAAAAGTGGATCATCGCTGCGAGTGATGTTGGGGAAAAGTTGTTCGATTCTGTCTAGTTTTCGCCCTAATAGCGGATGGCTGTTTACCTTAGTACTAGTTAGAGAAAACTGAACCGGACCACCAAAGGCTATTGACAAGAGTTGAATAAGGAAAAACAGGCAAATGGAGAGCTCTGTGTTTTTGTTCATCATCTAAGGAAAAAGTACACGAGAAATAAGTTAAAGTTTAATTTATTTATTATTTCTGTTCACTTTGAAATAAGTTGTGAGAGGAAACTTACTCTTAGAAAGCTCATGGCGAAGCAGGTTGAAACTTGGAATACCTTCAACGGTTATAGATTTCAAACTGAATACAAGAAAAACGAACCGACAGGCTTTTATAGTACTGCACGGACTTGACTCGATTTCTTCTTTCTCCGCTTTTGCCAATTAGTTGAAGAGCTCAAGCAATATCTGAAGCCGCAGCGGTAACCACAAATCATCTTCGTCATCTTGTGGCGCATGATAGTTTAACGAATTTAAATAGCTTCCGCTACTGGTGGCCAATACCAGCTCGAGGAACTATTTTCCATCTTAAGATGAATAGCAGCTAGGGAAAGAAAGGGAAAACCGGGACGAGTGATTACTAATTCACCTGTTACGTTGACGAGTAGGAAGAATAGAAAAGTACACGATTTTCTAATACGTACGAATTTCTATTGACGAATTTTTTGCTGACGAAACTCATCAGTTCTCTCGTTTTTATGAGTGTGGTTACACATTCCTATGTGCTACATATTATGCCTATATCTACTCCTCAGACTGTTAAATCAGCATAAAAATGTTCATGGTCTAGACTTGTTGTTTTTTTTCCGACTGGTGGTATTCAGTTATTCACGTTCATTTCCTTTGGATTTCTCGACACTTTGTTTTGCCTTTAAATTGCAACTAATGCATTAAGAAAATAATTGTCCCTAACGCCGGAGCGTTATAAAGACAGCCAGACTTCGTCTATGGCTGACAAAAGAAGGAAGAAAATCCAGATAAAGATATTCTGATTTTGCTGATTCAATTCCTTCAGCACCTCAAAACCCTTAAGACAAGAGAGATGCTGCCGTTGCTGAGCTCTTGGCACGAAACGCGAGACGAAACGGTCATTATTCACTAACACTCTTCACATAAACTGCTTCGTTTCTTTCTACAACGCAGGCTCTGTTTACTTTTTGTGCATAGCATTTATTCAACACACGTTTTTTTCATCTTTAGCATTTGATTCAAATATCTTTGCAAATAGCAGCAAAACTTTAATGGCAGCGGTGGGATTCGAACCCACGCCTCGAAAGACTGGTGCCTAAAACCAGCGCCTTAGACCACTCGGCCACGCTACCGATATTTAATTCAGACGTGATAGTATATTTAAAATATATGTATACTTAAGTACTATAAGTACTTACTGAACTCGCCAATCTTTTCATGCAAAGATGCAAGACAAAAATGTAAAATATTTATTTTTTTCCCAATCTGTATTCAAAACGCCAACCGTTGTCTAATACAGTCTCAACGGAAATCTATGAATTCTGAAAATAACGGTCAAGCTCCATTCATTTAAATTCAATCTACGATATAACCAGCGGGGCAGAGACGACTAAAAATTATATAACATAAACATTGTAAATGTTTTGCTAGCTGGACTTATAATTCATATTAACTAGTCATTTTTTTTTCGAAAAAAGGCCATTGGGTGTCCGGCTGTCCGCCTTCGAGATTTGGTTGCCCTCTATGCCTTTAAATTGAGATTTTTAGAAATAAAACTAAACGACTATTATTGCTCTTTATCCATACCTTCGAAAGCAGAAGAAATCGCATGATTTTATGTTTTTTATTTGATTGTCAACGTCATCCGGCTGTCATTATTTAAATAGGAAGTTCCACCTCACCCTCGATAGCGAACAGACGTGCATTCTTCTCTTTCCCAGCGTACTTTTTGCTTAACTGTAACTACCGACTGACGCGAATCTAAATTCATCCCATCCTCCAAGATACGACATAATTTCCCTAACCCCCGTTATCCCCAATTTAAAAAAAAAAACAAGATGAAAATAGGAGGCCGTTTCTACCTAGCCTTAAATTTTTATTAGTCTTGAATTCGGAAGTCAAGGCGGGCGGCGACTTATGCGCCTTCCCTGCTCCCGTGGCCTTCACAGCCGTGCATCAAAAATCGCTAGAAGTGATCTGCTTACTTTAAAAATCAAGGAATATCGTAAGAGAGAATGGAGCGGCCGAATTTTAAAATTTACAAAAGTCGTTATCATGAAAAATGAATCAGAAACTTATCTTTGTCTTTGTCCATAATTACTATATGGACAGGCAATTTCTAATGAATGAAAAATATAAAAAAATGCAAAAAAAAATATAGCTTGAGTCAACGTGAAAAAAGACATTGGATGAATGTACCTCAGTGCTAAATGACATGATTGAGGCCAACCGAGGCCAACGATATCATAAATTGTGATTTAGCTAAAGCAAACTGCTCATTCGGAAAAGTTCTCATTGAAATTCTTTTATGAAAAAAGACTGGTCACTCTTGTATAGAATTTAATGATCGGGAAATTGTGGATTATGGGAATTCAGCTGTTTTATTCTTTGTCTAATAATAACATCTGCTTTCAAGGCTTCGGTTACTTATATAACTGATCACGATAGCCTAACCGGAACAACGTATTCATATAAAAGACGCAAGAAAACGTTACATTGACAAACAGTATTCTGCGACTCAGCTTCAGTGCCACTAGAAGATTTTGCAGCCATGAAAATCGTGGTAAAAAAACAAAATTCACAATTCATTTCATTTCATTTTCTCAAATTACAATAATTATTTGGTTTTTTGTTAAACTAACAGTTATGTTTTCAATTATTTCTTTTTTAATTAGCAAACGTATAAGACAAAGATGAATTAATTCAAAGTTGCATTTTATCTCTTTCTATAATTTAATGTATTATTTTTTGTATTGAAATAAAATCCGCTTAGATCGCATTAGCGTGTTTGCTGGCCATTGCCACAGCAGTTGAGGAAACCAAAAAAGTCGACCAAGTTGTCGATTTGGAAGCTGCTGAGAATCGCCACAGTGGCGGCGGACACCGAGGAGGTTACGGAGGAGGGTACGGCGGAAGACGCGGAGGCGGATATCACAACCGCAAGGGTCGCTCGGTAGAAGAGGATCAACCCGTCGTCGTAGAAGAGATCCAGCCAATCATCGACTCTGTTTCCGATCTTGAATCAGCCGAGTATGCAAATGGAGGGTATTACGGAGGCTACAGCAGCAGAGGATATGGTGGATGATACAGCAGAGGATACGGCGGATATCACCACCGCAGAGGTCGCTCTGTTAAAGAGGATCAACCCATCGTCGAAGAGTTTCAGCCTATCGTCGAGTACGTTTCTGATCAGGAATTAGCCGAAAATGCATATGGAGGGTATTACGGAGGATATGGAGGAGGACGTCGCGGAGGATACGGCGGAGGATATGGCGGAGGGCGTCGCGGAGGATATGGCGGATATCGCGGACATGGTTATGGGAAACGTTAAATAGGAACTTAAGGGAGGCACAATAAAAACTTGTTTGGTTTATTGATTGCCAATGACATACAAAACAATCAATCCCAGCTAAGTAAAAGAATAATACGCAGCACATCAAATACTTGGTTCAGTAAAACGATTTTGGTACTGGTGTTACGACTTTATGGTTGTTTCTCTCTTTATTCATCGGCAGATGTGAAAGGAATACAAGAAAAAAAGGGTTAAAAAAAAAATTTAACATTGTCATCTTAATTCAATTTTGAAAAGGCCATCTCGACGATTACTGTGTGTCTGTATCAAGGAATATAATTCTGCTAATATTGAGAACAATCTCAATTCTAGGCGTTACGGTTCCGCTTATGTGCCACTCTTCTGAGGCAATGAGCGCCATCTTATCGGACGGTGGGTTTGTTTTGAGTTGACTGTCAATCGTTAAAAACATCATCACCACAATCGCTATGAGGAAATATTTACGTTTTTAACTTAGTTTCGCTGTCTCGTGTTACTTATCTACGTTCAGCCATGTTATCAGTCTCCGATAAGTAGGTTTGATTTTTCTATAGGCTTAACTATTACATTAGTCCAAAGGCAAAATTGACGTTTTTTAAAAAGCCTTTTGAAAAGAGAAATATGGCCGGGTTAAAAGTTGCTGTGGTGAGTTTCAATTATACATGTTTAAAGCTAGTAAAAATCGTCATCCCTCGCCTCGACTCATAAATCTATTGATCTAGATTTCTGGAGCGAACCAAGGCATTGGATTTGCCGTTGTTAAAGAACTTTGCAAGTCATTTGACGGGTCGGTTTACCTGACTTCTCGAGATGAGCATCGTGGTAGGGCCGCTGTCGAAGAACTTGAAAAATTGGGATTTCATCCCAAGTATCATCAACTAGACATCGACGATGAAGCCAGTGTTTTAAAGTTGAGGGATCACCTGAAAGCAACCTACGGAGGATTGGATATCTTGGTTAACAATGCCGGGATGCTGATTGTCTCCAAAGACGAAGATTCACGAGAACTATTCGCGAAGAGCGCACGCTCCGTTTTGCAAACTAATTTCTTCAATACGTACCGGGTGTGCAACATCCTTTTCCCCATTTTGAGACCTCACGCAAGAGTTGTCAATTTATCTAGTAGCATGGGTCACCTTCTACAAATCGACGGCCAACATGAACCGGCCAGCATCGCACTAAGAGCTCAACTCGCATCTACACACCTTACTTATGATGAACTCTTCCAAATCGTGAATGATTTTCTCGAGTAAACTATTTGCAAAACGAAAAACATATTTGTGTTAATTTCATTAAGAAAACTATTTTTTTACTCCTCCACGTACGTATATAGCGCCGTGCAAAGAGGAGATCACCCGGAGCTAGGATGGCCAAAGAAAAACTGGGTTTCTTACATTGCATCTAAAATCGCCGTAAGTGCCATGACGCGGATACAGCAACGTGATTTTGATGTCGATTCGCGTCAAGATATTATCGTTAATCACGTTCATCCTGGTTTTGTTAAAACAACAATGGCCCCAAATGGAGTGCTGACAATTGAAGAAGGTATGTTACCAATTGTTGTTGGTCATCAACTGCTGATTGCCATTAGATCAACGAAACATTCAATTTTGTTTATAGGCGCTGTTGCTCCAGCTTGGCTTGCGATGTTGCCTCCCAACAATGCCACGAATCCTAAAGGCTCCTACGTATGGCACGACAAACAAATTGTTGATTGGGTCAACGGACCAACTCCGTCCTTGTATTAGTAATATGTTGTCTACGGTGAAAATACTTTTTTTTTCCCGATACTAAAAATAAATTGAATCGTATAATTTGATTTTTAACCGGACGAGAATTTGTTTTTCAACAGGCAGCGAATAAGAATAATATGTATCTAAAAACTATTACATATTAGATTGCAAATATTTTAAAAAATTGCCAAAACAGGCCTAAAATGTTTTTTTTTTTGTCTTTAAAAAATACAGTAAATTGGGGTCTTGCGCATCCGTATTCCGTAGTGTAGTGGTTATCATAGTTTAATGAAGGCATGTGGGTAATCGGGATAAGACAACGTGTGACATGGTGTTGTTGCACGAAGAAAACGAACATGAATTGTTTGTGTTTTTGAAGTGCGTTTGTACTTGAAAATTGTCAATGTGCCAGGTGACCGCAGATGACGATTTATTTCTTCATTAAAAAAAAGTATATTTTTGTAAAACAAGTTTTATTCATGGTCAACCTGATGTCTTGTCATTCTAAAACAACAGTGCAACAAACGCCAACAAAAACCAAAAAAAATTATAAATATTCAAAGTGACTAGGGTTTTGTGTTGATTGATTGAATGATATTAATCCAGCACATCAATTCAATATATCCCCATTCGAATAATGGTTTTAAAAACTCTACACATCAGTGCTGGTTTTCTTCTTTTAGATTTTTACGCGGCGCATCCGTAACTGATGTCAAATTGTTTTGATTTGTTCTCCCGTTGATTTGTCTCTCTCTAAATACATTTTTATAACTTCCTTTCCGGTTCCTCTTTCCCTTCTACGTATATTTTTTTATATCATTTAGTGCTACCATTATTTTAAAAATTATTTTAAATATCAACACTTTTCGCAAATAACTTGTTCATATTCAAGATTTAATTTCCGGGATAGATTGTTTGAAAAACAAGTTCTTGACGCCAAACAGCTCAGCTGACTTGACGACAACCAGCTCCGTACTTGAAACTAGTTTCGAGCAGAAAAATCGAGAAAAAATCGGAAGAATCAAGGAGGGAGTTGGGAGCGGCGCAATTTTATAGTTGTCCATCAACTTAAGTTTGAACTTTGAAGGGCACATTAGCTAACTAGTGCGCAACTTTAAACACCCATGTATGTATTTAGAGGAAAGATGGATGGCACGTGCCATCCGTTTGTCAAGGTATAAAAGGAGGTGAACGGAGATCCAGTTGACATCAACAACTCAGCAATCAACGAGAGAAATACACAAAGATCCGAAATTCATCATGAAAATTGTGGTAAGACTAGAATTTTTTCACTTTTTAAAATATTTAGAATCATCCATGAAAATCGTGGTAAAAACCAATAATTTCATCAGTTTATCTCATAAGACCACACTTATTTTGATTTGTTGTTAAACTAATCATAATGAGACAAAGATGAATGAATTCAAAGTTGCATTTTATCTCTTTCTTATTTAATGTATCATTTTTTGTATTGAAATAAAATCCGCTTAGATCGCATTAGCGTGTTTGCTGGCCATTGCCACAGCCCTCGAGGAAACCAAAAAAGTCGACGAATTTGTCGATTTGGAAGCTGCTGAGAATCGCCAAAGTGGCAGTGGACACCGAGCAGGTTACGGAGGAGCGCAAGGTGGACAACCCGGAGCCGGATATCACGACCGCAGAGGTCGCTCGGTAGAAGCTCTTTCACGAAGCTCTTTCATCTGATCTAGAAGCTGCCGAAAGTCATCGTAGAGGTAACTACGGCGGACGTCACGGTGGCTACCGTTATGGCAGTTATCCAAGCCTATAGGTTAAGGCTTGGTCCAAGGGCTCTATTGTTACTCTCATGATGTTTCCCGCCTTTTGACTGTCCGTCCATCAAATAAGGGCTAAATCAACGACGCATTTACGATAAGGTTTTTATCACGAAAATTTCAACTTGAATCAATAAAAAAATTGGTTAAAGAAAACTTTACATTTTAAAATCTTATTTTTAAATAAAATCATAATTTATTGCCATTCTCGATATAGTCAAGTAAAATATTGCTCTTCATGCTACTTTTTAGTCGGACATATTTGGCTATAGGTGAGACTGTGTTAAGAAGTGATTACAGTCCAATATCCAGATGCTCCTATAGCTTTTAAAAATGTGTTAACAAACTCGAGGCCTCTGGCACCAAAGGAAAAATAGAGTTGTTTTTAAAAAAATGATAAAGTACGTTACCAGAACTATATACATATGTAGGCAATCGTACATGATGGGAAATGAATCATTCGTTTTTTAAATGGGTCCGCGGAGAGAATTTTCATACACTCGGCCATGATGATGAGAAATCCACCATGCTGAGAAACAGGACCGAAGAGTATTAGTGTATCGAGTAGTAAGCTACATGAACGTAAAATATTTCATCTAATGATGTATATACACTCCTTAATTGTCTGACTTCCTTACCAATATAATAACACTACAAGTTTCAAGTTATTCTATGCAATTATTATTGTTTTGACCGTTCTCGCCCTACAGTCTCTTCCTTGTGAAAACTCTCACATATTATAGGGCGATGGTGTGTACGTACATATAAGCTTATCTTATGGAACAGAGGTGACCGTGACATTCCAATATTGTGGAGTGCGAAGAAAAACGAGATTCAGTTTGTTGATACTTATTTATAAAAGACGCAATGACATTTAAAAAAAAAGAATTAATTTGAGCAGCTCCAAGGCTTTTTTGCCTTTGTTGTTCACCTCAACGACGGTTAATTGTTTCTAACCGCTGACCATGACAGCCATTTTCGTGGGCTGGTGACTATTAGGTTTTTCCCTTGTAAAACTGAACGGTTCATTGCCAGCACTATATAGTCACGATCCGATAAACGAAAATGTTACCTACGCTATACAATAAACACAAAGTGTTGCCAGTGTCAGGACAGCAGAAAAACAAAAATGACAAACAAAACCTTCTCTCGTGTATACATCCAGCACCACCAGCACATTCTTCCCGCTGCCTGCTGTGATGCTCCGCTGTGGCCTACCGTCATTCGACCGGTACAAAACAATATCTATATACTTGGCATTGCGCTTTTGTAATTTCAATGAATGCGATGATTTATTTCTACTTCGTGTCGTCCGTGTTTGCAAGATAATTTTTGTGCGCACTGCCATAAAAATTTATCGCAGCAGAAGACAAACATTGTCGGTGATTGGAAAACGTTGAACCGTCTTGTGATTGCGCTCGCGAGAACGGAAGTCAACCTCTTGCCAATGAACGCGGCTTTTTTGTTATAAAGAATCACGCAAAATTTTGCCCTAAGCTATTACAGGTACATTTTCGCTATATACAGCGGGAATAATGACCGCAGTGTGAACGCACACTTCCTGAACGAGTCTTTTCATTCCAACTCTAAATCCATGGTTCTTAATTTATTTCATGTGTCATGTGGGAAGCCTCCTCCCTTTTTCGAACCACGTGTAATTTAGCGTGTAAAAATCAACGACGTATCTTTTTGCGGATCGAATATACCTTCTGTTTGTCTAACTTGAACGAAATTATAAAAAACACAACAAAACAAAATATTTCTTTATCGTCACTTCACCACCAGAAAAGAATATCGAGACTTGTATACGTTTTAAACTATGAAAATAATATCTTAAACTTATTATAGTTAATGTGAAGAAGATATCGTTTTGAAAGAATTTCGCATCAGTGCCAAATGACATGGTTGCTTGCTGTCGACGATGTTTTAAAGTGTGATCCAGCCCTAATAGCAAACTAGCTACTTAATCAGCCGAGCTTTTTCTTAGTAAGATATCCCTTTGAATACACCTCTTGTATAAAGTTGATATACAATCGCTTTAAAAAATAATAATGATGATCGTGAAATTGTGGGAGACCTCATGGATCAGGAGAATTCTACCCTTTTTTTGTCTAATAGCATCTGCTGCTTTCAAGGTTTCGGTCACCAAGTTACTTATATAACTGATCACGATAGTCTAACCGTGACGAAGAATTGATATAAAAGACGCACGAAAACGTACCATCGGCAACACAGTATTCTGTGACTCCGCTTCAGCGCCATTAGAAAATTTTGCAGCCATGAAAATAGTGGTAAAAACCAAAAATTTCATCAGTTTATCCAGTTTATCTCATAAGACGATAAGACCACAATTATTTTGATTTGTTGTTAAACTAATAATAATAATATTAATACTAATGATTTTAATTATTTATTTTTGATTAGTAAACGTATGAGACAAAGATGAATTAATTCAAAGTTGCATTTTATCTCTTTCTATAATTTAGTGTATTATTTTTTGTATTGAAATGAATGAAAATCGTGGTAAAAAAACAAAATTCACAATACATTTCATTTCATTTTCTCAAATTACAATAATTATTTGATTTTCTTGTTAAACTAACAGTTATGTTTTCAATTATTTCTTTTTTAATAAGCAAACGTATGAGACAAAGATGAATTAATTCAAAGTTGCATTTTATCTCTTTCTATAATTTAATGTATTATTTTTTGTATTGAAATAAAATCCGCTTAGATCGCATTAGCCTGTTTGCTGGCCATTGCCACAGCCCTCGAGGAAACCAAAAAAGTCGACCAAGTTGTCGATTTGGAAGCTGCTGAGAATCGCTACAGTGGCGGCGGACACCGAAGAGGTTACGGAGGAGGGTACGGCGGAAGACGCGGAGGCGGATATCACAACCGCAAGGGTCGCTCGGTAGAAGAGGATCAACCCGTCGTCGTAGAAGAGATCCAGCCAATCATCGACTCTGTTTCCGATCTTGAATCAGCCGAGTATGCAAATGGAGGGTATTACGGAGCTTACAGCAGCAGAGGATATGGTGGAGGATACAGCAGAGGATACGGCGGATATCACCACCGCAGAGGTCGCTCTGTTGAAGAGGATCAACCCATCGTCGAAGAGTTTCAGCCTATCGTCGAGTACGTTTCTGATCAGAAATTAGCCGAAAATGCATATGGAGGGTATTACGGAGGATATGGAGGAGGACGTCGCGGAGGATACGGCGGAGGATACAGCAGAGGATACGGCGGATATTCCGGTCACGGTCGTGGTCGTTATTATTAAAATAGGAACAATAAAAATTTGTTTGGTTTATTGATTGCCAATGACCTAAAACAATCAATCGCAGCCAGGTAAAAGAACATAATGCGCAGGACATGTAAAGGTCAATTGGTTTGGTAACAAAAATATTTGGTTCAATAAAACGATTTCGGCACTGGTGTTACGACTATATATGGTTTTGTCTCTTTATTCCTCAGCAGATCGTAGCACAAAAAGAAGCCGTTCAACACAATTTTAAAGCGCTAAATCAGTCACTTACATATCGTCGTGGAAAGAACAGGATAAGGAAACTCATTGCATTAATAAGACGAGAAATTGCAAACACATTTCAAAAAAGGGAAAAGACATTAGTTGTGCCTAGTACTGCCTGGTACCGCATAACTTGGTCCAGTTAAATTGATCGCAATGTTGTTGTCAATCAAGAACAGCAGAAATTAAAACGCAAAAAAACAAAAAAACAAGTTTCTTCAAACCCTAATGCGAGCATTGCCTTTAATGCCTTACTTACAATTATTTGGACCGACGTTGAAGGGGATTTTCATTTTTCTTCAGATAAACGGTTCCTAAAGTTTGGTTATGAAATGAGCTGTATACTGCTATATACTGTCCCTTCATGACGAATCAGAGGGCCTTTTAAGAAAATTAGATTCTTCAAGGGCAAAATCCATCTTGATCTTGGCTCCAGCCAAGAATAAGATTAATTATAAAGAAAAAAGAATCTTGTTGAATATATCCTATACTAAAAGTGTGATAAATAAAGCTTTATATAGGCAACAGCTGGTTGAAATACTGGTGTATGTTTTGTTTCAACAGAAATTCATTTCTTCCATTTAACCTTCGTCGTTTTTTTTCTATTTATTATACGTATATATTCATAGTAACTTACAACAACCAATCCTTTGTGGTCCTCGCACCTTTTGTAGTGACGTGACTATACTGGATGAGAGCACTTTGTTTTTGTAAACTGCCGCGTGAAAAAAGAATTTCAAATTGTTGCTGTGTTTTGTTTTAACTTCGTTTCGTTCATCCCTTTCGATTATTCATTGACTATACTCCGATGAGTATTCATAAGAATTGTGTGATTCTAAACCAAGATACATGGCTCTATTATTTCATCGAATAAACGCGTTCATGGCATAAACTTCAAAGGGGGAGTTCCGCGTTTATTATAAATAGAAGAAAACCATTTTCAATGACAAATCAGGCCTTCGGCATAACCCATTTCTTATTTTAAAAAGAATCTCAGTCAAGTGTTACACTGTATTGTCTTTTGCCTTTGAGTGTCACACACTCTTATTGATATTTCCTTCACCGCTTTGTTGGTAATACACGTGTAACCAAAAGAGACCTCGGTTTATTTGAAATACTTTTCGGCCTTCGAACGTGATGACTTCGAACGTCGTCGCTATCAAACTGCAAGTACGCGATGATTCACCTGTTCAGGGTAAAACATAGTAATATTCGTCATTTAAAGATTTCACAATCGTTACGAAATCAAAATATAAAAGTATAGCCTATAGCTGGGCTAACACAGCCACGGATTGCCGAATAAATGAAAAGTAGTTGAAATGAGATGACAATCAGCTCGCCGGTTTTTCCTATATATTCACGCTGAGTCATTGTTATTACTTGATGCATGATGAACGATGTTAGATCGGCGTTATACGATTACGAAATATTTTGGATTTCGCGTGTCTGGCTTAATTGTCTTAATCAACTACAAAATAAAATGAAAAAAAGAAAATTAACATTGGAGTTACCTGTTTAGTGTTTACTAGTTTAACGCGAGGCTATAATAACAGACCTGCATCTGCTATTCTGCTGGTGCACGCTGCTCGTGTCTGCTTCTGGCCTGGCCAAAACTTCTAGTTTCTGGGTTTTTCCCTTGCTTTCATACGTACGTCCCTAAAATTGAAAACATCCTCGGGTGTCCGAGGACGCAATAAAGAACTAAAATTGATATTTGAAATCCTGACTCGTTAAATATTAACCTAGATTTATTTCTCACTTATCCTATGTCTTTTTTTAAAAGCAGAATTAACATGTCTTCAATTTTTCAAAAAATAAAAAACAATAAATTCAAATGAGCGCCTCTAGTGTTATATAACGTTGCGAAATAAATCATGGGGAAAACCTGCTACTGGTGAAAGCGTCGTTCTCAAAAAGTGGCTAGAGGCCTCAAAGTCAACGATCTCATTTACAAAACGAGTCTCAATAATAAGTTCACCTCATACGCATGCAAAACCTTTTGCTTGAGTATCCGCATTATTCCGGATTATGGGGAATTTTCTTTTTACCATCCTGCCCCTTTTTTCTTGCCTTTCTTTTTTAAAATGAACATTTGTTGTTGTTCCCTTGCGCTTCAAGGTCCCTTCGACTTTCTGGATGCCTTTTGTGTACACTGGTCTTGCTTACACTTACCTAAGGTATACTACATCGTCTGCTGCATGAAATACCCTACGTGCAAGAGAGGCGTAACTTTTTTCGTATAAAAGACGAAGCACAACAGACACAGCGATATCAGTCTCATCCAAACATTTGCAACAGAAAGATCAGCAACAGCTGCTGAAAACCGAGCAATCATGAAAATCGTGGTAAGCTTTTTGTTTCATTTCAACAAACAAATTTTCGACAAAAAATGTTTGTGCAATCAACAAATTAGCCTGTTTCACAATGAGTTTACAATTTAAACGTTTTCTTTTTTTTTCTTCTTTTAATCAACAGATTATGTTAGCGTGCTTGATGGCGCTAGCAGCTGCCGTCGAGGTAGCCCAACCAGTCGCCGATACATCTGCTGATTTAAGCGTGGCGGAACATCATCAAGGACAATACGGAGGAGGAAATCACGGCGGATATAGCGGTGGTCATGGATCCTACGGCGGCGGCCACGGTGGGTACAGCGGTGGCCAACACGGCGGAGGAAGTCATCACGGTGGTGGTCACCACGGCAAGCGCTCAGTTGACGAGATCCAGGCAATCCCTGAACCCGCAGTTGAAATCGCTGCTGCTGACCAAGATGCCGCGGAGCAACATCACGGACACTACGGAGGAGGACATCACGGAGGCTACGGCGGTGGCCACCACGGTGGGTACGGAGGAGGACATCATGGTGGGTACGGAGGAGGATACGGCGGTGGTCATCACGGCGGAGGTGGTCACCATGGAGGTTGGGGACGCAAGCGTCGTTCGGTTGAAGAGATCCAGGCAATGGCAATCGCTGAACCCGTAGTCGAAATCATTACTGCTGACCAAGACGCTGCAGAACAACATCACGGCCACTACGGAGGAGGACATCACGGAGGAGGACATCATGGAGGCTACGGAGGTGGCCACCACGGTGGGTACGGAGGAGGACATCACGGTGGTTACGGCGGTGGTTACGGCGGTGGCCATCACGGCGGAGGAGGTCATCACGGCGGATACGGAGGTTACGGAGGAGGACATCACCACCACGGATAAATTTCCGAAAATCTCACCTGTTCGATGGCGTTACGTTGCTCGTCTATAAACCCGTAAACCTTCCCCCCTATGTCTAGTTGTTCATTTAGAGGTATCTAAGCCTCTGTTATCGGTCGATGGCGTATAATTGCATTCCTATACTATGCGCTATTGTAATTAATGTTCACACATCAAATGGTACCTTGATTCAATATAATTTGGTCAGACTCGTTACATTAAATTGTCCAATTTTCTTTTTTCTTTCTTTATCTTTCGTCAAAACAAGAAAACGAAATCAACTGTAAACAATTTGAGTGTTTATTGACTTTTGTTCAACAGTTAAATGCTATTAGTTCGTTTTCATTGCCTGCTGCTAGCTGCTATCTGTTATGATTACGGACCCGAGAGAGCGGGAACAACACCTAACAAATTTTTATGTGAATCGAGAAGTAAAATGTATTAAAATCGTAGAAATTCATTATTTCATTGTATAGATTTTTATTTATTTCCAAAGATATTTCCCCAATTACAATACACATTAGATTAATTACTATTTCTCTGTCCAAAGGACGAATGGGCAAGGCCTCATCTGGTTAAGCACTTGAGGGCCGGCTCGACAGAGAAGCAACGTTTACGTCCGCGTTGGATCATACGATTGCGAGAGAGATCGCAGTCGGTATCGACGCTGCGGATGCCAACAGACAAAACGTGTTGTTGGAACATGGGAGCCATTGGGCCTGTCGGTGAGTCCGAAAACAGCATGCGAGTCTTCTTTGATGCATTTCTCTTGAACTCGGCGAAGAACTTCTTTGTCGGCAGGGGTCTTGGAGCTCTTGCATCCAGCAGGCTGTCTCAGCTCGTAAGCAACGTTCATCAAATTTTTAAAAAAGGGGGCATTTTTTGGGTCCAGCCAAATCGGTGACTTGAGTTCAATGCGGATTTGGTTGGCAGTGTTCGCTCAGTCACCACTTGATTGCCAAGGCTCATACCCAACGATTTCTCGCCGTAAGTGGTTTCAGTCTAGATACACAGACTAATGCTATGAATACGAATGAATTAAAACACACAAAAAGAATGGTAATATACAACCTGCAGAGGTTTGCTAAGAAGCATGATGGGCTTAGTCTCGGTTAGGAGCAAGGAAGGAGTGTAATCACTCAGCTTGCGGATGGTAGTGTAAGGGATGACAGCGTGGCGAGCCAGACATACTTTGTCGCCCAAGAATTCCCAGGTGGTCTCAATGTTGGCCTTGTCCATGTCGCCAGTGACGGAGAAACGGCCAGGCAAAGCGAGGAACATTTCAACGTGAACTCCGGCAGTAGGGTAAGAGCGGGTGAAAGGCAATTCAACGGTCATTTTGCTGCTGATATCCAAGTTCAAGACGGCCATCAAAATGCCTTCGACTTGAGCCTTCAAGGACTTCATCGATTAGAATTGCATGCTGGTCTTAAATTCAGTCTTGACAGAGGCGAAGAGACGAGCTTGAGCAATAAGCTGAGTAAGCAAGACCCATCGAAGATGGAACGCGGACAAAAAAGTATAACGCCATTTTCTCGCTAGTCATTGAGTCTATTCAAATTGAGTTGAAAAGAACAACAAAAAAGAAAGCTTCTATGAGCGATTAAAGCTTATGGCAACTTTATTTCGAATTAACTTTAATTATACTAGCTTATTAAATAAATCAGTAAAAACCCTTTAGACAAAAGTAATTGCATCTTATTTTAATTTTTCATCAAATATTTGCGTAATGTAAAAAAGCGTGTTATCTTTATTAAAGAACTTTGTATTATCAAATATTGCTAATAGTGAATAGCCTAAGTAATTTTGTTGGAGAAACACTTTGCTTCCATGAAAACGAAATTTTTTATTTGATTTTGTCAAAATAGGACGATCTTATGTTAAACTTTTGTTGACATGTTTAATCAAAATAATCTTCATAGTCGTTTTCAGAATTACTATGCACAGATGAATCTACCTCTAATGCTGATTCAAAACTCTTATAATCGATGGATAGCAGCCAGTTATTAGCCTTAACTACATCTCTCCAATAATCAACAGAACACTGGGTTAATCGTTTACAAGAAAGCAACACGATCTCTTTAAGGACATTGTCGTCATTCATTAACAATTCGATAACAGTATCCGTCACGGAATGACAATCGCACAATTCCAAGTAAACAAGATTTCGAAAGTTGTGAAGTTTAGCCGCCTTTCTGAAAACCTTGTCAGTCAGCGTTATACAATCGTGAATACTAATGTTTTTTAAGGAAGGCGTTGACAAAAGCGAGAAAAGATTTTCAGACGGAATAGGAGATGAGAAAAAAACATTAGTCGACACTGTTGATAGTCTCAGTTTTTCGAGTTGCCCCAGCACTTGTGGTTCCAACTTGATCCGTTTCTCGTCTTCGTTTGTCCATGACGTTCTTATATAGCTGTGATTAAACTCAAGAGTCAGTGAGCGTAAACTGGAGCAGTGTTCAATGATGACTTGGATATTGATGTCGCCAAGATGAGAAAGGCTGAGCGTCTTCAGTGAGGTTCCGATTCCTTTTAGAACGGGAGCAATGCCATTTTTGAAAGTGACTCTACATTCATTTTCGTTCGACCCGCTGATTTCTAGCTCAGAGAGCCTTTCAAGGAACAATAGGCTTTGCAGATCACCATCCTTCAATCCTTCCACTGTCATAATCTTCACCTGCATTACACAAGGGCATATGGACACTATCATATTCAGGCTTTCACAGATATACGGCGTATTAAGTGGATCGTGGTATAAATCGCTGACGCTGATGTTGATAAGCGAATATTTTGGGATGTCGTCAAGGTTTTTGGTAAAAAAATCCATGTAGTGAATATTATATAAGAGTTGAACAGAAACCTCATTCCAGACTTTTAGAGAAGGTAAATTTGATAACGCAAATTGAATTCCTTGCTTGGTTAATTTGGTTCCAGCAGTACTCAACTTGAAAATTGATTGGCATAGTCCCTGCCTGTCACCTTCCCTTTCCATTGAATCACTTGGAACACATAATCCCTGAATACCCAAATCTGTCACACCCATACAGTGGGAAATATTCAAGTCTCTACATTTTAAAAAATCAAACAAAAATGAAACATGCATACATTTTAAAATTATTAATTTCAATTGTAAGATCTAAAATTGTTTTGGATATACCTTAGTTCTTTACAATAAGATCCTATGATTTCCAAGCCATGGTCATCTATTGCAGAATATGATATGTCCAATATATTTAATTTGACAAATGTAGGAAAGTATGTAACAAAGTCTTCAGAGATGTGATATCTGCAAAGACACAGCTTTTTCAAATGCTAAAAGGAAAAGTTGAAAATGAAGTATAAACTTGTTAAGTAAAATTGTTTATTATATTATTGCATTTACATTGCATTTGAGTGAGGCAAGTTTTAAAAGACTAGAACTATCATCCCCATCACCTTTCTGGCTCAAATCCAACTGCCGAAGTTGAGGAACAATCAGAAACTGAAGGACATGTTTCTTAATGCTGCCTTTAGTGCTTAGTAACTTTATGATTTCCTCCAATTTTACGACAGCTAAATGTTGGAATTAAAAATAGGAAATAATAATTCGGAGATACCGTTTCATCGTAAAAAGCAAATGTTGGTTGGTAACTTACGCAATAACTCAAACGGATTGTTGTTTATATCTGGACCAACGACGTTCGGCTGCTTGCTTGCCCATATTTTACACAATTTATCCATGTTGTCTGAAACACATTCGACACAAAATTGGCACAAGGATTTTAAACTTTTCTCAGTTAATTGAGGCATGGTTAAATGTATTCAAAAACAATCCTACAATACAACTTTCAAGCTGCCTGTTTCAAAAAGCGGAAAAAGCAATGAAGAACTGGAAAAGCTAATGCTAAACAAATCGTTTTCGTGCTCAAAATAAACAGACGACAAAAATGCGTGAGAGACGGCATTGCCAGATCTCTCTACAACGTTTTCAGTTTTCTTCACTTTCCAATTTCCACATTCCACATTTCCACCACTGGACTTTATCCGCTTTTTACCAGCAGACTAAACTGAATTCCTGACGTTTGACATTTCCTTGTCTTCTAGAATCATTCATCTGGCGATCTATTTTAAATACAGAATTTTAAATCACAAACTAGTAAGATTTTAATTCTTCATATGCAAAAAAATGTTTAAAAAAAATAAAATTCTAAAAATTTGTGTCTATTTCCAGAGCTATAGGCCTATAGCTCTGCTATTTCTTAAAGCTGTGTCTAGATTCATGAATAATGGCATCACTGCTATCATTTGTTTTTCCAAAATCCGAAAATCAAAATCGCTGCCTGTCTGCACTTTGCAGAATTTTCGGTATTGTTCGAGTTATTTTTCGCGTTTCCAAATTCCAGCCCAGCATGACGGTTTATAATAGATTGACTCTTTGGAATTCGTGATGGTAAAAATTTCGTTTCACGCATTATTCATTGCTCGATCGTAATATGTGTCGTCATGGACCATGGATGCCCAGTCCATGCCCAGTCCTTGCACGTGGTTAAAACTAAGATTCAAGTAGTTATGGGAACAAACATTTAAAATTACAACATGCTGAAAGAAGTGTTTGCTACAAAAACAAGTTTTCATCTGGCACCAGCTCAAATATGCCAGGAAGGTTCAAAGTTATTACATCACTATTAAGGTTGCTTGACTTGCCTCTGTGATGGAAACCTGAGCGACTGGACAAGGATCTCCACAATTCCAACTATTATCTTTTACTTGATAAAATGAATTGTACTTCATCTGGTTAGCTCTCAAAAACTTAACAGGTGAATAAATTTTAGGTGTTTGAACTCATCGTATTCAGCTGGATTTTAATCTCCCTTTGATCTATATAATTTTTGTATTATAAACTTTTGTCAATGAAGGTCTCAAAGAGTCCCCAAAGATCTTAAATTCTCAAGGGAATTAGAGAAATTATCTGTTTTAAGCTTACGTGTAACATGCCATTGTGAATAATCTCTTTAATCATTTCCTAAATTACAGTTGGCATATTTCGCATACTTTTCTTTTTAGATAGGCTATAATGGAATTTGTGAATATGGAAACATTGCTCTATTTGATGTTGATTTCCGTAAGCAAACCCTCACTACCCTAGGGTTTTAGACATTTTGAATCCATGCAATTACCTGGTAAATAAGGCTAGGATGTTCCCCAATTTCGTACTAATTATTGGGATACTAAACTAATGCAGATCAGGATCCCTTACCTAAGAGAAAAATGTGGTCTGTGAGCGTATTTAACCGATTCAGGAAGCAAAAATTCAACATTAGTCATTATTTATCGTCGCCTTCCGTCTTTCATTCTCAGATTCTTTTAATCCGTTGCCAAGTAGGTAATTTGATGAGCTGATTCAAGATTCGGTGCAAATATTTTACTTACCTCAATTGATATGCTAGATCCAATAATTCTCAATGGTCTTCTTCATTGGAATCTTTCATATTGGTTAGATTAGCGTCTTTTGTCCTATCAACCGATAATGAATTCTGTCTTACCCTTTACTGAATTAGCGTTTGCTACAATGTCTAAGTTAAAACTCATTTAAAACAATTTTTTCTAGTTAGCTATATATTGTATTGACACAATAATAGTTCAAGATACATACGGTAGACATCAGTTATGGTAATTAAATCCACGATCAAATTATTGGATTTCTGCCATGTAATAATGGAACATGAAATTTTAATTTATTCAGTCAGCAGATGAGATGCAATGGTTTTTACTCCCATTACATCTCTACTCGTGCGACCTTAAGATTGTAGAGGAGCTGTAAGGATCCAACACTTTCGTGCTCTACCATTCAATCTCAACTCATACTTAGAATTAGGAATTCCACCACACAAATTTAATTGACAGATTTATTCACCTTGGAGCGCCATGAGAAGTTAAGATTTAGAAAAAAAAAATGGGAATAGAAATTTTTTTTATTTGTTTTTTTATTAGGGAGAAGAGACGTTAATGAAACTGGTCTCTAGATGCCAGAAGTCTCTGCTTGTCCATCCGTCGACTCGTTAGGATCAGAGAGACCTACATCTGGTTCCTTCGGTATTCGATTATTTTCATCAGATTCCTCTTCCGCAATCAACAGGGTAGGGGTTGAAGCCACATTCTGAACAAGCGGTTTTATAATCAGTTGTTGTTGATCTTCCGTTATCTTGCCTTTATCCATTGACTGGCGGGTCTTGCTGGGCAGCACCGGTTGAAAGGGTTGGTAGGTACTGACAGGTGCAGGTACAGCACGGAAAGGATTGGGTTTCCGACTTTCTTGAATAATTTGGTTTCTGGGTTTTTCAACCGATTGTTGGGGCAGGCCTTTTTTCCCTTCTTGATGATCCTTGGTCATCACAACTAATCGAGGATTGTGGGTACTGGCAGGAACAGGTGTGGCCCTGAACGGTTTACGAACAAAATCTTCCAAAGTTTTTTTGATACCGGGAAGAGGTTTTATTTCGGGTGAACGGTTTACCTGGGTCGTGCTATTCCATTTGGGTTTCGTTGAACTCTCAATTCGGTTGCCGATCATTTCCGGTTTTCGCACTGGGATCTTTGATTTAAATTCCAATTTTTTAGGATTTACAGTGTCTGTTTTCAAGCAAGCGGAAATGGCGGATGAATCGTGATGTGTTCGCGGCTTCGGTAGTTGAGCCTTTCCAACTGAAGAGGACATCCGGTTCATACTGATTTCTACACCGGAAGAATTTTCATTGGGTTTTCGAAAAATCATCGGTTGCGAGTTAACACGTCCAGTCACTTCGGGAAAATTCTTTTTTGTACCCGGCAGAGGTTTAATAGCTGGGAAAGAGGAGTTGACAGGCATTGTGACTAATAGGTTGGTTTCTGAAGAGAATTCCAGAGTCGTACAGAAAAAACTGCGATGATATTCAACTGTGCACTAGGTCTACTTATAGACTCTCAGTCTCGAACTGGCATTGCAATTCCATCGATATTTTTTTAATTTTTAAGATGTAGTTTATAAATTACAACATTAAAACTTTCTCCTACGGTTATTGAAACATATTTAGCATATTGTTCAAAATACTAGAATTCCTAAGTAAGTTAAATGTGATTATTGATCTCTGGTAGTTAGGGAACAGAGCAGATAAGCCAAAACCGGTGCCTTTTTGTCCATGGAGTGCTACTTTCTCTACTTCCGGTTTCTAAATGCGCCCGCTTGGCTTTCGTTTGAAGGTGAAGTTTGTTATGACCAGTTAAATTTGTCATAACATGGCAGACGACAGCGAGAACAAACATTTCCCCAAGACCAAGACCGACCAAGACATTTCTCGGTTTCATATTCGGGAGCTCGGGGAAAAACGTAAACGCCTACTTCCGATTAAATTGATAACAAATCTGTTTATATACGATGCAGACTTGCAGGGAAGCTTGTATACGCTAAGTTTACGTGTATCTTCTTGAAATAATAATTGTTAACAGTAGTCGCGTTTCGCAAAAATGAAATTTCGATTGTATTTACAGAAATTAACTCGGAAAGTATTACACTCAACATATCAGTCATGACGAATTAATCGCTACAGTATACTCTGACGAATCCGAGGGAGATAATTTGGGCTTAAGTCGGAAGGTAAGCTTGATCGGAGACGGGGTGTTTGGGAGAGCATCATCTGTAAGTTTAGAAGTAGGAGCAGGTACCTCATTCCTGGCTGAGTGGGAGATTGCTTTCTTAGTTGTTGCTCTCGGCTTCTTTCTAGGGATTGCCTCGGCTTTCTCTTGCGAACTGGTCTCCCTTGGACGCTTCTGTTGGATCCCTGACGTGGTTCTTGCAGTCATCCGTGAATTTTTCGTGTCAGCAATCAACTGATTCATCATAAACAGCTCCTTTTTCGGTTTCTCTAGCACAACATTCAATTGACTGCCAGATTTCTTGACAGGGAAATCCTCATCTGGGGCTAGACTTTCCACTTTTGGAATAGCAGGTAAGACACGACGCGGAACGAATTCTACGCGACGGTCTAGTCTAACTGCCCCAGCTGTCAATACTTTCATCGGTCGCGTTGGCTTTCTTTGGATTGCTTCATCTACAACCGGACTAGAAGGAACGGAATACGGGCTGCGCAACTTCTCCGACTTTTTCAACAACAACGTCCGCAAATACTGGCCATTGGGGTTAGTCAACGCTTCCGTCGGCTTTCGTTGGATGAATTTATCCTCATCTGCTGTTTTCAAGCGATCGGAAACGGCGGACGAATCGTGAAGTGTTCGCGGCTTTGGTAGTTGAGTCTTTCCTACTGAAGGGAACTTCCGGTTCATACCGACTTCAACTCCAGAAGAATTTCCGAGTTTCCAAAAAATCATCGGTTGCGAGTTAACACGTGCAGTCACTCCGGGAGAACTCTTTTTGGTATTCGGCAGTGGTTTAACAGCTGGGAAAGAGGAATTGACAGGAGGAGTTGGTAGTTGAATCTTTTTTACTGAAGGGAAATTCTGGTTCATACCGACTTCAACTCCCGAAGAATTTCCGAGTTTCCAAAAAATCATCGGTTGCGAGTTAACACGAGCAGTCACATCGGGAAAATTCTTTTTCTTACCCGGCAGAGGTTTAATAGCTGGGAAAGAGGAATTGAGTAATAAACCAGTTTTGAGGGAGGCCATTGTGAGTAATAGGTTCGTTTCTGAAGAGAGTTCCAGAGTCGTACAGAGAAATCTGCGATGCCTTTCAACTATTACTAGGACTCCTTATATAGGGTCTCGAACTGGCATCGCAATTCCATCGAAACTTTGTTATTTTTTAAGACAGTTTAAACACTAGCGCATTAATACTTTCTCATACGGTCAAAGAAATATATTACGCATATTGTTCAAAATACTCTAGGTCATTTGTAACTAACAGTATTAAGTAATTACGGAAAATATTCACGTATTAGAAAGAAAATGCACTACTGGTCAAGTCAAAGGTGAGTCTCGTGAGAAATCAAATCATATTTGAAAGATTATTTTGTCAGTTTGTGTCCAGAGTGATACAATATTTGACTATTTTTCTTATTTAGTTTTCAATTGATATTAACGAGAAATAATTTGGAAAAAATTTCCTGAATCTCGAAATTACAAAAAGCCGCCATAGACCCATCTCTATGCCATCCATATTAGGCCACCTAGTAAAAGAAAGTTGTACTGCTTCGCCCCATCCTATCTCATCATTCTCATGCTTCGTCTCAATTCTCATCGTCTGCTACACATTCAACAACGATTCACGTGCTTCGTTCATGGCGGTTTGTGACGCCATTCTGTGTTTCGCCAATTTTAATTCGTTCCTAAGTATCTTTTTTTTTTACATATTATCAGTTTGAACATATTTTTACTAATTCTGCATCGTTTAATGTATGAACTCCTATCCAATGAGTTCGGTAAAATTTGTGAGATATTGCAATCTTTGTCCATTGACAACTTGAAATGATGGGCAACTTTCACTTTCCATTAGTTCTCGTTTTATTACTGTTGGAGTCCTTAATAGTAATAATGTGGTAGATACGATCTTCGCCCATTTTTATATTGAATTCCCATTGTGTTACCATGTTTGCAATATCAGTTGCTAATAACATGCATTTTCTTAGTTTTAGGGGCTGGCATTAGGTGTTTTCGGCTGCAAGAAACCTTTTGAGATTTGTTGTGGAGTTATGGAAAAGAGCAGCGCAGACCAGGAAATGTTGAATGCAGCTATCCAGTGATCCAACAATGTCTTGTTTTGTGCTATTGATTTTTTGATTTTAAGAAGATTTGTGTTTAAATGATGGCACAAGAAACACTCCCTGATCAGATATTAAATCTTATTTGGGAAAGTATTGCAGTCTCATAGCTATTAGCTAGACCAACACTTCTTATTTTATAGCTACTAGGAAGTGGTTTGGCTCTGTGGCAAGCAAAATGTAATGGAGTTGTAGTAAAAGAAAGGGTAAAATAATATTTTAAATGTTTGTGTTATGTTGATTTGAAATTCTTTATGTTGGTATTTAATTGGTTTCAAGAAATGTATGTAGCAAATAGTATGTTAGAAGTAAAAAGTAAAGTTGAATTAATCTTGTTGATTTGAAAGTTTTTAAAGAAACGATTCTCAGTTCTTCGAAGTTTATTTCCTTCGAAGATAAGTTTGCAGTTTTTCACATCTAATTCAGACATTGTTATTTTACTATTATCAAATAAATAAACCAAGTGAAATGAGTAAGAATTGTTTTTATTTTCCCACCTCCACCCACAATTCCACCACTTTTTTATAACATACAACATAGTATACACAATCACATATACACAAATAGTTAACCCGTTGGCTGCCACGCCATGCAACTCGTAAGTTGCTTTTCTACTTTCTACTCGCCGTGTCCTGAAGGATCCACGACCAAAGTGGGACTTGCAATTGCTGGCAAGTCCGGGCTGACACGGTGATGGGAGAAGTTGGCATGCACGCCACTAGAATCCATCACCGCATCGACAAGGGGGAAGTCCCTATGGTGCACGACCCTAACAGCGCCTTTCGGCGAATCCTGTAAATAGGCAAATGCAACTGTTCAATCTCATGGCATATAGACCACGAGACCAAACAGTGCGGGCCCCTAGGAGAGCTAACATGGGGGAAACAAAGGAGTGGCAGCCAACGGATAAACTAACAAAAACATAGATACCAACAGCAAAAACAGATGATCAGAGTTGAACTTGTAGATTTCACCGCAATCGGAAGATCCATGTTGATGGTGAGGGCCCGACGCTCTGTTGATGTCCATGAAGGCTGCATGGTTATTACCGAAATGACTAAATAAAAAATAAAGAGTTAATAAACAGTCTTTAGAATTATGAATGTTTATAGCATTCCAGCCTACTTGGGTAATAACGATGAGGGTATTTTAGGCTTATCCTAGAAGGGCTGATACTCTTGATGTCATTCATGTAGGCTGCATCCTTTTGGTTATTACTAGAAGCACTAAAGAAAAAGGAGTTGACAAACAGATTCTTCCAAATAGAGATAAGTCAATCATACTTACTGAGGGTAATACCAATCAGGTTTTCTTGGGTGATGCATACATACATTGCTCCAGACTTCCTTTGTTTGTGGTTTTGAAGCTCCTGCCACAGATGTTAATGAACCTGGCAAATATGCGACAAATACGTGTTGGTTAAACTTGTAATCATATCGGGCACTTTTGGAATTTAAAAAATATGTTTACCAATGGAGTACATGTAATCCTACAACTTTTGGGTAGCAAAGTTGTATTTGTGCAGCAGAACGGGGGAATTTAAACAGGAACATTGAGCCACTAGTTGTTTAAGTAGCCAATATATGTGCATGGTTCTATATGACTATATCAGACCTGAAAAAGACAACAGGTTACGGGTATTCAAGTAGAATTTGGGCGTTTTATTAAATATAGTTATGTAGTAGTGCTCTGGGTTAACTTACTTACGATTTTTCCAAAATATTCAATAAATCGAGAAAAAAATAAGACACAAGACAAAAAGACAACAAGACGAGGACAACAACAATAAGAGACATCTAGTGTCAGTACTCAGACACTCATCCCACAGACTGGATTGCCAATAAAGCAGTTCTTTAGATTTAGACACTAAAAAATTTAAAAATCCAACTCATTGTTTACTTAAAATATGCTTAAATTGATAGAAACTGTGTGGAGAACAAAGTTCACTTTTCACTTTATGGTAATTCTAAAACTCAAATTGTCCGGAAGTACACCGGAAATAGACCGTTAGCTCCTTAACTATTGAGCTGTGATCAAAACAACTCACAGATTCGTGATCCTCGTCAAATTTCAGGTGGGACTGATGTATTTAAAACGAAATCCATGACATGGCCCAAAAAAAATTTTCCTGGACTATAGTTCAGCGTTTTTGGCGATTTTCGACGATTTTCGGGTATTTTGGATGGAAACATGAACTATACCCTATTTTACACGAGGATCACGAAAATCAGGTTCTTTTTTGCGTCAGCTCAATGGTTACTTAGCTATGAGCACATTTAGAAACAGGAAGTACAGAACGGCGCTGTTTTTTTCCAATCTTAAAAATGAGCTTTGTTTGTTAACTAATAAACATCAATAATCACAAAAAACTAACTTGAAATTTGAATCTGAAGTTATCCTGGAAGTAATTTATGGTGTCTGGTTCACTTTTGTGCATATTCCGGCATATTCCACTACAAAATTAAGTTCCACAGTATATGAAGTTAAAGAAGAAATTGCCGATAACTACTAACACTGGTCAACAAATTAAGAAACTGGAAAACAAAGTTGAAAGCGACGAATTTACAATCACCAGGGTCGTATCAAGTAGCTAAGATCTCAGCGCAACTCAGCTTGGATCACAACTTGATAAATTTTCTCTCGTCTGCTCAGTGATTTAAATCGATACATACATCGTCTAGCAGCCAGCTTTTATAGTGACACTCTTTTTGTTTTTGAAATATGGCAATAATCAAAAACTATATCGATAGCTGATATATATATATTATTCTTTCCATTTTCCGTAATGAAATATTTCTAAAAAAATGTAACTTCTTCTTTATTTATACTTTTATATTTATAGTTGCATTCCATGTATTTATTTGAAAACAATTTTGCAGCATTTCATGTTTCCGCTTTTATAATAACTTCGTCTGCTTGGCTGTAAAATTTCCCTGTAGATCAGTGATCCAAGCTGAGATCTTAGTTACTTGATACGACCCAGACAATCACACACTAGCAACTGATACCAAAGTTGCCATGACAATAGCAGACTAATGTTACTTTTGAGTTTTGACACTTGCAGTAGCAGACAGCACTCTGCAGCAGCAGCAGGAGCGAGTAGAATATTCTATGTTCTTGTATTCTGTGCAAATTTTCTTCAATTTCGACCAAAACTCACTATACAGTTAGTTGTTGAAAAGGTACTATCTTGAGCGTGAAGTGCCACTTGTTTTGACTTGATCGAGCTTACTGTCTCTCGACACCTGTTTTCTACTTCTTGTCTCTCATAGTCTCATTATGGTATAGGTAAACTAACTTATTTTGTTTCCAACAAACATGATAACCAAAATTAACATGCAACTTAGAACAGAAAAAAGGTTTTACCATTGTTGATTTTCAGGGTGTATTTGAAGTACACGACACGTCAACATGAGATAGAAGTACATTGCAGTACATAACTCCTCTACTAGATGGCTCTGAGTCTCTGATAAAGTTGAAGCGGCACTTTTAGAAGTGAATGAAAGATTAGATTTTCAATTTCGGTGCACCGGATAACTTCGGTGATGCTCTTCCGCGCCATCATTAATTAGTTATAGTATCGCGTTGAATAGGCCGACACTGGTAAATTATCAATTCAAAAGAAAAAGTTCTTTGATCTTTATATTGATATTTCTTTGAACGAAAAAGATGTTATAATTAAAGGTAGGTAGGAGATTATCACAAGACGTCTTTTTGCCAAGAGAATTGGCATATAACAACAAGTGATGGGCATTTTTATATGACCAAATAAAAAAACAAACAGCCGCAAAATCCGTTGACAATTAGCCATTTCTGCCGCAACTTGCCAAGTCGATAGCAGAATAAGTAAAACAGACATGGGCAATGAATGTGATTGACAATCAAATAGAACAAGAAGAAGAATATATCGAAAGAAAAGAAAAGAGAGAGAGAGAGAGAGAGAGCGTGAGAGAAAGAGAAAGGAGAGAAGGATATTGACATTTCTTCTGGAGCTAGGGACAGACATTATCGATGATATTAAATCAACTAAAATTGTGCTAAGTCCAAAACCAAGATGAAAATGTTTCCATCGTAACAGCAGTTTGTGAACTGGCGATATGGGCCAGCTTAATAGATTACTATTAGCAAACAAGAAATTCAACAGAAACAAATAATTCCGCTATAAAGAATGAAGAACTGTTATTAGATAGTTCTTATAGAATTGAGTAAAGGGATAGAGAATAAAATGACTCGAATAACAATTGATGGGCCGCTATTTGATTATAAATTCTTCGTCGTATCTTTTTCAGTTGTAGAATCTGTTGATTCTCGTGACATTTTGTCTGTTCATGAGTGTGCTATCCTGTGTGTATCTGTTGGATGCTTATGGCAATTGAGATAAAGGTGCGTCTACTAACACAATTCTTCTGGTTATTTGGGACATACAATGTTAAAAGAAATCGTCGATTTTGTTTTCGTCTCATGTTACTCATATGTGGAAATCCGAATGATACTACTGTGAATAGAGAAATTCTCTTTGACCGTAACGTTACCAGTAGAATTGTGTACATAGGAAAAAGCACCATAATGATACATATTGTTTTTAAAATTCAGTTTACAATGAATGATTGGGCGGGACGATTGATACGTGACCGAAGATTAATTTTGTCGGCTGAAAATCTAGCGATTCACGTCAGATGTCCGTTTAAACTATTTTTTGTCTTTTTTGTCAGGTTTTATGAAATGTTTGAGGATGTCGATCGGCAACGGAAATATGATGGTCGAGTTCTTCTCCGCTGAGATGGTATTGAGCGTCTGAAGGTAACGTAACTGCAAGAACACAATCAATCATTACAAGTCTGTCTCTTCGTTGAACATAACACAATCAATACATACTTGAAGAGCACCAGGAGACTCGGAGATAATTTCAGCGGCTTCTCTCAGGGCATGAGAGGCTTTTTGTTCTCCCTCTGCGGCAATGACTTTAGCGCGAGCTTCACGCGCAGCCTCGGCTTCGGCAGCCATGGCGCGTTGCAGTTGCACCGGCAAACGAACGTCCTTACTGCAAAGCGCATAGCACAAATCGTTAGCCACTACATGAACCGCTTAGGGATATAAAAATATTATTATCGCTTGAATTACATTTCGACACGTTCGACCTTAACACCCCAAGGGTCAGTGGCTTCGTCTAATGAGCTCTGCATAGTATGCGAAATGGTCTCGCGCTCCGATAGAACTTCAGCCAAATTTTTGGTACCCAAGACGTTACGTAGAGTAGTGGCCGCCAGCAAACGGGTCGAGTGGCTGTTGGCGTATAAAACAATAAAATTAACAAAATAATAAAAAAAAATGTGGTTTGTTTTAAAAGGCAATGTCGGGATAGTGGAAAGAGAAGGTAAAGGAATTTTTTCCCTTGACGTTAAGAGAGTCGCCGTGGTCAAGCGCACGAAAATATAAAAGCTAAAAAAGAAATTCCAGAAACAATATATACCGCCTTTTGGCTTTATAACTTGGTGCCATTACGACTCTCTTTTCTTTTCGCATGCACATGTACGGAAAAAGAAAAGGATTTGTGTTGAAATGTGTGTGTGTATGTGTGTGTTCTTGTGCCGAGTGAGTGTGAAATTGACGCACGCCAGATGCACAAATGAAGCCATTTGATAGCCAATGGCTTCACTTCAAGCATACAATGAATCGTGGTAGAGTTGTTTTCAAATGTTGTTTTGCTGTGACTTCCATACACTATGTCTTTGATACTTTGACTTTAGGCGCTACTATGTTCGCGAGGTGAATACAACATTTTTTTTTTTTAAATCGCTATGACAAATGATTCGATTTGGACATGGATAAAGTCGAAGTATCAATTAATTTTGTGTGTTTCGGGCCAATCAAATTCAACTTGAGAGGAAATGATAATACAAGAAGGATTTCGGAAATTGAGTGTCAAAACAATGGTAATAACAGTAAATAATAGTAAATGGAGAATAAGGACAGATAACGTCATAATAATAATAAATATTGAGAGGCGTATAATAATGAAGATGAGAATAAACCATGCGAGGTTTTGGTATTTTCGCGCAAAAAGACCATCCAACCAACAAATAAATCAAGAGGGAGAATGTCAAAAGAGACTGTTCGGTTTCTTTGATTTAAATAATGCACTCGCAAAATGGTATTTTTGTTGTTGTTGTTGAAATAAAACAAGAAAACCAATGTGGAAGGATTTGCTTGATTTAGAAAATATGTCAACAGCAATCAATAAAACTCATTTCAAGAAAAGATCATTAAATGTAACATGTTGAAACGCAGAAGTATAAAAACTGAAGAGATGAAAGGGGATTGTGTCATTCATAATAGAAACCAAAACAGTAAATACCAATGAATTGCGCGTTTTTTTGTGTGCCAGCTTTGAAGGGGATGGGGGGATGTTAACTTGAATGCCTTAAATTTTCTTTGAAATGACTGCGACAGTGTTTGATGGTTGTTTTTTACGTGCTAATAGGCCCTTAATAATAGCGAACTTATCTTCTCACATCCTTCCTCGTATGAAAGATTAACCAAAAGAAATCATGAAAAATGAACAAAAAATTTGAAAAGTTCACCTCTGGTTATATACACACCAGAGTGGGGCCCAAAAAGAAAATTGGCGAAACACACAAAACAAAATTTGTGATTTTTTTCACATAGGTTAAGTTCCGTTGGAATCAAAGCAGTCTTTTTTAAGATTTTGTTTTGTTTTCAATGTTTTTAAAGGCTTATTTTTATTCCGATCGCGCATTATTACGAACGAAAATAATTATCGAAGGTATTTTGAAAGATTAAGTGATCTACATTCCAAAAATACAATACGGTAACTATATTTTTTAAATTAAAAGAAAAAGGGATAACGCCCATCGAAGATAAAGAGAGAGCGACTGGGGTTCTAGTATTTGAAAAAAATAAATCAAAATAAATTTTAAAATAATTGGAGAAAAAATTCAAAATAAAATCATGGTCTGTTGGTGGTGTCATTTGATAAATGGTTGAAGAATTTGGGTTAGTTTTGTCTTTCTGATGTTTTCCAACATCCTTCAAATTTGTTGCTGTTGGGTGAGGAATTTTACCTGAAATTTTCCACATTGGAAACGGCTATGGTTGGATTGTGCACGCGGTAATAGACGACCGCGTCGACGGCCACCGTCACGGAGTCTCGTGACAAGATCTGGACAATATAAAGAAGGATCATGCAAACATAGATTGAGGTGATGTGTAGGATGTTGGCTAATAATCATTGGAATCGAATAATCGTAAAAATGATGAACCTGTTAGGGTTTTGAGCCAATATATGTATGGGAAAAGACTCTCGGGAGTTAAGAATTGTGATAGAGATTTTTCAAGATATTTCGTGTAAGTAGTGATGAGGAAAAAAAATTAAAATTTGAAAAAAAAAACAACTTAAAGACAACCGATGATATGATGGGCCGATGTGGAAGTATTCTTCTTCGAGTAACCTCTGATTTGTCGCAGTTCAAATTCAAACTTATTCGATAGTAAACGGATGTTTTGAAATTTGTCGTGAGTGTATCCACCTTGGACAAATGAACATAAACACGAAATAGCGCCCCAGCTTGGGAGAGACATACTTGACCACACACACCTGACATTCAAATAATACCGACGGGCCTATTAGCATTTGTATTGTATTAACACAAAGGACAAAAGCTTTGCTGGCTTCTCGTCTGAAACTTTATTTCGTTGAGCCCCCCGACCTCTCTGATGGTTTATTTCGGCGAAACTATAAAATTTGAAAGAAAGAAAGAAAGAAAGAAAGAAAGACAAAAAATAATAATAAAGAAAAATCAACTGAATCGTAGCAATCTCATGTTTTTATGAACAATGATGTACCGCACTAAAACAGAATTTTTAAAAAGTCGATCATGCTCAATATTATCCATGCACATGGATGCATTCTATTGACAGGCGTAACAGGCGAAAGTTTCCCACACTGATCGAAAAAAAGGAAGGTATAGGGTTCACAATTCTGGTTATGTTTGAAGTGTTAAAAACAAAGAAATTTATCTACAAAGGATTTAATAAAGTGTTAGTTTCCGTTTTCTTTTTTTTTAAATTCTTTTGTTTAGTTATGGCAGATTTTTAAAATGTTGTTTATATGTTTTAATTCGTGTGTTGGTGTTGCAAAATTTGTAGCAATAGCTTTTGTTTTTTGGTGGTTATTGGGGCTAACCTGTAGTCCTCGACGTTGTTGGTGGCCATGATGGGGTTTTTGACGCGGTAGTAGACTACGGCGTCTACGCTCACCGTGACAGAGTCACGCGACAAGACCTGCATTGATAACACAAGGTGGCGGTGTGCAAATTTCTAGTTTTCTCGTTCCGAGCTCCTTTCGTTTCCCACCTCACGTTTACAATCTCCCGTACTTTCAAAGCTCAATTACATTTCAAATTCAAATTGAATTTGATACTCAAATTTAATCCAGCCAATATGTTTCACATGATCATAAGTGACTATTTCATGTTATATGTCATCATCCGCTTTGTAAATGGTACAATTTCTCACTAAACTGTTTCTCGCTAATACAAAAAAAAAAATCCGTAAAGAAAAACAGAAATAGAAAACCGATCAAAGAAAATGAGAAAAAACGCCCCCAGAACACAGCACTATAACAAGGATCGTAATGGTGAATAATGTCAGGAAAAATGAAACCCAAAGCCAATAATATAATAATAATAATATAATCAATGAACGATGTATAATATAGATATTAACTGAAGTTTTCGGGTGTCAACAACCCTCTCCCCAACTGATTTTTAGATGCACTCTTTTCATGCCCGATGTATATTATGTATGTATGTATGATATATGGTCGTATATATAGATCAGTCGAAAAAAGATAGTACAACGACATAAACAGAGAAAATAGAATATTCGTCGGCGTATAATAATAATTAAGGAAAAAAAAGCGACTGAAACAGGCAAAAAGATATCCTTCCGACCGACTCAATTAAAAAAAATAATCAATGTCATTTATTGAAAAGGATAAAGGGTCTATACTGTGTAGCTTTTTTTACTGTTGAACATAGCAGAAAACCTATTAACATTTTCAATTCCGTTTCGGCAAATTATTAAAATCCTTTTCAGACCCGGTCGCCCGTTCTTATTGACGCTAAGCCCCAAAAATCGGCGATAATTAAGAAAATAATAAACGAACTAAAATCGTTCTTCTCCAAATTTAAGAGGGGAAGATGAAAATCGCGAAGGTGCCGGATTATTATGAAAATGATAAGTGAAGCACATATTTCTGGTTTATACCAAAAAAACAAAGTCAAAATATCAAACTGGGCGCTTACCTCTTGCGGTGGGACATCGAACGAAACGGTACGAAGATCAATTTTGCGGTAAGTGTCGATGCACGGAACGATAAAGAAGATACCGGGTCCCCGGGCTCCACCTTTGAGCAAACGACCCAAGCGGAAAATAACGGCTCGTTCGTATTCTTGCACCACCTAGCGACCGTGAATAATCATAGAATATTTTAATAATAATAGTAATACACATATCAGTAATGAGAGAGGACTTTATAAGGTAGTCACAATAAAGTTACTATACCAACAAAATGAGCGACGACGAAAATGCATAATTCTCGACATGATTAGCAAAAGAGAAGCGGAAGAGACAAAGGTTTTTGGCATCGGTACGCGACAGTAGAGTAGACAAATGAGCATGGAGAACTTTCATTACATAACCCCACAAAGGGATGCGCCCCAATAGTCTCTACTCAGCTAGCTTACTTAAACTACACAACACAAGTATACGCATCCTATTTGTTTCTGTTGGCTGCTTGTGGCTCATTATTACAAACGTTGTTCGTTTCCCGTCGACTGTCCCGTCATCTTTCCCGAGAGGATGAAAAGAACTTGGCTCGCTTCGAACGCAAACAACATCAACTAGCCAATTAAGAAACCTCGCCTTTTCTTGTTTAGTTCCCTTCCACTAAATACACGTCAAAGCCACTATATACTCGCGAAATTCACGAACCACTATTTCCACATTTCTCCCCTCTCTTTGTACATATAAAAACCAAAACAAGAATCCAGGTAAACGCGGGGATGTTTGATTTTCAAGGGACTTGTGAATTGAAAACTTAGTCCCCCCTCCCAATCTACCATCACTGTAAAAAAAAAAGATCGGCTCCAGCAAGCATAAGCAAGTGCTCGTTAGTTAGAAAGTAGACGAGTTAATAATACACATAGTTTGTACTCTACGTCGAGAAATTCGGGAAAGAAAAACCTCGTTCCCATTTTCCTCGAGAGAATTCCATGAAAGAAGAGGGGAACGGAGGATAGAGTGGCACTGAATATTCCTCAAGTGTTTCACCCGCACTGCGGATATAGGCTACGTATGAGCTTCACTTGATTATGTCTTTTTCAGACTTTCCTCACTCTGAAAGTGTTGAGTAAACTCTGCATCGTATCAACAGAGCAAGCATTAGGGGAGAGAAAATCGAATTAAGTTCAAATTTCATTATTTTTATTGAAATCATAATTGAAAATTTTGTTTGACTGTGATTTGTTTTTAAATTTAATATTCAAAACCTTTGAATTAATAACTAACGAGTGACGACACATCACATCATTAATAATCAAGGACGCACTGTAGCCTAAATGAAATGAAAAAAACAAAAGAAACGGTAATGGTGTCAAATCATCGAGGGCGATGATGCACTAATGGAATTAGGGAAACTTGCCAAACTCAAATGTCGACAACTTAGGAAAGAAAAGTCGTAAAGAATCGTACGACATGAATTTGTTGAAAATTGTTTCCATAGCTCAATAAGAACAATATTCGGTAGTCTCTTATCATTAAATTAAACGTGAATATATAGGTTACCTTGACAGAGAAGCATAGCGAGAGCGGGAAAGTTGCCAAAATGAGTAGGAACGAGAAGAGTGTCAAGATGAATGCACAAATGCCAGGTCCACCAGGGTCTGCTGTTAAATAGAGGAAAATGGGTGAAATAAGATTACGAATGACTCGGCACGGACATGTTTCTCTTGAATTGAATGACACTCGATAACTTTTCTTCGGTTGAAATCGATTGACGCATGGAACCGCAAAAAAAATCATCAAATCCTGATCAAATCCGATCGGCGAATTGAAATTCGCACGCGACACATTGAAGACGGATCGAACACGCACACACAACCAAGTAAAAAACACATTTTCGTCAATTGCTCCATACGAATACCTGCGTCGCATTAGCTTAAGTAAATAAAACCCTAAGAGAAAATGGCTTGCCTACTGAGCCGCGAACAATTGGCGGACCCCAAATCCTCGTCCTGACTGGATCGGATAAAGGCTGCGGGTAATCGGCAAAGGAGGTGCTGTACTTGCTCCTGAATTCGGGTGGGATTGATGATGCCGCCTCATCTCCGTTAGCGCCGCTTCCACCGCCAGCGCCAAAACGATCCGAAAAGGACGAAGTGACGGGCACCGATGCCAACTCTAAGGCGAACATGTCCCGACTGAGAGCCGCCAACCATCGACACGCCCGACACCCTCTTCCTAGCGCTACTATATTCCTGACCGACTCTGACGCTGCTCTTACTGCAGTTCAGGAGCTGCGTCTATGTCCGATTTGTGACACCTCGCGGCGTCTTTTGTCAGTGCTGGCGTCTTTTCTGGCCGACGCACTCTCCGTCTTTCTCTTCATTCTTCTTGGCTCTTCCTTTCTTCGCTCCTTTCTTCTCTCTTTCTCCTTCCGCCCACTAGGCCGCCGCTATTGCACTCCGAACCTTCGCATACCAAGCAATATACTATACGAGTATAGACAGGCGAAGGAATAAGAACCTCCTACTCAAACGTTATATATATGCGTCGTGAGAAGAGGCTAAGAGAGTTTGACTGGATTGATGGAGAGATGGGATGGAGAGACGGAGAGCGCATCCAAGACAACCGATGGGTGGTTTTGGCGCAGGATGAGATTCGACGGATTGGATCAAATATTTGATTGCCGATTTGTCGACCAATTCTTATTTCCGTCTTTTTTAAAACCACTAAAGAGTTATATTTGATCTACCAGACCTTTCGCATTCGATTATCAAAGCGGAACAAACCGCATTAAACTTAACTTTTTCCTTTTGTTTCTTCGTTTCAGCCGTTTTCAGACGCAAAGAAATAGGCTAAAGACGCATTGGGAGAAAATGTATTCCGTTTCACCTTAATCCTCATAGCTCGCGACCATGTATTGTGAAAACAAAAGAAGCAATAAAAGCCGCTTCCACTTGCCGTGGTTCCATATCTATAATTCATGAAGACAACGAGGTGACTGTTCTCAACCCCAACGACCCCGATAAAGAAGAACCGCGGTTGCTCGGAAGAAAAAGAATAAAAAACATAACAAATCGCAAAACAAAACAAAAAAAAACAACACAGAAATATAAAGGAAAGATGGAGGAATCACCATCTGCTGGCCAAGGCCAATCAAGGCGGGACAAGACGTTGATGTTGCGGGTCCCTCCCCGGAGAAAACCAGCCCACTCTTACTTCTCTGTTTTTCTTGTATAATCTTATATATAAGGCAGCAGCACTAGAGTCTTTTCTCTCTTGTATTCGCCTTTTGCCTTTCATTCCCTGTTCTTTGCTCTCTATACATATTCACATCAAACCAAATCCCCCTGGCGACTGCATATACATCTATACTGCAGATATAATGCTAACCGTATAAATGTATAGTTGTGTATACACACAAAGAAAAGAGCGCAGGGAGAAAAAAGGATGAAAGAAAATTCCGGCCACTCTACTGGGCCTCCTTTTTGTGTAATGCACGCACGCGCGCTGTTCGGTTGATTGCATTATTTCAGCGCCGGCGGAACGAGCTCAGCTCTGCTGAATGTATAGTTCATCACCATGGCGGCGGCTAAAAGAACGAGCATATACATCCAACAAAAAAGAAACGAATATAAATAAATTGTGTATTTATATAAAGAAATAGGCACGGCGAAGAATTGTTGGGGGGCGCCCGAAACAAATCAAAAAATGAAAAGAAAAGACGCAGCAAAAGTATGCGAGCGAGGAACTAAAGAAAAGACGATAAAACGGCGACTCGATTGTTCCCCGTGTTATACCCTAATCAAATCGCTTTTGTGCCCCATCATTGTGTTTCTCAGCACTTTTATATAGAGTCGCTAGAGACCCACCCTTTCTGAATGAAATTGGCAACTTAAAATTGACTTTATAAAAATGAAGAAAGATATAGAATCACCCCACAAAAGAAGGGAGAAAAGGAGGGAAAGAAAAGAGATTTAAGAAAATGGGCGGACGTGAAATAAATGGTTGGGGCCAATCTTCTGCCATCATCATCTGTCCCTTCTAGTCACGTCTATAATGATTATAACCATCATCACGACACACGTTTTAGAGGGATAACAGAAGTTTAGGCGTCAGCATCATCAACAGCAGCTCCTGCTCCCGTAGCGCACAATGCGGAGGGAAAATTGACTGGGGCCAGTTTTCTTTTGTTTCCAACCAACCAGCAGAGGACCCATACGGTAGCCATCTATTCTCTTTACACTATATGGATCTGATTGCCACTGGAATCGTCTCTATCACAAAGTCAGTGGGTGTGAAGCGGATTGTGTCTCCCTGTAATGATCAACTTGGGAAAGAGACTAAACGAATCGGCGTAGTGACCAATGGACGATCGTGACTATAGTCGAAAGCCCATCGAACGGTTTCGTATTACGTCAGCAGCGGGGTGGGCCAGTTTCCCTTTTCATGGATCGAGATTCTTTTTCTTGATTTGACTTATCTTATTTTTCTTCTTTTTGACATTTCGTTTTCCCCGATAACTTCTAATCCTATAAATCGTCTTCTATTCCCGAGGACCTATCACCGTATTACCAAGAAAAAAAGAGGCCAGCCAATGAAATGCAGATGAGTTTTTGGCTCCGTCAACCGGAAGATGTTGAGCGAGAGTCAGGCGAATAGATCTTGTTATTAAATACCATCACGTCTCTTTCCGGTGTTACCTTTTTTTCTTGATCTTCCATCCTCCGCTATATCCAACTCCTTCTCGTCTTCCGCCTTCCGACTGATGATGTCAAAAAACACATCAAAAGTATTCAGTAGAATACACTATACAACTATACATATACTGTACATGTAAAAAGACTTTTCCGTCTGGCAACGTTTCATCAGGTCCAACTGTAGTCGAACGTGAAATAAAAGAACAAGCGACGGAAGCAAAAAAAAGGAAGAAATTCTTCTTTGATGGATGTGGTGCGGATGCGCATCGAACAGACGGGAAAAGAACAGAAAGTAAGAAGGGGGGAATCAATTCCGGGTCGCCGCAGTTTGCGATATCCGTAGGAGATGATCTGTTCCATTCCATTATAGCCTATCTATTTGTATTTTAAAAAAAGGAGGGAGTCTTTTTATCTGATGGGGATTTGAAGAAAGTGAGCTGTGTGCGTTTACGTTGATTGAAATCACATCAACGCCAGCGCTTATTTGTCGTCGCCTGTTTCCACATCAAGTGGATCGCATCGAGTCTTTGTTTAGTTTCGATTTGTTTTTGTCAGAAGAAACGAGTCAATAACAAAACAGAAGACGACGTTGTTTGATTGCCAATGGACGAAGAGTCGCGGACAGACTAGAAGCTCGCGGATGGCAGGATGATTGAAGCGATGATGAAGAGAAAGAGAACGGACCGTACAAATACACTACGCAATGCTGCGATACTCTTTTGTTTGTGTGCCCAGACTATAAACGGTTATGTCAGCTTCTAGTTGGTTGCCGACGACCATCCGGTCCGAGGATTCCGAATGGTTATCCCGAATGGTCATCCGAACGGCCGTTCCTGAAACAATCCCAACGTCGTAACAATACTTGGAAAGACATACGATGATGAAAGAAAACGTCAGAACAAATATCCACTTAACTACAGAATAGACTAGTCTTTATTCTCCACACGAACGGCGCAAAACAAACCGCAAAAATGTCCCGTGAAACATCAGTAAAGTAATGTAAAGATGAGACGCGAGCACACAACAAGAGATACTGCGCCAATTCTTGTGATGCATGGCAGAGGGATTTTCTTAACTGCGATGCATTCACGTGCGGATGACGGATGACATTTGGGGCCTTTGTTATACCCGGAGAACCCCGGAGAACTCTTAGCGTGTAAACAAGAAGACAAACTATGTCGAGTGCAGGCAAAGTTCGCATCAGCTGGCGGGTACCAGCAAACGAATGACATTTTCTTTATTCATTTTTTTTTCTTCTATTTTGAAAAACAATCCTATATCGAGCAATCAAAAAGGAAAACCCCAAACCCCCGGCACTAAAAACGATAAAGAGAAAAAACAGACAGCTGATCTGTGTATATTGTATAACGTCCAAAATAGTAAAATACAGTCATCATCAATTTTCAACATTCCGCTTTCTCGCCCTCAAATAGGCTTTGACAACGCATATGTCGTGTCGTCAACAACTTGGTTGTCGTCATGCATAAACTTCGGTCTACACAAGGAGACAAGTCAAGTGGAGTTGAAACTACCGAACAGAAATTTGAGAAGTTTAGATCCCATTTACATTCAATCTGCGCCTTATTCAACTCTCTTCTTTTTTATAATAAAATCTTAGAGTTTGAAGAAAGAAGAATCGTCTTCAGAGACGTAAGAGGAAGCGCGTTATTACTTAATAGTTTCTCTGAATAATCACCCCCACCAGATTTTTTGTCATTTCCATATGAAACATATGATTGCTGTATTTGAATAACTGTCTAAACTTTTTTTTCAAAAACGAATGAAAAAGTTACGCAATTCACTTCAAAATAAAGCTTTAAAGCTGAGAAATACACTTTTACAAAAAAGGTTTTTTTTTACAAATTTAAACGCAAAACATTTGTTGCGATGCAAAATTCGATTATGATGCCTAGGGAAAAAGCGTTCTGTGTAATATACTATAATCTGTCCGCAAAAAAACATCTTAACTTTCTACAGTTAAAAGAAGTGTGGTTTAATAATATACCTAAGATTAAGACGGACATCTTTTCTTGATAATGAAATATTATAATGATGTGGTGAATTGAGGTCTTGTAAAAGACCATTCATTTTAACCGAGAGAATGTATAAGTTGGCCAAGAACGTCTTATTCCTCATTCGAGCGATCAACAAAGACTTTTAAGAATGTGAACTTAATTGGTGTCGAATTCTCGCAAAATGTGGGAAATACAAAAGAGTCCGAGAAAATGATGGATGAAGAGGCGAGAGAAGACAACTGGAAGACCAAGGAATTGCGTCGAGCCTTTGTGTAAAAGCTGCCAGCTATATACTCTTGTTGGCTTTTCAAAGTTTTGCATGCTGGCTGGAATCCATTCCTGAGAGAAATCTAATTAAGGTTTTTTACATGGCAAGGAGCATTGAACCCCCCACTCCGGCCACTCCCTCTACCGTATAGAGCAAAGAATAAGCAGCGGCACGCGTCAATCACTTGAGAGAACGTGACAGGGGAACTTAAAACATTTAAAGAGACTAAAGTGGCCAACGGATTCTGCTGGCAGCAAAGGAGAGAGTCATTGCGCTCCAACGCTTCCAATTAGAGAAAGTCTTCTCTTACCTCGTTAACCATAAAATTCTTTCTCGTATTACACACATGCGACTCATTCATTGGTTTAAAAATCCTTTTTTCTCTTGTATTTTTTTTAGAGTCGAAGAATTCAAGATATTGATCACATTGTTAGACTCTTTCGATTTCTGTATGAGAGACTTGGCGCGTAACGTTAACAATTTCAATTGGTTGGATCCCACAGAGAGCAATGTTGTTGCTCTTTCCCTATTTCCTTATTAGAATGGTAACAATTTTTAAAGACAACGACTCTATAGTCTCACTATTTCTGTCGCAGTCATCTCAATGACTTAATACTAGAGAATAAAGTTTCCGAAACGGAAATGGAACTCTAGAGAAAGAGTTTGTTGAAGTGCGGCGTAGGAAGACGAAGAGGCAGAGTTGATGGAATCGCCAAAAACACTTTCAAGCGGGTGACGGTGACGTCGTGTCACACTCTATTTTGGCTAAATAAGCCCCAAACGTAATAGCCTTAACGGTTTTCCATTCCCCAAATGTAACCATCTCTTTTCGAGTGCCATAGTTGGACGATGGAAAGCGATGAAGATGCGAGATGGTGGAGCGAGTCGGAATATCAAAGGACGTCGGAAGACGATTCACATGCACCGTCAATAGACTGTATGTAACTGATGTGTACATTTTTTGCCCTTTTTTTTCTCTTTTTGAAGAGGCAAGTGACAGAGAAAGATAGGAGATGAAGATCTGAAGACATCGCTGTTGTCGCTTTAAATAAAAAAAAATAAATAGTCGACGACGTCGACATCACCGGTTAAGGACAAATGCCAACTCGCTTTTCCATCTTCTCTTTATCCATTTCCTCTTTCTCAAATTCTTATAGGGTTTTCCTTTATAGCCAAGGCAAAGACATTTTATCTTTCTGGTTCTAGACTTTTGGGTCCAACATGGTTCAAAAGATTTCTATCTTCTCCAGGTTCCACATCTGATCGCCAGGAGTCGTGGCCATCTCTTTATCCAACTCCCGACGCGCCGCGGCGCTGGATTGCTAATTCCTTTGAGATTCCTTTATGTAAATAGCATTTTGAACGCATCATATACACTACGTAATGCAGACCTACTCAATGTTTATGTATATATGCGTTACTGTAGAACGACAAGACAAATGCGAAGACTTTGGAGAAGACAAAGAGACGGCAGGCGACTGCGCAAGGATGGATGAAGGAACAAGGAGCTTGCTATTGCGCTCTATTGAATAGAGTCACAATTAACTATCCATCAACTGAGCTATATTGATACTCGTATACGACACTGACATGCACATGTGTCCACATTCGATGAAGGAATCTATCGACCCAACTCAAGAGTCGAGTCAACTTGTTTTATAACTAACGAGGACCCAGAAGCTAGATCTCTTTGATGACCCCTTCTCCCCCTAGAACTCCCAATAAGCTCCGTGGATCCTACTATACATTCTACTAACGAACCGCTAAATCATCAAGTCATTGTCAATCAAAAATCCGGCTGATTTCACCATTTGGATTCCATTCAAGTGACAAACAAGCGACTTCATCAGGCCGTGATAAGGTTAAGCAACTCTTTTGCTTTCCATCGAGGTTTTCGTTGCCGATTCGTCCCTATTGGAAAACGATGAAAAGAAAGACGAATGAAGCAGGTCCGTTTGTATTGATGATGGCCCATTCGGAATTGTGAAGCAGCTGTAGAGGACAAGATTTCAGGAGCATGCACGCACGACTAGGATCTTTAAGGAGCCCAAATACGGGCAGCGAGCGTGAAAACTCACCAAGAAAGTAACGACCGTTTTTTTCTTCCCTTTTTTGCTCAGCTATAGAAAATAGAAAACAAAATACTTTGTCCTGTCCAAAGGAGAAAAAGAATGGGACAATTTCTTTGATGGTCTTGCCGTCTTTCATGTCGGACCACTGAGCGGCCAACACACGTTCTTCGTTTGTTTGCGGCCGGGATGAGACCATAGCATTCAGCGGAGTGAAAAGAGACAGCCAAAATGTTCTGCGGTCGATCCGCTACCACACCGGAGGGAATTGTTCTGTTTTATAAATACACTCAGAGAGATACACAAACACACACACACGTATGGTTCCATCCCGGACAAGCAAAGAACAAAGGAAGAAGGAGGCTGATCTCTTTATTAGTTTACGCTTCCCTCCTGTTCCTCGACACCTTTAGATCGTAGAAGAACAGAGTCTGACATGTGCACATGATTGCTGCACGCTTTCTTAATGAAAACGAAGTTTCGACCGAAGCCCCAAGACTCTTGTGTTTCTTCTTCTTTCTGGATTGGTAGACATAAGGGAAGAAAAACTAGTCCAAAAAAACAGGAGGCGAAAAATAAGAGATGGAGATGAGAGAGGAGGAGGAAGACGCGTTCACGTTTCGATGAGCATTTCTACGAGCCTGGAGACGGACCAAGGGCGTGAGATGATGACGATGCTAGTGGAGGAGGAGAGTAAAGTTGTTGTGTAGACCGTGAGTTCACTGCCAAATGACGTTCTTATAGTCTATGTGAATATAGCCGCGGTAAATGGGAGGCTAACGACGTGATAACTTTGACGAGAGGTGCCGAACGAATCCCAAGACGACGAAGAGGAACGTCTAAGTTGATAGGCTCAATTGAACGCCGGCAGCGTTGGAAGAAAATGGAGGGAAACGAAGTTCGTTGTTTTCTCTGTTGAAGAATAATAAGACGAAGATGACGTTTTTGACAAGGATATGGCTCAAAGGAGCTTATTTTCAGACAAGAAACGAAAAGGAAATAAAAACACAAAGAAAAGATCCTTTTTCTTGTTGTGATGTTGAGATCCCATTGATTCAAGTCCTTCTCCACTTTCCCACTTTTCTCTTCCCTGTGTAACGGCATCGATCCAGTCACAATAAGAGTTGCGTCTGTCAGACGTCCTGTCCATCGAAAATTTTTCCACGTCCCCTCCTTTTTCTCTCTTTTTCTTTCTCTTTCGTCTCTCTGTCGCTTTCTTCTGTTTGAATTTTTCATAAAGGATTTCACAACAAGAACATTTTATCCGCACAAACACATTCCTTCTTCTTCTCTTGCCGGCAGTTTGGTCCAATAGACCAGTTGGCGACATATAAAGACACTCTAGGGCTCAGTTTCAGACGTGGGTCATATAAATACATTGACAATGTCATGTGGGATAACATGCAATTATTTTCCCCGTTATATGTTGAAAGACCCGGCCGACCGGTGAGCTCTTTCGTTCTCGCATTTCAATTTGATTTGATTTGATGTCGTAAAAAAGAGTACAGAGAGAAAGAGACCCCGTCGAATTGATTTTTGCTCCTCTACGTCGCCGAGACGGATAACTCGAGCTTGTGCGCCAATAGACGATGTGCGTGACTTCAAACTGACAATTGCGGATGCACAAGAAAACCCTTCCGCTTTTACTTCTTTTTTACTCGGAAACGCAAATGTTAGTCACGCCGTGACATTTTTCACTGTCAATTGCAAATGCAACAAGACGCAAACAAAGTTTTCATCACTTCGCCTACTCCGCCCAAAGTCGACAGTAGACACGGCAAACAACCGACACGCAACACGACGACGGCCCATGAAAATTTTCCAAGAAATTTTGTTTTCTTTTCAAATGATAAGCCTGAAAGATGGAAAAGGCGTCGTAAAAAACGTAACGGAACGATTTGTTTTTATTTCAGAAAAGTTTAGCCTGGAAAAGTGCCTGACTTTTCGCATGGTGGAATCGACTCCGCTCAACGAAGAGTAGATTCGTTTCAGCGAGAATCTCGATCTAGCAATGACGTACACGCAATATTCAATCTCGTCGTGTTAGTTAAACAATTTTCTATACCACCCAGCAACCACATCAACACCAGCACAACTGGTCAAATGAATTTAGCTCGATGACGAATCACTCACTCATGCGCCTCTAAAGAGAAAACAAAGGACAAGTCGACGACCGTCGGTTGCAGATGATCAAAAAGAATCAAACGACCCAAAAGACATCGAAGTCGCCGCTCATCGAAACGTTCAAGAATAAGAGAGGAATGAGGAAGAAAGAGAAAGCCAACTAGAGTTTCATTAGGAAGACCAGGGGACCGGTCGTAGATCATCTATTTGGAAACAGAAAGAAAGATATTTCGAACCGAAAGGAGAAGGCGATGACAGGAGGCTGCCTTCCGCTTCTGCTGGATACTTTTCTGTTCTCCAATTAGAAGCGCCGTTATAAAACCATCGATCACACTCTCCACTCTCCTGATCATTTTCATCATCCCCTTTTTTTTCTTTCAGCCCCTTTCCATTTTCTTCTATTTTCTTCTATTTTCTTTTGATTTTCTTTTTTACTGTTGTTTAAAAACATTTTCTACCAAAATTACGAACCCGTCGTTATTTGTTGGGAAACAACACCGCGAAAATAAGATCAGAAATCAAAATACCCACAAAAATCAGTCAACATATTTTTTCCCTCGATTGCCGTGGTGCTTGACAGATGCAAGTCTCAAGAGTGTTCGGATGTAAGCCATCTGAAGGGCTTTCTCTACTTAACCATATGGATAACGATCATTAGCACCACGCTTGTTTGGTAACTCGACACTTTCGAAAGGGATTTCAGGGAGCATTAACTTTGAATCTCTATACTGTATAACCTCAAGCATCGAATTCAAAGGATTTGGTTGGAAAATCAAAATAATCCTATTACAGCAACGAAAATAAACGAAGGAAATACTTACAAGCCAGTCCGTTTTCACGGCAAGTTTCTTTGACGCTTTTCCACATGACTCACTGAAAACGATTAAGTCTACGGTACCTAAAAAAACGTCAACGAAAAGAGCGCAAAATTCTTCGTCTGTCAACTGCACGTTTTTCTTGTTTTTAGTAGAACAGATGGCGGCCAATTGAACGAATGCCGATTTCGGCCATCAACAGACACACCGTAGATTCACGCGGAGGGAACGGAAGAACAATTCACGGCGATATCGTCTGCCACACCGTTCACTGATGGTCTGTCCCTTGTCCTTCCGAATGAGACAATGAAAAAAAAAGGGGGGATGGCAAAGCCGTGAGACACGGAGCGCGCCAAACGGGAAAAATAAACAAGTTAAAGAAAGAAAAGAATAAAAAAGGAGAACACGCAGCTGAGAGCGGGACGGGTGTCGAACTGAAGAAAGTCCCCGGGAACTTGTTCGGGAGTCGAAGCCAAGAAGGCGAGTGTGACGGTTTGGATGGTGAAGCGGGTGGTGGTAGAGGGTGGGGGAGGTCCAAGACTTTTGCCCGCAGTGCAGTTTCGAATGGGGACGACGTCGACGTCGACGTCGTCGAGTAAAGAAACGAACCAAAAAGAAAAAAAAAAGAAAATAGATCAAGCCGAACCAAAAGCTTATGGACCAATGAGTGCGCAAGCGCTGCCACCATAAGCTGGGTAACTCCGCCTCCCCGATCAAACTAGTTATACAGCACGCACGTTCTCACGATCACACACGTCCGCAATGCTACGAATTTCATACGGTTCATACCGTACAGTAGAGACTAGAGAATTTCACTTTGTAAAAGCAATTTCACCTGGGGGATTTTCCCCGTCACAATATCTATTGAATAAAGCGTCTACAAGAGAATCAAATGATAGTTCTATTCAATCGATTCAAAGTGCGTCATCATCATGGCATCAACTTCCACTATACAGCCCCACGGACACCGGGCTAGTGTAATGGTCTGATTTCATTCGCGTTCGCTTTGAAAACCTTGTCAAGGGCTACACAGAGAGAGATGGATTGAGATTGCGTTGCCCGTGGTTAAACAAAACTGTCGGCTTTCAACTCAACTCCAGTCCGTGCCGAGTTTATGCCCCAGAGTTTGGATTGGGTTGGGTGAGCTGACAAGGGTAATTCAATATTATCCGCCAGCAGCACAGAGACGGACTCCCGTCTAGAACCCCAAACACAACGTACCGAGTCGACTGGCAAAACGGCAACGCACGCAACAATTCCTACAATTTTTTTACTTTTTGGGCGATGAGGATGATAATGGCAGCAGAGAAAAGAGTGAATTTCAACATTTGCTTTGTCCATTTCATGAATTTCATTCACTTTAAATTTATTAAAATTGAAATCCAAGAAAATAAAAATGTGTGATGAGGTCAATTTTAGACATTTAAATATATCAAATGCCTCAAAGAAGAAAGGGGATTTTATTTTAGTTCATCCCACAACACGTCAGTGTCCTTTTCCCGAAATTATATGAGGGGAGTCGTAAAGAAATGATAATAAAATCAAGTCAAATGAAGCGCCAGCACAAGGAACCACCAAGTTTACAGTGAACAAGGGGAGTGTTGGATCAATCAGTTGTAGCAACACGAGATGGGAAAAATATTCATTCCGTTTCTGACGTAAAAGCCGCCGTTTTTTTTTCTTTTATATAATGAAATCAATTTCCAAGACAAACAGGACCCAAAGGAGAAACGAGAGATGAACCGCTGGATGAAGCTTCTAGAATGCGGGAGCGCGTGCTCGATAGATTTGCTTTTCCCAGGACGACGTGGAATACTTTACATATTTCAAGAAACATGGAAGGATGGGTTGGTTGGGAGCCTTACGAGTCTTAGATAGATTGAACCTGCCATCCACATCGTTCAATATGCAAGGAAATATAGGAAAAAAGAGGAGGGTCAAGTGATTGAGAGATGAGACAGCAGTAGATAAAAAAGTCTTAGAAAGAAGACAAAAAGACTAGCAAAATACTTCAAACAGGAGAGTCATTACGAATCCCCTAGACTACTTGTTTGTCCTCGTATAGACTAAGAAAACTGGCAAGTCGGCACATCCACCGACAAAAGTCAAGATCGATCTTCATCGTACGTCATCCTTTCTTTTCTCTCCTCCAACTGATGTCAACTTCATTCACGACCGCTGGTCCACTCGAAAGTTTTGTTGTTGCTTTGACAACGTTCGCTCCTTTCGCCTCCGAATAAACTAATTCCAAAAGATTGAGGTTTCGTTGAAGAGGATGAAGAATCTCCCATCATCATCAACTCGTCAAAGACACTACTATCTCCGCTATTTTTGGCTCGAGACAATAAGAACTTGGGGGGGCATCTTGTGCCTTTGGCATCCGACACTGCACGCCTTCTCCACCCACCAACGTTCATCGTTCCCCATTTTCTTTATTGATTGACTTCCTCTGTAGTCTTGATTCCAATGTCCACAAAATGGTGACCGCATGGGTTTTATCGGAATCGAGATTTGTTGGGAGTTTAGCATTGCGCATCATCGACCGGAAGTCTAAAAAAATTTTCTTTTAGCGTAGAGGACGTACGTTACTCTATGGGTAAAAACATTAGCCCAGAAAATCGAATAAAGTTGGCATAAAGTTAAGGCATTGAAAAACAAAAACGAAAAATGGCAAAAGGGGATATATGGGATTTCCTTCCGGACGGATCCGCGCCCCCGAAGAGTATCACGACGTCAGTACATAGAAAACATACGAACCAAATATCTACAGTATATAAACAGTGTGTGCACTGCAGGATCTATTTTCCATCCTTGTATTTTCTTTATGTAGAAAAAAAAAAAAAAATAGAAAGAAAAATAACCTTCGACGCGTCGAAGACCGCCGAACGACCAAATTGCTCTGCAGTCCCGTGTGAGCGCCAACACAAAGAAAAGAAGAAAAAAACAAACATAACGATGTCTAGGCATAGAAAAAAAAATCCCGCCGTTTCCCTCTTCTTTTCTGTTTGACGCGATTTATCGGTCCAACTCGATGATTGGTTTGATGATGTCGAAAAAGATAGATGAAAGCGGATGCGACGACAAACAAGAGAAAAAACATGGAGTCATCTTCTCCCGTTGAAAACGACACATTTCAAACGTGCCGCGCGCGCGCTCCACATCTCTTCGATCTCAATTGTTGTCGTCCACGTCCTTCGTCGTTATCGTCATTTCCTCAGTGCTCTCCATCGGATCGCTGCCACCTCGATTGGCTCACAACATCAACAAAACAAACCAATTGATGAAAACTATTGTACGTGCCCTCTTTCCTTTTCTCACCATCTTTCCCTTTTCCAAGTCTTCCGCTACTTGAAGTCAACTCAGTTCCAAAGAACAAGAGAACAAACAAAATGACAACAAATATAAGGTAAACCCCATTCCAAGCCATTCGTTACAAAGATTATCTATCAAACTGACACGCTGTAGTTCCATATAAAAAGAAAACTACATAGAAAATGTTAAAGAGAAGCCGATCTTGTCTTTGGGCGGGGCTTATGGTGACAGATGAGATCAAGATCCGTCATCTGGTAGTTCTAATATTTGGCTACAAAAAAAACAACTGCTATAACATTCGATGCTCCATCCGCTCCATCGAATAACGAGAAATCGCAAAGTAGATATAAGAGCAGAATTCAGATTTTACATTCAGATTTGTCTTTGACGAAGACGCTGGTCCAGCGATTTTCCTCGCGTAGACAAGTTCCAGTCCACTCAAAACAACAAACAAAATAAAATATAAAAAGATTTATATGAAGCGAAGTACAGAAAAAACACTGCGGCGTATGATTCGGGACTTGGCAACCATACTCGGAATTTTACAGAAGAAAAAATAGAAGATAAAGATGCAATTGCCCAAATATTACAACAACAACTCAAATATTAATTTTACTGTATTCTTTGTATTCTATACTGTTTTGTCGCGATCAATTCTCTAATTATATTTTGGTACCACCGCTGTAGCGTGGTTGACGTCAAAGATGCAACAACATTTTCTCCTCCTAGCTCTTACGTCTCGATTCAGAAGATGAGATTATTCGGCGACACTTCTCTAATCTGATGTCATTTTCCATTTTGGAAACGAAAGTCATCGCCTTCTACATCAACCGAGTTCCTCCTGGGGGCTTCTAGGCATGAACTACCAAGAAGAAGATTTAGCCTCGTCTTGGTGTCTTACCTCCTAATTGAATGTTGTGCATCCTATTATTGACGTAGACGGAAGAGTAGCCGCTTGGTTGAGCGATGGCGACATCGGGCGTCTGAACCGGACCGGGCGACGCGGCCGCTTCTCCGTTGGTTTGGTGCGTTCCATCCACACCCGTGATGGTAATTGTCGTCACCGCAGGTCTCTCATCGGCTCTCGGCACCGCAGAAACCGAAGCCGCCATGTTTAGAGACGACGAAACCGATGATGGTGAGCCAGTTACAATAGCCTTCGTATCACCACCTTCCGGATCAATCGGCCCCATGTTCTTATTTGGGAAAATAAAAGGCTCAAACCACAAATTCGCAAGTAATGAATCAACTGATTAATGATTCGGGGGTTCTGTTAACAATGCTAGGCAAACAATAGTAAGCGTCTATGTATCACTCATCAACAATCACGTTACTTTTTTTGTGGTGTAAACACTCACGAATGTTCACATCGTCGCCATATCATTTTCTATCAATTTGTTGATGTCGAAGGAAGAAAAAACTGCAGCGCAAATGAAAAGTTAAATATTGTAGGATAAGTTTTCCTAGCGCGCCTTTTTAACGAGAGGAAACAAGTGAAGAACGTGAACCGAGGAGAGTCGGGAGTGAAAGGAGAGATGCACGTTATTCGTCTAATATCAACGACGACTGAGTTGTGACTGCGAATCACCAGCGCCTGTGCACGACTCTTGGCTCTGTCTGACGTTATCGAGCACAACCCAACGAACACAAGGCAAAAGAGAACTGAGACTTTTCAGAGAACGAAGAAGTAGAAGGAAAAACTAAGACGAAGCCCTTGCACACCCCACCCCAAAAGCCCAAATAAGAAAAAGAAGAAGAGGAAGAAAAAACAGACTCGCGGGGCCATTGCGCTATTGCGTGACCAAGTCGACCTGGTAATGACACACATCACCGACGGAACCAAACGACCAATGAATTTCTGTCTCTGCGACTCGTTTTGAGAAAAAAATGCCGGTCGAGCTAGAGATTGGATGAAGGACACGTTCGACAAAAGAAAGGATATTTCCTCTCGCTTCAGTACATCTCTATGGAAAATGACGAGATTGCTTCTGTCGCTCTATTCCATTTGGCAGGGCAGGGAATGATGGAATTAGATTGATTTGATATAGAAAGAGACATTTCGCCAGTCAGTCACATAAATACACTCGTGAATGGGCATCTTTTCCCGTCGCGCTGATCTGTCCAATACTCCGATCGACCCAATACATTTATAGAAAAGTGGTGGGTCGGAAAATAAAACGTTTTCGGCCGAAAATTTGTTCACAGTGTACAGTTGTGTCTCTGACATAACAAAAAAGCTCTCTCCATCGTCTTCGACGACAACAGCAACCAGCAACCGAGAGGGAAAAGAGTGAGTGAACGAGAATTTGTGTCGTTTTCGGTCGTTTTTCTTTCTCAACTGAAGTGTAAACTTTTAGAGGATGTCAATGGCCACCATATTTCGTTCAAAGTGCATCTAGATGGTTCTCGGAACCTTCCTGATGTTCTTGACACACGCATATACACAGGACATCTTTGTTGGTCTACTCTCAACTCCACACAATCACGACCTCACTTCCCGAGGATTCCCGGCCATACAAACGGACCTGTCATGTTGCTGGTATACGAGTCATCACTTAAACAACAACAAGAGAAAAGGAACAACAAAACGGACGAAGACAATACTAATAACAAGAAGATAGTAGATACGCGCTAGAAGATGAACTCTGGAATCCACTGAAAAAGATATCAATCATGAAACCTTTTTGGCCACTGGCAGCACAGAAGCCGACACTATTATAAAAAAAAGACACAGCAGACAGTATGTTGGTACGGATGAAGATAAAGCGCCAACATTTCCGTTTCTCATCAACTTTCAATTTTGAGAGAATTCGCAATCTACCGTTCATCCATCCCTAGAGGAGCTGCATGGGCGTATAGATATGGGAAAGCCAAACCAAACAAATGAAAGACGCCAGCCAAAACGATGGAAGACCTAAATTTCGTTTTTATTGTTGACTTTGTTTTCTTCTCCGTCTTCTTCCAGTCATCCAGATGAAGATATTTTTATATTAAAAAAGGTGCTTGCGTTAGTAGTAGTCGAACTGCCATCGATGGATCGATTTGAGCTAGTCAGTGACAGGGGCGCCCTTTTCCCGTGGAATATCAAAGACAAGAAAAAGACGTGAAGGGGAAGCATCAGACGAAAAAGTGAAACTCCGAAAGAAGATGATGCACCATATTATATATTGGAGTTGATCCATAGTTCACTGGATTTGAAGCAGGCTCAATCCTTAGACAAAGAGACAAAGAGGTTCATTGCATATATAGCTACTTTGGAGATACACCGAAAGCGAAAGTTGCAGAAGTGGGAGTAGTCGGGATTTATTTGGATTCAAGAAGCAAAAGAATCCGAAAAAAGGGAACAAAGTGTAGGAACCGGATCGATGCCGTTGTCCAACGTTTTTCCGATTATAGTTATTCTTTCTTAGTATCTACAGATTCTACACTTGGCCCTTCTTGAATAATAAAAGCTGCAACGTAATACTTTTGGGCTACTTCTTCTGTTACAATACTATAGTTTGAACAAACACATAAGGAGCTTACGTGTCGAATATTCAACGTGAAAGAAAAGGGATCTGTCAGCGAAACCAGAGAACCCCTCTCCACCCCTCGATTGTCTTGGACGATGATATTGTATTATATAAACTGTAGAACTTACGAACCTTTGCCAATGTCAATGTTATCGTTGCGCCATCTCTGCATGTTTTTGCCCCACTGATCGCCGCTCTTCTGTGCAGTGGCGCCCTTTTCCACGTCATTGGTCCCGGCAGCGACGCCCAATGCTGGCGCTGGTGACATCAAACTGCCCGCGCCTGGACGACTGGCCGACGACACCTCCACGGTTTGAACTCCCATTGCAGACGCTCCTTTGGCTATAAAAAGGTCATCGCCAAGTTTTCAAAGGCACGAATAGTTGATATATTGCTTCATATCTTTCACAGCCGCATCGATTGTATGTTAAGGGATCAATAAGGGGCAAATTGAACTTGAGTCGAAATAGGACAACGACAACAACAATAACAAATCAAGAGATCAAACAACCGACATTCGATAACAAAAAATCACATTGAAAAGATAGAAAAAGTCGCATGCGTCGCTGACGGCACGTAACGGCGCTTTCACATGGAGTTACATACATTCTACGGAATACGAATTTGTGGAATAACTTTAAATCCACAAATAAAATAAGAAATGCCAAAAGCAATGGGATGTTCTATCAGTTCAATGCAGCACCAAACAGCGAAAACAAGAGCACCCACACAAATAGAGAATGTTGGGAACGGAGCAAGAAGTTACGGGAAGTAAAACAATACGGGAACTCCAATCGATCTTTTCATCCATCGACATTAACGGTTGCGCGGGCACCGAAGTTCAATGGGCTTCTTAGAGCGCACACAACAAAAGCAAACGTGTACGCTGTAATCGGCACGGTATCGCAACGTCAATTAAGGCCAAATCCATCAAGCCCCCAGCCTCAACCCTGTACCAATTCCGTCCGCTATGCACCCGTCTCTCTTTCTTAATCTCCGGAGGCTTTTCCGTCTTCCTTTACACGAATCCACCATGCTTTGTAATGACCAACTGTTTCTCATTATCTTCAACGACAGTTAGATTATTGTCCTAGACGCATACAACTTTTGATTGTGCGTTTCTGTTCGTCTAATACTCTAATCCTAGACTAGGCTATCTATAGATTTAGATTCACATTGCCGAGTGCGAGAGAAAAACGAATAACAACGAAACAAAAATAGCCCATCATGCTACCTCTCATTTGGTACTGACATTCATCAGTAGATGTCGCCACAGTACGATCCAGTTCTACTGCCCTCTACTCGCCGACAAACAACAATTGAGAAAATTCAGGGAAAATTCAAAAATCACGAATCCAGAAAGACGAATACAAACGAGACACAAATTCGACCAATAGTTAACGGACGCGAAATTGGTGAAGCGCAAAAAAAAAAAATTTTAAACTAAAAAAAATCGAAATAAATCGAATCTCTTTTACAACAAATGACACTAGATGCTGCCAGGATCGATCGACTAGGATTGCTTCCTTGTTGGTAAAGAAAAAGAAATAACAAAAATAGAAAAAAAAAAAAAAAAATACAAAAAAATAAAAAATTCATCTTCCTGCGAGGCTGAATTTGTTGGCGATGCTTTGAGCATAACGCAAATCGTATTTATTTGGGCCTATGAATTTTCCGAGTCAAGTCGCTCGTTTCCTCGGGTGTATAGCAACACTGCGACAGTCATGCATCCAGAGACTGGCAAGACAAACTGGCAATGAAATTTCACATTTATAGAATCAGCCTCGTAATGAGAAAGAAATACATGAGTGAGCAGGGGCGGGCATCCTTTCTCGTTTCTCTTCGAGGCGACCCGGAGGGAGAAAGCTGTCACCGAACCGGATGTAAATAACAGCAAAGGAGAAAGACGCTAACAGAAAACAAGAACGAGCGAGAAAAAAAAGGGGAGTGATTTTCTTTTTAAAAGCAAACGACAACAAATCTCTCGACAGTCTTGTAAGCCTGTGGGGTTGCCATTGAACGACAGAATATGGGAAGAAAGAAAAAAACTAAAGCAATTCATTACGTCGGCTAGGCCCTGTCGTTTTTTCAGCGCCAATTCACGGAAATTCAAATTCATCTTTATTCATGCGCTGCTCCACTTCAGAGAGAGAAATGCTCAACCGAATTTGGCAACATAATTATGGTCTAAAATAACTTTTGGAATCGAAAAATTAAAGGAACGCCCATGATTCAAGATGGTGGAATTCCAAAACAACATTTCATCTCATCCACAATGATTTACTTCCTTCCGTTTGAATGATTGTCTTTCCAGTGTAGACAGACGGATCCCCTAAAAAAGTAGCAAGTACCATCAATTACCAACTGTTCCGGTTGCGCTCGACGGATGGTGGCGGATACTCTACCACCTCTTTTCTCTCTCTCTCTCTCGCTCTTTCTCTGTTTTATGTTTTTTTGTCTTCTGTTTGTTCCGGCTTTTTCTCTCTCCATTTCCCTTCCTCCGGGAAAACAATAACACGCAACAGTCACGTTTCCTCTTAGGCGGCGGACACGGCCGGCCACTAGAGGATTATCAAGACACGAACTCCAATAACTAACATAGAGGCAAGATGAAGCCGACGATGATAGTCTTTCTCTGCGTCTTTGAGAAAAAGTTGATCAACGAAGAGGATCTAAGGAAAGTCTTTAACTCGATTACAAAGTTGGGATTTTGTAGCTGGGCTTGCGAATGGTCCTAAGTCAAAAGAGAAGCCAGCACGGTGGAAAACAAGCAGCTTATTGAGCTCTACTTTTCTACCCTTTGACGTTCTGCGGGATCTAAGAGAAAACACTAAAAGCGATTGACGAGACTGAGGTCTTTTAGTTACGGCTGCGGCTGTCGACTGCATTTTTTTCTTCTTGTTGCCTTTTTTTATGTTGCCCGAAGGCCCCCTCCAGCGGCAGCGCGAGTAAACTACAGTATGACAGCAATATAACTAGATCCAGCTTTCTCCTTCCCTCTATAATGTTATGCCGCTAACACAGTTGCTTAGCAACTGTTCACTTCGTACTTTCTTTCCCACGAATAAACAAACAAATATCACTGAAAGTTATTGGTAGCAACAGACCCCGCCAACATTGATGCAGAATCACTTTCTTACTTTTTCATCCCGCAGGGACGCGGTGTATTGGCACACCACAGAAAACCATTTCCCTTCACCAGATTATATATTTCTTTCTTTTGACCCGGAAGAAAATAGAATAAGTTCCCTGGATTACTTTTGGGTATAAGAACGTTGTGTCTGGCGTCATGGGCGGCGGGAGAGTGAGCGACCGCATGACGAACGACAAATACCGACTGCAGGAGTTGGAACGCGCACGAATGCGTCGCAATCAACTCGTGTAGGATAACACTAGCGTTGCTGTCGGCAGACATCTTAAATCAGCTTGATATGTATGTAGATATATTGCGTAGATGTACTGCATGAAGCTAACTCTCTCGTGCTTGGTGCACTAAAGTAAATCCTCCCGTCTCTCATTTCCACATCTTGCGACCTGCGCTGAATGATGCAATTCACCGAAGCTCCGTCGAGAATCCCTGATTCTCATTTCGTAGAAACAGCTAGCGCCATATCGGTTCAAATGAATAACGCAAAAAGGTTAGAAACCAAGGGGAGGAGCTACTCTTGACAATAAGGGCATTTACGTCTTGGAAATGAGAAGAGAAGAGTGTGAAAATATTTATGTGTACGAGAATAATAATAATAAATAATAATACGTCGACCAGAGATATACGACATCAAGCGGTAGACTTAGTGCGACTATTGCAGGCCGCACCTATTTTGTTTCAATGCCAAGAAAAAAAGAACATAGTCTTTGGAGAGTTAAGGAGATTTATTGATGGCAATACGACATTTAATGGCATCGATGACCAGAGAAGGGAGAGGAAGAATGCCAGAAAAATCAGATGTGTTCCATCCGGCTAGCCATCCGAAGAATTCACGCAGTCCCTTAGGAGACTCTCAATGAGTCTATCGTTCAATTGGAAAAAAAGGTGATGGTTATGACTGGGAATTCCGGCCAGGAAAATCAAATCGGATTCAAGAGTCATTCATCTTGACCTGTGAGTTGTGTCATTTTGCGGACGGCAATCAACTTTAATGGCTATAGTTAGATTGAGGTCATCGTAATCTCCTGCTTCAGGTGATTGGATTCCGCGTCAATTCCGGTACCAAGACAATAGCCTATCTATTTTTGTGTGCAGATCAAAATGATGCTTTTATTTTGGTCACAAAAATAGATTGAATTGAAGCGAATCCGCCCAGAGAAAATTGAAATAAAAACTCAAATGCCAAACTAGCACAAAAAGGTGTCAAAGCCTTTTCCGAATCTTTTTGGTTTATGGAAATATATAAAAGATGAGCATCGACTATTCCAGAATCGTCCAATAAAAGAAAGGAAGAATAAACAAAGATAAAAAGAAAAAGAGGAAACAGAAAAAAAAGAAGAGGATTGAAATTGATGGATGGGGAACGACGTCACCAGCAGTGGATTTTTTCTTCTTTGATTTCCGTCTACCCCGATCGACTCTCTGGCGAATTGTGTCGAAGGGAACTGCTGCCGCATCTCTAACTGCAGCAATGTCTCTTTCTCTCACTTTCTTTCCTTTTTTTCTTTCATTTTTTTGTTGTTGTTGGTATTATTCCGAGCTGATCCATCAACCCATTTCTCTCTCTTTCGCCTCCACATTTTGGATCAAAACAAAAAGAAGACAAGCACATCTAAAAGGAGAAAAAGCGGAAAGACAAGAGAGGACAGGAAAAGGCCACACTACTCGCGATATTGCCTCCAATAAAAAGAGATAGAAACTGTAGAAATACGACAAGCTATTGCGTGGAGGAGGTCGTAAAGTGTTATCTTTATATGAATTCAGCTACGACGACGAGATCACCGTACGGGGGTTCGTTACAAGCGTCAAACCAAAGAAGAAACACAAAGAAATGGACATTCTCCGCCTTTCTCATAAGATGCGATAGCAAACAAAGAACCATCTCGGACCTCTCTATCTTTTTAATGTTGTAATGTCTATTTGGCCTGCATGCGTATGTGTGTAAATAACAATATGAACTCGACAACACCACCGCCACTATCTATTCTACTACTCTCAATGGGTGGATGTTGTTATAATAAACAGAAAAAAATACGTCTACGCTGCTTGCCCTCTGGCAGTGCAAGGCTAGGCCGCACCGGAAGTAATGTATGCGCAGCGCACCATACTTTCCTTCGAAGTCTCGTACATCCTCCAATGTCGGCCATCATCATATCATGTTGATGACGATGAAGCTAGACACGAACTAGTCAACCATGTAAACTGGGAGAAATGGATACGGCACAAATAATACTGCACAGCACTCACTAGAAGCAGCACAGCTAGCCCCTTTTCTAGTTGCTATAACTCTCGAGTTCCAATATGATAATATGGGAATCCCGTCAATCAAGCTAATCCTTTCTATATCCACCTCCCTAGAGTCATTTTTGTGTGGAACTGTCGCACTTAATCAAGTCAATTGTTTCAAATCTCTATGGCCAGGAACTAAAGTCAGCCGTCATCATAACTTGGCAAAGCAAATCCAATCGGGTGATTCGCAACAAAACAGGCACTGAAATTGACCGACACTATCACTGTTTCCTTAACGGCCTAGCATAATTGGGTAAACCGAATTCCATCGATTCCATCATCAGTTGATGTTCTGGATAAAAATATCATTTTGAATGACAAGTAGGAAAGAACCGATGGGTTTTGCATGGCTCGGCAGCCCTGTTCTGATTAACTCTGGATTAACTATATATTCGTATCGGGAACTTGATGGAACGCCAGATGATAATCGACCAGTCGTGCAAGAGAACCACAGAGCAGACAAAAACTACTTTGAGCAAGGAGAGAATGACAGAAACGGAAACAGGGAAAAAGAAATGGAGAAAGAAGAAGAAAACTATAGCCTATAGTATTTCTCTGTATTTCTTCAAGTCATAGAGAATACACCCAGCGGGATAACACACTCATTACCGTTTGTTGTGTTGCCCTTATTGCCTGTTTGTTGTTTTGCGTTGGCCGTGTGTCGGGAGCAGTGACTACTCTTTATACATCGGATTCTTGTGGTGTGTTTGCTGTCGTGGGTTGAGAAACCTCACGTCGACAGGATTTTGTACACGTTCCAATTTGCCACATCAAGACGGGCAAAGACTCGACGCTCTCCCCACCAAAGCAATCAATAATTCCGCATGCGACGCGACCACGGTCATTTCATTCTTTCGTCTTTACGTTTGATTCCGCACGCGTAAATGGCAACGGAAGCGACACAAGCCGATCGCCGACCTATCTGATCCTATTCTTATACTGTGTACGAATTATTGTGATGGCGGTTTTTCGCTTCGCCTCGGCGTTTCTTTTTTCTACAAATATTCCTGACAGTTTCTTGTTTGGAGATAATAGCATAAAAGGAGGGAGAAGAGAGTGAGAGAGAGTGACTGATTGTCCGCGTCTATTGGGGTCGACACATTGTTACTTCAAGCGCCGTTGGGGTCGGGGCAAAAGCAGCGCGTTGCGGCAACAGGGAAACAAAAGAGACATCAGCAGCGTCAGAGAAACTGAAAAGCAGCAGAGGCAAGCACTATAATACACTCTACAGTCTCTCTACACTAGAGCCGACTACAGCATTAACGGCCGACTCTCCCCAAAAAGCATTCCATCTTTTACCCGCTCCCGCCCGCGGAATTACATTATTGTTGGCCGTCATGACTTGAGAAGGCAAGAAGTCTAGATGATGTAGTACTATCTCTTTCTCCCTTCTTCTCTTGTCCCCCTGTGTATCTTTCAAATTCTACGTAATGCAATTTGGGGGACAAGGGAAAACATGCAAAAGGATCAAGAAACTTTTAATGATTTTACGTTGATTTCTTTTTTTCTTTTTGTCCTATTCTTCATGCGGATTTACTGAAAAATCCATTGGTACGGAATTGAATGGTTTCAAGCTACTTTAGACTCCACGATTCCCTCCCTTCCTTTCCATCATCCCATTTCTCGTTTTCTTTTTCGTTCCTCTAGATCTTTGAATCAAGAGTACACAACGTCATAGCCGACGTTGCTGGATCTTCCCCGTTCAAAATGTTTATCGGTCCGTGAACAAGTTGCAACGAGGGCGACGTGACGTGATCACTCGACAAAAGCCAAATTCAAGTTTTCCAACGAGGGAATGTTGTGCATCGAATTCCTCGTCACAAATGGGATGCAGTTACTACTGGTGTACTACAAGTTTGAATAAGGCTACAACTGGAAAACTCAAGATTCTCAGTATGTTGTGGTATTATTGACCAACAAACTATGGTGTGGACTTGTCAGGGAATTAAGTTGTTGTGGCGTCTGCTCGGTTTTCACAGTTTGTAAATGGAAAATCGACTAAGAAAATGAGTTTGTGTGAGAGAAACGATCACAGCGCACTAGCAACATCCGACAAAACCAAACAAAAACAGATACACAGACCATCAAGAACTCATCAGGTGCGGATGATGACAAGGTGCCGTCAGCGCCAACACGCGGGGGGTTCAAAGTAAACAAACAGGAAAAGAAACTACAAAGATAAAGAAAACCTCTTACCGGTATTCTGAGATTGAAAAATGTTTTCTTCTTTTCTACTCTTCGCTTTGGCTAGTCTCACAGTTTCACGGATCAATTTCGATGGAACAACCACAACTTTCCGTGTCACTGATGTAATTATTTGTTCGTCGAATCGACAACTGATTTTCGGGTTGAAGATAAAACAGCAAACACGGAATCAACAAACGAGAAAGAGAGTGAGAATGATGTAGGGAGAGAGAGAGACAATCCGATGGGTCTCGTTCAGGCCCAGACCGGCGGACAAGTGACTGGACTGCGACCGCGCGCACAGACTCTATACTAATGGCCCGACGTCTCTCCGCCTTCCCAGCGAGAGGAAAAGCCAAAAGGGGCCAAGGCAAAAAAGATAAACAAGAAAGAAAGAAATAAAACACACACACACAAGCGTAGAGTGTGTCCACACAAACCCGATACACAACACCACCGACACCTTGATGTGTGTACATTCAAAAAGTCGCTTTTGCCCCTTCAATTCCTATAATTGTTTTGAAACATTTTTATTGATTTATTTGAAGCGTGAAAACGGTTCGAGAAAAGAAAAAAGAATTTGTTCAACGTCCGGCAAATTGCATTGTGTCTGGTTGATGCTGGTGAAGACGATGGTGGAAAAGTTTATTCCGGATCTACTTTTTGTGTGTCAAAACTGAATTAAATCCAAATATGACCTGGAGAAAAACGGGTAGTCTTAGCCGTTTCCTTTGAGACGACATTCTATAGCCACAGAATATAAAGAAGCAAAGAAGACCTAGTGGTCAATGCTGGGGAGGCAAAAAAAAGGAGGAAAAGAAAAGCGTCTTGATCATGTCTAACGAGATCTGCAGCAATCGAGACGCTATTCAAAAAAAAACTTCGTTCGATTTTATTTTTTTATTTCGTTTCTTTCAATTTTTCTCTTATTTTCAATTTGTTTCTTGAGCGGGACGAGATGTGTCATCTATTCTTTTAGCGGCAATTTCCTCTGAAAGTCGGGACTCGAGATTGGGATGAAAAAGAAAGAAAGAAGCACCCCTATCAAAATGATGTAGCCGAACCGCTTTGAATGCCATTACACCAACGTAACACGACGCGTGGGATGTCTGTGTGTTTGAGTGCTAAGGATTGGGAAAGATTTCCAGCGGGGAAATAGATAATAAAGTGGAGGAAAACACGGTTCCACTCTGCATAATGAGGCGCAGGGTTGATGGTGGCTGTGTCGGTGGCAGAGAAATCAAAAAGAAAAATCATTATAATTCGTTGCTTTGTTCCTCCAACGCACCATCAACGGCGGAAAAAACTACTACTCTCTCACGCCACTTTTCACATTTTAAAAGGCTACCAGGTTCTTCTTTCGATTGTTACAGTATCTGTATAACATTTTGTGTGTGTGTGTGTGTGTGCGTATGAGTGTGACTCACCTCGGTTGATGTTGTAGCCGACGGGGGCTGTCGACCGAAGAGAAAGAATCCGGCCAATGTTCAGATGTATATTGCGGCGCCAACAAAGAGAAGATGCCGTCAGTTCGAAACATAAAAGAGAGAAAGAGATCAAGAAATAGTGAAATAAAAATAACAAAAATAAAACAACTAAGCAATAGCGAAAGAAATAAAGATGCGGGATCTACTAGTCTGAAAATCGGATGCAAAACAAAAAATGCGGGATCCAGACTGAAAATCAATGAAATTTTCCCGTTTCGCTATAAATCTTATATTTGTAAACTTTTAAAACAACTGCGGGATAGTCGAAATTTAAATTCTACGTTATTGGTTGATCTTGTTTTATAATATACAACAGTTAAACAGATCGATCGCTGGACTGTGCATATGTGAATCAGTGATAGCAGAATGATATGCTTGTTGGCCATAAGCCGCTCAAGTGGATTTTCATCTTGGCAACTTCTAAACAGAAAATTGTCAAGAGTTGCGATCAGTTTCTGCGCAGTTTTTTTATTGTCGCACAATAGTTGTCAATGATTTCATTGATAACACCAAGGCTTTCATCAATTTCATGGCGGTCTTCGTCTTTATTTTCAAACAAAGAAAAGAAGATTACAAGAAGAAGATGCAGCACAGAGAAAAGAGCCGAAAAAACGGAAAAAGACATTGCCGACAACCAGTATAGCGTTCGAATGACCGACCGACCATGTGTGTTTGTACCCCGACCACTGCTGGGCTCGGTCTGTTCTTTCTCGCGTCTTTTTTCCTCATACTTATACTTAGTACACAAAAAACTCGATCGATAAACAGAGGAGTCTCAACAGAAGAGGCTTCTATATTTATTCTTCTTCTCTTTCTATTTTTTCGCAGTCTCATCATCTATAGTAGCGCTGAAAGGAGGAGGGATAACGAGGTCATAAGTATGAGCCTCACAGTTAAGAGTAAGCCCTCCTCTCTGCTTCTTCTCATTCTTGTACTTCGTGACGTCTCTTCTTCTTATACTTCTTCCGACTGATGAATACATGAATCGAAATGAACAATCTTCCAGAAAGAGAATGAGCGCTAAAAATAGGAGGAAACCGTCGTCTTGTTATCCAGGAAATAGAAAAGGAAATCACTCGCCGCTCACAGTTTATTCTCATTGTAATAATCTGTGGTGCTGCCACTTTAGCCTCAATCATTCTAATGATGACGGCCATTTTTAGAAACACAACCCACCCATACGTCCGTTATTGTCCCCTTCTATTTGTTTCATACAAAATTTTCATTACTAACGCAAGTTGACGAAGATGGCTGTCACTTATTCTTTTGCCATCAATGTCATCAGCCACCGAAGAAACCTGATATGTTGTGATTCCATCTATCCCACGCGCAGTCGCTTTTACTTATAGCTGCGGCGAAAAGAGACGAGCCGCACACTAAAAATAGGTCGTTGTATAAGATAGCGACAGTTGCGGGATCCGGAAACCAATATCCAGCTCGCTAGTCACAAGCACTTTGACCAGCGTGGCGAAAGACGGAACTGAATGATCAGGAATTCCGCGCCGAAGGTTTCCTTTCACTCTCTCCCTTTCTCTCGTCTCTTTCCTCTTTCTCTATTCCTTTTTTTCCAACCCTTTATATGATATCTCTTTATCGTCTTTTGTTTCGAGCCAAGCCATCGTCGTCCGTATCAGATTGAATCCAGCATAGCCGCAACCACTGCTCATACCAAATATAGCTGCGGGCTTCTCAGTATTGAATGTATATTGCCAACCCGATTCAGACTCTGGTACCATGACGAGCGCAAAAATTCATTTCACTCTTCTAATATTCCCTCTTTGTGATATCGACCCCAAAATAATTTCGAAACTCGAGTGGAGCCATTTCTATTCTTTTCTTCTTTGGAAGAAAGAAGAAGAATGACTAAATAATGCCCGAAATAAACTTGCACTCCATCAAAAAGTATAAAGAGAAAAGTTTCGGGCACGCACACTTAACTGGCAATGACGGATGCCAGGTGGTTACACTAAGCTGAGCGGATTGAGAAGACATTAGACGTCGTGTTTGTTTTGCAAGCGACACGGTGATTTCATTACGAGTTGCAGTGCGCGTGACAGACGCCTCAATCAAGAAGTAAGATCTAGGCTGGACAAAACAAAACAAGAAAAAGGTATACAAGTATCCGCCCGTTCTTGTCTCCGAGATCCTGCATCCCCAGAATGATGGATGGGCATTTCTTTTTGTGAAAGTGGGGTCCCTGTGTCCCAGTCTCAAAAATGAAACAAGCGAGAAAATGGGTTACTGGAAGAGACACAGCGTCGAAAGATGGCCAAGATAAACAAGGACACTGTCTAGGGTAGCACAGCTCTTGACTTTGGCTTCGGACTCGTGACTGCAGTCGGATTTGCTCATCCGTTGTTGTATAGTCACCGTGCGAATTCATTGTTGTTACTAGCGGATTATTGTTTTCCCTTTTCATCATCGCAACAACTACATGCATGAGTTGAGACAACAACAGCAGCGTCTGCATGACTAGCAACAACAACATATTGGCCGCAGTCAAATGATATTTCAACATATTTACCCAAAGACGGTTGATTGGATCCCGCCTCCATCTGCTCAATCTCGGCCATTTCTTCCTTTGTAGACATTGTGTTATTGTTTACTTAGTTTCAAACTGGCCCGAAGCAACAACTGGTTTGATGGATCAATTGGATCATGTAATTCCAAATGTTTCCCACTACTGACGTCCTTATAATACACGGCAGGAATCTCAAGAGACTTACAAATCGTGGTCGAATCCGCGACGAATTGATAGACGCACAAAAGGCAAGAATGGCCAGTCGATGACTGCCACCGACGACGCAGTGGCCCAGCAACTTTCGGTTGCTGGTCCAAAACTGGGAGCTCTTTTTCTTCTTTCTTTCTTCTATATTTCACTACACAGCTTCTTTCATGCCCACTCTCTAGTCTTGTTTCACTCTTCTACTCCGTTTTTTTTTTCACACGATACAGCAGCTACCCGTTCTTCCAGCCAGCGGCCGTGCGACTCGCCCACACAACACTCACTAACACTTTTCTATAGTCGAGGAAATAAACGTTTCAAAAAGTTCACTCTTAGGCACAAGTGCAAACACGGGATCAATACACACAGCAGTCCGTTCACAAAATGCCTGCCACTATAAAGTATAGTTCGGATAGTGAAGGTAATTGTACGTAAGACCTTTATACAGAAAGGCGAGAAGAGTATTAAGTGGCAACATAGGCTCGAGGAAGAGGATAAGGTAAGACCGAGTCACCGACTCACCGTTGAAACGCAAGAAAACCGACTGCTGCGGCAACCTCGCTCCTTGGCGGCGTCACGGGCTCACTGAAAATGCTCACCAGGAAACGAACCGAGAGACACACAAACTATACACATGATTTTCGAGGCATTCGCTCACGCGGAATTTTCTAGGAAGCCTGCCTCCTAAAATCCCCAAAAGTAAAAAATAAAACAAAAGAAAAAAAAAAGGTTATTCTTTTCTCTCGTTCTCCGACGTTGTCTTTTTATATACCACGACTAGAGGTACTAGGAAGTAGGGAGGAGCATCAGTCGCCCATGTTAAAAGAGGAAACAAAAAAGACTGAAGAGAAACTGTTAAGACAAGAGCTGGAACGAGGGAATGTTCTCTCGGTCGTCGGCTTGTCAGAAACCGCACGACGACGAGGACGGAAATAAAATCCTTCTTCTCCTTTCTCCATTTTACTTTTTCGCCTCTTTATCCGGTTTATTTTTTTTTTCTTCTCATTTTTAGTATCCATTTTCTTTCTCTTTTCTGCATCTCTAAAAAAGTCCTAAAGGATTTAGCGATGCATAAGGGCGAGGATCCATCTTCCTTATAACACATTTTAGAAATAAATTTCTCGTTTTCCACCGTTTCAGATCTAATCAGTATCCGTCGAACGCGAGGCCGAAAATAAACAAATAAGAAGAAGAGGGTTAAGAAGAAAGAAAGTTGGTATGACATGCATCCTCACGCTGCCAAGGAATCCGGCCAATCTCCATCCATCATCGTCCATAGGACTCGATGACAACAGAAGAACACGGAATTGAAAACGTGGAAACAAAACTAAATAAAAGAGCGACCCAATGTTGCATGTAAATGAGATACCGAATCGATAAAGATTACCACTTTGATGACATTTTATTTGCTCCTCCGGCAGCTATTACACTTGTTATTAGAGTCGCATTCGCGTCCCTCCTGTTATTCGCTTTTTCTTTGCTGGCATTATTTGAACGTTCATTGGTTATGCGATCCTCGTTTCTGCGCTAGGGGATTATACAGACCGGACGTTGACGTCTATCAAGAGCCTTTAAACTCGATTACCTCGTTTTCCCATCAGGCCATCCTTTGCCTCTATATACACTATGGATAAGGCTTCAGCGAAAAGAGCTTTAATCTTTAATGTCTAGAGCCTGCAAAAAGTCTGAAGACGAATCAAAATAGGATCAACATTTTTCTTTTCAATTTTTTAGAATAACGAAAGCCAAGTTTCTCTTTTTCAATTTTTTTTTTTACTCTTTCATTCGATCATGCAATATGGAGGAAATAGATGGTTGTGCATGTCACAATCTATCTGTCGCGGACGCGCCACCAAGTCGAACGATGGAGGCACATTCCTGCCGCTTTAAGGCTACCACTGGCTAAAACGGGACGAAGGCGCCGATAAAGTCAAGCAAAAAGAAATAGACAAAATAAAAAGCGGAAAAATGCCGATATCTCCATGTAGTTCTTTATAACTTTATTATACTGTTTATCGACCTTATGACCCAAAGCCATGGGCGACGATGACCGTATTGATATATAGACACGAGCACACTTCTGATGGGATCTTTCTTGGTCGGAGACGATAAATCTCCTTTTGGGGTTTTTTTTTTCCCCGCTCCAGAATATCAGCAGCTCAACGTTGAACTCTTTTCTTTTCTATTCACCGACTATTCTTTACATTTCTGTTCTCTTCTTTTTTAAAAATGTCACCCGATCTGTCACACATCTTCTCGGCCCTTTTTTCTAACCTCCAATGATCGATAGAGAGGCAACTCCCAAACAGACCAGATGTATCTTTTTCCCTTTTTCGGATAGGCAAAAGCGATTTTATTATCTAACTTTTAATCAAAAAGAGGCTTATGATTCCTACTTTTATTTTTTCCTCGCTATCATTTCTTTTCGTATGTCAAAGAACATAGAAAATAAAGAGAACAAAGAAACAAGGCGGTAGTCAGTCGAGCAGAAATAGGTGCCACTAGCGTATCGGAAGATGACGTGAAACCTCCACGATACAAGTTGGTCCATTGCACCTCTAGCGTTAGACTCCAGTCCAATAGCGACAAACTTTATTGATTTCCCTGCGGAGGTTTCGCTCTCGGCTCCTTCAAGTCTCCTGGTTTCCCTACGGTGAAAACTTGCGAGACTAAAGGCACACACAGAGAGAGACAGACAGACAGACATCAGGAGTTGTTTTGAAACTCTGCGAGATCGTGCGTGTGTACTGTGTTGGAGGGTTTGCGAGTTATCGGACTGCGGAATGAGATCTAGTGATGTATCGTTGAATCCTGAACCAGAGGATAGCGGTAATGTCCACCTCTTTCAACTATTTGGTGGAGATTACTACGTCCGGTCGACAACAGTCGGTTCCAATGAGAACATACAACTGCACTATTATGGACGTCCGAGAAATACGAAGGACCCCACATCCTATAGAAAACCACTGCATTTTCTAATCATTGAAATGGGAGTCCTGTCTTGTCACCATTCAATGATTCATAACACACATAGTATCAGCTATGTTCCTCTATTGAAACGTCAAGAGATTGACGGACCTTGTCGCATGTTTTCTGTGTATTGACCTGAAGCCAGAAATCTTTGATGCCCGAAATCTTTGATCCTAGTCCAAAAACTTCCATTTCATCGGTCACTGTGGCGACGTCTGGTCTTTCAATTTCGGATGAGATGCCAACGTTAGCAAAATCTCGTCCAAAAAACATGGCCGCTGCTTTTCGATACAATTTTAATAATGCCGAGCTGAAACTGAAATCACAATCGCCATGGAGATAGGAGACTATTCAAATTTTCATCATTGAAGACGACCGATACAATACTTCAATATTAACAGTCAATATCTGTAGACTGCTTTAGAATACAAAATCGCGTTGTCATGGTATCGGCCATTGTTTTTCAAGTGGAATCGACATGGTTCTCTATATTTGGACTTTGGAGTCCATGTCTCTGACGTCAAGATATCTTTAATAATGCAAAAAATGTATCATTGAATAGGACCCAATGTCACACTATAAATTCTATCTGCTTTTTACGACCTTCGCTATGGCAGCAGCGTCAACACGCGTCGTTCTCCATCGACGATTTATGATCCAAGCATATTTAAGACTAACAAATGTCTAACATAATCGAAATGACAGGAGGAGGTGTTCGTCGACGGGTGCTCGACTCAACGATCCATGTAAAATACAACTTTGGTTCCCATTGTCACACAGACCACTTGTGGTTGACCAACTTGAGACGTCGCTCGTCTGAAACCGTGAAGGTAAACACACCTGGATGTTTGCGCATCATTGAGTAATAGGTTATCGAAAGACTCGGGGGAATGACGGGATTTCCCCGTTGAATCATTCCATGAGAATGTCCAATTAACTGCATTCATGAAAGCGTTTTTCCGCAATGCGATGTAGCGAAACTTTTCGCCTTCGCTTTTACAGCGAATTTTACGGGCTGCTGACATTCAAATTGAAACGAATCGAAAATGTAAAAAAAAAAGAATTTGGAAAAGAATGCGAAGGGTAGTTCGCTTGTTATCACAATGTTGCTTATTGTTTGGACTGCGCTGTCTCTCAAGAACTTTCTATTCAATGACTTGAGATAAATTGGCAAATTGGCAAACGAGTGAGAGTAATGTATGAGAAAATGTAGCAAGATGCGCGCCAAACGTAACAAATTTCATTAGACACATGATCGGCATTATGACGTTATTAGAGAAGATTATCGAGATGGGAGTCTCGCATGGCATTTTCGGAAGGTATGGAAAAGCAAGGGAAAAGCAGATGATTGGACTTTAATAGTCAATTAATTGCTTTTCTTCTTGATCAGTTGTGTTATTAATCTATTTGGTTTTCATGAATCTCAAAAAAACTTACTGTGATGACGTCACTCGTTGAAGTATGGACGGTCTTGGTGGTCGAGGTGACGGTATCACTTGACACTTGTATAAGAGTAGAATATAGACTAAAGACTAGACTAGAGGAAGGTTGGGAGGTTATTGTCAGGTAGCCGACGGGCAATGCACAGTTGCAAGGTCGTATTAAGTCATCACACTTATTTTAGGCCCAGTTTTTACTTTTTACTTGGAGGGGAAGACTGAAGTGAATACAAAACCTCGAAGATAATTTAGAAGAAGGAACGGACGTACAAGATATGTTAAAAGTAAAAGAGATCTGCTGATAGATTGACATTCGTCTGACTAGACTGCTATTGATTAGTTTTCATTGATTAAATCAATGTTACAGTTATATACATAAAACAGTTTATGCAATTAGCAACTTGGAATAAAATCATTCAACAGATGGTCATGAATGACAAAGAAACAGTTTATTTATGCATATTTATGCATTAAACTTGTGTAACCTTTTTTTGTGAGTGAAGCAATCGGTCCGCATTACGATGTGCAAATGTAGTGTGGAGTTTAGCCTACAAGCTGAAAGAAAAGTGATCTTGTCAATATTCCAAATGCCACTATCGCGACCCGTAATAAATGTTTTTCAAGGCTAAACAGCAATTCGGCTTTTACCCAATATTGTATTATTAGATTGTACAAATCCTTCAAATCTTAGTCAATAATGCAATTATAATTCATTTCTACTAACAATGACAATGAATCATCAGTAATTAGTCTATACCCATTTTAATGCTTCAAGGATATACATTTATTCCTAATAAACAATTAAGCTGAATTCTCAATTTATTAATTCAACAAATATTTTGTTACTGTTACAACCTCAGGTCAGGATTGACTCAAACGTGTGTTCTAAATTGGGTGTTCCATAGATTAGCATATACACTGTCGGCGGTTGCAAGCAGCTCCGGATGTGTTCCCCTCTCTACGATTCGTCCATCTTTGAGTACGAGAATTTCATCCGCGTTGATCACTGTGGTCAATCGGTGAGCAATGCAGATAGAAGTTCGATCGGTAGTCGCTTGCTTCAAGGCTTCCATTATGTTCTAAGGATTTAAAAACATCTGAAATTAACCTCTTCAATTTTGTATCTATAATTCGAATGCTTTACATTTTCCGTAACAGAGTCTAGAGAAGATGTAGCTTCATCGAAAATCAGAATTGGTGAGCTTTTTAGTATGGCTCTAGCGATCGCCACTCGTTGTTTTTCTCCACCAGACAATTTTAGTCCTCGCTCTCCAACCTATGAAAAAGCAGAAATTAGAAAAAAATATTGATATACACATTACAATTTAAAATTATCCAGACCGAAGTGTTGTATTGCTTAGGCCACGACATGATCGAATCGTGAATTCCGGCCATTCTAGCCGCTTCATGAACTTCTTCTTCACTTTTTCGGAAATTACCATAGGCTAAGTTGTAATATATAGTGTTGTTGAATAGTACAGGTTCCTACAAATGGAAAAAAGTGGTGAAAAATGAGAAAAGTACGAAAGCAAAAAAAAAAAAAAAATAAATACCTGTGGGACAATTGCAATGGCTTGCCGAAGGCTATCCACGTTTACGGTGCTGATGTCTTGTCCTCCAATCAAAATCCTTCCTTGTTGCGGTTCAAATAACCGAAAAAGGAGTCTTATAAGGGTGGACTTACTGCAAACAGTAACAAAATAAGTGACGTGACACAAGTAAAAAAAAAAAACGTATGCTATCTAGAGCTTCAATGTCCCCCTGTGCTTTCTCCATTTCAACATCTGACTTGCGTATTTGACGCGCAATTTCTGGCCCAAAACGATGTGACCCAATATAAATAAAATAAGGCAACCACAGAAGCGTTATTTTATATCGTAAAGAGTCCTTTTCGACTTTTTTACGAGACACTGGAGGAACTGGACACGGGAAATACACTCTAGTGTGAAGGTACATAAATAAGAGTGCACTAAATTACCCGGAACCTGATCCTCCCACCAGTGCAACCGATTTTCCGGCTGGAACATTGAAGTTTAAGCCACTAAATATTTCTTTGCTGCTTCCGTAGTGGAAGTGCACGTCTTGGAAATCAATAGAGGCTTCTTTAAAAGTCTTCAGCTCCAACGGAGGACATGAAGGTGCAGCCTAAAATCGAAGGAATATAAACGATTCATTTAAATTTTCTTTTCCAATCTGAAGGTAATGATTAGTTAATGAATTTACAGAAATCGAAGATTTCACGTTTTGAAGGGCGAAAAGAACCTTGTTTTAAAAAAAATAGACCAAATTAATTCATGAATAACGCCAATAAAAAATTTAAGATTTCGGATACGGCACCTGCATGTCAATCACTGCTTGGCGGACTTCCCGATAAACAGAGCCAAGGAAGTTAAGTGGCAAGGATAATTGAAATAAGAGTCCATTCACCATCACAAGATCTCCAACTGTCATTTGCCCTACGAAAACAAGAAGTCGTTAGTAGTTTTACAAAAGGAATCTATTAGAATTATTTAGCATTCGAAAATTTTGAAACTCATCTGGCTTAACTTAGAATTGCTGACTATGCATTTCTTAAAAAAAATGATCTGAAAGCTACTATATACATTCACTGTAAATTAAACTAGACTCAACACATCGCTTTACAAATTATTGATGAAGTACCGTTGACAATTTGTTTTGCTGAAAGCAACATTACTGCCGTCAGCGCTACGCTGAATATGGCTTGCTGTCCGAAATTTAGCAAAGCGAGACTTGAGTTGGTTTTCAGAGAGGCAATTTCGTACTTTTTCAACGATTTATCATACTCTTCGGCTTCGAATTTTTCGTTATTGAAATACTAAGATAACAGTGATTTAAAAATAGTCATAGCCACACATAAAATAATTGATGATAATTTACATTACCTTCACCGTTTCATAGTTCTGCCAAAATTAAATAAGAGAAGAATTAGATTCCGTATGGACTTAAACATAAAGATTACTTTTTTACGATTAAAGAATCTATAGCCTTGTTTCCTGCTTCGTTCTCTGCTTGATTCATAGCAACCCTGAATCGTGTCCGCCACTGAGTGATTGCCAAAGTATATGCGGTATACAGACCAATACAACTCAACGTAATAGTGGCGAATTCCCAGCCACATCGCACACCCTATAGTAAATAAGAAAATTCACTTGATGATATATTGGGTGCCATTTTCAATCTTCTCAAATGAGTTCTTTAATTACTTACCAAAATTGTGCTTACAAGAGACACTTCGAAAATAGTTGGCACTACATTAAAAAGTAAGGCAGCTAAGAGAAAATTGATCCCTCGACTACCCCGGTCAATGGCCTGAAAGGAAATTGAAATCATGCTTTAGTTAATAACAAGTTTGAAGCAATGAAAAAAAAAAAGCTAATACACTACACCTTTGAAAGGGCACCTGTTTGACGATTCAAATGAAATTCAAGGTCCAAGTTGTGGAGATGCGAAAATACATTTTTTGCTATTTGTCGGACCGAATGTTGGGAGACTTTTGCAAACACAGCATTTCGAAGCTCATTTAAACCAGATGCACCGACACGGGCAATTCCGTCTAGACCAAATCGAATTGAATTCACACTTTCCGAGGTTTAAAAATTCAAGTTTTTTGAGAAGCAACATTTTTAATATTTCATAAAAGTTATTTTAAACACATAACCCAGAAAGGGTAAATGCAAATAATATTTCATAAAAGTTATTTTAAACACATAACCCAGAAAGGGTAAATGCAATGAGATACTCACATGCAACCAGGACACTAAATACAGTTGTAGCAATAGCTGTTTGAGGATCACCCAAGTGCAAAGGTGAATCTAAATGTGTGTTGAGAAGATCCACAGCATGTTTAAACAAGAAAGGAACACCAACATTGAGCAGTTTTGCAGAAACTAGCAAGCCAGATGCAAATAGAACTCGACGCTTAATTTCCCAATTATCCTGTTACGATGAAGCACAAGATCAGAATTATAATAATAAGAGTGAAAGGGAAAAATAAAACACAAGAAATTCCATACCTTAGGCCAAATGTATCTGAACAAGTACTTTACAAGTTGTGGACTTGAAACAGGCCCAACTTTGTTACCAATGAACTCATGAGAATGGGCGGAAGAACTTCCATGAGACTGCAGCTGAATTCCTCCCGTCTACAATTACATTATTTGATAAAATTTTTAATTAATATGAGTGTTGTTATTTGTAACCTACACAGCTACTTTACTTGTGGAATTGATGTAAGTGAGGGATTAAGAAGTCTAGAATCTTTCAAATAAAATAGGAATCTTTTATTTGTGTGATCCCGTTCAGTTGATTGGTGACATTTGTTTCGCCTGCAGACATCCAGATAATAGCATACAGGCAAAATGGTCCAATTTTTCTGCGATGTCTTTTTTAGCAGTCCTTTTTGGAAAACTGATGCAAAGAAAGCAGCCATTAGCTCTAATGTTGGCTTAAACTGGCTGATTATTGTACTATAATGGGTGCATTTTTGTGTGCAATTACAATTACGTCATATGATCTGAGAAAATCTGAAAATGTAAACAAAATAGCATAGCAGATAATCCAGAGGCAACTATAAATAATAAGGCCAGGGGCTCAGGAATCCTATTTCTAAAATTTGACGTTCAATCATCAATCTTCAGACACAGATGGAGTCACTGAGACACTGACTCACAGGAAGGAAAACAATACGGCAATACGGTACTTCCTCCTTTGCATCGGTAGATAGATTCGGTCTGAATCGGTAATCGGTACGTCTACATTTTAGATTTTTATCTTTTCTTGTTTATTAATCAAAATTGATCTCGCGAACAATTTGAATAAGAAACCAGTACCATGCCAGTACCCTGCTATCCCAAGCCTTTTCACTATTCAACGTAGTTTTATTCTCTCTGCTGTATAGATTGCAAACGCTGTTTTCAATTTTAGCAAATTTATCTTCAATGCAGGTGATGGGACGGAAAATCATTTCATGAAAACACACCTTAGCAGCGCGTGAAAATGTACGCTACATTATCCATATGCGATGCTCAAATTTTTCCGTCAATTAATTTCAGTGTTATCATTTTATTGCCTACAGGCTACATTCAATATGTGGTTGAAAGTGGCATGTTTTTTATATTGTAAAAGGGAAAACGATATCAGTTTTACGGTTAAATGCAGGAGAAAGGGAATAGAAATCTCCCACAGTAAAAGAGGTGAAGCGACGTTTTAGGGGTAATTGGTATATGTGCGAGTGAGAAATAAGAAGAGCGCCGTTGCAGGAAAAAAGGCGGGATTCATATACGCTTCCTATTCCCATGCGCGTTCATCCGCTAATAGGCCTACACTCTACGTGTGAACGCTGAACGTGCAGTATTCAGAACTGCCAGTATTAGTGTTGTTTATTTTTTTATTTCTCCAGTTGGCCAACGAACGCATTTGGATATACTTGGTTCCCTGCGTCACAATCTTTTTCGTAGTTAATCGAATATCAAACATCCAAGACACAACATTCATTTAAGGTGACAAACTTGTTTATTGAAATTAAGCTAACAGATCACGTTTAGGCTATTATACTAGGCTACGTACACTACTTATGGTTTTACTAGCAATCTAGTTTAAGAAAAACGAATATCCATAAGTTAGCTAGTGAATTTCATTGCAGTAAAGAGTTATAGCATAATATTGACTAATAGGATGGGTTACAGATGAGGTGGGCTGGAGAATATCTTCGCCATGTATTTGACGGGCGTGATGCGTGATTTGATTTATGCGTGAAGCGCGAGACAGAAATTTAAAAAAAAAAAAAAAAATGATTTATGAATTCCTTAAAACATTTGTTCGCCGAAAGTTATTTAAAATGAAATTCCAAATTCGATGAATAGAAAATTAGAATATAAACTGCACATAGGAAAATGTTTAAACCCAGCAAATGCAGTTCTCAAATAGTTAATTGAGATATTCGCGTTAGAATCCGTTTTTCTTTAAATTATTTTGCGGAGCCAGCTCGCTAGCTTGAATCTCTGCTGGAAAGAAAATGAATATAAGAAACAAATATATACTTATAAGTAGAAAATGTTGGAGCTCTTTTTAAATCTCAACATTTAATTCAGTGTGTAATATGCGAGTAGATATTATGCTTGTGGTTAATTTATCACTCTAAGGCGGATGTTTGTTTGTACAGTAACTGTCGTGAAAAACATTTACGTTTGTTATTTGTTCAATAGTACATCTTAGACAACCATCATGAAAGTCTCTTTATCTGCCATCCTCGTGCTCGTGCTCGTCCTCGTCATGCAATACAATACAGTCTTGGGTGAGGTGTTTACGGCCTTGTCAGATATGGAGGGTCTCGTAAGCACAGAACTGGAGCTCGTCAGACACCTTGATAGTTACATCCAAGAAGAAGAGACAAGACTGAGGCGACTGAGAGGGTATTATTATAATGTGGAATAAACTTGTTTCTTGTCATCGACCATATTGTTGTCGCAATAACACCTTTCGGATTTATAAATCATTCTTTATCCTCGTACAGATTTCTAGAAGAATATGAAAGCATGTATCAAGAAGCCAGTGAAGATGTCACGAAATATCTAGCTAATCCCGTCAACGCTTATTTATTGGTCAAACGTCTCACCTCTGATTGGAATCAAGTAGAAGGAGTCATGACTCAAAATTCCGGCGCTGGTATACTCGTTAAATTTGTATGGACCAACAATTAGGCTAATTTTTTTAAAAATGTTGGCCCTGGTTGGAATAAGCTTTTTTGACGGCGTCACTCCAATTTTCAGCCAGCATGTTTAACTTTTGTTTTTTCGTTTCATGATTTAGCCTTTGTCAAAAATATTAGTCAACACCGAAGCGTGTTGCGTTTCCCATCTGACGAGGACTTGACTGGAGCAGCTGTTGCACTGATGAGACTCCAAGACACTTACATGTTGGATACCCACGCTTTAGCCGAAGGAAAGTTGTTGGGGAAAAAGTATTCTCGTCGGCTTACCGGTAATCAGCGTTCACCGCTCAGTGAATTGCCTGATGCATTTTCGCTATTAATAACCACCGTCTTACTCGCTGCTAGCTGGAGATTGTTGGGAACTGGGACGTCAATCATACAATAACGGCGACCATTACCACACTGTTTTGTGGATGGCCGAAGCTTTAAACAAGTTGGAAGAGGAACCAAACAAAACTGCTACTCGTGAAGAAATCCTTGAATACTTGGCGTTTTCTACCTATAAACAAGGTATTTATATTAGTGCCGAAGGGTATACAAAGACCATTTGCATTTGTTGTTTGTTGTCAAGACAGGTACTACAGGAAATTTTTTGAAAAGACTTGCATTCAAATGTGCTGCTGTATATTATTACTATAGGTAATGTAAAAGAAGCTCTGCAGTTGACTCACGAGCTGCTCAAGATTGTTCCGTTTCACCAGCGAGGGCTCAGCAACATTAGACACTACGAAGACATCCTTCTTCATCAGCAGCAAGGTGCCATCCAGTTCCACCGAGAAATGCCTGATGGGTATGTTTTTTTATCGCCTTTATCATTTTAAAATAAAATAAGCAAGTGATTTCTCTATACACGCATGTACATTTAATATGTTGGGATATTTTTCGTTCAGCGCGAACAGTACAATCAAACCATTTGACACGGCTAAACTCAAGTTGACGAAGCCATCGGGAACCGCCGGAATACCCGCTGACCATTGGAATAATTATGAAAAGCTTTGCAGGTTGTTTTATGAATTAACATTTTTTTCGCGGATTTCGAGATGTCGGCTGACATAAAAAGCAGCATGCATGCGTAATTGACATTCTTGTTTTCGCTGTAGAGGCGAAAAACTGATGGATCCCAAAATTGAAGCCCGTCTGCGGTGCCGCTACGTGACCAATAACGTGCCCTTCTTCCTCATTCAACCGATCAAAATGGAGTTGGCTTCTCTAAAACCACGACTCTTTATTTATCACAATGTCGTCACGGATGAAGAGATTGAAACGGCAAAAAAACTGGCCCAACCCAGAGTAAATATATATAGCCAATAGCCAAAAGTCGGCAGATGCAAGTCAAACTAAATTTTTATAGTGACTTAATATTTTCTTTTTCAAACATCATAACGTATAGTTGCAACGAAGCACTGTACAGAACAGTTTGACTGGAGCAAGTGAACCGACCAAGTTTCGCATAGCCAAAGCCGCCTTTTTGCAAAACAACGAACACGAACATATTTTCAAGGTGATGCTGCTGGAAAACAGCACATTGTTGAATGGTCCTTATTAACTAGCTATTATTGATTTTCTAGAATCATAATAATTCATCACTCTTTTTATATCCAGATGACGCGTCGAGTTGGCGATATAACTGGACTTGATATGGCCACTGCCGAAGATCTCCAAGTTTGCAATTACGGCATCGGCGGGCATTATGAACCTCACTACGATTATGCTCGGGTATATTATTTACTATGATGACGATCGAGGGACATTGTCTAAACACAATTGACTCTGTTCCTTTATTTTTTTTTGTGTTTGGGCGTTTTGACGTTATAATGTTATATACTTATCCCTTTTACAGAAAGGCGAAGTCCAGAAAGATTTTGGTTGGGGCAATCGCATTGCCACTTGGCTGTACTACGTAAGGTTCTTTTAAAAATAAAAACATATTGACGTTTGTGGCTTTTTTAATCATAATAATATAGCCCAACTAAAACGTTACTCTTGACGAAACATTTTTACATATAATTACAGATGAGTGATGTTGAGGCTGGTGGTGCAACTGTCTTCCCCAAAATCAATTTGGCTCTGTGGCCACAGAAAGGAAGTGCGGCTTTTTGGTACAATCTACATCCCAATGGTGAGGGTGACGATCTTACCCAACACGCTGCCTGTCCCGTTCTGTCTGGATCTAAATGGGGTAACAAACAAATTCTTTAGTCAAAATTAATAATCGCGAAATACTTTGTTGTTGTGCACAATTTCCATTTCAGTATCCAACAAATGGATTCATGAGCGAAATCAAGAATTTCGTCGTCCTTGCGGTTTGACTTACGAAAAGGCATAATAAGTAATAGCCGACGTTGTAACTTATTTTATCGTCACTGAAAGTAATACAACCACTGTGGTCAATCACTTAAATTGTACCATACATGTGCATATATGTATGTACAGTCCCTTGCATAAAATCGTGTGAAGGCTTTTTATAAAGAGTTAGCGCCAAAATGTATGAGGGTAAAAATATGATAGGGCGCTAGAGGTCTCTTCCAGTATTTCATTCCACTTTCTGCGAAGCAAAAGGCAGATTAGTCGAAATCCTTTTATGTTCCAAGGAATGGATAAATGGGAAATGTTGGGATGCTGAAAATTTTAAAAGAGAATACTGATGTTTTAGCGTCATCGGCTACTTATATAATGCATCAACGGGAAGAGGTGAAGAAAAAATACCTCGAATCTTCTGTAAATAATTGCATGCTTGCCAACCTATTTATTTGAATAGGATTATTGACATTTATATTGTCTTCATGGCGATATAATTATAAGAGAAAATAGTTGATTTCTTTTTTTCGCATAAGAAAAAGCAACATAGCTTTTATAATTTATATTGATATATATAATAGACATAAAAGTCATCATGAAATTGAAATTTTTTATTGACTTAGTCTAGTATTGAACCTGAAGTTTTTAGATCATCGGACGAATGCTGTAACCATTGTGTCATGGTTGATTGTATACATCAATATTAATTTGACGTTACTATATTCGACTCAATTTTTGCGTCAATGACACTTTTCAAGACGTATTGATTTATGTTCGGTTATGATTGTTATTTGTAAATTAGTATTAAGGTGTCGCGCCAACAAATATAAACACTTGTAATTCTTTTAATAAATATATTATAATTTCCTCTAGGAAATATTCACTCTCCCATGATGTATTGGTTAGCGGGTTGGCCTATAAATGCACAGGTCGTTGTATCCATCCTCTCTGGTGGCAATTTTAATTTTCTCTTGTTAAATTAAGCACATTTTTATTTTATTTTCGAAATTATATTTCGAGGATTCTCGTCCGATTCTCGTCGTGATGGACAATTTCAATTTGGACATGCGTGTCCGTAAAAAAGTGGACATATTTTTTAGAGATTAATATACCAACGGGGAAATGGGGGTGTATAAACCTGGCTCTTTGGAATAGAGCAGACCAGTATGGGTAGAGTAAGAAACAGCCTAAAAATACGCTCTAGGCAGTTTAAGGCTTACAGATTAGCGTAAGTTGGCAAAAAAAGGGTTGGTGTTCATTCCTTTTTGTTTCGCCGACGGCAATGAAGGAAAGGGAATAAAAAACGGACCCTTTTCAAGTTGCTAAGAGTTCGTCCAAATTGTAGAAAAAAGTCTAGACATTTTCACGAAAATGTAGGGAAAATGAACTTGACATTTTTTGTTGACTTATGAGCTTCACCGCATATCTGAAAATGAATCATACCCATGAGTTGACTAGTGAGCGATATCGAGAAGAAGAGAAAGTAAAAAAGTTAAAATATTAATGTTACACAAATGTTTGAAAAAGTATTGCTTGAGTAAAGAATTGAACATCCGACTCGCATGCAATTCTGTTTCGTAGTCTGCATATATAACAACTACACCATCTAATTTGATTCATTTCTTATAGCTGTTAGGTTATGATTTACTCTCTTGTCTTTTCCCCAGCAGCAAATTTCCGGATATCGTAGTTATTTTAAAAAATTCTATAACAACTATACACCATCTGATTTATAAAATATGTGATAAGATTATATTCATACCGGTTAGCCTATTATTTACTCTTTTCCCCAGCAACTAATTGCCGAATATCGTTATTAATTAATACATTTTCCTCCATGATGGTGGAAAGTCTAATTTAGACATATAGAACATTATTGTGAACATTTCCCATTAAGCCTTAGCAAAAGCCAATAGCCCATAGATCCGTAATTCCAAATCCCTCAGAATACGCGTTTTTTAACAAACTGCGTTTTGATTCACATAAAGTGGAATCAAATTTGCCATACTATGAGAGACCTCTAGCGTCTCAAACACATGTTTACCCTTAATGAAAAGCCTTCACACGATTTTATGCAAGGGACTGTACCACTGTTTATGTTTTATATTTGATTCGAATCATCGTCATTAATATCACTTTGAGTGCAGTTTGTTTAAGTTTTGTCGTCTCGTTTTACCATTCCAAATCTTAAACCTAGATACAATCTTATAAGTTGCAACTCACGAAAAAAATTCATTTTGATTATCTGTATACTAGTTGTTGACCCGAAGAAAAAATACATCGAATTAAATAAAATTATGCGCTCCTCAATTCTTTGAACATTTTTAAAAATAAAGGTTTTATAGAGGCGATAGAGGCATTAGGACGAACGGGTGAAACTTTGTGAAATTTTGATAAAGCTCCGTGAAGCTCCGAAAAAAAAAATTTGTACGAGTAACTATTACAGCTTTCCACGTCAGCAACGTACCAGGTGACCAAAGATTATTCAACCAGAAAACGCAGCGCCGTTTCTTTTATTCAATTAAACGCAATAGAGGAAAGAGAAATCGGAAAATCGTGATCCAAATACCGTACAACCGATATTTTACGTCGAAATTCTTTGATGCTAGATGAGCAACTCGACAGCGAACATAAAAAGAGAAACACTGAATTATTATATAGATCCAAAGTTGGTCCGCATGTCACGCCTATGCGCTCTACCGTCCCGTACGAAATTTTCAGCTAAGAGGTCTAGCTTTAATTTTGAAATTGCTAGCTTTAGCTCATATTTCTGCAAAGCTAAAGAAAAGAAGCTTCCCGCTAACTTTATTTTAGCGCTTAATATAAGAGCTCCTTATCTTTTAGTTGCAATTGCCGGTATAGACCTTTTTCCATTTGGTTCGGGTAAGTAGAGCGAAAAGTCGTGCGGCTAGTCGACTAGTGCGCACCATGGCGGGGGATAGCCGAAACTTGCTGCATACTTGGCTTGATCCGGCAAATACCCACCGTAAGGCCATGTAGTTTGTCTATCAAAAACACTAAAAAAGTGTTAAAATGCACGCCAACGCTTTTTAAGAAACTTAAGCAACACTTGGCATGCATTTCAACATTTTTCTAGTAAAAAAAACAACATTTTGGGCAAACTGCATTAGAAATCCCATTGACCAGTTTTCTTATGTGTCGTTTACTGCAGTTTGCCCTGAATAATTTGAATAAAAGAAAACACAATTTGTAGAGTTATTTGCTATTAAAGTTTATGAAATTTTTTATTAGCCATATCCAACAGATGTATAGATCTAAAAAATTTGCAGTAAAAAAAAACACACTTGCAAACAAATCAACAAATAAAGCTGAATACAATTTTAATGAAAAAAACCCACCAAGGGGTCAATGACGATGAAAATCGTTTGATCGAATAATATTTTTTTTTAAATTGAAACATATGTCCTTTTGAATGTACAATTGAAATGAACAGTCAACCTTATTGGCCGTAGTTGAATTGTGACTGCGATGAAGAAGATTGAGCTGATGGGGCTTGGTAAGCAGAAGGTTGCTGAGCGGGGACATTATAGGCTGGCGATGGAGCGGCAGCCGCAGCCTTTCCGGGTGGGCCACGTGGACCAGCAGGCCCCTGGTAGCCTGGAGTACCTGGTCTTCCTTGAGATCCAGGTGCACCTTGCGGTCCAGGGCCTCCTTGAAGACCTGGTAATCCTGGACTACCTGGAATTCCTGGAGAACCTTGTTTTCCTTGAGATCCTAATCCACCGACCGGACCAGGCTGACCAGGGGCACCGGGGCCTCCAGGAAAACCAGGTGCACCAGGTTTTCCTTGTATTCCTACAGGTCCAGGTCCCCCGGGTAGACCAGCAGCCCCTGGGGCTCCGTTAAATCCATCCTTGCCCGGTTTGCCTGGCTCCCCGGGTCCACCTAATACAAATGTCAAAATTGTAGAACAACAGATTCATTTTAGTGATTTAGAAAAAAAATGTAAATACCTGGCAAACCGGGTTGCCCGTTGAGTCCGTCTTTTCCCGGAGCACCTATAAAAATACGAATGAGTTAAAAATAAGTGGATCATTCATTTAAATGATTTTTACCTGGCCCGCCTGGTAAACCGTCTTTTCCTGGAGTTCCGTTGAAACCAGCTGGCCCAACAGATCCAATATTTCCAATGGGTCCAGGCTGTAAGCTCGGTGCGCCATTCAAGCCATCTTTACCTGGAGCACCGTTGAAACCGGGATTACCAGCTTCACCTTTAGGGCCAGGACCTCCTGGGAACCCGATCCCTCCAGGTTTTCCAATGGGCCCCATTGGTCCAGGACTTCCAATTTTCCCGATCGGCCCGGGAACACCAATTGAACCGGGCCATCCGTCTTTACCTGGGGCCCCCGGAGCGCCGACGGGCCCCGGAATGTTAGAAGGCAAAGTTATGCCAGGTGCGCCTAGTTCACCTTTAGATCCTTGGAATCCAGGTAATCCATTAAAACCATCTTTGCCAGGGGCTCCAGGAGCTCCGTTGAGACCAGGTGATCCGTTGTTTCCAGCCGCTCCCTTAGCTCCAGGGAATCCGGGTCCTCCTGGGACACCAGGAGCTCCATTTGTTCCACGCTCACCAACTCGCCCAGGTCCTCCAGGTGCGCCATCAAGTCCAGCAGGTCCCTGATTTCCAGGTCCTCCGGGAATTCCGGGATTGCCAGGATTGCCAGCTTCTCCCTTGCGCCCAGCTCTTCCCGGTGATCCTGGGGCACCTGGTGGACCAACTACTGGTTGTTGAGGTCGACTAATAGCAACTGCACTAGAGCCTGGCGGCCCAGGTGGACCGGGAGGCCCTGTCAAGAAAGCTAGCTGTCTGCAATCATCCGAAAAATGTTCAGTTACTCTAATACAGTTGCTACGAATAGAATAATGGGATGTAAAACGTACTCGGCGTATTGCGCCCATTGTCTCTGGAGATCCCCAGTTTGAGGCTTTCCTCCAGCAGAGGGGTTGCCGTAAGGATTTTGTTCCAGAGGTAATTGGGGGAAGGGCCCGTATTGAGGACTAGCATTGGCCATTGCAACCAAACAGACCAGAATCACCTGGTATTTATAACGATATAAAAGGAGTTTTTATAAGAATAAATATATGTCAAAGAAACTCGTATATTCGGTTACTGACCACTGCCTTCATGGCTAGAAATATGTTCGCTTTTAATCAACGCACGATAAATGGAATGGATAGCACCAATACAGCACGCGTGCGTCTGCAAAACTAGATAACAATATGCTTTTAATTTCGTGAAATTTTACATTATTAGTTCAAATATAGAAGAGAGGAAAAAAAATGCCATAACAAATCTTAATGAATTAACTTTGCTATTATATCCAGTGCATTTCAAAGATGATGTTACTACTTACCTTGTTTTGGAAGATGCGCTCCCTAGTTCACTGCTGGGAAGACACTGATCACCGACAACGGAGAGCAGGCTATTTAAACGTATACGTGCTCTACTGAAGGTATGGAAGCACAATTTTTTTCGTCATCCACTAGTGAGCGGATGGTGGCTCAACGAAATAGAATGGAATGCGAGTGTACAATATACTGCGCACACACTGTAAAAGTGAAATCTTGAGTTATGGAGAGAAACGAAAGGGTGTACACACAGACTTAGTGCAGTAGACACAGTCGGCTTAAAGGACTAGAAGAGTATATACACAGCTTTCTGCGTTAATTGACACCATTTCTCTTTTTTCCGCTATTCCTTTGAATTTCGTCTTTAAAGTCGGCAGCTGTCGGAAATTCCAGAAGCAAAAACTACTTCAAATATAGTACTACAGCACTTCACTATTATTATAACACTGGGGAGGCATATGCTGATAAACTTTCCCCAAAGTTAAACACGCGGCAGCTCTAATACCTCGATAAACTACATTTCTAATAGCACTATTTTACCTCAAGCCGTTATTTTGGTAAGGTCGACGAAGGTATTGTATTTCATAAGTAGTGCAAGCATTTTACTTTGCCAAACTTTGATATTAATAGGTTGTGTCGAGTGGGCCGTGGCAACTTCTTTGGGTTCCTAATATTGTTTTTTGCAATCTCTTTTCATATATTGACATTAATTATATATTTAAGTCAAATGAAACCAGGGCTATACCCTTATATTTTACAATTATAGGTGTACCACGTTGATAAGTGTATGTATAACTTCTAAACATTCTATAGTATTTTTCGGTATTTTCTATAGATGCTTGTTTCAAGTATGTTACAAAATATGCAATTCTCAAGCTCTCGTTTTGCTCACATTTTGCGTCTTCCTAACTTTAGTCATTTTGTCACAATTGAAAGCCAAAGTAATGAAATAATTGCATAATGTCCTCTCGGCTTTCAAAATACTTTAAATCCGAGAATAACTGCACAATCCTTGAAAAAATGGTGTGTATTTTAAAAGGAAAAAATTTCTGAGAATTATACTGTGCAAAAATTTAATCCAAGCAACGAATAAACGATAGCTAGCAACATTTTTTAAATGTTTCCCTTTACTATGGTCAAAAATCGCCCAAAAAGGGGGACAGCCCAAAACATTTTATGTGTCAATATTTTTTTGGGGAATTCCCTGCAAGGCCAGTTTTCTTGTGATAAATATGGCGCTACCCGCATGAGTGTGTTCACAAACAGGGGTGGATACGCGTCAGTCACTTGCTCTATTCCCCATAAGAGTGGTGTTAAACGAAAAACCTTTTCCGCGCGGAAAAAAAAATCGAATTTCACGTTTATTTTTTTTAAACTACTCACATATAGTCAGATTTTTATCAAAATTCATGCAACCAACCAGCGACAAATTTATATATTTTAAAAAATAATTTATTTAAACAATTAAGTATAATTTTGAGCATTTTATAAGACAATCCATTTTCAGATTAGAAACAAGGTTCTTGGGTATACGCCTTCGTGTTCAGGCAAAGGAATTTTTTAAATTGTTATGTGTTGTGCGTGCATATGTTGTGCGACTTTGGTGCGGTGGGCATACGCACACCACCCCACGTCGCACTGATTTTGATTTTTTGGATGTATTATATTAAAAGAGAAAATTGAATAGCCAATAGTTGTTGATTTTCGGAACAACAATAAATTATAATAACAGCGTAAAAATAATAATAAAATAAATAAAAATAGCTGTTTTTTTTAGTAATGACCTCGCTATCACTCCTATCAGCAATTTGAAAACTTGACATAAAGCAATATATTGGGTTGCAGACGACGTTTCCTTTCGCAAAAACTTATTGCAGTTGCCCTAAGTAAAGGGAAATTTGCGTAAAAATACCATTAAAATAACTAAAAAAGATCTAAAAAAACCTTCTCTAATTTAGTAAGACAACAATTTAAGCAACTTGGCCACATTTTAAGTAAATCAGTCAACTAGGAAAAAAGAAGATAGGTTTAATCGAAACGGACAATAAGCCTTTTGGAGCCCAACTCTCAAATAGATATCGATTACTAAATCGATACGTGCGACACGATCAGAAACATTATTGCCTTCGGTATACTTAAAAGAATAACCCTCAAGGATAAAACGTGTTCCCACAGATGAATTTTCGGAGGGTGTTAAACAATAATATAAAATATTGATAGAAACAATGTTCATGAAAAATTTGGAAACTAATAAATTGTTTGAAGTTTTCCCCCTTGTTTTGACCATACTATACTGATTAACCAATGCAGTTCTTATCCAATGATCATTTTTGGCTGATGATTTTTGGCTATTCACAATTAACAGTTTTGTCGTCGATATAGGCGATGACTAAGTACAAACAAACGCAGATGCAAAATCTGGATGAAATGAAGCACATCCGTGTATCGAACCAACTGTATTTACTAACTATCATCGTCGTACACTCGTCTCCATAAATATCGGACCTACCCCGAGTGGCGGGAAATTTTTTAATGCCGCTGCTATTATTCTTGGCGATGACTATCAATCGATTTACCACATGTAGGAAATGTTTTTCTTATATTCTTGCTATGCAACTGCAATGATATTCATAGTCAAGAATCATTGCAGCGGTTTTAAAAATATTTCCCGCCATCACGGTAGGTCTGATATTAATGGAGACGGGTGTACCATGTGTTGCAGTGGTAGAAAACCTATCAGTAAGCTGGGAAACTGGACTGAAAGGTCTGCAATTCTTTTACATTGTGATTACCGGTTTCCTTGTGTTAAAAATGAAAATTGAAAACAGGTACAGTAGAAGAAAAAACACTTTAAGTCGGCGGCACACCAACGTTGGTGTAACAGCAATATGGTTGCTGTAGTGTAGCCACTATTGTTATTTGATATAGCACGCACGGGCTATATAACCCGCCCGCTTGTGTTGTGTAGCATGTTAGTCATTAGCTACTAGTATCAGTGTGTTCATGTGTCTTATTCATGTCTGAGTAGTGAATACAAAGTATATACACACACACAAATCAATAAAACATTACACTGGCGACGAGGTAAAGTAAATTTTCTGAGTACATTTAAATCATGGAAAGTTTGCCGCAGTTTGAACAATTTAAAGTTCACTCTGACCCACATACTGCTGGTATGAGATGGGAAAGATGGACAGCCCGCTTTGAAAGGCTATTGGAGGCAATCAATGTAGTCGAGAAAGCTTCTGACTCTGCCGACCAAAAAACAGCTACCGACAAGCGTAGACTGGCCTTATTGCTTCATTATGCAGGCAGCGAAGTGGAAGACGTTTTCGAAACATTACCTGGTAACGTAGGTGATAAAGATACGTACAGTAAAGCTAAACCTCTTTTCAAGGCCTATTTTCAACCGAAAAAAAAATGTTGAGCTTGAAGTATTTAATTTCCGAAGATGCAGACAAGAACCTGGCGAAAACATGGACGCATTTGCAACAAGGCTCCGCCAACTCGCAACAAGGTGTAATTTTAATGATTCTGATCTTGAAATTAAATTACAGATTATTCAAGGCTGTAAGTCAAGCAACTTTAGAAAATTGTGCCTAAGAGATCAACTGTCGCTACAGAAAATGCTTGAAAATGCACGCGCAGCAGAAGCCGCTGATCGCTATGCAGAAAGTGTTGAGCAATCAACCAAGCAAGCAACAAACTCAGTAAACAAGCCAGCAAGAAAGAATATCAAATCTAACATGAAAAAAGAAACCGGAGGCAACGGAATTAAAAAGACGTCAAAGTGTCGAAAATGTGGAGGACAATGGCCTCACACAAGTAGTCCGTGCCCGGGAAAAGGAAAATGTCGAAACTGTGGATATGACTGGCCACATCCTGAAAAAAAACCGTGCCCGGCAAAAGGCAAGAAATGCGAATCTTGTGGATTGTTCAATCATTTTAGTAAATGTTGCAGAAATTCCAATGCCGGATCATCTTCAAAGCAAGAGCACACGAGACAAGTCAATGACCAAGAGAGCTCAAGTGACGAGTCTACATGGGCAATCAGTCCATCAGGATCGGATGACAGGCCACTCACCGACATAAAACTATGCGGAGGAAAAAGCAAGATGATGATCGACACTGGATCAACTTGCAACTTGCTGAGCTACAAAGAGTACAATGCACTCCCAAACAAGCCAAGTCTTCAACCTACAGGAAACTCTGTAAATGGATACGGAGGAAATCCTCTAAAAATTATAGGCAAATTCAAGACACTGCTTGAGTCAAAGCACGCATATGCCGAAGCTTTGGTATACGTCAGCGACAATGAAAAGGCTGACAACCTTATTGGATATTCGACAGCAAAAAAGCTAAAGCTGGTAAAGGTATCCAACTCAGTAACAATGTCTAATGAATATTCGTTTATAAAAGAAAAGTATGCACCACTTTTCGTGGGGCTAGGAAAAATGAAAAACTATCAAGTGAAACTGAACATTGACAAAACTGTCCCTGCAGTAACTCAGAAGCACAGAAGAATCGGTTTCCACCTACGTAAAGGTGTAGACGAAGAACTGATTAATCTTGAAAATGCAGATACAATTGAACCGGTAATTGATGGCCCAACTGAGTGGATCTCTCCAGCTCATGCCGTACCGAAGCCGAAACAACCAGGAAAATTACGACTATGTGTTGACATGCGAGCACCAAACAAAGCAATTTTGCGCACTAGACACATCATTCCAACAATCGAAGATCTAGTAGTAGATCTGAATGGAGCAAAATATTTCTCGAAGCTGGATATGAATCAAGGGTATCGTCAGCTGGAACTTGCTCCAGAGTCAAGGTATATTACAACTTTTTCCACACACCGCGGACTATTTCGTTTCAAAAGACTGAATTTTGGTATGAATTGCGCTGCTGAAATTTTTGACGATGTTATTCGCCAAACGGTAAGCGGAATTCCAGGTGTGGTAAACAGAAGTGATGACATTTTTGTTACAGGAAAAACAAAAGATGAGCATGACTCAAATCTTGAAAAAGTTTTGAAGAGACTTATGAGCAAAAACCTTACTCTTAACTTTGAAAAATGTGAATTTGGTAAAGAAGAAATTGAATTTTTTGGACTACACTTCAGTGGAAAAGGAGTTTCTCCAACCCAAGCCAAAGTCGAAGCTATAAAAAAAGCCGAACCACCGTCAACACCTGACGAAGTATCAAGTTTTCTAGGAATGGTTACATACTGCAGTCGATTCATTCCAAATGCTGCTGCAATCAGTGAACCATTAAGACGCCTTACACACATTAAGCAAGAATGGATGTGGAAGGAAGAACAAGAAAAAGCCTTCAATGATCTGAAGAAAAGTCTCTGTAAAGCAGTTACACTCTCGTATTTCGATATAGGAAAACCAACATCCATTGTTGTAGACGCAAGTCCACGTGGACTAGGCGCAATCTTGACACAATCGTCAAAGGATGGGTCAAATTCTATAATCGCATATGCGAGTAGGCTCTTAACAGACGTAGAATCACGTTACTCTCAAACGGAAAGAGAAGCACTTGCCATTACATGGGCGATTCTACATTTTCATCTCTACGTAACGGGTAAAGAATTTACAGTTATTACAGATCATAAACCACTTGAAGCAATATTCAACAAGCCGCTCATTCAGCCTCCTGCTAGAATTGAGCGATGGCTTTTGAAACTTCAGTTATATGACTTTCCAGTCATTTATCAGCCAGGAAAACACAACCCTGCTGATTACATGTCGCGTCATCCGATACCGTCGACTAAAATATCAACTAGAGAACAATCAATCGCAGAAAATTATGTTAATTCAATTTGCATGAAATCTGTGCCAAAATCTGTTCCACTAAGCAGCATTACAGAAGCCACAAAGGAAGACAAGGCAATTCAATTGATTCTGAAGATCCTCAGCAAAAAACGCTGCACAAAAGAAGAAATCAGTAAATTAAATAGTCAAGAAAAAGACTGGTTCTCTGCACTGAAAGAAATTCAGCTGCAGCTGACAAAAGTCGAGACTGAGGAAGGTGAAATGCTGTTAAAGGATACCAGAATTGTTATTCCCAAATTACTAGCTGGTAAAGTAGTAGACATCGCACATCAAGGACATCAAGGTATTGTTAAAACAAAAGCACTTTTAAGAGAAAAAGTTTGGTTCCCTGGGATTGACAAGGAAGTAGAAAGGAAAATTTCTAACTGTGTCCCATGCCAAGCATGCAGCAAGAAAAATAATCCTGAGCCATTGAAAATGTCGAATCTGCCAGCTGAACCTTGGACAGAAGTCAGTATAGATTTTGCTGATATGCCAATGGGTGAACATTTATTAGTTGTGTATGACGATTATTCAAGATATCCAATTGTAAGCAAGGTGTCATCAACCTCTGCCAAAGTTGTGACAAAGAAATTGGAAGAAATTTTTACGCAATTTGGAATACCTGAAGTGGTAAAAAGTGACAACGGTCCACCATTTCAGAGCTATGATTTTAAACATTTTGCTGAAGAAATGAATTTTAAACATAGAAAAATTACTCCCCTATGGCCGCAAGCAAACGGAGGAGTTGAAAGATTTATGAAGACGCTCAAAAAGGCATTGCGTTGCGCAGTCGCCGAAAAGCGTAATTGGAAAGAAGAGATGCCAAGATTCCTTCTCAATTATAGGACTTCGCCACATTCCTCAACGGGAAAAGCACCCGCTACTTTACTTTTTGGACGCTCTTTACGCACGCGTTTGCCACAATTACCAAAAGAGAAAAAAGTAGAAGAAGTAAGAAATAAAGACCTAAAATCAAAAAGTCGCATGAAGAAGTTTGCTGACAAAAAGGCAGTACACAGAGAAATCAAGATTGGAGATCACGTATTGTTACGCAGAGACAAACTGGCTAACAAGTTACAAGCGCCATTTGATCCGTCTCCATATCGTGTTACAAAAGTAAAAGAGAGCATGGTGACTGCCGAAAGAAACCAAAAGAACGTTACTCGAAATATTTCTTTCTTCAAGAAAATCGAAGGAAAAATAGAGTGTGACGAGTCAGAAGAAGAAGAAGATGAGTATTATCAAAATGAAAGTCAAAATGTTAACTTTCCTAATCAACAACAGGTTGCAGTTCAAATTGAGCCAGAAGAAAATCAACCCGGCTATTTAGAACAAGAGAGTCCAGATGACGTTCCACCAGCTGTAATAGGAGAACTAAATGAAAGAGCCGAAGGTCAACATGAAGAGGCAACAGCAACTCAAGATCCAGTACAAGCAATTGCCGACGCAGCACAACGTATCTGTAACAAAATTAACAGAGCAAGACTGCTAAAAGAACTGGCACGCAATCCGCCTCCAAATGAATTAGTTAGACCAATTAGAGTTCCAACAACTGATCCACCGCCAACCGACGAATCATCTAGACCGAAAAGAGACCGACAACCTCCAAAACGTTTTAATGATTTTGAAGTTAATTTGTTTCATTCAAAAAAAGGAAAGTGAATGTAGTGTAGCCACTATTGTTATTTGATATAGCACGCACGGGCTATATAACCCGCCCGCTTGTGTTGTGTAGCATGTTAGTCATTAGCTACTAGTATCAGTGTGTTCATGTGTCTTATTCATGTCTGAGTAGTGAATACAAAGTATATACACACACACCAATCAATAAAACATTACAGTTGCAAATTTTTTTTTGTAAAGAAGAAATTTTTCAAAATATTTTTTATTAGTCTTAAAATTGATTAAAAGCTAGTTTTTGCATTTTTATTCGTCAGTTTGCCCATTCTGCTCCTCGCAATCCCACTTTTTTTCATGATGCAAATCGGACATACTTCTCCTGTAGAAGAACATGTTGTCTCTTATTCAGGATTCCAGGTCTGGACAGTTGCCACAAATACTGATGAAGAACGTAGTGCACTATTAAAATACGTACAACTTTACGGTAATCTATAACAACGTTTTTCAAATAGATTTTCAACCAACACCGAGTTTTTTAAAATACTTATATCCCCTTGCACCAATAAAGAACTCGTAGTGTGGTATGAAGCAAAACCCTTCAATACAATAATTGATTTGTTAGTTCCAAAACCGTTTCAAAAAGAATTAGGAAAGAAGCTAAGTGAAGCCAATATCACTTTTGTCATAAAGATCGCGGACTTAAAAGAAGTTATCAAAAACGCAAATGCCAATATCAAAACTAGCACTTTTTCAAAAAGCAAATCAGGTAGGAATTCCCTAAAATGAGATGCAAAGGACTTTACGCATTTACTCAAACACATTGTGGCTTGAAGCATTATTTTCCTGATCATATTCAGTGCCTCTTTTAGAAATCTCTTTATGTTAACTGCTTTTCCAATCAAATTTTTAAGCAAGCTTACATCAAATCTACCGTTCACTTTATTAAGATTTGGAGACCCGCCCCCCCCCCCCCCCCCCAGTCTTAATTGCATAACGACCAAATTGAAAACACATTTTTCTTTCTATTTAATAAACTAGAGTGCGGAACTCTAATTTACATTAAATTAAAAATATAAATAAAGGTGTTAAAAAAATTGCAGCTCATAATATGAACTGGACTAGTTACCATCGACTGGCCGACATCTATGATTATATGAGTTATCTTGCAGCCACATACCCAAGTCTGGTTTCCTTAATTAACATTGGCTCTTCTTATGAAAAAAGACCGCTCTACGTTCTTCGGATTTCTAACTCTTCTTCTTTATGTTCGAAACCTGCCATCTGGATTGACGGAGGTATATTATTGTAACACAGTTTTCATGTGATCTTTATACGTGTTATACGTTACAAAAATGTTATTATTGTTTTATTGATTTTTAGGAATTCATGCCCGAGAATGGATTTCACCAGCAGTAACAACTTACATTATCAAACAGTTAGTTGAAGTGTCGGCAAATTCAAAAATGTTGTTTGATGTTGACTGGTACATAATGCCAGTCATGAATCCCGATGGTATACTTATTTCGAAGCCTCGAGTTCAATCACCCACTACGTTATTAAGGTAATAAATATGTTTTGAAAAGGTTACGAGTATACACACGTCTACAATCGGCTATGGCGTAAGACTCGTTCGATGACAAGCTCACCAAGCTGCCGTGGTGTTGATCCAAATCGAAATTTTGGTTTTAAGGTTAGCTTTGGTCATTTAAATTTAAATTGTATGAAAAATTTTATTTTCGGCTTTAATTATATTTAATATTTAATAATTATTTTCTTCAAGTGTTAAATACTATTTATTCTCATGCCATTATGTAGTGGGGTGGTCTTGGCACAAGCACAAACCCGTGCTCTGATATCTACAAGGGAACTAAAGCTTTCTCTGAGCCGGAGACGCTGGCCACTTCAAATTTTATTTTAGGAAAAGCCAATCAAATAAAAGTAAAATTTGAATGAAAAAAATGACATACAGTACCCACCAAGCTATTAAGAACACCCCCCTCGTTATGCGTGTATTCTTATGGCGCTACATGTCTCATTGCAACTCGCGTAACTTTTGAACGGCTGGGGATAGAATTTTTTTTCTTTTTTTCCCGATCAGATGAAAAGTCAATCCACAAATCATACACCCTTGACATTTTTTTACATATAATACATTTCATGTTTCTATTTCACTATGTCGGAAGGGATAAAGCTGACGCCCCTGTACCTATGCCTATTTTCTTTATCCTCTCTACCATTCTTTTCCTTCACCTTTCCTTCAATTTTTCCACCTCTTTGGAAAGAAAAACAGATGCAAGGAAAATTATAAAGGGTACGGTAAGCACCACCAGCACATTATGTGGTATATTTTAGCCATATGTGTAGGCCTACTGACGAAACTGGAATGGATTACTGTATAAATAAATTAGTAGGCTGTAGGTCTACCGGATGTTAAAAATATTCTAATGAATTATTTTAATGTAGATGTATTTAACACTACATAGCTATGGACAATCTGCTTTGATTCCGTGGGGTTATGATGTAGCTTATCCAAATGATTACAATGACATGTTGGCTCTTGCAAAAAGCGCTGTTACTAAATTCCTTAAATACAAATTTTCGGTTGGGAATTCAGCCGCCCTTTACTACCCAGCTGCAGGTAGTATTCAGAGAACTGTTTTTATTTTCTTTACTATTAACTTCACATTTTAGTTTTAATAAAAATACTACATTTTCTTACAGGAGGTTCGGATGACTGGGCCAAATCCATTGGCATTAAGTACAGCTACACGTTTGAGTTAGCCGATACAGGCACTTATGGATTTCTTTTGCCGGCCTCTAATATTTTACCTGTTGCGCAGGATTTCTTTCCAGCATTGGGCGTTTTTGCAACTAAAGTAGCAACTCTGAAAATTTAATCATTTTTCTATACTTCATCATTTGTATCTTTACAAGGTGGCAGAGAATGTTAGCGGGGTTTTTATTATGTTAGTAAATTCTATATTATACGATTCCATCGCATACTCTTATCACGGCCACTCAACCATCTATCTCTGTGTTACTGATTAGCCAAATCTCTTTGATTGTCGGTCTTTATCCGTTGGATTTCCCCTTTGGTCAGTTCCAAAATCATAGCCCATAGAATGCGGTTTAGAGAACGCTACGTTAGCGAATAACCGGCTACTAATACCGGGATTTTATTTGCGAATGACTATAAAATATGGATTTTTGGTTATCGACACCTTTCGTAAACGCCACCGTCGGCCACTGAGCACAGTGGTTCGTTGCTACTGAAAAAAAATACTTGTTTATGTGATTCTACTTAACTACCTTTTTGCGTACTAAATTCAAGTAGACTTATACTTTATAGCAGTTAAATACTTATTCTTTTAGTCGCAAAGTAATTAAGAAAAGTCCAAGACATCGAAACAGAAAATTCATGAAAACAATCGGAATCGTTCAATAAGGCACTCAGTCGGCAATCGGCCGATTCGAATCGCGCTGATTAGCCGATCTTCGGCTCCGATGGTGGCATCCGTCCGTCCAATCATTGCCCTTTCACGCGACGGAGACTCGCATTGTACTGGCCAGAATACATTGAGGATAACCGGCAGACATATAGAAAGAGGAAAGGGAGAGAAAGAAAAAAATGGCATAAAAGAGACAGCTAAGGCATGCATATAAACACACAAAAGGCTGCTGTATAACGCGACGACTCTGGCACTACATATAAATACAGACTCGCACATAACACAATATGTACAAAAATGCAACGTTTTCTGATAGGGAAAATTTCGATTCATCGCAAGCATATGCAATTACATATAATGTTACGTATCATTCTGCTGCTGTCACATAGTTGATGACATATTCAAATTGAGTACAAATTCTTAGTTGAATTCTATGGAACGCCAAAGTGACAATTAGATAAGTGCTATAAAAGTAAGTGCACTGTAAAAATAAGTGCTCAAAAATTAAGTGCTCTGTCGCCCCCGCCATCTAGCGGGCGGTTTGAAAATGTCTTTTCTCCGCCTCCTTGTGGGAGGAGTTCGTAGCTATCGATTTCAATTAAATGGATAACCAAGAAATTGATTGGTAACCGATAGTTTAGTTTGTTGTGTGCGTTTAAGCTTGTTGAGCAAATGAGTAGCCCAGTAACCCTGTTTTTATACGTGTGTAGTGTGTTTATATTGGATTCTTTGTTTTGCAATTTTCTTAATCGTCATTTGAAAGCATTTTAAAAGTAATTCCTCAGGCTAGTCTGCTTACTTTATGCTGGCATCCCTTGCGGGTTGCGAGGTTCCCGTAGGAATATAAAAATCATTAATTAATGTCTAAGTTTTAAGATAAATATATGAAGCTATTACTAACTCCGTGCGACTTTGGTGCGGCGGGGCAATTCGTCCCACGAAACCAAGCCGCACCTTTGTATAAAGATAAATTTTCTCAAAATATTCATTCAGATATTGAGATCCCAATCAGTATTGAATAAGATGATAAAATAAGCCTCCAGAGATAAGCCGCACCTCCCCTTGTTAGGCAGCTTGATTAAACTTGCACCATATCTTGAGCATATCTTGCTTTTGAAATAATTTGTTTTTCAAACGATATCAATGAAAACTATTTGAAACAATCACTTGGCGGAATACAACAGTAACCCATGCTTCATAATGTATTGGAAAGCTATTGAACAAGCCAGGGAACGCAGTTTTAAATTTCTGGTATCCCATGAACCTGGTCAATGTTAAACTTATCTTATCTATCATATTTTTCAAAATGCAGCTATAAACACTGAAAGAAAATGATTCAGTCACTTTTGCCTTGTTAAGCAAAATATGTTTAAGGTATGGTGCAAGTTTAATCAAATTCTGTCGGTGTTTATTGGAGATTTTTTAATTTGAAATTTTTTTATTTGAATTGAAATATCTGAAATAAACACCAAAAGAAAATAATTCAATTACTTTTGCCTTGTTAAACAAGATATGCTAAAGGTATGGTGCAAGTTTAATCAAATTCTGTCGGTGTTTATTGGAGATATTTCAATTTGAAATTTTGAAATAATTTGTTTTTCAAAAGATATCAATGAAAACTATTTGAAACAATCACTTGGCGGAATACAGCAGTAACCCATGCTTCAGAATGTATTGGAAAGCTATTGAACAAGCCAGGGAACGCAGTTTTAAATTTCTGGTATCCCATGAACCTGGTCAATGTTAAACTTATCTTTTATCTATCATATTTTTCAAAATGCAGCTATAAACACTGAAAGAAAATAATTCAGTCACTTTTGCCTTGTTAAGCAAAATATGCTCAAGGTATGGTGCAAGTTTAATCAAATTCTGTCGATGTTTATTGGAGATATTTCAATTTGAAATTTTGAACTAATTTGTTTTTCAAACGATATCAATGAAAACAATTTCAAACAATCACTTGGCGGAATACAGCAGTGACCCATGCTTCAGAATGTATTTCAAAGCTATTGCACAAGCCAGGGAACGCAGTTTTAAATTTCTGGTATCCCACAAACATGGTCAATGTTAAACCAATCTTATCTAGCTTATTTATCAAAATACGGCTATAAACACCAAAAGAAAATGATTCAGTCACCTTGTCCTTGATGATTTCGTCGGCCTTGTCAAGCAAGATATGCTCAAGGTATGGTGCAAGTTTAATCAAATTCTGTCGGTGTTTATTGGAGATATTTCACTTTGAAATTTTGAACTAATTTTTATTTCAAACGTTCTCAATGAAAACTATTTGAAACAATCACTTGGCGGAATAAAGTAGTAACCAATGCTTCAGAATGTATTGGAAACCTTTTGAACAAGCCAGGGAACGCAGTTTTAAATTTCTGGTATCCCACACATGGTCAATGTTAAACCAATCTTATCTATCTTATTTATCAAAATAAGGCTACAAACCCCGAAAAAAAAATGATTCAATCACTTTTGCCTTGTTAAGCAAGATATTCTCAAGGTATGGTGCAAGTTTAATCAAATTATTTCGGTGTTTATTGGAGATATTTCAATTTGAAATTTTGAACTAATTTGTTTTTCAAACGATATCAATGAAAACAATTTCAAACAATCACTTGGCGGAATACAGCAGTGACTCACGCTTCAAACCATGGGGATGGTTTTCATGAATTTGATTTCTTTCAGTCTTTTTTACCCAAGACCTCCTTTCAAGTGATATAATTGACAAATAATGGTTCTGGGGCATACTAGGGGACCCAAGTACACCAACCATACAAAAAAATTGGATTATATCAATGCTATTGTGTTTGTACGGGCTATAACATAATCGCAAAATAAAAATTTTCTTCCTAAGGGAGGCTTTGAAACCCAGTCAATCATTTATTTGATTTTATGAATACTTTGTGGAATACAGCAGTAACCATTAGTCCAGAATATTTTGAACAGGTATTACCCTACAAATAATATCCATTTTAAAATTAGTGAAATTCCACGAACATGTTCAATTTTGAAACTTAACAATTAGTTCACAGGATAACATATTGAATTTGATTTCTTTCATACCCAAGACCTCCTTTCAAGTGATATAATTGACAAATAATGGTTCTGGGTATACTAGGGGACCAAAGTACACCAACATACAAAAAAAATTGGATTATATCATTGCCATTGTGTTTGTACGGGCTATAACATAATCGCAAAATAAAAATTTTCTTCCTAAGGGAAGCTTTGAAACCCGGTCAATCATTTATTTGATTTTATTAATACTTTGTGGAATACAGCAGTAACCATAAGTCCAGAATATATTGAACAGGTATTACACTACCCATAATATTGATTTTAAAATTTGTGGAATCCCACAAACATGTTCAATTTTGAAACTTAACAATTAGTTCACAGGATAACATATTGAATTTGATTTCTTTCAGTCTTTTTTTACCCAAGACCCCCTGTAAGTGATATAATGCTGGCATCCCAGGCGGTTTGCGAGGTTCCCGTAGGAAGTAGATTTTTTTTTAAATAAAAAAAAATTTTGATCAAATAAAATAAATTAAGTAATAAATAAAAATGTAGCTTTATTGAGAGCAATTTTTTGTTTAGCAATGGGTTTTAACTCCGTGAAGCCCCGCCGCACCACGCCGCACCTTGATCTAAAGCTCAATTTTCCCTAAATATTCATTCAGAATATTGAGATCCTGAATCAATATTGAATAAGATATTGAAATGCGCCTCAGGCGGGGCAATCCGTAAAGCGTTGAATTATATAAGAGCTAAGCCATCCCCCTATGTCGTAATCAATATTTAATTGAAAATAGAAAATGAACCCGAGGGGTTCCCCACTCTTTTTCTGGGTGCACATCGAGAAATTTATGGAAATATTTCTCCGTTTTTTTCTCATTTTTGAACGAAATTTCCATTTTTTCACGAAATTTCTCGTTTTTCTAAAAAATTTTCTAAATTTCTCACTTTTCTCAACACACTTTTTTTCACTAAATTTCTCAGTTGTACGGTAACTACTGCTGAGGTTACGTCGCTTATTCTCCACTGTCCTACGAAGTCTAGTTCCCTTGATCCTATTCCCACTTACCTTTTAAAGATCCTGGTTGACGTCCTTGTTGCCCCAATAACTAAGATAGTAAATCTTTCTCTGTCGTCCGGTGTGTTTCCAGATGCCATAAAATTAGCCCTGGTCACTCCTCTCTTGAAGATGCCCAACATTGACCCGGAAATCCTAAGCAACTATCGACCGGTTTCTAATCTTTCCTTTCTGTCGAAGCTTATTGAGCGGGTCGTTGTTAAACAACTGCATGCACACTTAGAATCTGACTCTGAGTCACTCCTTGTCCCTGTCCAATCGGCCTACAGACCTTACCATTCCACTGAGACTGCGCTATTGAAAGTTCTTAATGATCTTCTTCTATCTGTAAAGATTCAGAGTGAGTGAACATTGATTTATATAGGTCAAGTAATGTGAAGAATAAGAGTGAGCGATCTTTTATTGGTGTAGGTCAAAGTTGAAGCCGAACTTTCTCTTTTGTTATCATTTGATCTTCTTTCTTTTTCCTTTCTCTTGACCTAGTTTGACCTAGTTTTCAGTATAAAACCCGATGCAGAATCTCATTCTGCAGCTCAGTCTTTCTGTGTTCATTCTGTAGTACAGCTGTCTCTGGTTATGTAGGCGAGATGAGGCCCCAGGCAGTACGCTGGGTTTGCCATTCCCCGTCTATTTAGCTAGTGGAAACTGACTATGCTCTATCTCATATCTTCTTTCATTTGTATTGCATATTACTTGTATGTCGGCTTCAAGTGCCAAAGTACCATGTTTTCCTATCAAATTCATGAAGAACAATACAGATTTTAATCATCAAACAAAGATCTTTCTGTTGACTATTGAGTGGAAAAGCTTCACGGCCTATCCACTCAATACGTTACACTGGTGGCAGCGATTATCCGAACAAAACGCTACGAGACCAACCGCGACCAACCGAATTTCATCAAGCATCCATCAACGATCCTAAAACAAGAACGCATTTTTTTCTACTTATTTAAACATCGAGACTCATCCCTGGTGAACCAGCCGGCGAGGATCAACTTATAACTGACGACGACTTAATTTTGAAATAACTGCAGGGAATTGCAGTTGTTTCACCATCCCATTAAATTGATGGAAGTGGGAGAAATATGAAAAGAAATTTCTCTTGCTGTCCATTTTATTGATTTTAGAGTAGACTGTATGAATTTTATTGCAGTTGAATAAAGAAAAAACAAAGTGACCAGATTCAAAAGTCTCATATTGTGTAAATGTGTAACCAACTGTCAGTTATGTGTGGTCCTCTGCCTCTTGATAAGTTGCGGGACGCAACTTGTCGGGAGGGGGAGTGATGTAAAGATTCAGAGTGAGTGAACTTTGATTTATATAGGTCAAGTAATGTGAAGAATAAGAGTGAGCGATCTTTTATTGGTGTAGGTCAAAGTTGAAGCTGAACTTTCTCTTTTGTTATCATTTGATCTTCTTTCTTTTTCCTTTCTCTTGACCTAGTTTGACCTAGTTTTCAGTTAAAACCCGATGCAGAATCTCATTCTGCAGCTCAGTCTTTCTGTGTTCATTCTGTAGTACAGCTGTCTCTGGTTATGTAGGCGAGATGAGGCCCCAGGCAGTACGCTGGGTTTGCCATTCCCCGTCTATTTAGCTAGTGGAAACTGACTATGCTCTATCTCATATCTTCTTTCATTTGTATTGCATATTACTTGTATGTCGGCTTCAAGTGCCAAAGTACCATGTTTTCCTATCAAATTCATGAAGAACAATACAGATTTTAATCATCAAACAAAGATCTTTCTGTTGACTATTGAGTGGAAAAGCTTCACGGCCTATCCGCTCAATACGTTACATATCTGTTGATGAAAAATATACTGGTGTTGTGATGGCATTTCTTGACCAGAGCACTGCTTTTGATTTGGTTGATCATAATATTCTTATTGATCGCCTTGCTGTCCGTTTCGGTATCCGTGGTCACAGTCTTGCATGGTTCCGGTCCTACTTGTCTAGTCGCTGTCAATCAATTAGTGTGTCTGGTACTACGTCCTCTCCTGTTTGTCTATCTTCTGGTGTTCCACAGGGCTCTGTTCTTGGTCCTGTTCTCTACAATTTGTATACCAGTCCAATTCACGACATATCTACCAGGCACGGTATTGATGATCATCAGTATGCTGATGATGATCAGAAATATACTCAATTCCGGATAACACCTTCTGGAGCTGATCAGCGCAAAGCATTCTCTTCCCTGTCTGCCTGTATTGAAGAGACGAAAAGGTGGGGTGCTCTTAATCGGATGAAATACAATGATACGAAGACGGAGGTCCTGTTAGGGTTTTCGAAATACGGTGGTGCTAAGCCAATCAATTTGTCCCTGGAGGCCCTAGTAGAACGAGATATCTTTTAGATATCTAATAGACAAAGAGTTATCTACTAGAAACATATCTTATTCATAACTATCCAGTAACCTATTGTCATCTCTTAAAGATATCTTTCTTGAATATCTAATATACATCTTTTCATAGATATCTTAAATACATTTTTGAAAAATGCTTTCAAATAAATTACACCACTACTCAAATAAATTCCACATTCACATAAATTACACATTCACATAAATTACACCACTACTGTCTCACTTTCTCGTATCATTCATTTCTCACTCGGTGAACTTTTCTTTAGTCAGTTCTGAGACTCGAACCTCAGAGCTTAAGAATTATAGCCCCACTCGCTAACCACTATACCGATATGTCATACTGAAATGAAAAAAAAATAAGAAATATGATTTTTTACCAATGGGATTTATGATTTAACTAAAGATAATAGATATTATCTGCAACATATGGGATTCTAGGAAGACAATTTTCGGTTCCCTTGAAATCTTCAGCTGTTTTGCGTATAGAAATCGTATTATTAGCAAGCTATAAAATCTTGTTCGATTTTGCAAGAGTGCAACAACTTTATTGCAACTAGCCAGTCATACTATCGAGATCATATCTAATGGATCTGAGTTCCTTTTAGCAGATTTGCAACTTAACCTTAATCTCTAATGTGTTGTGATGAAAAATGACGAGGAAGGGTTGATAATTTTGTTGAAAAAAGTGGCGGAAAGTATATTTTGTAGGTTAGCTTTTGGCGGTCTAATTTATGGGTTTCAAACTGGGTTTTTTAACTGTCCAAAATAATTCTTTGCGTCACAATTGACTCCCATCTATCAATGGATGGCCAGATACGCTTGATCTGCAAGAATGCCTTTTACCATCTAAGAAGAATTTCTCAGCTGAAGAAGTTCCTCTGTAAAGCGGCCCTTGCTCAACTGATCCATGCTTTTGTCATCTCTAGGCTAGACTACTGCAATTCTCTTCTTGCTGGCCTATCGAAGGCCTCACTGGATCGCCTCCAACGTGTCCAAAACGCTGCTGCTCGTCTACTTTATGGTGCCAAGAAGTTCGATTCAATCCATCCCATTCTCTTTGATCTGCATTGGCTCCCCATTGTATTTAGAATTGACTATAAGATTGCCGTGTTTACTTATCGTTGTTTGAATGGCTTCCCCCCTCGATATCTTCACTCCATTCTTCGCTTACCTGTCTCCTCTCGTCTTGAATGTGATAGACTTATAACTGGTAAACCCAACAAAAAAACATATGGTTCTTGATCCTTTACAGTTTATGCCCCTAAGCTTTGGAATTCCCTTCCATTGACTGTCCGTACTGCAAGCTCCCTTGCGAAGTTTTGTTCACGACTTAAAACACATTTGATTACTGTAGCGTTCAATGAGGAAATTGATCAACGTGCTCGTCGGGAAAAGCGCCTTTGAACATGTTTATGGAAAAGGCGCTATAAAAATTTTATACATTATTATTATTAAACATGCCTAAAATATAAATTTCTGTCTGAGGTTTGTTTTGGAATGATTTTTTAATACTTTGAAATTGATATAATGAACATTTATGGTCCTAACGGTATGTAAAAGGACCCCCAAAAAACCTATTTGAAAAAAAAATTGGACTATATCATAGCCATTGCATTGATACGGGGTGAAACATGCCTAAAATGTAAATTGATGTCTCAGGTTTGTTTTGGAATGATTTTTTAATACTTTGCAATTGATATAATGGACATTTAGGGTCCTAACTGTATGAAATAGGACCCCAAAAAACCTATTTGACAAAAAAATTGGATTATATCATAGCTATTGCATTGATACGGGGTGAAACATGCCTAAAATATAAATTTCTCTCTGAGGTTTGTTTTGGAATGATTTTTTAATACTTTGCAATTGATATAATGAACATTTATGGTCCTAACGGTATGTAATAGGACCCCCAAAAAACCTATTTAACAAAAAAATTGGATTATATCATAGCCATTGCATTGATATGGGGTGAAACATGCCTAAAATATAAATTTCTGTCTGAGGTTTGTTTTGAATGATTTTTTAATACTTTGCAATTGATATAATGGACATTTATGGTCTTAAAGGTATGTAATAGGACCCCTAAAAAACCTATTTGACAAAAAAATTGGATTATATCATAGCCATTGCATTGATACGGGGTTTTGCCCTTTGCCTTGTTAAGAAAGATATGCTCAAGTTATGGTGCAAGTTTAATCAAATTCTGTCGGTGTTTATTGGAGATATTTCAATTTGAATTTGAAATAATTTGTTTTTCAAACGATATCAATGGAAACTATTTGAAACAATCACTTGGCGGATACAGCAGTAACCCATGCTTCAGAATATATTGCAAAGCTATTGAACAAGCCAGGGAACGCAGTTTAAAATTTCTGGTATCCCACAAACATGGTCAATGTTAAACCAATCTTATCTATCTTATTTATAAAAATACGGCTATAAACACAGAAAGAAAATGATTCAATCACTTTTGCCTTGTTAAGCAAGATATGCTCAAGGTATGGTGCAAGTTTAATCTATTTCTGTTGGTGTTTATTGGAGATATTTCACTTTGAAATTTTTAAATAATTTGTTTTTCAAACGATATCAATGAAAATTATTTGAGACAATCACTTGGCGGAATACAGCAGCAACCCATTCAGAATGTATTGGAAAGCTATTGAACAAGCCAGGGAACGCAGTTTTAAATTTTTGGTATCCCACAAACATGGTCAATATGTTAAACCAATCTTATCTATCTTATTTATCGAAATACGGCTATAAACACCGAAAGAAAATGATTCAATCACTTTTGCCTTGTTAAGCAAGATATGCTCAAGGTATGGTGCAAGTTAAATCAATTTCTGTCGGTGTTTATTGAAGATATTTCAATTTGAAATTTTTATATAATTTGTTTTTCAAACGATATCAATGAAAACTTTTTGAAACAATCACTTGGCGGAGTACAACAGTAACCCATGCTTCATAATGTATTGGAAAGCTATTGAACTATAGATTAGCTTCAGGAAAGTACTATTGAATTTCATTAAGGAAGTCTTCATTTGATATGTTTTAAAGAAAAAATAATTTAGGCACTAATATTTCAAAAGTTACAACACTTTTAAGATCGCCAGTTCTAAAAATTCCAAAAATTCTCATATCATTTTTAGGTCGATTTAACCCAAACTATAGATTAGCATCAGGAAAGTACTATTGAATTTCATTAAGGATGTCTTCATTTGATATGTTTTAAAGGAAAAAAAAAAATTAGGCACTGATATTTCAAAAGTTACAGCACTTTTAAGATCGCCAGCTCCAAAAATTAAAAAAATTCTCATATCATTTTTAGGTTTGTGTCGATTTCTACCAGACTATAGATTAGCTTCAGGAAAGTACTATTAAATTTCATTAGGGAAGTCTTCATTTGATATGTTTTAAAGAAAAAATAATTTAAGCACTGATATTTCAAAAGTTAAAGCACTTTAAAGATCGCCAGTTCCAAAAATTCCAAAAATTCTCATCATTTTTAGGTTTGTATCGATTTCACGCAGACTATAGATTAGCTTCAGGAAAGTACTATTAAATTTCATTAGGGAAGTCTTGGGGAAGTGAAGTTACTCTGGAAATCTATTTTGCTTGTTGGATTTTTTAGCTTGGGTGTATGCTGACGAGCCTCTGAAGCTATTTCAAGAAGAATTTCATTGTGCTTGTTCCTCAAAAGCTCGTGGTAAAGCCGCAAAGTCGAGTTAATTGAATAAAAAAATTGGCAAATTCTAAGAGTCGATGATCTTCGGGGTGATGTAACTCTGGAAATCTATTTTGCTTGTTGGATTTTTTAGCTTGGGTGTATGTTGACAAACCCCTGAAGCTATTTCAAGAAGAATTTTATTGTGCTTCTTCCTCAAAAACTCGTGGTAAAGCCGCAAAGTCGAGTTAATTGAAAAAAAAAATTGGCAAATTCTAAGAGTTGATGATCTTCGGGGTGATGTAACTCTGGAAATCTATTTTGCTTGTTGGATTTTTTAGCTTGTATTAATTATACAAGCCTACCTTCCTTATTCTAAATTATTGCAAATTTAGAATAAGGGAGTCCCATGCAAATGTGTTTTTGAAAAAATAAAAAACAAATACCATATATATGAGTAGCATCACCTCGAAGATCATCGAGATCCATCATAAGCTCCTTGAAATTTTGGTTCAACTTTTTCCAAACTTTGTGACCTTACTATGGGATTTTGAAGAACAAATAGCATAAAATTATTGCAAATTTAGAATAAGGGAGTCCCCACAAATGTGTTTTGGAAAAATTAAAAACAAATACCATAGATTTTATGAGTAGCATGACCTCGAAGATCATCAAATACATCATAAGCTCCTTGAAATTTTAGTTCAACTTTTTCAAACTTTGTGACCTTACTATGGGATTTTGAAGAACAAATAGCGTAAAATTATTGTAAATTTAGAATAAGGGAGTCCCCACAAATGTGTTTTTGTAAAAATTAAAAACAAATACCATAGATTTTATGATTAGCATCACCTCGAAGATCATCAAGATCCATCATAAGCTCATTGAAATTTTGGTTCAACTTTTTCCAAACTTTGTGACCTTACTATGGGATTTTGAAGAACAAACAGCATAGAATTATTGCAAATTTAGAATAAGGGAGTCCCCACAAATGTGTTTTTGTAAAAATAAAAAACAAATATCATAGATTTTATGAGTAGCATCACCTCGAAGATCATCAAGATCCATCACAAGCTCCTTGAAATTTTGGTTCAAGTTTTTCCAAACCTTGTAACCTTACTATGGGATTTTGAAGAACAAATAGCATAAAATTATTGCATATTTAGAATAAGGGAGTCCCCAAAAATGTGTTTTTGTAAAAATTAAAATCAAATACCATAGATTTTATGAGTAGCATCACCTCGAAGATCATCAAGATCCATCATAAGCTCCTTGAAATTTTGGTTCAACTTTTTCCAAACTTTGTGACCTTACTATGGGATTTTGAAGAACAAATATTATAAAATTATTGTATATTTAGAATAAGGGAGTCCCCAAAAATGTGTTTTTGTAAAAATTAAAAACAAATACGAGTGGCATCACCTCGAAGATCATCAAGATCCATCATAAGCTCCTTGAAATTTTGGTTCAACTTTTTCCAAACGTTGTGACCTAACTATGGGATTTTGAAGAACAAATAGCATAAAATTATTGCAAATTTACAATAAGGGAGTCCCCACAAATGTGTTTTTGTAAAAATTAAAAACAAATACCATAGATTTTATGAGTAGCATCACCTCGAAGATCATCAAGATCCATCACAAGCTCCTTGAAATTTTGGTTCAACTTTTTCCAAACTTTGTAACTTTACTATGGGATTTTGAAGAACAAATAGCATAAAATTATTGCATATTTAGAATAAGGGAGTCCCCAAAAATGTGTTTTTGTAAAAATTAAAATCAAATACCATAGATTTTATGAGTAGCATCACCTCGAAGATCATCAAGATCCATCATAAGCTCCTTGAAATTTTGGTTCAACTTTTTCCAAACTTTGTGACCTTACTATGGGATTTTGAAGAACAAATAGCATAAAACTATTGCAAATTTACAATAAGGGAGTCCCCACAAATGTGTTTTTGTAAAAATTAAAAACAAATACCATAGATTTTATGAGTAGCATCACCTCGAAGATCATCAAGATCCATCACAAGCTCCTTGAAATTTTGGTTCAACTTTTTCCAAACTTTGTAACCTTACTATGGGATTTTGAAGAACAAATAGCATAAAATTATTGCATATTTAGAATAAGGGAGTCCCCAAAAATGTGTTTTTGTAAAAATTAAAATCAAATACCATAGATTTTATGAGTAGCATCACCTCGAAGATCATCAAGATCTATCATAAGCTCCTTGAAATTTTGGTTCAACTTTTTCCAAACTTTGTGACCTTACTATGGGATTTTGAAGAACAAATAGCATAAAATTATTGCATATTTAGAATAAGGGAGTCCCCAAAAATGTGTTTTTGTAAAAATTAAAAACAAATACCATAGATTTTATGAGTAGCATCACCTCGAAGATCATCAAGATCCATCATAAGCTCCTTGAAATTTTGGTTCAACTTTTTCCAAACTTTGTGACCTTACTATGGATTTTGAAGAACAAATATTATAAAATTATTGTCTATTTAGAATAAGGGAGTCCCCAAAAATGTGTTTTTGTAAAAATTAAAAACAAATACCATAGATTTTATGAGTAGCATCACCTCGAAGATCATCAAGATCCATCATAAGCTCCTTGAAATTTTGGTTCAACTTTTTCCAAACTTTGTGACCTTACTATGGGATTTTGAAGAACAAATATTATAAAATTATTGCATATTTAGAATAAGGGAGTCCCCAAAAATGTGTTTTTGTAAAAATTAAAAACAAATACCATAGATTTTATGAGTAGCATCACCTCGAAGATCATCAAGATCCATCATAAGCTCCTTGAAATTTTGGTTCAACTTTTTCCAAACTTTGTGACCTTACTATGGGATTTTGAAGAACAAATATTATAAAATTATTGCATATTTAGAATAAGGGAGTCCCCAAAAATGTGTTTTTGTAAAAATTAAAAACAAATACCATAGATTTTATAAGTAGCATCACCTCGAAGATCATCAAGATCCATCATAAGCTCCTTGAAATTTTGGTTCAACTTTTTCCAAACTTTGTGACCTTACTATGGGATTTTGAAGAACAAATAGCATAGAATTATTGCAAATTTAGAATAAGGGAGTCCCCACAAATGTGTTTTTGTAAAAATTAAAAACAAATACCATAGATTTTATGAGTAGCATCACCTCGAAGATCATCAAGATCCATCATAAGCTCCTTGAAATTTTGGTTCAACTTTTTCCAAACTTTGTGACCTTACTATGGGATTTTGAAGAACAAATAGCATAGAATTATTGCAAATTTAGAATAAGGGAGTACCTACAAATGTGTTTTTGTCAAAATTAAAAACAAATACCATAGATTTTATGAGTAGCATCACCTCGAAGATCATCAAGATCCATCATAAGCTCCTTGAAATTTTGGTTCAACTTTTTCCAAACTTTGTGACCTTACTATGGGATTTTGAAGAACAAATAGCATAGAATTATTGCAAATTTAGAATAAGGGAGTACCTACAAATGTGTTTTTGTCAAAATTAAAAACAAATACCATAGATTTTATGAGTAGCATCACCTCGAAGATCATCAAGATCCATCATAAGCTCCTTGAAATTTTGGTTCAACTTTTTCCAAACTTTGTGACCTTACTATGGGATTTTGAAGAACAAATAGCATAAAATTATTGCAAATTTACAATAAGGGAGTCCCCACAAATGTGTTTTTATATAAATTAAAAACAAATACCATAGATTTTATGAGTGGCATCACCTCGAAGATCATCAAGATCCATCATAAGCTCCTTGAAATTTTGGTTCAACTTTTTCCAAACTTTGTGCCCTTACTATGGGATTTTGAAGAACAAATAGCAAAGAATTATTGCAAATTTACAATAAGGGAGTCCCCAAAAATGTATTTTTGTAAAAATTAAAAACAAATACCATAGATTTTATGAGTAGCATCACCTCGAAGATCATCAAGATCCATCATAAGCTCCTTTTAATTTTGGTTCAACTTTTTCCAAACTTTGTGACCTTACTATGGGATTTTGTAGAACAAATAGCATAAAATTATTGCAAATTTACAATAAGGCAGTCCCAACAAATGTATTTTTGTAAAAATTAAAAACAAATACCATAGATTTTATGAGTAGCATCACCTCGAAGATCATCAAGATCCATCATAAGCTCCTTGAAATTTTGGTTCAACTTTTTCCAAATTTTGTGACCTTACTATGAAATTTTGAAGAACAAATAGCATAAAATTTTTGCAAATTTACAATAAGGGAGTCCCCACAAATGTATTTTTGTAAAAATTAAAAACAAATACCATAGATTTTATGAGTAGCATCACCTCGAAGATCATCAAGATCCATCATAAGCTCATTGAAATTTTGGTTCAACTTTTTCCAAACTTTGTGACCTTACTATGGGATTTTGAAGAACAAATAGCATAAAATTATAGCAAATTTAGAATAAGGGAGTTCCCACAAATGTGTTTTTGTAAAAATTAAAAACAAATACCATAGATTTTATGAGTAGCATCACCTCGAAGATCATCAAGATCCATCATAAGCTCCTTGAAATTTTGGTTCAACTTTTTCCAAACTTTGTGACCTTACTATGGGATTTTGAAGAACAAATAGCATAAAATTATTGCAAATTTAGAATAAGGGAGTCCCCACAAATGTGTTTTTGTAAAAATTAAAAACAAATACCATAGATTTTATGAGTAGCATCACCTCGAAGATCATCAAGATCAATCATAAGCTCCTTGAAATTTTGGTTCAACTTTTTCCAAACTTTGTGACCTTACTATGGGATTTTGAAGAACAAATAGCATAAAATTATTGCATATTTAGAATAAGGGAGTCCCCACAAATGTGTTTTTGTAAAAATTAAAAACAAATACCATAGATTTTTTGAGTAGCATCACCTCGAAGATCATCAAGATCCATCATAAGCTCCTTGAAATTTTGGTTCAACTTTTTCCAAACTTTGTGACCTTACTATGGGATTTTGAAGAACAAATAGCATAAAATTATTGCAAATTTAGAATAAGGGAGTCCCCACAAATGTGTTTTTGTAAAAATTAAAAACAAATACCATAGATTTTATGAGTAGCATCACCTCGAAGATCATCAAGATCCATCATAAGCTCCTTGAAATTTTGGTTCAACTTTTTCCAAACTTTGTGACCTTACTATGGGATTTTGAAGAACAAATAGCATAAAATTATTGCAAATTTAGAATAAGGGAGTCCCCACAAATGTGTTTTTGTAAAAATTAAAAACAAATACCATAGATTTTATGAGTAGCATCACCTCGAAGATCATCAAGATCAATCATAAGCTCCTTGAAATTTTGGTTCAACTTTTTCCAAACTTTGTGACCTTACTATGGGATTTTGAAGAACAAATAGCATAAAATTATTGCATATTTAGAATAAGGGAGTCCCCACAAATGTGTTTTTGTAAAAATTAAAAACAAATACCATAGATTTTTTGAGTAGCATCACCTCGAAGATCATCAAGATCCATCATAAGCTCCTTGAAATTTTGGTTCAACTTTTTCCAAACTTTGTGACCTTACTATGGGATTTTGAAGAACAAATAGCATAAAATTATTGCAAATTTAGAATAAGGGAGTCCCTACAAATGTGTTTTTGTAAAAATTAAAAACAAATACCATAGATTTTTTGAGTAGCATCACCTCGAAGATCATCAAGATCCATCATAAGCTCATTGAAATTTTGGTTCAACTTTTTCCAAACTTTGTGACCTTACTATGGGATTTTGAAGAACAAATAGCATAAAATTATTGCAAATTTAGAATAAGGGAGTCCCCACAAATGTGTTTTTGTAAAAATTAAAAACAAATACCATAGATTTTATGAGTAGCATCACCTCGAAGATCATCAAGATCAATCATAAGCTCCTTGAAATTTTGGTTCAACTTTTTCCAAACTTTGTGACCTTACTATGGGATTTTGAAGAACAAATAGCATAAAATTATTGAAAATTTACAATAAGGGAGTCCCCACAAATGTGTTTTTGTAAAAATTAAAAACAAATAACATAGATTTTATGAGTAGCATCACCTCGAAGATCATCAAGATCCATCATAAGCTCCTTGAAATTTTGGTTCAACTTTTTCCAAACTTTGTGACCTTACTATGGGATTTTGAAGAACAAATAGCATAAAATTATTGCAAATTTAGAATAAGGGAGTCCCCACAAATGTGTTTTTGTAAAAATTAAAAACAAATACTATAGATTTTATGAGTAGCATCACCTCGAAGATCATCAAGATCCATCATAAGCTCCTTGAAATTTTGGTTCAACTTTTTCCAAACTTTGTGACCTTACCATAGGATTTTGAAGAACAAATAGCATAAAATTATTGCAAATTTAGAATAAGGGAGTCCCCACAAATGTGTTTTTGTAAAAATTAAAAACAAATACCATAGATTTTATGAGTAGCATCACCTCGAAGATCATCAAGATCCATCATAAGCTCCTTGAAATTTTGGTTCAACTTTTTCCAAACTTTGTGACCTTACTATGGGATTTTGAAGAACAAAAAACATAAAATTATTGCAAATTTAGAATAAGGGAGTCCCCACAAATATGTTTTTATATAAATTAAAAACAAATACCATAGATTTTATGAGTAGCATCACCTCGAAGATCATCAAGATCCATCATAAGCTCCTTGAAATTTTGGTTCAACTTTTTCAAAACTTTGACCTTACTATGGGATTTTGAAGAACAAATAGCATAAAATTATTGAAAATTTAGAATAAGGGAGTCCCCACAAGTGTGTTTTTGTAAAAATTAAAAACAAATACTATAGATTTTATGAGTAGCATCACCTCGAAGATCATCAAGATCCATCATAAGCTCCTTGAAATTTTTGTTCAACTTTTTTAAAACTTTGTGACCTTACTATGGGATTTTGAAGAACAAATAGCATAAAATTATTGAAAATTTAGAATAAGGGAGTCCCCACAAATGTGTTTTTGTAAAAATTAAAAACAAATACCATAGATTTTATGAGTAGCATCACCTCGAAGATCGTCAAGATCCATCATAAGCTCCTTGAAATTTTGGTTCAACTTTTTCCAAACTTTGTGACCTTACTATAGGATTTTGAAGAACAAATAGCATAAAATTATTGCAAATTTACAATAAGGGAGTCCCCACAAATGTGTTTTTGTAAAAATTAAAAACAAATAACATAGATTTTATGAGTAGCATCACCTCGAAGATCATCAAGATCCATCATAAGCTCCTTGAAATTTTGGTTCAACTTTTTCCAAACTTTGTGACCTTACTATGGGATTTTGAAGAACAAATAGCATAAAATTATTGCAAATTTAGAATAAGGGAGTCCCCACAAATGTGTTTTTGTAAAAATTAAAAACAAATACCATAGATTTTATGAGTAGCATCACCTCGAAGATCATCAAGATCCATCATAAGCTCCTTGAAATTTTGGTTAAAATTTTTCCAAACTTTGTGACCTTACTATAGGATTTTGAAGAACAAATAGCATAAAATTATTGCAAATTTAGAATAAGGGAGTCCCCACAAATGTGTTTTTATATAAAAAAAAATCAAATACCATAGATTTTATGAGTAGCATCACCTCGAAGATCATCAAGATCCATCATAAGCTCCTTGAAATTTTGGTTCAACTTTTTCCAAACTTTGTGACCTTACTATGGGATTTTGAAGAACAAATAGCATTAAATTATTGCAAATTTAGAATAAGGGAGTCCCCACAAATGTGTTTTTGTAAAAATTAAAAACAAATACCATAGATTTTATGAGTAGCATCACCTCGAAGATCATCAAGATCCATCAAAAGCTCCTTGAAATTTTGGTTCAACTTTTTCCAAACTTTGTGGGTGGGACAGACGTTAAGGACGACATTGTTGAGCCGGGCCATGTCGGTCCAGTCTTTGATCTCGCCGCGAATCACAGCGTTTCGGATGCAGCCCTTGAAGTTGTCACGAACTCTCAGCGCTCCTTGCGGCTCCACCCTACTAGCACACTTACGTCTATAGGACGTTTAAATTGGGTCCGTTTTTCTGGACGTGGACATCCTAGGTGGACGTTATTCTAACCATCATAGAACGTCCAAATGTCCTCTCCATAGGACGTCCATACCGGACATCCATTTGACGTCCTAAAACGATTGTCAAATGGAAATCCGAAAACGAACACGGGGAAAATATTGGGGGAAAATAATCTCACGCTCCGAGATTCGAACCCTAGCTTCCTCGAATGGTAGCCGAACTCTCTATCCGATACACCAATACTATGTTATGGAGGTAGGTTTATTTTATGTAGTAATAGAGGTAAATTACAATATCATATCTAGCTAATAAAAGTCCGAAAATGCATACAGATTCTAATTCAAACAATTTAAACAAATAATTTAGCAAAAAAAACTCTTTTACGCAATTTATAAATGTTATTGTTATGTATTTTTTAAACATCAAATCGTGAAATGTGACAATTTTTACATTTACACAGGCGTACACAGGTAAATTTTCATTGTTTTTCTTTCAACTGATAGAAAAATTTTCATCTTTTTCACCACACATAATCCACAAAACGTCCATAGAACGTCCAAGTTTGTAATTATAAAAACTCAAAGTTTTTCCGTTTTCAGGCAGCCACGGACATCCTATGAACGTTCTTTTTTGGTCCAAATTATTGGTGGTCTAAGTAAGTATCCGTAGAATGTCCCGCTTCTACCAAAAAAAGGACGTCCAAGTGAAGACGTCCATTGGATATACTCGCTTTGACTAAAATAAAAAGGATCCCTATTGACCGTCTATAGGATGTCCGCAGCTGATTGAAAACGGACGAACCTAGTTTGGATGGCCGGACGTTCTATGGACGTTCTAACGATCCGCTGTGCAAGTAAGGCAGTTCTATTTCAAATCAATTCCAATCACAAAAAATGTTAAAATATAAGACGTTATTTAGAATTAAATTGATTCTATCGTACCTGGCAAACCTCCGATGAACAAAGGATTTCGAGTCTTGGCCTCTTTGACATGGCCGTTACTCGAGAATCCGTACTGCTCGTCCTGGTTATCCACTTTGAGAGTGAGGGCGTTCTCGACGTAGCTGGCCTTGACCGAGTGCCACCGGTTGTCGCACAGCTGATAAGGCGACGGAATCCTTTCTAGGGATCGTTTTACGGAGTGGAAGCCTCTTGCGGACGAAAATGAAAACGACCGTTCCTGGCTGGAATAGTGGTTGTAGAGTTGGAAGAAACCAGTGCCAGAACCAGTGAAATTGGCAATGTTGAGAAAGGCGCAATTTTCGAAAAATTGCGATTTTCAATCATAAATTTAACAATAAAAAAATTGCCTAAACTAGATGAATTAGGTATTGAAAGATAGGGAATTAAATTAAGCTTAAATAAAATTAATTTCTGGACGAATTGGTTGGTAATTTTCTATTTTATGAACGAAAAACCCCAATTTCTACTATACCCCCGAGAGGCGATGGGCCTCCTATACTAGCGAACCTGGCGGGGAATCTTGGGACCCTTTACTAAACACCCGCCGGTCTTGGGGATACCCGAGAGTGTACCTTTCAACCTAGCCTCCACATCTTGAGACAAACCTTTGTCTTAGTTAGGGGTCACCCATTCAGACAAAGGGTTTTCTCAAGATTAGTTTTATTTGTTTTTATTTTTCCCCCGCTAAAAGCGTTCGTTCACCGTGTTCCGATAAATATTCAATTTAAATTTTTGTTTGAAAATTAGAACTGCTACGCAACGAAAATTACTGACAAAACCAAATAAAAATGTATAATGCCGTTTATTTATAAGCGTTATAAAGTAAGTAAGTTATGTATTTGCAGAAAAATTTAAAGTCGTTTGAAAATTGAGAAAAGTAATTATTCACATAGTATATCAACTTCAGAAAAACCGATGTCTCAAGATGCTGTAAGCACAATTGCAGTAATAAATATCACAATATAATTATATACACTTCAACACATATACTTTTTAAAGATTTTTTATAACAGACTACGAAAACCTCACATTCAATGCATACGTGAATATGTCAGAGCATCAACAATACACCACGGTATTTTACGACCAAACAAACTCATATATTTCAATCCATTATGAAACAAATAATTCTCTCAACAATTGAATGCAAGATACCAAAAATCAAATTGTTTTCGGTAATTTTTTACATGTAAAAACACCTGTTTTTCCAAGCTATAGAGTAGTTGGACATCCTGCGTTGCGCTTTCTCCGCAAATGCGAAAATCAAATTTTTGTCCAAGTTGGTCTGTGTCGCCTACAGCGTCTTATGGGAAAACTAACTTCTCCTCGGTAAAAAAATAGTTTTCTTATCTATGACTCTGATTTCTCACTTTTCTTCCAAACAGTGAATACTTTATTCATTTCTTTATTACCTAACTTGTATTTCCATCCCCAATGCAATCACGTTAATTTTTAATTTATTTTGGTTTTTGACTGGTTTATTTGTTCGTCTTCTGTAGCAGACGTTTCTAGACGTTTCTAGACAGAATCGACCACGCCAAAAACGAAATTCTTCTGCTTCAAGAAACAAAAAAAAAATCAGTCACATACAGAAATTAATTAAAAATTAACCAGTTGGAATTGGGGATAGAAATAAAAATAAGTTAATAGAGAAATGAATTAAGTACTCACTGTTAGGAAGAAAAGGGGAAAAATCAAAGTTACAGGTAAGAAAACAACTTTTTCAACGAAAAGAAGTTTGTTTCTCCATAAGACGCTGTAGGCGACACAGACCAGCAAAGACATAAATTTCATTTTCGCATTTGCGGAGAATGCGCAACGCAGGATGTCCAACTACTCTATTTATTAACACTAGAGCTTTAAATGAATTGGCTCGGTAAAATAACACATTTAAAATCTTGAGACAAAGCTTTGTCTCAAGAAGCATTTACGGAAGTGGATACATAAAAGAAGCCGTAAAAAGGGTGTGAAAAAATTCTATAATTCCGAAGAAAAATATCAGTTCAAAGATTAAAAAAACAAAAAATGAAAACAAATAAAACTAATCTTGAGAAAACCCTTTGTCTGAATGGGTGACCCCTAACTAAGACAAAGGTTTGTCTCAAGATGTGGAGGCTAGGTTGGTACCTTTCCTATTATATCGTGGTAGGCCTATGGGAAAAAAATTGGTGGGGTATGTTGCCTATGTGTTAAATCTCGTATGGACGTGGAATTATTGTTGTAAGTTAGAGATTGTGTGTGCAGATGGCAGCACTTTCGTAGTAACCATGCCCTGAGGGAAGATCATTGACGGAGAACTTTCAATTTTTTTCTTATGGGACCTTATAACACTGTGACTGGGAACCATTATATCTACAACCATGATCGGGAATTCGGGATGGATGCGTAAGGTTTTAACATGTAGCAATAGACAAATCTGTCAAATATATGAAAACAATATGGTTGACATGGGGCCCAATTAATTGTTATTTTTGGGGGTTTTCTAGGAAATTTACTATACAAGCAGCATAAATACGGGTGCCACCTATGTATCGATGCTAAAAGCTTTCTCTCATCGAGTTCAACATGCTATTTTTTGGGACAAAAACTTTTAAAAGCAACAATTCTAAGCGATTGGCCGATATCTGAAATAGAAAAAAGGAGAAAGAAAAAACCCACAATTGGTAGGGACAGTAGAGAAGTAGGTAAATGGTTCAATTATTTTCCGAAAGGTTTCGGGAATAAATGGATACGAGATTGGACGTTATCGCAGCGCAACTGCGGTCAAACTTTTTAATGCCACTCTGCGACGACGACGGTGAGAGTGTTTTTTTTTTGTTTGTTTTGTTGTATGTCCCCATCATCCATCCATCTCTTGGCCGCATAAAAACGTCTAATACATTCAGAGACCCTGGGATTCTGATGTGTGTGTGCGATGGAATCTGTGAACTGCTGCTTCTTTGTACGTATACATATTGATCTACGTTCACTGTGACTGGAAACACAGCAAAAACAGCGCAACGCTTTGATTCGTTGCTCAATCGAAGGCTGTTGGACTTTGGAGAGAGGACTGTTACTTTGGCCGGCTGTGTTGCATCATCACAGCACAGAAATAAGGCAATAACATGTCGTCTCTCTACGCAGTCCCAAAATGTGTATGCACTATAACAAATGGGATTCATGGCAATAAATATAGCTCGGATAGTTTGAGTGAACAACACCCACAGCACAATAAGCTATACTTACTATAGAGATACCGACGAATGTCACCCCCTTTATTATTTGCCTATTTCATCCATCATTCTGTATAATATAGGAGCCCTGCTGAGAGTCGATGATATGAAAGAAACATTGGCATCACGAAACTGGACTGTAAAATTCTCTCCAAAAAAGTAACAGCCAACACATCCAACAAACATTGTCTTTAAAGAAAGAAAGAAAAAACAGTATATATTTAGTTGTGTGTGTGCTGTTTCCACAATAGAGCAGCTATAGCATCAGAAAAGAAGAAGAGGGTGAAAAAGAGAAAAGGCAGCAGCTATATAGCGCATAGTGAGTGAAGAATGCAGTTGCGCGTTGACGTGCGATGCCGCCGCCTGCCAAGTTTGGGACGGCGACCGCTCAGATTCCCGAGCCATATAGCAAAAAGGCGAGCCACTTAAATCGTTTTTATATATTCGGTTTTCCAATGTTGTATAGACGCTATATAGCTGCTGTTCTCGATCCAGCACCCATACTATACATCACTATATAGGTAGTAGTAGTGCTGCTGCCACTATAGAACAACGGCGGAGCGCGTGCACAACTCTGCCGAGATTTTTTTGAACTTGAAGAAAAAGAGAAAGAGAGACGGACGGACATGCGATAGGAGCTATACTACCTATATACTGGGCATCTCTTTCTCCCCTCGATATGGTCATGGCATGCGACCGATGGACGACGGAGGAACCCGAGAATCCTACACTGAGGAATACCTCGACGTACGTCGGAATAATTCAAATGCCCAACGTGAAAGTATTACAGCACACACACGCGCGCTAGAGTATCAGGCACAGGGCAGCAGCACGCGGCACAGAAACATATTCTCCGCATTGTCGCTCCGACATTATTATATATAGACCTTTAATAGAGTGTATATTATATATATAGTATATACTATATAGCTCTGATATCGTCGACGAGATTATCATCTGCATTTATAAAAGGGTCCCGCCAGCGCTCTGCCGGCCAATATATAGCTGGGGATATATAAGGATATATAATGTTGTGAAGAGAAAAACAAAAAAAGGAAATAAAGTTCCAGTCCAGTCATTATGTCAATCAACCAGCCGTCCGTGAGCTTTTTTATATATTTTTTTTTATATGCTCTGACTCTCTAATTTATATTCAACAGCTAATAAAGATCACACAGCTGTTGTTGGTGGCCGCTCATCGGCGATTATTATTATTCCGAGAATATATAAACAACTAGCGGTGGATTTGTTTATTATTGACGCGCGCTCGCCCGGCGATAATATAGAAAGAAAAAAAAGTGTGTGAACTATCTCTCGTTCGTCAGCAAAATTATGTTATGTGAGCGCTGCTCGTCTGTGTGTGCTGTGGCCCCGAGATATTCTCTTCTGCGTCGTGTGTTTGTTTAACTGCATAGAGTCGAATGCCGCCGTCGTGATGAGAGGTGAAAGTATGGCGCAATATATAGCGCGCAGCATCTACCGACAGAAATCCAGAAGAAGAAGGAATAAGAAAACGAAATAGAGATGGACGATAATATGAGCGGCATCATTTAATGTAGACCGAAAAGGGAATCGTATGACTTGACGTTATGGCAACTGTGTATACACATTTCGTCTAAATAGACTTTTTCCCGTTGTAATCTGTATAAACATCACTAATTCGGAGAATTATATTTACCTTCGTTGGAAACCATTAAAAACAATTAAACATAACTGAAATGTGCAGTAGCTCGAGGACGAGCATCTATAGCGCAGCGAAGAAAGTAGAAACTTGTCAATTTTCACGCATCATATATATAGGATTGGTATAAACTGCAGGCTTTTGGACCGAATTAAATATTTAGTTTTCTGATGAATTTAATTTTCATGCAATTCCGACTTTGCATTTGTATTTCTTCTCCTTTATTAAAGTATAAGGAAAAGGATTACAACAAATTTTTCTCGTTTTCTAAGTTTTTTTGCAGAGTTTGTCAGTAAGACACTCATAACAATGAAAAATACTTAATCCGACTTAATCTTTGTCGTAAAATAAAACGCCCGTTCACCATGCCCTTAATACATTTTCTATACCATTTTTTAAAGAAAAAAATTATCATACAGTTTGAACAAATAATGCACAACCTTGATTTTTTTCGCCACAAGGCGCTTAAACTATACAGTTCATAAACTTATTGCTATTCATTGTGTGTATAAAATGTCTATATATTTTTTTGTCTTGCCCTTCGCTATTTTTTTGGCTCCATTCGCCATACGTCATTTCTTAGAGAGCGGTTTCATTACAAAGAAGGTTGTACAGGTATCTTGAAATTTCCAGATGATTCATCTGGAGAGCGAACAAGACATGTGCCTATCGATAAAAAACAAGATGATCCTTTTTAGGGTGGTCAAGATATCAATAAATCAGGTTTTTTTTCTGTGGGAAAACCTTTTAATATTAAAACTGAGCGTTCCTGATTAACTCTTGACGACAAGATCAGTCTAAACATCTACCGACAGAAATCCAGAAGAAGAAGGGAAGAAAACAAAGAGATGGACGATAATATGCGTGGCATCATTTAATGTAGACCGACGAAAAGGGAATCGTATGACTTGACGTACGTTGGCCAACTGTGTATACACATTTCGTCTAAATAGACTTTTTCCCGTTGTAATCTGTATAAACACCAATTCGGAGAATTATATTTACCTTCGTTGGAAACCATCAAAAAACAACTAAACATAACTGAAATGTGCAGTAGCTCGAGGACGAGCATCTATAGCGCAGCGAAGAAAGTAGAAACTTGTCAATTTTCACGCATCATATATATAGGATCGGTATAAACTGCAGGCTTTTGGACCGAATTAAATATTTAGTTTTCTGATGAATTTAATTTTCATGCAATTCCGACTTTGCATTTGTATTTCTTCTCCTTTATTAAAGTATAAGGAAAAGGATTACAACAAATTTTTCTCGTTTTCTAAGTTTTTTTGCAGAGTTTGTCAGTAAGACACTCATAACAATGAAAAATACTTAATCCGACTTAATCTTTGTCGTAAAATAAAACGCCCGTTCACCATGCCCTTAATACATTTTCTATACCATTTTTTAAAGAAAAAAATTATCATACAGTTTGAACAAATAATGCACAACCTTGATTTTTTTCGCCACAAGGCGCTTAAACTATACAGTTCATAAACTTATTGCTATTCATTGTGTGTATAAAATGTCTATATATTTTTTTGTCTTGCCCTTCGCTATTTTTTTGGCTCCATTCGCCATACGTCATTTCTTAGAGAGCGGTTTCATTACAAAGAAGGTTGTACAGGTATCTTGAAATTTCCAGATGATTCATCTGGAGAGCGAACAAGACATGTGCCTATCGATAAAAAACAAGATGATCCTTTTTAGGGTGGTCAAGATATCAATAAATCAGGTTTTTTTTTCTGTGGGAAAAACCTTTTAATATTAAAACTGAGCGTTCCTGATTAACTCTTGACGACAAGATCAGTCTAAACATCTACCGACAGAAATCCAGAAGAAGAAGGGAAGAAAACAAAGAGATGGACGATAATATGCGTGGCATCATTTAATGTAGACCGACGAAAAAGGAATCGTATGTCTTGACGTACGTTGGCCAACTGTGTATACACATTTCGTCTAAATAGACTTTTTCCCGTTGTAATCTGTATAAACACCAATTCGGAGAATTATATTTACCTTCGTTGGAAACCATCAAAAAACAACTAAACATAACTGAAATGTGCAGTAGCTCGAGGACGAGCATCTATAGCGCAGCAGCATGTACCCAAGATATCAATAAATCAGGTTTTTTTTCTGTGGGAAAACCTTTTAATATTAAAAAAACTGAGCGTTCCTAACTGATGAACTCTTGACAACAAGAGTCTAAAAAATTTTTTAAAAATTTTTTTAATGACAACAACACGATGTTAAAATGTTACATGCCAGTTCATCTCGATGAATTATTTTTCACCCAGAAATCCATTAATTTTCTGTGCTATGTAATACACAATTGAAATGAATGCGAGAGACATTTCCAGACATTTGTCATACTGTCACTATAGTATATTTATTTACAATCATTTGGTGTGCGTACTGTTTGTATATATATATATAATAGAGAGGGGCAGCAAGTATATATATTTATATAAAGTCACAAACAATGCAACAAAAAAATTCGCATTTAAAAAAAAATGGAACAAATACAAAAACAAAAAAAAATAAAAAAGAATTATTTAGAAATATAGAAAAGATGAAGAAGACCAGCGAGAGGGAAAAAAACAACAAAACATTTTTTTTTTTAAATATTTCTGGACAACAACAACGACAAGAAAATTGGGTTTGTTTTGTTTGTTTTTTTTATTAAGAAATAATCATAATAATAAAATAAAACTGATAAAAACACGAATCTATTTTCTATTTTGATGTCGAAAAAATGGTGTGTGTGTTTCTTTTGAAATGTGTGATGTACATGTTTAAAAAAAAATTTCAATCATCGAAACCCTGTAAAGAAAAATGATGAGGGTCATATTATTGCGTCTGTGTGTGTATGTGTCTGTGTTGCTCCACAGTGTGTAAAGGATTTTAAATTGTTATTTCGTTAGGGTGGATCGACAGAAAAATTCAATTAATATGTATGTTGATGTTATAATTATTATTTTTTTAGTATTACGTGTGTTAGATATTCAATTTCAAAAAAATGATTACCGATCATTTACAAACGGTTCAATTTTCCAGGAGTGTTTCGGATTTTGATTGCGTTGGCATATTGGAGACTTTTTTTTTAATATATATTTTTTTTTAATTTAAAAATTTGAATTTTTTTACATTTTTTTTTCATTATTTTTATTTAAATTTCATTATTTTGAAACGATTTTTTTTTTCCCTTCAAAAAATTCTGTGTGTGATGATGTGTGTGTGTGTGTGTGTGCTGTCGTGTGACGTTATTGGCCAACGGCGAAAAAAGAAATTCAAAAAAATTCAAAAACTTTGAGAGAAAAAATGACATTAATATGGAACATCAGTGTCTGGTGGTGGATTGGTGGTGGATTGGTGGTGGATTGGATTTGGTTTCGGTTGTGTGTGTGTGTGTGTGTGTTGCATGTTTCTGTTTGTTTTATCCTACGTTACATGGTATGTATAGACTACAACTATTAATATATTTAAGTGCCGTCGTCGTCACTTCATTTAATTACTGGAAAATGAATGACACGAACAACAACCAGCAACACGTTCCGGCGTAGTAATCAAAGATCAGGATTATATAGATAGTAGATGTAGATAGGAGGGAAATTCAAATGAAATATGAAGTCATTAATAATATACACATAAAAAAGCCGCCATTGTTTGACTATACACGAGAGTTAACTTTGACACGCCCGCACACGACACGACGATGCGCACACACACACACACTCACAAGTATAGATGAGAAAGACACACACACATGTTATGTATAGAAAAATGTAACAATACAAACAAAACAATTGCTGCTGCGGATTATTGTGTCCTCGTCTTGTTTCTTTTTTTGTCCTTTCGAATATAGAAAGAAAGAAAGAAAGAAAGTCCATAAAGTGAAAAAACAAAAAAAAAACAAAAGGTGATAACCCCAATTTCGTTGGCTCTTTTCTTTTGTTTGTCTTCTTTTCCTTTTCCAATTTAATATACAATTGATAGTGTATAGGAGACAAGTTAGACACTGTCGATTGCAATAAGAACATTCCGAAAAATCCCAGCTGGGGGTTATATAATACAAGCGCAATTTTCTTATTCTTCGAGTCATCAACAAATTGATTTCTTATTTTTTTTTCCGTGAATAGAATTTATTTATTTGTTTTGGTTTTCAACGAGAGTAAATATCAGTGACGTTGATGGCGCGCTCTGATGTAGATATTATTTTTTAAAAAAAATGGTTCAGCTATCGAGAGAACAAACACGATTACTATTTATATCTTTATATATAACAAAGTTTTTTATTTAAAAAAAAAGAACACACATATTCAGCCTCTATGACTTTTGTTTTGTTTTTCTAGAAATTTCCATAATTTTTTTTTTAAATTTCTCTCCAAGATTTTTTTTTTTTGATTCGTCTGATGGTCTTTTTCCTCCTTCTTCTCAAAATATCGACTTATATTGGAGTTTTTTTTTAATTTTTTTGGGATGTGGCAGAGAAAAAAAGGTGTGGCGCTCTGATTTAACATTTAGCGAAAGCTGTTGGGGCCATCCAACACACAACACGTCAAGAATTATATAAAAGGGGACAGACAGACAGACAGAGGGAAACGATTAAAATTCCAACTTTCTTGTTGTGTTGCAGTTTGGCTCATTATAAATTAAATTGGGTAGGGGATAATAGACGAGCGCATTGAACACAAACATATAAGATTATTATGTTTGACAAAATACTGACCGAAATGGATCGGGAGGATTTAAAAAAAAAATTGGGAAATGTTGTTCTGTTGGTTGAAAGATTAAATAAAAAGGAAATAGTTTTGTGTGTGTGTGTGATGGGATGCACCGCCATATAATAATAATAATACAAGATTTCTTGTTTGTTTTTTTTTTGTTTTCTTGATTTTCAAAAAAATGTTTTATAGAGAAAAAGAGAAACTGGTTCCAAATAACATTTGGGGAGAGTATATATATATATATATATATATATATATATGCGGTATACAGTCAAACATTGTATACTGTATAATATAACTGTACAAACATTAGAAGCATATTAATACAAAAGAAATAACATATTTTCATCATCATCTTATTTTAGCTGACATACATGATTCGTTGGCTGCTGGATTTGGATGCGCCCCTTTTTCAATCTCATTGATGTGACTATATTATACTTCTTCTTCTTCTATTTCTCCAGCTGTAGACACACAACGTTAGACGTTTGCTTCATGGCCAGACGACAAACACTAAACGGTCCGGCCCCCCTCTCTCATTTCTGTGCCTTTTTTCCGTCTCCTCCTCGTTGGACACACACACAGAAGAAACGAAAATACCTGCGAGATGCCAATGAAAATAAATGCGAAAGAGAGAGAGAGTCAAGCTGGGCCATCGCATAAAGGCACAGCAGAGTATAGCTGCTGGGCGTCTCCGTCTGGAGCGCAAGCCGCGTGACTTGATGCGTCCCGTGTTTATTATTACTAGTCGAAGTTACCGTCTCTACATATACGAGAGAGAGAGAGAGAGCTGCTGGTCCCGTATATATTTATTGATATTATATCGCTCTGGGTTTGGGGCAATTTCAAGGGAGGACGCAGAGAGTCACGCGGCAGCCGCGCTCAGCAGAACATGCGGAGTAAACGATAATAAATCAGCTTACCGTTGATTGATCGGCGTCGACGAGCTGCGACTTGATGAAAGGACATCCAACCAGTGGAGAAAGAAGAAGAAGTCGTCGTCGTCTTTTATTTCACGACCAACATTTGGGGGGGAGCAGAGCAGAGGGAACATTTCAAATAGGATGGAGAGAGAGGAAAAAACAACTCGTGTGTGCTGTAATAAGTGTTGCTGGAACAGGAGCAGCTCTGCACAGCTGTCGGTTGTTGTTGTTGTTGGAGAGAAGGGAATTTAACATTTGGCTCTCCATCCGGATTAGGTGGGTAGAGAGAGAGAGTAGAAGTAGAAAATAAAAAAAGGAGTTGAAAATAAAAAGAAGTTTTTGTTTTGTTTTGTTTTGTTTTTAATCGTCGTCGTCATCTCCTCCACAATTCTGGTCGTCTCCATCGTCTGCTGCAGTCGGGTCGTAGTTATTGGCGCCGTTGATATGACCAGACGACGCTTGAATCCAATGCCACCAGGTGAGTTGATTGTTGGAATTGGGTACAGCCGCCCAGCCGGCCGCTGCCGTCGGTCCTAAAAGTGAACCCGACGTTCCGCCTCCGATTCCAGCCACGGATCCGCCGCCGTATGTCGGCACGCATTTCGTTCCCACCATTCGGCCTCCACCTCCTCTGCATTTGCCGCCTTCTGCCCCGGGTCAAAAACAAGATTTCTCCTTATTCGAATTCATTTCAATGCTGATGCTCAATTTGTTATATAAATTGTAGTAAATATGATGGGCCATTAATTTAATTTGTTTTTTTGTTTTGTTTTTAAAAAGGACAGAGAGAGAGAGAGATAGAAATAGAGAAGACTACCATAGAGAATAGGGACGGACCGGTTATTATTTTTAAAAAAATCAAACCGAATTTTGTGTTTGATTTTATTTCTGTTGTTGTTATTTTGTTAGGGGAATCTATACGACAACAAAAAGAGAAAGACACACACACACACACAAAAACGTGTGTGTACAATGTGTGCCAATAAATGTATGATTATTATAGAGAGAGAGAGAGAGAGATGGAAGAAATTCCGGGACAAAATGAAAAAGAAGTGTGCCCTGCGTACTGTAGATGTTGCTCTCTGATCGTCAGAAAAATTCCGTATGGATTATCTATACACTAGTAAGAAATTCGACGAAACAAATTCTAGATCGACTTGTGTGAAAATATCCTCAGCAACGCTTTAAAAAACAAAAAATCAGGTTTTTTTTTTCTTTCTTTCATTCGTCTTTTCTTTTTTTCTTTTTTTTTTTTTTTAAATAAATTGTATTGGCACTTTTTCCTTGCATTATGCGCAATTGATAGAGCAGCAGACGTTATATTTATAATCACGTCAACTCTTTGAATAAAAATAACGGTTCCATACTTCATAAAAATAGACCTGATATTTTTGGTCAATTTTGAGCGACTGTATGTTGTATATGACAACAATAACACTGATTAGCTATTCCATGTCAAGAGTATGTAAGCGACTCGGTTATAATAAGTAGATGCTATAGCACAATAGAAACAACCAGTCGTTTCGAATATACAACCGCCATATTAAAGATTCTCATTTGTTGTCTTTCTTCTCGCTTAGAAAGTTACTAGTTAAAAGAAAGCCGATCAGGTTTTGATTTGAATGAATGTGTGTGTGTGTGGAGCTACGGTTGTTGGTTTTTTGTAACACAAATAATAATAATAAACGCAATGATGAGAAAATGGTGAGAAATGTTTGTTGAAGTGACAAAACAACAAAGACGTTTTTTTCTTTATTTAAAATAAAAATTGAAGCTGACTGATGTCTATTCGTCCCCTATCTACAAGACTTCCATTAACATGCGGCAATTTCAAAAAAAAAAAAAAACAAAAAAAAATAATGAAATATTTTTAATATTATAAAGCGGTCGGTTTGGTTGTTGTTGCGCTTATACGTATCTCTCTAAATAATAATTATTTCTATCATAACAAAAGCCAACAAGCTCCGCGACATGATTTTGCTTTTAAAAGAGTTAGACAAACTCGGAAATAAAAAATAAATCGATAAGAAATATTGATATTATTATTATACATTAACCATAAAAGACGGACGAGACGAATCCTGTTACTACCTAATTTTTTTTTTTGTTTTGTTTTGTTTACAGTAGTTGTTACAAATAACTCTTACGCTCCCGGAGGGGGCAACAAATTCCAGCATAAATTTTCTTGTCTCTTGTCTCTTTTTTTTTTTTTTTTTTTTTTTTTTAAATAAAAAAAGGAGACACAAAATTGTGAGCGCATGTGTAAATTGTATATGTATAATAATAATAATAATAATATTAAGAGCGTTTGATTGACCGTCGATCCGTAATAGTACACGCAAAAACACAAGAAAATACAACTCAACTCGCTATATGCAATGACGTTAACATAACAGCATAGTCTCACAAATTCATCCATAAAAATGATTATATTATTGAAAAAAGGGAAAGGTCACACACACACACACTCAATATTTGTAGCTGTCACTCAAAAAAAGGGGAAAAAAAATTTGGGTGAGTCATTTAAACGTAAGGTAACGAGTTTGTTTCTCCACACTTGGTCCATTTTTTGTTTTTCTAACATATTATCACGAAAATGGATCAAACAGCAGTGAGAACAGCATTTTCAGCGTTTCTCACCAGGTGCGTTCGATCTCTCTGGCTTGTGCTTTTGTCCATTTCCTTCTCGAGAGTGTACTACAGTGTAAATAACATGGCCAAATCTTAGAATATCTGGCCATTTTTGATCGTCTTTTTTTTTTTGTTTTGTTTTGTTGGCGGCCCGTCAAACTTTGTTTCACTCCTGTTCAAAAAACTGCCGCCTTTTTTTGTATTTTATTTTGTACAAAACAAATAAAACAGCAGTTGAATATAATAACGCCAAATAATATATGTATATGAACGAGTTGTTGACCAAATTTGACCGACAACAACCAACAAAAAACAGCAATATAATATAATTTTTTCGCCTATGTTTTTGCCGGACCAGGGGATGAGATTATGTACAGGAAAAAGGACCCAAAAGAAAAAAGTTTTGCTGAAAAAAGAAAGAAAAAGAGAGAGATAAAGAATGGCGAAAGTTTTGTGTTGCCTTTCGACGACGCGAGCGCGCACGCACAACATCACACACGGAGCAACAAACGCCGCCAGACTATTAATCAGAATGATTCGGTGGAAATAAAGGAAAAAAAAAAGAAGACGACGCTGGGTGCATGGTTTTCTATTTTGTGTTTTTTTTTGCAGTGCATCAATCAACCAGTTAGTTGGGTATAAAGAATACAAATAGAGAATAAATATGTAATTTATTTCATAATTTTTCTTTTGGTCTTGAAAATTATCAAATAAATTTTTTAAGGGAAAAAAGGGAGACAATCATGGATGCGCAAGCGGTTAAAATGTTTTTTTTTTTTCAAGCAAGTCAAACAATCAAAGCCAAAAATGAAAAGAAAGAAAAATGGAAATATTATATTTTTATATATATAAGCGGACTGTCACATATATGCGACGTGTTTTTGTTTGTTTTTATTTTTTTGTAGTATATATATTACCTAAAACGGGTGATGATGATGACGATGATTTCGCACATTTTTTTTTGTCATTTTTTGGTTAAATTTTTTGCGTTTTTTTTTTTGTTTGTTTTTGTTTTTCGTTTTTTATTTTTATTCGTCCATGTTTTTATTTTGTTTTGTTTTTTTCGAATTGTATTTTGGGTTTCACTTGCCCAAATACAAGGCGAGCGTCCTCATATCGGCCTCGACACCACCCAACGTATCGGCTGAATTCAAGAGTTTGAATGTCATTAGATTTCATATTTCTGTTTTTTTTGTTTTTTGTTTTGTTTTGTAATTGAAAATAAATTTAAAATAAATAAATAAATAATAATAATAATAATCGGGGTGTATGCAGAGAGAAAGCAAAAAGTAAAAAAAAAAAAAAAAAAATATTGTGATATAAAGATAATAAATAAATAATCAGGTGAAAATCAACAACAACCCCCGTTAGCGTGAAATAAAGCGTGCGTTATATCATGATTTCTTTTTTTTTTTTTCTCTCTTTTATAGGATGGGGGAAGAGTCGGTTGGAGGAATGGAAGCCTTAAAAGAAATTCCTACGAAAAATGTTGCAATTTGAATTATTTTGTTTTGTAATTTAAAAAAAAAAAGAAAATTTATGGGAAATGAAAAATTTCATTCGGGTGCCGTTCATTCTCGATCTATAACAACATCGTACAAACATTATATATAAAAAAATCTATTTCAAATCTATTTCCAGTTGAAAAATTTAAAAAAAATAAAATAAAATAAATAAAAAAGACAATTAATTTTTGAACGGAATTGCAAAAATGAATTACCAATCAAATAATTGTGTACTCAAACCACACACAAAAAAAAATAAAGAATACGTAAAAAGATATATGTGATGTCTGATGTGTGTTTGTGTGCTCTCGCGACGACTATGTATATAAATGGTCGAATGCGCAATATCAGATGAAAACGGTTGACATTCTTTTGTTTTTCTTTTGTTTTTCTTTTGAATTTCTGTTTCTGTTTCTCTCTTTCTCCGACCCAGACACAGGACATTTGACTTTTATGTGACGTCATTGGCTCTATATATGTGTGTAACGTGTGTTTCTTTTATTTGGCTGCCCCGATGTTCATGATCGTCTTGATGGCAGAGACACGCCAGTAAATGTCTAAATGGCAAGACTGCGGCCAGCAGCAGAGCTGAGCGACTCACGTTTTTGGCACAATAATGGATGTCTGACACCGGTAGTTATATTATTATTATTATTATTATGTATAATGTATACACGAGGTCAAATAAATGTAAAAAATATGTCTGAAATAACACCCCAGCATCTTCTTTCTTATGTATAAGAGATAAACATTGTCAAATTTCTAAAATTTTCTTTGTTTTCTTGTTTTGCTTTTTTTTTAAAAGGCCCAAACGGACGACTTACTTCCTAAATTGTAAATGTCCTTGTTTTCGCAGCGCTGGCCCTTGTAGCCCTCGGCGCACCTGTTGTGAAACAGAAAAGAAAAGAAAAAAAAAAACCGACGACGACATTTGAGCCAACATTTTCCACACAAAAGAAAAAAATAAATCAATCAATTTACTGGCAGACGAGTTCTCCAACGGCTTCGTAATATTTGCAAGTGCCGCCGTTGAGACAAAACGAATCGATGGGACAGGGCAGAGCGATCAGCGGCCACAAAGACGATCCCGTCGAAGAAGAAGATCCTAAACAAAATGTCCATCCCAATCAAAAAAATTTTGATTATTTTGATTAAACACAGAAAAAAATAAAACAGTCAAAACCATCCGTCTATTTGTCTAATTGCGTTGCAGCAGCTGGCCCCAACAGTTCAGTAGGAAAAGTCCCCCAGGAGCGACAAATGATGATCCTCTTTCTCTCTCTTTTCTCTCTCTCTCCATCACACAAAATGGGCAACTGCATTCCCGACCCACAAGTTTTTTTTTTAAAGAAGAAGAAGGAAAAAAAAAAACCTGTTCTCTTTTTTCTTTATTTCTTTTTTCTTTTAAATTTCCCTCCGCGATCGAATGGCGCACATAAGAGTTGACATATTAGGCGACCACCCAAGTTTGGGTGGTGGGCAGTGGTCGGCCGCCTCCAGAAGTTTATAGATCACCTGCTGCTCCTTAATGTTTCTCTCTCTCTTTTGTTTTTGATTATTTTAAAAAGAAAAAAGAGAAAAAAAAAAAAAAAAAAAAGTTTCATTTTCTTCGTTCTCTTACAAAAGAAAAGAAGAGGAGGCGATTTGTGATGATGACAATCGGTTCTCTCAGTCTTTTCAGGGGATTATTATGGCGGCGACCGGCAAATTGTTGTTTGTGTACATAGAAGAATCGTCTCTGCGCTGAATAAAGATTCAGTGGGTCAACCTCTGTGTGTTGTAGCACCGCCTTTGAATGTCAACACTAGGAATAATCAGATGGACCAAGGAATCTTGTCCTCCCAAGGCTTTTTGTTTTCCCGTTCTCCTATAGCTCCCCCCCCCCCCCCCCTCAACCAAACCCAAAAGAGAAGAGAAGGTTTTTTCTCCTTTTTGACATGGGCCCATTAATCGGGTCCGGCCGACGCCATTACTCTCTTCCCTTTTTTCGGTCAGCATCAATCCATCGTAACAATTTGTTGTTTTCACTCGATGGCTATAGCTGGACACGATGTGGTAGGTGGCCCAGCAGATGATCCACCAGAGAATTTTTTATTATTTTTATTATTTTTTTAAGCTCGGCCTTTTATTTTGATTAGAAAATAGAAGAGAAGAGAGTCCGCGCACTTGTCAATAAAGAGAGCCTCGCTTTGGATCTGCTGGCCGGCCGGCCCGGCCGACTGGGCATTTATAAAAATCCACACACGACATACCTCTCTACACAGACACACACACATTCCAATGTGTGTGTGTGTGTAGATTCTTCCTCATTTTCTCGAAAAGTCTGTCTGTTCGTGATTTCTCTACACAGAGACCCATCTGCTGTTATATACGTAGGTAGCGCATTTTGTTTGATTTTAATTTTAAAATCTAATACTAATACATATGAAATTGACTTTTAGACGAGCTGTGTACCGTTGACTGGCCTCAGGCTGGCACTCAGTTTGGATGACGGCGGTGAAGAAGAAGAATCAGATAAAGATGATGATGATGATGACGACGGTACGGCAGTGACTTTGACGACAGTGACTTTGGATCGTGAAGCCGTACCCGTGCCGATGACGTTGGTTGGACGGCACTCGTACAATCCGGCATCTTCTTCCTTGACGCAACGGATTCTCAACGTCGATCGACGCCTAAATTCAATTAATTTTTCGTGAGCGCTGAGATTTTGATGAGAATTGACAACCAGGAAGTCAAGGCTAGTCCTCACCTTTTGGTTTTGATTCGGACGCGTTTACTGGCCGCGTTCAAAGGTTTGCCGTCCTTGTACCAGACGACACCCGGAACTGGATTACCTCTCGTCCGGCAACGTAAAATGAGTCTCTGCTGTTTTTTCACCGTCACCGATTCCTCTAGTCCGTACGCCACTGGAGACCGTGCTGTTTGATAAATAAATTTTAAAAAAAATTTAATTTAAATTTTTCATTTTCAAATCATTATAAATGCAACAAAAAAAAATTATTTAATTTGCAATGAAAAATAAAAAATGGAGGGGAATCTGTCAATCAAAATCCTCACTTGAAAAACAAAATTCGAGGAAATGAAAACTGAATTGAAAATTCTTGTTTTGATTTGATTTGATTTCGGCCGAAATCACGAACGATCGCAACAGAAAAAGAAGAAGAAATATCAAGAAAGTGGTCACGGGCGACAGGTTTTTTGAGAACGACGATGACACGTTCTTTTTTTGTTTTGTTTTTTTTTTTTTAATTTTGATTTCTTACGTTGGGTTACAGATAATATGGATGGCGCACGCAAGAATCCATCGTCAGAATTCATCCCGACACAGTGTACCATACAAATTGAAACTGACATTATGATCTGTGATAATAGAATCAAAGAACTTTGTTGGTAATATTGAAAAATAAGAAAATACTCAATGTCCATCCAGTTGAATTCGTAGAATAGATGATGTAACATCTATGAAAGAATGTCTGAAATATATATATTAGCTATTGTGTGTTTCGTTAATGCGCCAACGTCGTCAACGTATTTATACGTGAGTGGTCATTATATATACGCTCGTACATCGTCTGACGTGATATGATACGATTTTCGACGCTCGAAATGTTGGCTGTCATCCTGACTCAGCTATAAATCATCTGACAATATCATCATAATTTAAATCATTCTATTAAAACGGGGTAAGTGATTCAAATATGAAAAATTAGCAAACGAATATCATATGTCTGGTCCGACATTAGATTCATCGATATATTTCATTCAAATATCAAGTCAAATATTAAACATCACTTATTATCAGTTTGAAGAAGTATTTGTTTTGTTTTTTTTTTGGGTTGTTGCAATTGGTTGTTGTTTTACCAGGAAGAGAGTATAGATATCTGGATTTTCGATAGATGATTTGATGCAGTATTATAGTACGATTCTGGTTATTATCTATTTATTTCTGTATTTTTTGAGGGGTTTTTTTCCGTGGTTTTTTAATATATTAAAAAAAAAAATAAAATTTCATTCGTCGAGCTTCGAAGAGTTTTCTGCTGACGGCACAGTTGAAATTTTTGGTAGGGACTCACCACAAAAATGCGATTGAAAAAAAAAATCAATCAAATAATCCTCGCATGTCTTTGATGTTGTCCTTTGCAGGCCATCGTCACAAGCAAAACGAATTGATTCAACATATTATTGAAAAAAGCTCAAATAAGCAACGAAATGTATGACCTGGTCCACTTGATAGCCATTTCAATTCAAAGAATAAAACAACAAACAAACACAATTTTTTTGAGTTTTACTTGTTCAAATAGATCGTAGACCAAAGGAAAGCCACACACACGAAAAAGTACCCGCAAATTTTCGTGAGTTTTTCTTTTTTACCATCCACTTCCGGACGAATTGGCCCTTGGGGGGTATCTCCTCCCCTCAACACACAAGGAAAAAAAAAATGATTTTTTGAACCTCAAAGCGGGAGCGATACTCTCCTACACGACAAAAAAAGAAAAACAAAAGAAAAAAAAAAAAACAGTTGGAGGCCATAAGTTGGTGCGCAACCTGTTCACTTTCAATAATCCCAGCAGGTAAAAAGTTACACACGTTTTTATATATATATATTCTCTATGTGTGTATGTATGTATAATAACCGATAATATATATATATATGTGTGTGTGTAGTTGGCGGGACTTGCGGGGCTGGGATGTGGCGCGCGCAACGACCGCGGGAAAAAAAAAACGAATACAACTGGAGGGGGGGGGGGGGGGGGGGGTTGGAAAGAGAACGAAGAAGAAGAAGAAGGTCGGACACACAACACCCAAAAATATATATAAAATATAAAATAAAATAAAAGCGTAGCGGGGGCTATACGCATCAGCCAACTCTCTTAACTCTCTCTTACGTGAAAAAAACGGGAGGGAGTTGGGTGGGGTGGGTGGGGGGGGACCGCCAACAACAAACCAGACTATTTCGTTTATATATTTGTGACCATCAGTCGTCGTCGTTGTTGTAGTTTTCGAGGTGGTGGGAGAGAGAAAACTGGGCGCACTCCCGAACGAACGAACGAACGCTAGAAACCGCCCAAGGCCACACGGAGCAGCCAAGCAGTCTGGCCGAGCTGGTAAAAGAATATACCTCTCTCTCTCTCTCTATCTCTCCCACAATCCACTCCCCGCCGTCGTCGCCCACAAAAAAATAAATAAATAAATAACAAAAAAGATGCTCTCGGCTATATGAAAAATGTTGAAATTTTGTTTTTGTTTTTTTTTTTTTTAATAGAAGCAAAAATGCACCAACACAGTCAACTTGCACGGGGAGACCCATCCGTCAACCAGTTGGTTACAACCCAAAGTATGGGGTGTCCGCCCACCCCCTCTGTATGGTAGAGCCCCAAAATTGTTATTTTTATTTTCAAGAAAAAAAAACGAAAAAAAAAAAAAAAATAGATTCTTATTTAAAATATGTGGTGAACGATATCAGTTCCAGACTAGATGGAAAATTAAGGTCATCGTTTAAACAAAACAAAAAATAGAATTCAAAGTTGAATCATTTTCTCAATTGAAACAGTTGACCGGTAAGTAAATTCTAGGAAAATTATTTGGATTTTCTTTTTTTTTTTTGATCCATTGGCCTTTAGAGAGATGGGGGGGGGGGGGGGGACGCATTGAAACATTTGCATACGGAATGTTGGAGAGTCGATGGTAGAAGGGAAGGAAGCGAAGGTAGAAGAAAAAAGTAGACACTGTTGAAATGGACATCCCAAAAAAAGAAGAAGACAAAAAGAAAAAAGGAGCAAAAGGAATGTGTGTGTGTGGCTTTTTCGGAGCCCCCCCCCCCCCCCCCCTCTCTCTCTCTCTCTCTCTGCCGTGAACGAATTTGGTCATGACGGCGGCTGCGGCGGCGTCGTGCAACGGTTGAAACCGAGCAAGTAAAGTGTATTATATTGATGATAGCCCTTCCACACAACATCGTCAGCCTTTTCCTTTTCGTCCATTGTGCCGACACACATTTAATTTTTTTTTTTTTTTAATTTTATTTATTTTTAAAAATTATTTGATGTGTGATCAAATCCAGCCGGAGTAAATTCTTTTTTTTTTCTTATAGAAATGATAATGATTCGATTACGATCCTTATTCTCTCTTCGTGATGGATGCAATCTATTATATCAACAAAATTTGGTGTGTGTGTGTGTGTGTGTCTGTTTAGCAAAAAAAAAATAAAAAATAAAAAAGAGAGACGAGAGAGAAAAGGAGCCCGCTAGCCATTTCACATACCTGCAACACTACACAACAGCGCGAAGAAGGAGAGAAAAAATATATAATTTATTATATATTTTTCTTTATAAAACTACAAATCTAAACCAGGTGCGCACAGGTGGCCGCTTCATTTTTTTTTTCTTCTTCTTCTTCTTCTTCTTTTGGTTGTAAAAAGAAGAGGCTTTTATCATTCTCATTATTGATCATGTTTCAAAAAAAAAAAAAATATATATTATTATTATTATTATTATGATTTCGTGAATTTTAGTTTTTTTTTTTTCACTTTTTTATTATTATTTTGCGCTTGAGGAGTGGGGTTTTTTCTTTAAAAAATTTCGGTGCCGGTGGGCCAATCTCGTCTGTTTTTAACACACCTGTTGATGATGATTGACCGTATAAACAGATGAATGAAAAACCAACGGCGTTGTTCTATTAGGTAACAATCGTCGTACGTTTTAATACGCAAAATTCGTGAAACAAACAACAACAACAAAACAAATTGACATTAAAAAGGAAATAAATTTAAAAAAAAAACAACAAAAATTCTTTGAAAAAAACAACAACAAAACAAAAAAAAGAGTTTTGAAATACCTAAAGAGATTTTGTCTCTTTCTGCTGTCTCTCTCTTTTTTGGCGCAAAAGAATCCCGAAACTGTTGACCAGGTGACCAACTTTTTCATTTGATATTCTCGCCCGGTTTTTTTTTTTTCGTTTTTACCGAAGTTGTTTGGGGTTATTTTGTTTCGCGCAAATGAATTTAAAAAAAAAGAAAAGAAAACTGTCACCTGCGATTAGGTCGATATGATGAGGAAAGCCAACGCTCATCAAAAAAGAAATGAAATTCAACCGCAGCATTTAAAAAAAATTGTTGAAAATCATTTGTTTCTATTTATTTATTTTAAAAAGAAAGAAATTGGTGGACGGATTGATTGAAATGAAGGAATTTCGTTTTTTTTTTTTTCTTGTTCTGTTTTTTACCGAGAAATCCAAAGAGTCTGAGAAACAGAGAGAAAGAGAGAGAGAGAGAGCATTGGATATTCAGCACGCAGATGTCTAGTCTCCTTTTCTTTCTTTTAAAAAAATTAAAAAACAAAAATATCAAACGTTTTATTTTGTTTTTGTTTTTTTTTTGGGTGCCCTACACGAAGAAGAAGACGACCACCTTGCGCCACTATATTTGATTTTAAAGGAAGAAGAATAAGAAGAAGAAGAAGAAGAAAACAATAAACGAGTGTAAGAAAATGGACAGAGAGAGAGAGAACACCCTAGGAGATCGAACCTGCGCTGCTGTATAAGATTTTTTTTACCTTCTTCTTCTTCTTCTTCTTTTTCTTTCTCGTGAAAGGGATTATCTGTCCTCTCTCTCTCTGTCTGTCTGTCTGTCTTCTTCTTTTGCTTGGCAGTAGAGGAGAGAGTCGTCCACGTTCGTTTATTTGGCCGTCGGGATCTCTTTTAGATTCACGCGTGAGTTGAATGCAATATAAACGGCGGCAGTTTCTGTGTGTGTGCGTGTCCCACCGAGAGAGAGAAAGAGAATAGACAACAAGACGGACTCTGACTGACTGACTGGCACACGAGGCAAAAGATGTCTTTAATTCCATTTAAATTCCACTGGATTCCAATCCGTTGAATTTCTATGACCAATTTTTCATTTTGGTTTTTTGGTTATTTTTCTTTTATTTTTTGATTCTTTTTCTTGTTTTTTTAGTCGACGAGATGCACATAGAACATTGAACAAAGTTTCAAATTTTCCCCTCCGATTTTTTTTTATTTTTTTTTTTTAAATTTAGAAATGTTTTCTTCATTTAAAATGCATAAATGATCGATGCTAAAAAAAATGAAAACAAGTCGCAGTGGGTGGCGGGATCATAAATGACCAAGCCCACCCACGCACAAAATGATACCGGGATGAAACCGGACTGTTATTATGCTGGACCGTTCGGCGTGATAGAGATATCAACGACCGTGCGGCGTACGCGCGCGTTTTTAAATTCAATTTTTTATTTTTGTTGTTGTAATTCAACAAATTGCCGTAATAATTTGAAATTTGAAATCTTTAATGATCGACATTTTAGGCGCTAAAATTTGAAAAAAAAAATTAAAAATTTTTTGGTTGGTTGTTGAAATGCCGATATTCGCACAGAAAAAGAAGAAGAAAAAAACCAAAAAAAAAAAAATAAAATTCTAGTTGTATAAATAGGAGATAGTCACGTATGGGTATCGAAAGAGACCATCTGCCGCGTGAGTGCGTTTTGACCAAGTTTCTTCTTCTATATTCTATTCGTTGTGTGTGCGCGTTTGTGTCTGGAGGGGACGACCGGACAAACGCTGAATGTTGTCTCTTTCTCTTTAAACAACGGGAATAATTATTTATTGACGAAATGTGTACGTAAGAACAACAATCAAATCGACCAGAGTTCAATATGATCGACTGGCTCTCGTTGAAAATGGCTAGTTGGGTTTTTTTATTTTTAAAACAAATTTCAATTGTGAGGTCCATCACAACGTACCGTCACAAGAATATACGTCATCGTATGTTCGTCTACTCTGTGGAATAATAGTCCATAACGCTAACTATGGCCAGTGAGGTAAAAGACACATAAAAACAACGATGGTCCGACCAGCTGTTATTCTCTTTCAAATTTCTTTGAATCTAATAGTAATGTGGATATATGCACATAGACAGAGAGAGAGAGAGAGAGAGAGAGCATATAATATACTTTAACCTTCTTGGAAATGGGAAGAAGAAGAAAAAGAAGAGATTGTGTGTGGCTGATTTCGCCTTGACAACGCGACTTGACGAGTGTGCGCGCTAGAGAGAAAAAGAGAGAGCCCTTGACGGATGGGTCCATCTGCTATCGCATTCGTCGCGGCTCTTTTTTTTTCCAGGCAAACAGCGGACCCGAAATGAAAGGGGCAAAAAAAAAAAAATGTTTTTTTTTCCTTTTTTTAAAAAGTCAAATCAATCGCTGCATCGAAATCTAACGGCTCATCTAACGAGGAAACAACAAAATTCTTTAAATCTGTTTAATTCAAATTCAATTAGAGTTATTTAATTCTAAATATACAAAGGTAATAACACAAAAATGTGTCCCTGATGTTCCTCTTTTCTCTTTTGAAAAAAAAAACACTTTCAAGGGCGGATGAAACCTTGAACAGACACAAATTCCCATCGACAAAATTTACAAAAGAAGAAAAGTGGCTGCTGCTGCTGTTGATGGTCCCCCCCCCCCCCGTTCCTTTTGGTCAACCGATAACACGGTACACACCGCGCCCTCCTCATTACCGTCCGCAAACAACAGCAAAAAAAAAAAACACACCTGCGTGAATCGTTTCACTTCCCCCCCCCCCCTGAAAATATTCGAACGAGTTTCGGGAATTTGATTTTAGAATCGATTGATGAAATTGCGTCATACTAACGCCGAGCTTTTTTTTAAAAAACAAAACAAAACAAAACAAAACAAAAATGATGTCATTTTTTGGTTGGCTTCAATCAATCAATCAATCAAAGTAAGAAAAAATTACACACACACTATATATCGGTTACCAGGATACTGAGATGACGCAATATTATATAGTCGAACTTTCTTTCTTTTATTTTTATTTTTTTTTTTTTTTTAATTTCTGTTTTGGTAGATTTTTTTTTTTTTTGTTCATTTAAAAAGAAAATATGTATCAGCACACATATCCGCCCCACCACGCAGCACTGTATATGATAATCATAGGGTGGCAACGATTTGTGATGTTTGTCCAATTAAAGTGTTCATCTCTGCTCAATTCTTCCGGTTTCGTATTTTTTTTTTTATTTTTTTTTTCTTTTTAACCGGATGAAAATTATTTCAAAATTTAAATTGGCAATGCTGTGGCGCGCGAATTGATTTTTCATTTTTATTTTTTTATTTTAGAAATTTTCTTCCTTTCACAGACCGGAAGTGGAAATTCCCGTGGCGGCTTTTTGCTCCAAATAATCGACGACGTCTGACGTCGTCGTCGTCGTCGATCGGATTGTGTCTGAACGAAGGGGTGCGGTCACCCACAACTACTTTCTCGACGAACGCTCCGAGCCTATCTCTGCTTATTTATTACATAGTCACATTATTCACGTTATTTAAAAAAAAACAAATCCGTTACGTCATAACGTAAAAAAAACTTCAAATTTTATTTCAAATTTTTTGACTCGTTGAATTTTGTCTATTTGATGGAGAGAAGAAGATGATGAAAGAGGCGGAGGTCATTGAGTAAATTTTTTTCAAAAGATTTTATTTTTTTTATTTTATTTTTTTTTTTTGGCGACTTTTGTATAGAAAAAACTGTTTCCAGTCGACTGAGCGGTTCCCTCCATTTTATATGATACAATTCCTTTCGTCTCTCATTTGTACGTACACAACATTCCACCTTCTTTTCTTTTTTTGTGCGTTTGTTTGTTTTCCATTTACAATTTACAGGTAAAAAAAAGAAAAAAAAAGCGGACCGGAAAGAAAAAGGGGGAAAAATTTCGATGACTATATAATACAACCGCTAGAGTCAAATGAAAAAAAAAAAGAAACGGTGCGCTACAACAACCGGAAGTGACCCTGTGTGTGTGTGATGTATCATAAAAAATCCCCTCAAACAAAAATCAGGTACCATCGTTTTTAGAAAAATATCAAAAAAAAAGAGCCAGCCAAAATTGAATAACAACAAGAGCTCGCCCGTTCTATATACAACGTCAAATGATTACAGCAATATCACCTCAAAAATGGAAACATGTACTGTATATTGATATAATTTAATTCACTGTTGATTTTAAAAAGTCAATCAAACTTAAAGATTCGAAAATGGGCAACACGAACAAAAAATTATTTCCCATCAAACGAAATACAAAAGCGGGACGCGCATGCCTATGAATAAAAACTCGTATTATGCGTCGTGACGTACCGATGTACTACGTCGGGCAAGGGGAAAAATCAAATAAATGAATTAAAAAATTCATCATCTCGTTCGATTTGAATCGCCAAGGCAATCAAATCGAGTCACCTGCTGTTCAACGCACTTTGAACTCGATCTTACAGTATGTATACAACAACATTCTCATTGTTAAGTTGCGTCACACCTGCCGTGCCGTGCTGCTCTCTCTCTCTCTCGCCAGTTCACCCAATATATCGTCGTCGTCGGTGTTTTTTTCTTTCTGATTTCGTCTTATCTCGTTCCCTCTCTCTCTCTTTTTAAGGAGCACCAACTGGTGGACAAACAACGCAAGACAAAAGAAACCGCCGCCACCGCCGCTATTGAAGACCCAAACCAAACCAAAAAATCAGATTCTAACAAGAATTGGGTTAGAGGTTAAATAAGAGGACCACACCCTTATTTGGTGGGTGGGAAATCATATCTTTTGATAAACCTCTGTGAGAGCGAGAGGGGGGGGGGGGAGGAAGTTTAAACGAAAATAACAAAAAAAAAAAAAAAAAAAAAATTTTGTTTACGGTTCGCTGTTGTATGTGTGTACTCGGTGAGTTTTTCAGCTGGGCGCTGCCAAATGAGATAACAGCATTCAACTCGAAAAAAACAAACAACAACCAACAACAACAAGAGAGAGAGAGAGAGAAGAGAAAAAAAAAGAAAATCGAGTCACAGAGAAGAGCCAAAGAGCTGCGCTGCTCAGCTTCAATCCCAAAATAAATTCGTTGAGGAAAAGAAGAGAGTCGAGCCAGATGCTCTTCAGTCGTCCAGCATCGCCACCGTGTCACACACAAAAAACCAGAAATATGCACCGCACAGCCGAGAGAAGAGAAGAGAGAGACGGAAAGGAGCCAAAAACAAAAAGGAACGAACGAACGAACGAAAAATGAGATAGACTAGATTCTGTATCAGCATATTTTTTTTTTTTTTTCATGAAAGACTCTCTCTCTCTTCTTCTCTCTGCAGCAGTGCAACGGGACGAGTATATAGTAGGAGGAGAAAGTGACTCACCGCAGCGCGGGCAGAGCGTCGACCGCACGTCTTTCAAACTCTTTTTCGTGTGGACCAACGGCGAGCCAAATGCCGTGAAATTATTGGGTCCCCAATGAGCGGCAAAGACGAGATATCGACGTCCTGTTCGTATCTCGGCCGTCACTAGACACTCGCGCGTGTTGTGGTGTTGATGACGGTGATGATGATGATGTTGTTGTTGTTGTTGTTGTTGTTGACCTTGCTGGCGTCGACGTCCACTACTACTACCAAGACCAACAACATCACTATTACGATTACTGGCACTGATTCGACGTCCGGCTGATAAGGTCCTCGAACGAGTCGTCGCCGAATTGTGACTCAATGAGCGTAATGATTTCGATCGTTGGGGTAAAATTGTTGTTGTTGCTGCTGTTGCTGCTGGCTGTGTTGTTGTTGTTGTGCTTTTAAATTCTAAGCGCACTTGGGAGCCGGTCAGGGCCACTTCACCTTTGTACACTGTCACAACATCGAAAGTGACACGATAAACGGGACCGTCGCTCCTCGATCGCGCTTTCCCTTCAAACACTACGGGGGCCATATAGGCCCGCGTACCGGCCACGTCCGCCTCATGTCCAGCAGCAACAACATTGTTGTCCGATAACATAACGCTGTTGGATTCCCATTCTAACCACGGACATTCGTTGAGAATCCTCGATGGTGTTGTTGTTGTTGTTGTTGTTGTTGATGGAAGATTGTTGTTGTTGTGGTGACGATGCGGACCACGTCCACCACGTCCCGTGACGCTGGGACTCTGCGCATGATGGTGAATGGTGGCGGCCGAAGAGCAACTGTTTGGCAAGGCCGACAACACGACCAAAAGTAAAATGAGCGCCAGCCATCGATCGCCAACACTTTGTCGTGATAATTTGGATGTAAATGAAAAATCCCACCGCGGCCACCAGGTGCGTTCACTACTATTACAATTTGATGAGGGATTTTTACGAGCACTATTAGGAATAGGAGGATGTGATGGAGATGCTGGTGGTGGTGGTCCCGTGTCACTCACAATCACAACCGAATGGATCGTGTTGATTCTTGGATTTGTCATTCTGTTGTTGTTGTTGTTGTTGTCGTCGATGGATTGTCGATCATCCGGTGGTGATGGGCGGAGTCGCGGAGGACGCGGACACTGGCCACTTTTGTTGTCGGTTATCGAGACGAGAGTCGATGCTGAGGCCATCACTGCTGATGTTCAACAACACGATGATGAACAACAATAAGAGACGGCCATGTGTAAAACAATGTGGACGCACCGGCCATAAGGCGACTGTCTCCGATGGCCGATCAACCGATACTATAACGACGACGACGACGATTCGATGATCGTCAAATGATCGCGGCACAATAAAAACACTTTTTCTTCTTGTGACGTTGATGATGATGGACGACGGGGTAACTCTGCTGGTAACTCTTTGGTGGTCCGTCGTCGTCAGTGACATCCTCGTCCCGACGATTACATCGTCGTCTCAAGACACTTTTTTGAGAACCAAATCAGCAGCACTTGAATTTGATCATTTCACTCTCACTTTTATTGATTGCACTTTCAACAAGGAAAACGGCACATAGAAAAACAAACAAAAAATCACTGCACCGAAACTGCACCCAATCAACTCTCAACAACAAAATAAACGAAAATTTGAATTTGAATTTTTTTTTTTCAATTCAATCAGAGCGGAATAAATAACCAAAACAAGAAAGAAACAGAAAAACAAAAACGGGGTCAAGAACAAGAATTAATTTTTAAAAATATTATAGTTTTTTTTAAAAACAAACCAAGACAAAAATGGAGAATTAAAAAGAGCGCGCTCACTTTAGAAGAAAAAAAAAAATCTCTTCTTACCGGCACTATACACACCAATAAATTGTCGTGTTTTTTTTTTTGTTTTTTGTTTTTAAATTCCGCCGATTAAAAAACGGAAAAAAATTACAATTTACCAGGGGATGTCTAAAAAAAACGAAATCAAGAAAATTTAATAAATTTCTGTTTCTTCCTTTTTGGTTTGTGTGTTGTGTGTGTGTGTGTTTTACGTTGGTGTGTGTTGGGGAGGGAGAGGTGGAAGGACAAAATTTCGTTCGTTCTTCTTCCCGACTGTGTTCGTCTCTCGACAGTCTAACGCTCTATGCCCGGCCGGATCGTCAGAGCCTTTGACTATATATTTGTCTCTACTATACGCTACACACAGACACACTATAAGCTGCTACAACGAATACTATACTCGTAGCTCTGTGTGCTGTGCCTGCACGGAGCGCAGGCGAAGCCTCAAAACTCCGCCCATAAAACCAACTCAAAACCGAAACCTTTTTTTTTTTTTTCTTTTCTTTCTTTCTTTTTTTATTAGGAACTCCAGGGACTATTATTTTTTATTTAAATATATTAGCACCGCCCCGCTTTTCTATTTTATGTATTTAAATAAAAATGTTAAATTCAAAATTCAAAATGATGATAAATAGAATTAGAATCGCAAAAAAAAAACCTCTTTTGTTTTTATTTCTATTTTAAAATTTTAAAAGATGTACATAATAAAAGCAAAAACCGAGTTGAAACCGAACGCGGAGAAATTGGCAAATTCCAAAAAAAAACAAAAAAAAAAAAACGACACCAAAAAGACAAATCACCCAAAAGTCCGTCAATCAACTTGGTGTATTTCCAATGTAAAAAATAAAAGATTTTTTTTCGTAAACTTTGGACATGTAATATATCGATTGATTGGGAAATTATAATGGGCGCTAGATCGATGTTTTCTTTTTCTACAAGTGAAAGAAAAGCAAAAAAAAAAAATCACGAAACCACCACTATAAAACATCAATTTATAAGAAAACAAACAAAATTTATCAGTATATGTATTTTTTTTGGCTATACCTTATAAAGGTATTTGGCCGTGAATTGAAAACAGCTGCTGTTATTTTTTTCGTTGCGGTTTACATTTAGATTCTCTTTAGACTATAGGTACGTATACACACGTATATATCGTTTGATTTTGGCGCCGCAAAAAAACAAAAACAAAAAAACCGCAACGGTAATATATATTTCTCTGCTGTCTTTCTGTGTGTTGATAATCTTTTCTTCTTTCAAAAGAGCACAGAGAGAGACGGAACAAAAAGACCTCCAAGAAGTTGAAAAACTCAACTGCTGCTCTTTCTCTCTCTCTGTGTTATGCTGGGTAGTGTAATCTCTTGTTGACAGAGAAGAATAAGAATAACCACTCTCGTCTCTCTCTCTCTCTCTATCTCTGCTCACCTATATAATACTAGCTCTCTTGCTGCTGGCCAGCACTCTATAGATAACCAGCACAATTCTCTATGTACGTCTAGGTATTATTTTATTAAAGTGATTTTTTTTTTCCCCTTTTTTTTATTTTATTTTTTTATTTTTTTTTTTTTTGCGCAGAAATTTATATTTTCTAAAACGCCGGCTGGACTACGTGATGCTTCTTATAATCTTTCAAGTGCTGCTGCTGTTCTGCTGTTTTTTTTTTTTGTTGTTTTTTTGTTTTTTTTTTTCATTTTAGTTTTGTTTTTAAAGAAATAAAAAGAGTGAGTGTGTAACATTTGATGTTGTTTTATATTTGGTTTGTGTATGTGTGTGTGTGCTGTGTATATCTCATCAAATAGAAAAATTAAAATAAAAATAAAAGACAACGCACTTGGACTCAATTGTTTTAGTATATTTATTTTTGATTTTTTTACCGTTGAAATGTTGTGTCGCCGCCCTTGTATAATATTAATGAACCAAAAATGTGTATATACTATATACATATATAAGAAAAAAGATTGCAACTATTTATTCTTTGTTTGGCTCATTTTCCTTCTCCGTTTTGTTTATATAAACAGAGCAGTGCCGAGAGAGAGAGAGAGAGAGACTGTGTCTGAACGACGTGGGACATTGTTGTGTCGGTCACACGGACTTTTACGCCTTGATGAATGGCCGGCGCTCTTAGTAGCTAAAAAACAAAAAAAACAAAAAAACAAGAAAGAAGAAGAAAGAAGATTGTGCAACTTTTTTCGTCGTCGTAGGATTTGGATGGCCAACAGTCAATAGAATAAGATGGTCGGCGAGGAGGGAGTTGTGCTGGCTCATCCAGAGTGATGATGGATCACGCACCAGATGGGCGCGACACACAAACTGAAATGTTCCTCTCTCTCTCTCTCTCCCCATCCATTTGGAGCAGCTCATCTTTAGAATGAATGTCCACTCGCTTCTCAAACGGACTGCTCGTGGTGAATGTATATTTATATACGTCTCTATATTTACCACTCATTTACAGATGAGAGACGGACACAGGATCATATCCTCTTTGGTTGCGTAGAAATCTGTTGTTGGGGCAACCGGGGGCAACTCGAATCGAATATTCACCATTGTGTTTTATTGCATTACACAATTGTAGAAATTTCATCCATTTGTTGTTTTGTTTTTGTTTCTTTTTCAAATTCATAGTTTGTGTCGCGGAGGTTGCCCACTGAGTCAACATATGTGAACGAGAGAAGAAAAAAAAAAGTGCCGTGTACGGGAGTGGGGGGGGGGACGTCGTTGGGTGACTAAAATTAGCGACGGACTCTCTGCAGGCGACCCGATGGAAGCAGCAAAACACAGCACTCATCCAAAGAAGAAGAACTCAACACAGAAGGGGGGGGAGAGTTGTTCGGCACTTTGCCAAGATCTTTTGTAAACGCGGACTGCATGCGGGACGAGAACTGAAAAATGAGAGTTAATTACATCATCATCATATCAGAATCTTTCAACATGAATCCCTTTTGGTTTGGGCATTTACACGGGAAGTCTATAAAAGCGATTGGCAAAAGATCCCTGAGAATACCATATACTTTTTTTTTCTTTCTAAAATATAAAGAAAGAAAGAAAAAAATAAATAAATAAAAGAAATGTTATATAGTATTTCTATTTAAGATGAAGAGGGGAAAAATTGCTGGAGCTGCTGACTTGTCGGCGCTCTTCATCCGCCTCGTAAACTATCCGAGTTTTTTTTTTCTCCTCTGCTCTGTGCCAGACCGGAGAAAGAGAAAGGGGAAATAGGAGAGAGAACAACCCTCTTTCTCTTCCCTTTCTCTGCGCCATACATATTATTAAGACATGGGGGGGGGGGGGGGGGAAACGGGAGAGAGCCAAAGGAGGAACAAACAGGAGCAATCGTTCGAATGTTTTTTATTGTATATATAACAAAAGAAAAGAATTTTCTTTCTTTTTTTTTTACGGGATACTACGTACTACTAGTAGTTGTAGTAGTACGTAGTAGTAGTACGTAGTATATACTATATAGCTGACTGCTGTGTGTGTATTTATTCTTTTGAAGATATGAGATTTTGTTTTTTTCTTTGGCTGCTGCGTTTTGGCATGGCGTCTGATCTTCATCGGTTTGTGTGTTTGTTTGTTTTTTTTTCTTCATCTTCCTCGTCAGACCGGAATCATCGGGTGCAGGAGAGAAAAAAGGAGGACACATACACAAAAACAAATCTGAAACGATCGACTCCGGCGGCCAGCTAGAGATATAATATTATAAGATCTAATATTAGTATATATATAAGGGCGCGGTCGTCTTTTATATAACTCGACCGTTTTTTTACAGTAGTTTTTTTTTTTTTTTTTTGATTTAAAATATATAATAGACACACGCGCTAGAATAAATGAAATCAATAAATTTTGTTTGTTTCGTTTGTTTTTTTTTTTTAAAGAAGAAAACAAAAAATTGATTTTTTTTTTTTGCAGTGCTGCCAAAACGTTTACGACGCCAAACTCAGCAATTAAACGACCGGTAATCACTTTCGAAAAAAACTTTTTTTTTTTTTTTTTAAATTTTGCGTCCGGGAAAAAAACCCAGGATAGTAACATCATGGCGGATGAGAGCATATACTACCGAGTCTATATTGGTCAACATCACCAGCACCAGCGCATTAAAAAAACCGAAAAGAAAAAATAATAAAGAGTTTCAACATCATTTTCAGTTGCGAGTCGTGTCCGTCGTCGACGACCACACCCCAAAAAAACGAAAAAAAAAAAAAAGAAAAATGATGAGATATTTAAAAAAGACGGAAAGAAGAAAAAAAAAACAATTTGGCAATGAGCTATAGACATCAGCCAAACCGGGTGGTCGGTTGTCTCTCCCAACGTCGTCGTGATGGAGTGAAGATAATAAAGAGAAGAATCTCAGACTCTCTCAGATGATTATGCGTTTGTCGTTTCCTTCCGCTCCGACCGAATCACATAATATCAGATATCTGTTATAGCGCTGTTTTCCCGGCTCCATGGCAACGCAAAAATATATAGTCAATAAAAATATAAAGACAAATTGCGAGTCATACTATAGAAAATAGATATTCGACAAAGATTTTCATTTCTATATACTCAGGGGTCGATCATCATCATATCCGTGACCTAGATCCCTCACTATATAGAACAACAAAAACAGTCTAACCCCAAAACAGTTTATTACTCTATTATTGCTCTTATTTGTCTATGTGATGTTTGTTGTTGTTGTTTTGGCTTATATTCTTACTATTCTCTACTTGAGAGAGTGGCCCGGATATCAGCTAAATGTCCTGCTCCTGCTCCTGCTTTTAAGCGTTTTTATGTACTATATCAAAGTCAAACGCAAAAACAGGGCGTGGCTGCTGCATAGACGGAAAGTTGTTTGGAATAACACAAATGGCGGCTCCGGTTTGTCTGGCGATTTCGCTAATGTACACACACACACACAGCAGACAACGGCAGAAACACAAAAGAAAATACATGAGGATTTCCCCACCACCGCCACCAGCAGCAGCTATATGTAATATAATAATAATAATATTATGCATGAGACGACTCGGCGATTACAGAAACCCTCTCAGCGCAATAACCGCTAGACAAGTATATAAAATATATTATGCTAATGGATCGTGCGTGTCCGCCGTTGGCTAAATGAGACTCGAAAAAATTGTAAATATTTGTCAATAGATGAGGTATAATATTATATAGACTGACAACCGATTCAAACCGATTAGACAGACTGCTGTGCATCGCGATGACGGGTCAATCATTTCCGCAAAGAGTTCCATTATTGTATACGTTTTATTTTAATTGGGATGAATTCGGCGAATCCATTTTTCTGTACATTTGTTTTCTTCTTCTTCTTCTTATTCAATCAAATAAAGAATATATGTTTTTTTTTTTTTTTATTGTTTGAAACTATTCGGCAAATGATTTGCTACAATCATCCGACCGAATTTACAAAGTCGGTTCGTCGTAGAATTTCTTGTATTTTTTTTTTGTTTCTTTGTTATTTCGATGGAATAATATTTATAAAAAAATGGATGTAATGGCTATGTAGCCCAATAGATGATATCGGCCAACTAGTTATTGTCTCCTGGGCTACATCACATATGTATACAATCGCAGTACACGATCAGCAGCTTCAGGTTTGTGTCTTTTCCTCTCCTTGGTCACCAGTTTTCCAATTTCATTTTTCGAATATATAGACAAACTAAAAGGAAATAATATGCGATGGATATACTAGATGCGGACCCTCGATTTTCTTCTTCTACGTATAGTCTGCGTACTGACTGCTGGATGGATGGATGGATGGAAATCATTCGATTTTTTGATCCACAATTGGATAAGAGATTCCCAAAATATTTGATGGCGAAAAACTATTCGTGTCTCGCGTATATCTATAAAACACACACACAGAAAGAGAAATAATGCCAAGAATTCGCTTTGTTAACGCTATTTACTTTATAGAAAAGAATATGTAGGACTTATTGATTCACGTCATATACCTACACGACCTTATACATAAAGCGGCTCGTTACCGACAATCGTCAACATTTTTGTTTATTTTTTTTTTTTTTGTTCTTATTTTTTTTGGGGGGGGTTTTTCGATTGGCTACACGTGAAGGATAGATCGTCGTGATGACCGTGAGGAATTGACGAATTTGTAATCATTTTTTCGTGACCTAATAATAAATGAAAATGCGCAGGTGTTGTTGTTGCTGCGTCCATTTCAAATTTTTGAGAGTGTCATTCGATAGGGAAAAAAAAAAAGGTTTTCTCTCTCTATCGTCGCCTATATAGCCTCTACGGTTGTGTATTATAGGCAAACAACTGAGAAGAAACGGTGGCGGTTTTGTTGTTGTTTGGGTTTTCTGGTGGTGGGTGCTGGTGGGACACGAGAGATATGCGATGATGATGATGGGGTGTACCGCAACCCACATCCACGGACGGAGCCGGACAGACCGCAGACAGAACACAGTGAGAGAGAATGGGCAAAATAACAACAGTCTATGTAGAGAGAGAGTTCAGTGGAACGTCAAATTGCGCTCACACGCTCGAAACCGATCGCTCCTATACGTACCTCTGTGCTCTTCAAAAAATTCTGTGTTTTATTTTATTTTATTTTCTAGTGGTTGCTGTTTTTTTTTTTGTTTTTTTTTTAGAGAGAGAGAGAGGGAACGGCTATAGGAAAACCGTGTCTCTCAGCTCCTTATATTGTTTCTTTCAATGTGCTGTACAGCTCAACCAATCAAACTCAAATATATAGCGGTGAAATGGCTGCGACTCTCGACTAGGAGAAGGAGAAGAAGAAGTGACAGAATTGGGTGAGAGAATGCCATACACCACATTATATAGACCTCAATCGATATTATTATTTATATGTTGACTATGATGGCTAGAAAATTCATGATGGATCTATAGTCGTGTCAACTTTTATCTCCTCTTTTTAATTTCAATGAAAAATAATCAAACAATTTCTGATATTTAATATAAAAGAGTTATATAGATGATCAATTCAAAAGTAGTCCAACAATGTTATATATCTATTTAGGGAAAAAAAAAACAATTTGGCTGGCACACGCTAGCGTCGTTTCCTCTCGTCGTTTCAGCCAAAACTCTCCGCGGGAGCCACACACACAAAAAAAAAAGTGATGGCCCTTTTTTGTTATTGTTGTTCTTCTTCTACTTTCGTCTATAATATACAAACCCGGTCGTCGTCCGTTTGTCCCGTTTGTTTGGGGTTATTTTTTTATATACATTTCGCGAGCGCGATTCCCATCGACGCAAATTGACCAAAAAAAAAAGGGAGATAAAAAGAGGATTTCTATCTAAATACTATTTACTACATGTTACTACGGTATAGTCTGCTTTACTACGATATCCGGTGGCTATACGAGACCGGATTGACGTCATATCCCTTTTGGCTATCGGCCACACAAAACTCGTATAGTCTGAGTAGAATTTGTTTTTTTTTAATTCTTTTCCATAAGGAAATAGGAAATTTATACAAAAAAAAAATAGATTTCAAGGCATATAGGCTCTGTCGTCGTCTTAATTTGTTTAGATTCATTTGATTTTGATTTTAATTTCAAATTTTTGTTTTGTTTTTTTTTCTGGCCCGGGGAGAGTTGTTGACTTGTATCGTCATCACCTCGTTCATTAATGACGCCCTGTTAGTGATTTAATTTCCCCCTTTTTTAAAAAAAAAAAAAAAATCCATCCAAGTGTCGATGGATTTATTCCCTTTCTAGGTAGGCGGTTCTCTCTCCTCAATTAGACGCCATGGAGAGATCTGTCGTCGAGCAACAGTTATTTGTCGAGGACACACGAAATTCAAATGAATTTCATCATTTGAATTTTTATCTCTTGAAAAAAAGAAATTTCAATAAAAAAAGTGGCGGTGGTGCTGGGTCTTCCGCCTTCGTCTTATATGAATACACACACGATGGATGGGATGGGGGTTGGTCTGACTCTGGATGGAGATATGTCCATCATCATCCATCTTATTTGGTAGCCAAAGAGCGACGATGAAGAGAGAGATACGTATCAAATGTGTGTACATCGCGTCTCTAATTCCGGCCAGAGAACCAGCAAAGCCGCGGTTCCCGATGACTTCCCGTTTCTTTATCCTGTGTGCCTGGCCATCTCTCCACCGCCAAAAAGAAAAAAAAACAGAAAAAGAAACGGGATTGCTATACTGCGCATCTTCTTCTTCAAATACACAAGTTATACTACTATGTACTATACTCAAAAATATTCCTCCTTTTATTTTTATTTTTATTTTTTTTTCTTTACTATATTTCGCTTTTTCTGGAACAAACCGACGGCGGGGCAACAACCCGTCGCTTATAATCTTAGACACTCCCCCCAAAACTCCCTTTTCTGTATTTTGTTTTGTTTCGTAGGAGATGAGCTGATGGCCACGTCTTTTTTGGTTCTTTTTTCCTTCATCGTTCTAGTCTCTCATCGACTGCCTTTCCGCTGCTCCTACTCCGCGCAAGTCTGAAAAACAGCTGGGAAAGAGACGGACACACACTGTAAGCAGAGCTAGTCTATATACTTTGCCGAGGTTTTAAGTTTTAACTATAGGAGACGTAGTATAGCTACTAGAGAGACGATATATTTTTGTTTTTTAAAAAAACGGAATAACATTTGAAAATGGAAGAGAAGAAGGAACGGGAGCGAGGTCAACAGTCTGTATACCACAAGCCAAAATTTTTCAAAAATCAAATTTGACGGCGGGTGCGCAAAAACTGAAACCCCCCTTCCGAAATTAAAATTGATTATTAATTTAAACTCAATTTTCTTTTTTTTTTTTTTTTTTTGAAAGAAATGGAATAGTCTGTCAAAGTTCTGTTATTTTCCTTGTGATGGCTACGGGGTTGCGCATCAGCTCTTTGGGTTGTTGTTGTTGTTTTTATTTTTCCCGTTGAACAGCCGCGTCCAATCTTCACAGCAACATCTCATTCTACTTTTCCTGATAGGAAGCGGAACGCCTTTAACAGACGGACTGAAAGAAGAAGAAGAAAACAAAACAAAACAAAAACACACCGAGCTTGCTGGCCTCGCGTGTCCAATGAAATTGTCCATGTTTATAAGTCAACAACAAAACAGAAAATTTTTTTTTGTTTTTTTTTTTTTGTATATTTCATTTGGTAGTGGATGGAAATAACGCGCCAACAACATTTTTGCTTTATTAGATATACAAAAAATAATAATAACGAAAGAAGAAGAAAAAGTCGAACATGAAGCGTCACACTTTTGTTATTGGCGGCACACAAGCGTCATGATGTGAGGGATGGCTGGTTGCGAACAACGTCCAAGGTCGACACCACCTCCACCACCACCACCCGTCGACGCCAAAACCAAAGAATCTCAGCTAAGGAGAGAGAGAGAACCAACAATTCTCCTATATCCCGTCCCGTTTTCAATCTGATATATAATCATCCGTCCGTCTTGTCTATAGCATACAACATTTGGCAAAAATCAAGGACACGTCACAGCACACAAACCCAGCAACCAATCCGTCGACGGGAGGTAAAACAGTACGCAAAACTGTCATCGCCAGTTTGATGACGTCGTTATACTATATTAATTATTTCATCTTTTATTATATTATTCAAGTGATGACTTTGAAAGATTTTCAATATCCGTTTTGTTGTATAGACGAGGTGATTGAGTGTCATCCGAGTTCTAATTTCACTCTGATTTTCCGGCCGAGTAGACGAAGGAAATGAGAGCAAAAGAAAAGAAAAAAGTCGTGAGCCAAAAGGCGCAGCAGCCACAAAAGCAAACGGGATGTGCGCGCTACTTTTTCTTCTTCTTCTTCTTCCTCTTTGACTTATAACAATCAGCAGGGAAAGCAGGGAGGACGAGGAGGACAACAACCAAAAAAGAAGAGAGAGAGAGAACCTATAAGAGCGCCAGCAGAAAGAGCTATGGAATAATAATAATAAAAAGAAAAAGAAGAGATGATGACCGTTTCCATTTGGTTGGGTTTGGCTGTCTGGCAAACTCCTTCCGTGCCAGAAGGGAGACGAGACTTTATATATCCTCTTTTGCCTCGTTAGTACGTCTTCGTCGTCCTTTTAATCTCTTTATTTTGTGTATATTTGGCATCTGATTTGAGTCTTGGACTCTTTTTTTTTTTTTCTATTTGCTATTTTCTATTTTACTAAAGGAGAAAAAATGGCTGGCCCTTTTTTTTGCGCGTTCCAGTTAGTCGCGGCGGCGCATACAGACTTATAAGCGTGTGCAATATAATATTAGTCACTGTGGCGCTGGGGCCAATCATTTCTGATAGGAAACAGTTTCCTTTAGCGAGCAGAGTCCTATATTAGCAACTAGCCAAAGCTGAAGACAGGGGGCAGGGGCAGTCGCAAGCCTAGCCGACCGAGTCGATGATTCATCCGGACTTAATGAGCCGAAAAAGACTAGCGACTTCTTTTTTTTTTTTCTTGTTGCCTCGTGCGTTTCCTGCGTCGGACGCGTCTATAATACCCCACCTCGTTCATTCTGCGCGGGATTTTCAAACGGGCATAAATCACCGGCCGCTGCTTTTCCCCTCTGCTCTCCTCAGATCAAACATCTCTCTGATAATATAGGCCACCATTTTCTTGTTCGCTATATGATACACAAGAAGTCCAGTACTACTAGATATAGCAAAAAAAAAAAATAAAAAAAAGTTCCGTGTTGCTTCCGATGCTGGCAAAGGACAGTTTTTGGCAAACGCCAAAACATTTTAAAAGAAAAGAAGGTGGAAGTTTTTTTTTAGTTTTTTTATTTTTTTAACGGTTTCCAACCCCTTGAGATGAGAGTAACGAGACACGCAGCTGCGGAGAGAGAGAAAAAGTCGCGTGCCGAGATATTTTCCCCTCTCCACTCAACGCTCTTTTTGGGGTAGTATACGTAGTATAGTACTGAAGAAGAAAATATCAAAAAAATGGGGGTAAAAGTTTTTGGGGTTTACAGTACAAGTTCATGGAGGAGATGAATCTCCCGCCTATTTGAAACATTCACGTGTGTGCGCTGTGTGTCATATTCGTTCGTGGACGGCCCTTTTTTCTCTCTTGACGTGCACATACCAGCAGCAAACCTCGGAAAGGCACACAAAAGTGCTGAAACATCTGGCAACAGCAGCCCAGCGAATATAGTAGCTTATATATATATATATATATATATATTTTCCTCGTCTCTCTCTCTCTCCTTGTCAATTCTTGTTTGGTTTTTCACAATTTTCTTCCTTCCTTCGTCTTCGTTTTCTTGTTGGGTAGAGAAGAAAATACTCCACGCCCTCCCCTTTTTGGAATGACGAGACTGTTGAAGCCGTTGATCTTTTTCAACCTCCTACTTTCGTCAACAACAAGAAAGTCTACAGAGAGAAAGGGAGAAGATTAAGTCAAGGAATTTTTGAACGCCATCCCGAACATTTTTGCCCCTCTCGCTCTCAAATGAGAGTTCCAACTGGTCGGGGGCCACCATCGTTTTGAGGAATGTCAAAGAGACTTCAAACGAAAAGCGCACAACCGTGAAGAGATAAACAAATTTATTAGGTATATATACGCACACACACACACATCAAACCCTCCAAGGGTGTATATCAATGTATAAATATATCCATGCCTTTTTTTTTTGGGGGGGGGGGGGGCTCGTTTTCTTTTCTTTTTAATTGAGCAAGAAAAGATAAATTTAAAAAAAGATTGATTCATGATTAAACGTAGTGACAATGTGGTACTCTGCTGGGCCTAAATTGGAGTCTCTAAAATGATGTTTAAATACAGGCAAGATTCGCAGGTGGAGGTGAACTGGAGGCTCTTCTCCTTTGTTGGATGGACTTGATAAGTTGGAGTGGATGTGCAGGTTTCGCTGTGAATGTCATTAGAACAATTCAGGGTAGCCTCAAAGTCCTTGAGGTCAATGTGGTTGGGCAGCGGGAACTTGAGACCGCAGCTGCAACTCAAATTGTGGCTTTGATCTAGTTGAGCAGGTAATTTGAGACAGACAGGACAGACAATTTGGTGGCCGGTAGAGTAGTCAACCAAGCTATCAACTAAGTTGGCTTCAGCATTTTCAATCTCTAATAAAGAAAAGAAAACACTCATTCAATTTTATCATGACATTTTTTGTAAAATGAAGTCATGACAAATACCTTTGAGTTTGATTTCTTCCCAGATTTCCTTCAAAAGATCCTCATCCAAATCGACAGGATCCTCGTTGCTTCCGAAAAACTCTCGGCAATATCTTTTGAAGAAATCGACCTCATCTTCGTCCAAAATGAGGATATCTCGTTTATCTTTCAATATCTTGTCTCGTTTGACCTTCATGTCTTGGACGTAAAGCTGCAACCGAGAACAACAAAAAAAACAACCAAAAATGAAAAAATAAATACCAAAAAAAAAGGGGCAGATTTCTCTGATTATACCTTTCGAAGTCTCGACTTGAGTTCATCAATCGAGCAGGCATTTTTATGTCTCAAAGTCTCGAAACAAGATTTGCGATGAGCTTCCATGTTCCTCTCTCTCTCTGTCGTAGTTAATTGTTTTGATTCCCGCGTTGTTTGACGTCCGTCTGCTCGTTCGGAAATGGGCTGTCAAAAAAATGAAAAGTCGTGCGGAGTTGCCAAATGGGCTTGCGATCCTTCCGTCAGCGCCTCGCACGAAAATATATATATCAAATGAAGGTCATTTCATTAAAAAAATACCACGGACGAAATTGAAAATTCGTTGAATAACCATTAACCAACAAACATCGTCTATTGAGAGATTTAGCCATGAAAAAGACCGAAATTGATATTTTAAATCAAATTCGATTTCTTTAATAATAATGAATCTTCTTATACATAAAATTCCATCGTTTAATGAAACCCAACTGCTGACTGTAGTGTTATTTCGGCGATAGAGCAAACGAACGTCAGCATAGTAGTACACACAAAAAGGGAGGTTATTAAGAACGAGCTTAAAATGAAGTTGTTTCGTCTGGAGAAAATAAACAGGACAGGCTGAAGAGAAGAAGAAAAACAATGCTGTTTATCACGAAGGCCAGGAATAACAATAGAGCTTTAACAGGGGTGAAAGAGTCTACTACAACTACAACTACTCCTAAGGGTTATTTTGTTTTTAATTTTTTGTTTTTTGTTTTTTGCGCTGAGCTCTTTTTAGAGTGCGCGGCGGCACGTGCTGCGGCTTTTTGACGTCAAGAAAAAAGGAAAAAAAAAAGAATCTATAAAGAAAACTGTTTACCATCAAGAGGGGCAACAGGAAGAGAAGAGCTCTCCTTGTTAATTGGAAACAGTTTCATCATATGCGATAGATAGAGCGTCTTCTACTATATAGACGGACCATGATTCTGTGCTGCGCGCCAGGATGTATATGACGTTATTCACTTAGATATAGTATATTTTGTTTTACTACTGCTGCTGCTGGCCTTTTGTCTATTCCATATCTTCCGACATCGACGTTCTTTTATTTTTATTTTTTTTTAAAAGAAGGACGATGCGCATGACGCTTTATATATTTTTATGTCTAGAAAAGAGCAGAGAGCAGAGAGAGAGAGAGTGAGTGATACTTTGTATATACACACACACACACACAGCACACACAAATGATGGCTATATTATATTTAAAGAGACGATGCTCTATCCCGGAAGATGTTCCGTCGCCGGCGGAACTGATGCGATTGTGTCTAACGGTCGTATAACTTGCTGGAGAAAATGGATTACTCACGGCTGGCGGGATGTGTATACAACAGGACACAGCCAGAAGCAAAAGAGAGTCTATATAGTCCATGGAGTTCGTGCGGCAGCAAGAGTTTTCTTCTTTCTTTCTTTCTTTTCTTGCTATATAGAACTCTAAGATGTCATAGTACAGTCACTATCACATCTATATAGACGTAGTCTATAAGCTGTGAGCTGGATTGAGTCCAAAAGAACAGCACACAAGTCTAGTTCTTCTTTGACCTCTACAGTCTTCTTCTTCTTCTTTTCTTATTATATTTTTTCGCTCTTTTACTTTTTCTTTTTCTTTTTTTATGTATACATGTCGTCGTCTTTTACGATCTCTTTTTTTTTTCTCTTTCTTTTTTTCTTTCTTATATACTCCAAACAATTTAACAGGATTGTATGTTAGGACACAGACAGACAGAGCCGGGACTAAAGCAGTGAAATATACAAGTTCTTGGCCTTCGCTTTGATAGAAAGCACATTATTATACGATAATATATATATATACATACATACAGACGGACGGACTCGATATATAAGGACAGAAGAAGTCTTATATTACAACTTTGAACTGCTCTGAGCTGTGTATCGCTCCACTTGTTTGGATTCATTTTCTTTATCTTTTTTCAACTTATTATTCTCTTTGGTGCGAAATGTATTATTGCATTTTGAGAACAAAAAAAAAAAAAAGGGAGCAGGGCTGGCGCTATTATCCGCTCGACATACAGAGACTAGACTATAGTATCCAGTCGACTGGAGACTTGACAAGAGCAACTCGAAAAAAATAAAACAAAAACAAAACGAAATTTAATACAACAGGAGCATCAACATGGAATTGTTGTTATTGAAGGTGATGTTGTTGGTGATGGTGACAATGGTGAACATTCGAGGGTCAAATGCTGGCGCACCGCCTCCTAGCCGGACGATTTATCACAAATACAGGCCGGCAGATCTTGGTCCGTCCCCGTTTGTCGACGAAGTCACGGGTCAATGTATCCTCAGCCCTTGCGACGCTCTTGGAAGAGCCAGAGACGAACTTTACAGCATTTTGGACGAGAAGGAGAAAGTACAGAGCCAAAGTCGAACTCTGATTGGCGAATTGCAGCAAGCCGTTGGTGCCGGTAAAGATGCCCAAGATGAACTCAAGAAAATCATACAATTGATGGAGCAAAGAATTCGCAGTCTGGAACAATCAGGTAGTAGACATATCATTTCTAAATTTAAATCATCATGTAATAAATTGTTTTGTGATTTATTTACTAATTGTAGTTTGGACGCTGGACAAGACTACTCCGCGTTGGAGCAAATGTTCCGAAGGGTAAAATAAAATCAAATTTAATTTAAAAAAAAAAAAATTGAGTAATATAATTTCTTTTTTGAAATAATTGTGTTGCTGTTATTCAGACCATGTACGTGCACGGCTGAAACGCGCACCGTTTCTTGTTGGCGATTAGATTTGACGTTCGTTCCCCGGAGCCAGAACATCCCGCACGATACGAAAGCGTTGTAAGTTGTTGTTCTGCTACTTTTAGAGACTAGAGGGTTTTTCCAAAATGGTGAACTGAGCTGAGCTGTCAAATGTGTTGAATTGTGATGTAAACAAATAATCTGACAAATAAGCACAAAAAATAATCATAATAATAATAATAATATCAACCCGGCGACAAGAAGGATGAACACGCCAAAAACTATAGTCTGACGTTGCGCTCATCTCTTCGCAGTTGTGTAATCATAATAAGTGAAAAAAGAGCGGGTCGGGCTCATCCATCATGTTTTTTTTGTTGTTGTTGTTGTTGCATGTTGTTCCATCATCATCAATAAGGGATATGGGGGCCAATCGACTAGGCACGCTCAACAAGGATGCCTTCAAAGGCATGATTCTTCTCAACGAACTGTGAGTTTCTCTCACTTATTTTTCTAACACATTTTCCATCATGAAAACAGAACAGCGGAGTCAGCAGAGAAAGGCCCGCATCCATCTCTTGCCGGTGTGCTGTTTTGTTTGTTTATTTGTAAAACTATTTTATTAACTGGGCATCAGCACATGTGGCATCATCACTCTCTCCTCAATATAGATATAGTTACGTCATTTAGATAGATATTGATTAACTCGACTAGACTTTCTTTTAAAATTTGTTTTTTATTCATTATATATATTTTTTTGTTGATTTCTTTATAAATTAACGTTGGGCGCTCGATGACACTCTTTCGTCGCTCAGAGATTTATTTGACAACCAGATCGAGTATCTACCCGACACGGTATTTGACAGCCTGGAGAATTTGATCAATCTGTGAGTTGTACATTTTTTGTTATTGTTACACAATCATTTTTCTATGATGTCTACACTACATGCGGATGACTCGTTTCGCAATCATTTGCATCTTTTTACTTTGATGCTCGACATTTTGGCGAGATGAAAAACGAGACGAGCCATCAGTCATTTTTGGCTTCATTCCGTGGTCGTTTTTGTTGACGCGTCGTATCTTTTCTTTTTTTTTTTTTTCTATTTGATATTATTATTACAAACACACGTAAACAACGCGGCAGGAAGATACACAAAAATAAACTAAAAGTCCTCGACGAGAAAATATTCATCGCCAACATCAATCTGGAAACGCTGCAAGTTATCTCTCCTTTTTTTGTTATTAAATCCTTTTCGATATTTCTAATATTTTGTGATTATTAGTTTTATTATTAGATTGAAATGAAATTTTTGCCGTGTTGAATGACAAAATCTAATCATTTTATTTCTGGCGATGTGCTCATTTATTTGCGCAATACGCGTCAAACAAACACACACACAAAAAACAAACAGAGATCTATCCAATAACGAACTGAAGGAGGTGCCAGTCGGAGTATTTCGGACGTTGAGACGCTTGACTGTACTTCATTTGTCTAGCAATAAATTAGAGCGATTGGATGAGAATCTAATGCGTGGCCTCAATCAACTCGAAGATGTTGACTTGTCCCGAAATGAACTCAACGAACTCCCGCCGTTACTTCTTGACGGTATTAGTATATTAATATTTAAAAATAGTAATTTGACGTAATTTACCATCAATCACGTCACATTTTTTTTTTTTATTTATTTATAAAAAGGATTGATCAAGTTAAAGTCGGTTAAAATCAGCGACAATAAAATCAAATTTCTACCTCCGGGACTCTTCCGTGGATTGTCGGACGTGGAAGTGCTTCAGTTGCAGAATAATGAAATTGCCGAATTGCCGATCAAGATCTTTCACGATCTTACTAGTCTGAATCAGCTGGTTCTAACTGGCAATTCCATAGTGCACATTTCCCCCGGGATCTTTTCAAGGTTTGTATTTCTTTTAAACAATTTTCCCTTGCGTTGCTACACCGCCTACACGTATACAAAAATGTATAAGAAATATTGTACACAACATTTGATTTGTTTATTTATTTTTTTTTTTTCGTTCCAAAAGTCTGGGACAGTTGCACGAGCTCCACATTGGTGGCAACTTACTGGAAAATCTGCCGTCCGGTGTATTCACTGGCATGGAACGACTAGAGAAATTATTTATACTTTCAAATAATCTCCGTGAAATTGATTCGGAAGCTTTCATCGGCATTCCTCAATTGCTGTGGTTGGCTCTCAATAACAATCTATTGACGACGTTACCGCATGACGTATTCGAGCCCGTTCCCAAACTCCAGCGAATGTCAGTTTTATAAATACGACATTTTCTTTTCGTTTTTGTTAACTCTTAATTTCATGAAAAAATTCCCATCGCAGGCAACTTGATAGCAATCACTTTATGTTTCTACCCGAGGGAACTCTGGAACCTTTGAAGAATCTTCAATACGTGAATTTGATTAAGAATCCATGGCATTGCGATTGCTCCATTCTTTATCTGACGAGGTAAAATTTTTATCGAGTGCTCACTGTGGGGGTAAAACTGGACTAAAATGGGTTTCAAATTGTGTATATGTACTAACTCTATTCCAGATGGATTAACGAACATTCTGATTTGATATGGGATTATCAACCCAAGTGCCGCGGCCCTGGCGAGCTTGGCGGTAAATCTGTTTACACCATGACGTTTAACGACGTCTGCGACGGACAGTGGGCGTCTATGATGTAACGTTTCTCTTTTTTTTTTTTTCGTGACAGTAAAAAATTTGAGTGGATCTTTTACAGTTTTCAAGAGCGAATGTTTTATTTTATGGCAGGTCTATCAAAAATCGAGTTCGAGCCAGAGTCCGTTAAGAGGATCGTATAAACCGCTTTTGTCGTATAAAACGTCGCTTCTTTCTACTATACCACCACCACCACCAACATATCCGCATAATTTATTTCACTCCTTCTTGATTCAAGTTCATTTAACTTATCAATGCATGAGTATAATATTCATACCAAGTTCGACCATTTTCTTGTGATGTCTACAAGCTGAGTTTATAGACTGACTGGCTGTTAAATTATTGAAATGTTTAACAGCAGTGATCCTTTGAATAAGTATTTATACTGAATAAAGGATTTTCGCTGTTACAGTCAACTTTTTTTATTTATGTAGCGTGGGGATTATGCCGTGGTAATCCTCTTAGTAACGTATATACTATTTTACAAGCAAGTCCGACACAAAAAAGATTTTGTGGGTTGACACTTGACAAAATTTCATTACCGAGAGTATCAGAATGTACCTAAGTATATATTATTCAATCGTATTTTTAAAAAAAGGCGAAGTAATAATATTTTATTTGACATCAATTCTGAATTCTGAATTCTGATTTCTGAATTTCTGATAAATTAAAAAAAAATCGAATTCAAATGAAATCTGACATTTTTCCAAGTTGGTTTATATTTCATCTGGCATTGTTGGCTCCTGTGGTCGTCTGCTTGACAAATTGTCATTAAAAACGATACAACACGTTTTGTACACGCGCAATTTTTTCACTTTATCGAATTTTTGACTATACAATACATCACAAATGGCATTTGAGGTAGGAATACATGTTTTTAAAAATCCATTGTCTTTTTAGATGCATTTTAACGATTTTTTTCGTAACGCTTTCAGGTAAATTCTCGCGGTGGATCTCGTGGTGGTGGCCGAGGCCGTGGGTTCGGAAGAGGAGATCGAGGTGGTGGTCGTGGAGGTTCTCGTGGATTTCGTGGAGGCGACCGAGGAGGACGAGGAGATCGCGGCGGTCGAGGAGGTTTCCGGGGAGGTGATCGTGGCGGATCTATGAGAGGAGCATTTAGAGGAGGCAACAGAGATTTCAATGGAAGTTCAAGAGGGAGAAATCCAAATGAGGAAGGAGGACCTCCCGTCTGCCATGAAATTGCTCATGCGCTTCAGCTTCGGATCTCTTACAAAGCAGATAATGTCCCAACAGAGGATGATATTCTCCAACAATTCCCTGGCCTACACTCCAGATTCCAAAAGTCTACAGAAAATAAAGATTACTTCCTTTTATTTAAAGATATTGAATCTCTTGAAAATGCCAAAGCCAAATTAGAAAAAGATGATGCCATCAAGACAGTTGACTTTATGGGTCTGAAATCAGCGAGAAATCAAGTATTACTTTTCAAACATAAAGTGAATCAATCATTTATTTAATATTTCTCTATTATTTTAGCCTCTTTCTATTGAAAACAGACAAATTTTCCTCCAGTTTACCTCAGAGCAAGACGAAGATGCTGTTAAAAAGCTTGATAGCAAGATTCTATCAGTTGAATTTTTGAAAGACAAATCTAAGTAAGTTGTTTGTCTATTTACTGCCTATGAGTTCTGATTGGTTACCAACTTTTTACATTTGTTCCAGTTGCATGGCAGAATTTGCAACAGCTGAAGAAGCCAATGATTATCTCAAAAAATTAGCTGGAGTGAAGGATCGTGGCGATCTCAAATTCGGTCGAGAGAGTACCGCGATGAAAGTCAATAACCTCGCAAAGGCTAGCATTCAGCCTAATCAGTAATTTCTCCTTTGTACACAGTGAAAAACACGATTGTTACAAATTCATTGTTTTTTTTTTCAACTTTAACAGTATCGTTGTTCGTGATATCCCTAAAAAGGCGACCCTTAAAGATCTGGCTCCCCTTTACCCAGATGCTAATTCAGTGGTGTTTTACAATTCAACGTTCCCTTCATCGGATTACTGGTATTATTTCGTGTTACCAAGTTTATAAGCCAACGACAAATATTAATTGATTATTTAAAATACATTTTTAGTCATGCTTCTTATCGCTTCGAAAACCTTGACCGAGTAGAGTCAATTCTCAGTGAAACGAAAAATCCCAAGATCCTCGGCAAGAAGGTTTATGTTTTCCCAGCATACAGTTGCTTGTTGACAGACATGCCAAAATTGGGCGAAGCTTGGACTGGAGATAAGAATGTTGCTGCCAAATCAGATGACGCCGCTTTGGTATGTTTTCATATTGAGTGATGTTATCTTTACCAGACGTTATTACGTGTTTTTTCTTTGAATTTTTAGGTGAAGGATTCGAAGCAATCGCCAAACAAAAAAATGAAACTGGAGGACGATGACATGAATGGCGATGAAGAAGACGAGGAAGATGACGATGATGATGAAGAAGAGAGTGATGAGGAGGAGCAAAATGGCAAAGCTGACAACGAAGCCAACATGGAATCCGCTGCTGACCAAGAAGACGAAAGCGAAGATGACGAAGAAGAAGAAGGCGAGGAGGAAGAAGAAAGTGACGATTGAAGAGACTGATGTTGTTAGCCGTCAGATTTCTTCTATGTTGTTTACTGTTGGTTTGAAAACATTCAAACAAAATACAACGAGTGTGACATCAAATCTGAAAGTTTCAGTCAAATGTCTCAGTTGGTAATTATCGTTTTCTTATTCATTAACTTTTCATTTAGATTTATTTTCTGCACGTAGCTTTTAGTAATGAGAATCTCGATTTAAAGAAATGAAAATTTCTTAAATGTTCTGTTTGATTTACGTTTAAGTGGGACGGAAGCTCAACTAAATCTTGTTTCATTTCAATTTCTTTTACAACTTAATTACGTAGTTGAAAATGAGCTGTTGAAGCACTGATTGGAAATTCACCGATATAGGAAGTCAAACACTTCACAAATTTTCCCTAACCTTCACACCATACCCTTTTGAATTATGTATGATTATTAGGGTTACGCGTAACCAAGTAGCAAACAAAAAGTCTCGTCTACTTTTATCCGAAATGTATTCAGCGTTGAAGAATATCTTTTCGCCTTGACCTAGTGCAAGTTTTAGATAAGCGTATACAACTCTTGACAAATTCGCAAGATCAAGTAAAAAAAAAATGCACGAAAATGATATTAACAAAAAAAAAATTTATTCTTTAAGATTTAATCAAGTTTCTTTTTTGCTGGCTAAGGTAAAAAAAATAGACTTATCTTGTAATGGAAGAGTTTCTTTCGAAATCATGTCGAAGACGACCAAACATCGCCAACACCTGGTTCTTCTTGTCAGGATTTTTTTTTCCATAAATGTTTTAGAATGTTTTTACGAACGTTCTTTTTTTTTCACTCGTCATCTTTTTGGAGATACGTTTTACAAAAAATAATCTTAAAAAAATTTTTATAGTTTCCGTGATTGGGTGTTGGGAACTATCGAGGAAATCGGGTCGGTATAGAAGCCGTTGGAAGACCTTTTTAAAATAAAAATAAAATGTTGCATCTCTTTTTTTCTCTCGATATTTTGACCTTGGCACGTGAAAACATATTCAAGCTTGAGGGTTCCTTGAGGTAGCAGTACCCTAAGAAACACCCGTCTAGAAGCCTCATTCAGTCATATTGTGTTTTTTTCTCTTTTTTTGTGCCTTTTGTTCTTACGTAATACTACGGAAACACCGGTTTTTATACGTCGACCTTAACATTATCGTGTCTGTAGTCTACGCACAGTTGGAAAGTTCCCGAATTGGCGGCAAACGCGTGATCGTAGTAGTAGTAGTAGTAGGTTACGGTTGTCTCTGCTCAGCGTTGAAAAATACAAGTTAGAACAAAGACAAACTGTTTTGACTTGACTCAAACTAAAAGAGAGATGGATATTCTCTCCTTCACGGAGGGATGGACATGTAGTCTGGGATAGAAGGAGCCAGACAAAAGTCTCCAAATGATGGGCGTAAATATCCGACCATATGTCATCCATAGGGAACTAGGAACCTGCGCTTGAAGAGTCGATAACCGGATAACGGGATATGCTAAAATTCATTCAACCTTGTGTGTGTTTAACGTTTAAGGTTACTCTACCCACAATCAACGGAGTAAAAAAAAAAGAAAATTCATTTACAACTTTTAAAAAATGATTAAGTCAAAAATGTAATTATTTTTCAACCCTCCCTCCTCTTCTCCCTGTTGAATATCCTAGAGGGCAGTGTGAAGTGTTTCTATGGGCTCAGTAGAAATCGAGCCGAGCTACAGTCTACACTGGTGTAGGTCAGTTAAAACCGACTGTTTCTTCAATTAGGCGTCAGCCAAGAAAAGAAGACGGAATTCCTCTTTCCCTCGGGCTAGAGCTATGGGCAGCCCTAGGTCGCAGCTCAGGTAGATGTATCCACCTATCTTGATGTTGAACCCAGGTAAGTCTTCAAACTTCAATGCGCATCTTGACTCTGAAGTTGACGGATGTGCACGCTCAAGCTCGCATTTCTAAGTTTCTCGTTTATCTTCAGGAATAGGCACTTTGCACTTGTTTTCTCGCTGATGGTATAGTGATATCGCCCTCCAACGGATTTTTTTTTTCGACATTGCATCTTTTTGTTTTTCAATCGGTGAAAATTGAGGTAAGAAAATCGACTTTTAGCATTTCATTATTTTTATTTTTTATTTTTTAAGATTTTAATTAATTAAATTAGAATTAAGTATTCTCATTACGAAGACACCGCTTTATTTGGCGTTATTTTCGTATGTCAACAACATAATAGGTCAGGTTCATAGTGCCGATTTATCCGTTGTGTGTTTAGCCATTTGAAAACTATGCGCAATACGTATTTTTGCTTTTTAAAATAATGCGATGTCACCAGTTGTCAGCTAAACCAAATGCCGAAGAATTCTCCGTGTATACAGAGAATTGGCGCAATTCCGGTTGGATGCAACAACATTTAAAGCATAGATTAATATCGAGTTGTTTGTTGTCTATCTTGGGAGGCCTCACTGTTCATATTAGGGAGACTATCGTTTGAAAACTCGTAAACGATGTAACTAGTTGTATAAAGGCGTAATTTTTAGTGACTGGAATGTTTTCGTGTGAAATTTATCAGTTGCCATGCAATATCAATACCTTCCTACCAACAAGGTGCCAATAAACAGTCGTAAAATCCAGCTCGATCTTGTCGTCCTGTCTGTGAATGCGTCTCTATATTCGTGTATCATTTAATAAGGTTGATCAACGCTATAAAAGCTTCCCCTACGGGTATGTCGGTATCCCAAAGGATTTTTTTTTTTTTTCATCAATGATGTAAGAAACAATCTTTCTAATAACTATATGAATTATGAGAAACATTTATTTTTTCTTTTGGATGTTTGGCGTCGTGCGTGATTTTCGCGGTAGGTGAATGATTAGTGAAAAACAGGAATGATTCATGACGCCTAGTTGACGAAAATAAAGAAACATTTTTTTAAATTCGACAAGCCACATTTGTTTAGTGTCAAAACATTTTGGAGAAATAAGTGTGCCATTCACAGCTAGAATTTTTTCTCATTTTCTTTGAAGTGGTTATTATATAAGTTCAATCTCATCAATAATTTTGATTAGACAAGTAATAATGCTCTAAACAGATTATCGCTCCTCTTCTCATTCCGTTATCCATTTGCGCAACGTCGAAGACTATCTCATTTGGTTTCGTAATTTGGAAGAATAGATGAGTCAAGGCGCACGAATTTCCTTATTTTAGAGCTAAGTGGGGCAAACGTGAATGATTTATGGCGCAGATTGCATATACTTAAAGTTCGTAAAAATCCGCGTCTCATTTTTATGCTCACAACAACACGGCTGAATATTATATTTTACCTTCTTTTCAGGTTGGTGAACGGGAAATGAAGTTGAAATTGGCTCCGGGTGTCCTTTGGTTAATTGCCGGGTTGGCAATAGAAATGGCTTCAGCGGCGAATATTCTATTCTTATCGCCGTTCACCTCATACAGCCATACGCACGTCTTTTTCTACAGCATTAAAGCTCTAGCTAGCCGCGGGCACACTATAACTCATTGGAATGGTTTGAAACCCAGAGAAGATATAGCCAATGTTACACACCTGCATTCGGCATCGCTGCAGAAAATGAACAGCCGCCACGAAATCGGTTTCAACGGCAACAAGTAAATCAATACTATATATTATTTTAAAATTATTTTATAGTTTCATTATTTTAACTTGTTGTATTTTTTGAATTTTTGTTTCACAGTCCCATTGGCCTTATGCTGACGCTACCAGATCGGCTATCAAACGTCTGCAAAGCTGTTTACAGAGAGCCAGTGTTTCATCAACTGATCACCAGCCGGGAACATTTTGATTTGATTGTTATTGAAGCTTTCATGAACGAGTGTATGCTGCCTCTGGTGCAACATTTCCAGGCTCCTTTCATCTACCTGAGCGCTCTGCCTCCACTGCCTTGGATGTTGGACTACACCTGTTCTCCGTTATCTTTCCAGCAATTCCCCGCTCTGTGCACGGATTTCACTGAAGAGATGAACTTACCACAGCGCATCGTCAATGTTTTCCTCAACGTCATGGTCATCTACTACAGGAATTGGTTCATTCTACCACGAGTGGATCAAGTGGCCGCTGATGCGTGGATCAATTCCACGGTTCCACTATCGTCCGTCAAAGAAATCGAGAAGAATTTGAGTCTCTTGATTACGAATACTCATCCCGTCATTAACTACCAGTACTTCAAGTCGGCGCTTATAGTGGAAGCCGGCGGCCTCCATTTAGTTCCTCCCAGTCCGTTACCGCAGGTTATTGAGCATATTTTTGTGTTTTATTACTTTCCCTAGCTCTTAAGGCAACAGCGAACACAAAAGCATCTTTTACCATCACATTTTTGTAAGTAGGAAGTGGAAACTTTCGTCAACGGGTCAAGCGACGCTGGATTTATTGTTCTTAGTTTCGGCTCCATTCTTCGAGGAGCTAGTATGCCGGAGGCGACGCGAAAAATTTTCGTTTCCGCATTTAGTCGCCTACCTTTCCGCGTCCTATGGAAATGGGAAGACGAGTCGGGCATGACAGATCTACCCCCGAATGTGAAGCTCTCCACATGGCTTCCGCCGCTTCAGGACCTTCTAGCCCATCCTAAAATGCGGTTACTAATGACACACGGTGGGCTGTACAGCAATCAAGAGACTGTATGGAACGGTGTCCCATTGATCGGGTTTCCTGTTTTCGGCGACCAAGTGAATTACGTCATTAAGGCTGAAAGAGACGGATATGCTATCTATTTGAATTGGATAACACTGACGGAAGACATCCTCTACAATGCCATCCAAGAAATAGTGAACAATCCAAAGTAAGAAATTCGAAACGCTACTAAGAAAATTTCCATTCCCTTGCCGTTAGCTAGCGTATTTATATTCATTTCTTTGGTGTGTTTCAGGTACAAAGAAAATGTCCAAAAACTGTCTAATCTTATGCACGATCAAATTGACTTGGATCGTCCGCTAGATCGAGCCGTCCATGCAATAGAGTACGTCATCCGTCACCGGGGGGCTCCTCATCTACGACCTGCCTCTTGTAGATTATCTCCTATACAACGGGAATCTATAGACGTTACTTTTATCTACACGGCTGTTCTTTTTGCGTTCATTTATCTCATTGTCTGTATTGTCCGTTCCGCTTTTCGGAAACTTTCTCATGTCGTTAAAGTGGACACAGTTAAGAAAATCCAATAGACAACTCTCTCTCTACACATGTAAGGTAACTCACCATCAATCAAGTGAATTTGGTTCTCGACAAGTTAAAACGTAGAGCCATTTCATTCAAAATATCAAACAGTTAGATAATAATAATAGTCTGACATTTTTTTTTTCAATAAGCTTTGTTTTTTTGTTAATCAAATTCGCTATAGTAAATCCAAACTTATTTCGTAGTGTGCGCAAACTACAGCAAAATGAATTTCAACCTTTTTTTTTGTTTTCCAATCCACTTTTTATGTGGATATTTATAACATTAGTCAAATTCTTATAAATATTTCAGCAAACAATATAAACACTATTCATTTTCATAAGAATTTATGAATGCTCTTTTACTCTCTCGTTTAGAGACAGCAAACAAATGTCATCTTATAATCTTTCAACATTCTTGGTTGTCTATCATTTTCAGTTTCGGTACGTTATATAGCGAAAAAAACCAACAAAATGTCTTGCTCAAAGATTGTGTCTTATTTTGTACCATGATGTGACTGATTTTGGTAGGCTAATAATAAAAATCAAATAATTGCCATTCATACACAACGAAATTTTATCATTTTTTATGAAAGCTTTCCTCAGAATAAATCCACCTAAAAACTAAAATGCCCATAAAATGATTGACGCCTTTATCTTTGACGAGATTTTCTCACACTTTTTCATTGTAGTATAGGCTCGAAATCTACGCCTCAAAATATGGTCGACTACCTGCTCGGAGAAGAATTTTTCCGACGTGTCCGCGTTTTAAAAAGCTCACACATAAAAGGTCAGTGCATCTATATGTGAGTTTTTTTGTTTTATTTTATTTATTCAAGTCTGTTGTAGATCACAGGGCGGCGTTTGCTTTTATCTACCCATTTGCGATGATAACAGAAATTTCAGAATGTTCTGAAGATTTCCTTATAGATGCGTTTTCCGTCTATAGTGACCTACTACCTAATACTGGTGCCGATAAAGGTGAAGCAACTTATAACTTCTCTTTACAGAGTCATACCAAGTAGCTGGTTGACCAAGCCCTTCTTCTTCTGTAGCAACAATATGTAACCACCAGAAACTATTACTATATGTATGTCACTATTGTTTTTAAAAAGAGAGGTAGGTTGTAGGAGTAGCATTTTTTTGTTGTTGTTTGTTGTTTGTGTGTGTTTGAGGTTTTTCTTTCGGACGGTTGTTAAGAGAACCAAAAGTTTGGGCTTGTGCAGAATGGGACATGCCCTGAGGCCGTTGAACTAACAAAGATTTTGGGAAGCTGGTGCAGCTCCATGTATTGTTTTTCCGAGACTCATTTTAAGGAGCGACGAACTTTAAGGACCTCCCACTCTGGAGCCGGAGAAGTTTAATAAGCCACTCTTTTCCAGCGGTCAAATAGTCAATAAAATTAGATGAACTTTCTGTGTACAATAAGGGATCTGAATAATTTAAAGCAATCGAATGACGAATAATTGGAAAAACACGCTCACCTTCTCTACCTTACAAGTTATGCAATAGTTGCCAATTGATAATGCTATTTGATATGTCACGATGGATTGCATAAGAAACAAAGTATGATGGATTATTGTATGGGTTGCTTGAGCACTTTCTCTTCATGAAGAAAAAAAAACAGTTGGCCACTTTGTACAAGCTCGTGGGAATTTCGAAGGGTAAAACCAACAGCCAAATTGGGATTGCGTGACACAAGATGATGCGGCCTACGAGAAGGTATGCATAGCATACGGAACTTCCTATTGAGGTCACGCATTCGTTCAACCATGTATATAGCTGCTATTTGAAACTGCTTTATTATGTAAGACAGCAAATCAAGAGCTATGCGCGTTTTCTTCACCATTTTTTTCCGCTTGCAATGACATTAAACATTTTTGATTGGAATGAAATGTGAAAGGTATTTTTGAATATATTGTTATTTTGCGATAAGGTTGTGCGATGATAACGCCAAGTGCTGACTTGGCTATTTGTTCACAGCTTGAATGAAAAATTGAGCCGTATACATTTTTGGCTGAAATCTGAATTTCAATTTGGGTGTAGGATGAATCTGAATATTTGGCATTCCAATGATTCAATGATGATGAGATTTTGTTTTGGTCGTGGGAGATTCGATTAGATACATTTCCCAGATTTCAGTCCATCATCAAGCTCTGAAACAAATTTGGCTCTTCGTATACGTTTCAAATGGTAGCATGGGGCGCATTTATTTTCTTAATCGGCTTGTAGCCTTTCATACTTAAAATAAGCAGAGGTTTAGCTTGAAAAGGCTTTAAGTATGCGTTTTACAGGTGCGACCACAGAAGCCTTAAAACAAAAATTCGGGCGTAGTCTCTCGAATATCGAAGAGAAAAGATGAAGCGTATTTACTATTTTAATCTAAGTTGGCAAATTGGAATAATCTCGACATCAGCATTGAAAAATTGGGTTGTACACAGAACAGCTAGCTACTAAAAATTACCTTGTAGATCTGATGTTGCCACAATTAATGCACCATGCCGGATATGACGTTGCATCGTGGCAAACAAAGTTCGTACGTGTACCGGTACCGTGGCCGTATTATAATCGGAGAATGAATTTCTTTTAGATAATCGAATTTTGTGTACTGAAATGCGTAGTCTTTCAAAAGGTCAAAGGCAGTGTTATCGAATACGCTATTTATCTGAAATCTGCAAATGAGAATACGAAGCCTCAAAACTAAAAATGCAATTTCCGGATTAAACAATCGATATATCGACATGTAGATCGTTCGGTACGGATCATTTAACCTGCGCTGATGAATATTCAACACAAAAATGATATTTGTCGAGTCATCGTGTCGCATTGTAACACATCCATGGAAAAAGGAAGTAAAAAGAAAAACGTGTATATACTGTTCTTAAATGGAAATGTAATCCTACCATCACCGTGAACGGGAAAAGGACCCAAAGACTGTGGCACGTCGTCAAAGGATCGTCAGCAAAAGCCTAAAGCCGTATCCGTTCCAGTCAAGACGTGCGTCATAACGTGGAAAGTAGGCTATTGGGTCACATATAGGCCTATACACGAATCATAATATGTATATAGGATATAGCTCTCTATATCTTGTAACAAATTACCTATAGATGAAGGGCAATTACAATTTCCTGTTGAATAGAAACTAGAAAGTGAATACTATAGACTGACAACAAAAATGAAAACATATTCATGATCGACGAGAAAAATACAAGTTGTAGAGCAGGAAACGGCTGATGCACATTCACTTGAAATTCATAATAGAGATGGATGGGTCCCTATAGCTTGTTTTTTTCCGCGTTTTCGTTCATCGTAATCGTGGGTGTGCGTGAAACATCGCTCAATTGACACGCCTTTATTATTATTCAGTCAACACAAACGCGTTTGATTATGTCCCTTGAGGCGGTCTAGCGCAATAAATGAGACACACTATAGAAATGAAAACTTCATTCTATTTACTGGACGTACTTTCATTCCTAAAAGAGGATTTTATAAAATGAATTCGAATATGTAAATGACAATGAAAATGTAAAGCGCCGTGAATCGGCACGAAGTTATTCCACGACATTTGCTGGATGATGACGATGTGTTTGACTAATTATTTGACTATTTAATTATTTGAACTTATATATTTGGATGGTAAGTGTCCTCTTTAGGTTCAATAAAGAAACCGCTATTCACTAACTAGCATAGATAATGAATTAACTAGACCCAAGACTAAACATAATAAGACCTTTCCTTCTGTTCTGTATCTACATAACCTGTCAATTATCCTTTGCTGAAATGACAACATCATTGTTCCACACCATTTCACGCTCTCGCACAACTCATGTTTTCCTTATTACGTCAAGTACGAGAAATGTGATCAAATTTTCAGTCTCATGTTCATGTTACTCTAAAAACTACAACAATTAAGAATAATGATTTGCGGCTTTAAGGTACTTCCGTCGTAAAAATAGAGAACGGAAAAGGGTGTAGATGTTGTATGAGGCCATCTGGCGAAGCAATAAAAGACATTCCAATTTCCCTCATGCACCCGACTTAGTAATAATATTGTGCGTAATTATATGCATGTCGTTGCTCTTTTCTCGACTGTTTTAGGACATGCAATGTCGTGGACGTGATTAGCATGTGTTCATAGTATTCTATCATGAAAAATAGCTCTGGCAATCCTCACTCTCCAGATTGTATATAGCTGCGCGTATAGCTATAAACAAAATTTGGCAATGACAAGACGAAATCCGTTAAAGCATTCGCCGATTTATTCAAAATGGCGTTGGCATATTATTATCTTGCTACGTTGGTGACTGGTTATAGTTATAAAAGTAAGTTGAACCTTCCAACTGATTCAGGACGACAAGTTTGGATCTCTGTCTTGAGCAATTGGTCGAAGGTTTGATGCCGTGTTGTTGAGGACGTTTAACATATTCAGACATTCACTATATAGGAGATCGAAGAGAAGACATCGGAATTTAGGACACACACACGTAGACCACCACATGCTATAGTGCTGGAAAAAAAAATAATTCTAGATTATAGTTCAGTCTGTTCTGCACGACTTAGAGTGACGATCCTTCTCGCAGTCAGCCCACGTTTCTTTACGGAGTGCGACTCTGAACACGGCTTTTTTAAACATACAACTTTGTAGAAAATGAGTAAATATATAGCCTTGAAAACAGCTGACAGAAACGGTTATATTCATGTTGCAGAAAAGGATTGGCAACGGCTCGGGATTTTAAATCATGAGCGCGACTATAATAATAAAATAAAAGGGCTGTTTTCTCAGCCGGAGAATATACTACAAGAAGTTGTTCTTGTTGCGATTTAAAATTGAGCGAAGGAGAACGCCATCTTATTGCGTGAAAAACAACCAGAACCTCCAACTGCGGAGTAGTTCCACCATTAATTAAATTTTTACAGTCCAAGAGATCTGTGTTGGCAAGGCTTCTGGGAAGGAGATAAATACGCATGCGCAACAGCGAGTGTCCGTGGCAATTGTAATCACGAGGAAGATTTAGAAAACAATCTTTCGACGCTTTTATTACTTAATTCACTCATTAAATTCAAGTTTGAATACGAACTTTCTGTAGGGATGTAAAAGAAATTCAACATTTGATGCCGGCACATTTATTTGGATTTCGCCGGATTTCGCAAACATCGTTCGATTATGCAAGGTGTGTCAAACATCAGGGAGTCGATGATTCATTTACTAAGGGCGATGTTTGATAAACACATGTGTTGGACCTGTAGAAAGTGCGATGTTTCCATATAACTAATGAGAAAATTCCGAAGACCGAATTTGGAATCAAACGACAAGATGCTATCTTGTGATAAGGATAAATTTTTCTTTTTCAGTCAAGTCATAATAGGAGGCAGCATCGCAAACTGTCTACTGATTTATGGAAAACTAAAAAACATCTGCAGGTGAAATTGTGAACAGTTTCACAATAATTTCTAGTTCCTTGTAGTTCCTTGTTTATAGATTTCCTGATAGAAGGTCGCAGTCTTACTGATTGGATTATTTCGCGATTTTCGCATAGTATTTTAGTCCGGGTTGTTGATATTGGACTGGACGATAAGAGAAAAAGAGTTAATAAGGTGACAACACCGGTTAGGTTTTTTAAATAATATTCATTCCTTTCACTATTCACACAACATCGTAATCGATCAGCAAGAAAAGAATGTTATAATTGACAAAGATATTGACAAGATCTTTCGCAAAAAGGAAAAGTCCTTCTTCGCATTTTAGACAGGCATCGTTAGACTGACAACGTTAGATATTACAGCCGTTTCGTTCTTACTTTCAAAAAATGTTAATCAATTTCATATTGTATGTGAAATGCGCAGGTTATTTTTTAGCCCGCACCAAGTTGACGTTTGGAGACGGGTTATATGCTTTAATGAAAGTTTACATTAAAATTAAACCTTGAAGGGGGTAAACTGCACACATATAAAAGGACAGAGATATCCGATTGAAAGGCACATTGTCTCCGACAGTCTTTTGTCGATAGAGTCGATTTTCTCATCTTTTTTGAATTACCAAAATGTTAGCATCAAGTCTACTATTCTTTTTGGCCGGTTTATTCTCTTTTTCCTGGGCTCAGATTAATCTTCTCGCAGGAAACCCACTACTACAAGGCGCAACTTCTTACACTTTTCTCATGTCAACTACAACGAAGACGAAACCAACTTCTTGCTACATTAAATCGGGTATCGTCTCCCAATGTAGACGAAAACGTGGAATAGTAGAGAGACCGCAGTTGATTCAATTTGACGATTTTATTATTTCTCCATCAGCAGTTTACGGGTAAATAATTTCTTTAAATAATATTCTGAGACTGCTAAATAAATTTAAATTCTCCATTTCGTAACCAAACAGGATTGAAACTACAATGGCTCCGGTTACCTCCGATTCGCGCTTCGATTCAAATTCGCTTGTGAGCTCTTTTAATGAAGAGATGGAATATCTCACCTCCCAAAGCCTTTTCCGGCAACTCTTAGATAATGGCCGGAATAACCTCTTCACAGTTGGAAATTGTGGCCAATCCATTGTCAACTTTAGTCAGTTTATAGAATGTATGGGTTTGAGCGTCCAGGACACAACAGTACTGACTGCGACTTTTACGGAAACCAAGACCATTTCCCGAGGTTTCACTACATTTACCGTTGCCGGTTGTACTCCAGCTGGTTTTCCTTACCCAACTTGTCCACCAGGATCTACTAGTAGCACCAATTTACTTGGAGGACTTGTAGGAACTGTCACAAATGTTATTAATAGTTTATTGCCATCTCCTATAGCAAGCATTGTCAATCCAATTTTGACACCTATTACGAATGTTGTCACTACGCTGCCCCTACCGGGCCAAGGAAGCACCGGAGGACTCCTACCGGGAGGAACTGGCAATATTCCGGTAGTAGGAGGACTGCTACCCGGCCAAGGAAGTACAGCAGGGCTAGGAGGACTCCTGCCTGGAGGAACTGGTAATATTCCGGTAGTAGGAGGATTACTGCCAGGTCAAGGAAGTACAGGAGGTCTGCTAGGAGGACTCCTACCAGGAACCAGTAACCTTCCACTAGTAGGAGGACTACTCTCAGGTCAAGGAGGTACTACAGGAAGCTTGCCGATTGTCGGAGGACTATTGCCAGGTGGACAAGGAAGTACTTCATCAGGAGGTGGGCTTGGAGGACTACTTCCAGGTCTAGGCGGATTACCACTTTTAGGAGGTGTGCTAGGAGATGGTTCGCAGCCGGTGCCACTATCGTACAGATATTCATACGCCTGAAATCCTCAGATTTACAAGCGTAGTTGTTGTCTTGACGAGTTTTTCTTATATTCTTGCGTTTTGTACTTCTAAACTGTTAAATGCTGGAATTTTGGCTATGGTAAAATCATGTATGACCCGTTTGTGACGACCAAGTCTCCTTATTCAATTTAATCACGCTTGAATTTTATTTCAATATTTGCTGTATGCTATACTGTAATAGTTCTACCGGTAAATAAAAGGTGCTTTTGGGTTAAAAATTTGGACGATAGATTTCTCTAAAGCTCATTCGATTAAATTTGAAAACGAAACTCTTTTATATAATCAATGAAAAAATAGTGACATGGCTGTCACAACTTCAAAATGTCCTTTCCTTCTTTTTATTTATTCATCTTCCTTTTTTCTATTCAACTTAAACTTTTACAATCGAAATTAATGTAATTAATTGTAAAACTATATAAATCAAAAGAATTTTTTAAAAATTCGTAAAATAGATATGCGAATTGATAAAAAGTATCGAGTACGCTGCGACTTGAACCACTATCTCCTGTTATGACGTTTCTGTCGGTGCTCTTAATTTAAACTCACATCTGCAACAATATAATTATAACAAATCTTTCAGCAATCGATTGCCACGGGACGAACCCTTGAGAAGAGACATCGATGAATGAAATCATTCACTGCAGGGGATATCATGACTCCGGACACTATAACCACATCGCTACGACGTCACGTATAATGACACTAATAAACAGTAATACAAGTGTGAGTTTTTTTATGGGTAAAGTGTTATGTTTTCTGTATCCATAAACTTTTTTGAAGAGCATGATTTGATTTGAACAAATTTGATCATTCAAATTTATTGCGCAATTCTTTATTTCTTAAATTCTTTCAGTTCGAATGAATCACTCTACAAATCAAATCATGCTCTTCAAAAAAGTTTATGGATACAGAAAACATAACACTTTACCCATAAAAAAACTCACACTTGTATTACTGTTTATTAGTGTCATTATACGTGACGTCGTAGCGATGTGGTTATAGTGTCCGGAGTCATGATATCCCCTGCAGTGAATGATTTCATTCATCGATGTCTCTTCTCAAGGGTTCGTCCCGTGGCAATCGATTGCTGAAAGATTTGTTATAATTATATTGTTGCAGATGTGAGTTTAAATTAAGAGCACCGACAGAAACGTCATAACAGGAGATAGTGGTTCAAGTCGCAGCGTACTCGATACTTTTTATCAATTCGCATATCTATTTTACGAATTTTTAAAAAATTCTTTAGATTTATATAGTTTTACAACACCAACAATATAAGATGATTTAAAAAAGGAAAGGACGTAATCCTCCTACTACCGGAATATTACCAGTTCCTCCTGGCAGGAGTCCTCCTAGCCCTGTTGTACTTCCTTGGCCGGGTAGCAGTCCTCCTACTACCGGAATATTGCCAGTTCCTTCCGGCAGGAGTCCCCCGGTGCTTCCTTGGCCCGGTAGGGGTGGCGTAGAGAATCGTTTGCCAACTGACGAAATTTTGTCATTTCTCATTACTTCAAAAAATTCTACTTTGCAGTTGTTTTGGAAATAATGCATTGAAAAAAAATGTTTAATTTTAATTAATTTTTTTGCCAATTTTGGTTTACGTAGTTTAAGTAAGTACCAGTTTATAAAGAAATTGGTGTCTAGCTGTCTACTAAATATTAAATACGCATTTGACATGGCACTCTGTATTAGACACTTGTGGATAGACAAAAAAAAAATCAACAAAAATATGATCCGATCCCGCAGAAATTTTCATGGAGAAAAAAAGGGCTCCCATCAAAGAACGTTGGTCATTTATCAGAATTAGATGATGCCGAACAATCAAGAAGAGTGCAACATAGGAAAACGTGAAACCAATAATCGTAAATATAGGAATAAAAGAAAAAATTTGGTTTCGCGAGCCTTCAATTTTAAGAAAAGACATGATTATGTCGCGGCAGAGAACAGTGAGTAGTAGAAAGACTTGAGATTGCTGAAGACATTTAAAAAACTAGTACCCTACATGTCGGTGTCGTACTTTAAACCGCATGGGTGGCGGAATTCTTGGTTTCGTTCGTGAATCCATTTGTTTGATACTAAAATTTTAAATACAATTTAGATTAAATACAATAAAAAATGTATTTTTAAACTGTAAAGATAATCAATACCCCATTTGGATCCAGTAAGGACGGGACAAGCAGCATGGCGAGTCAACTCGTTACCCTCACCATTGGGATGCAAATTATACCAAAAGGCAGCACTTCCTTTCTGTGGCCAAAGAGCCAAGTTGAGTTTAGGGAAGACAGTTGCGCCACCGGCCTCAACATCACTCATCTATAACCAAGAAAAACATAATGAAGCATGAGTCAAATTTCATTAATAATTTAAACAGCAAGAACACCACCACCACCATCCAAGAGTACGAAATACTTCAATAGTTCCGATGGACAGTTTTCGGATAACCGCAAAAGTACACAAAGAAATTTTTGAAAAGGCACATGAATAGTCGCCCGTAGAAATAATGAGTTAATCGATTCTGAAAGTTCAACTGGTGTCGTGCTGTATCGTAGAAAGAAATTGCATTGGTCTTTGCGAGCGTGCAAGTGTGTTAAAACTCACGTAGAATAGCCAAGTGGCAACACGGTTGCCCCATCCCAAATCTTTGAAGGCGTTGACTTCTTCTTTCTGTCCTCGCCGATGGCGCAAAGAGTTCACAACCACAAGCAAAAAAAAACAACAAACAAAATAACAGTTAATAAATTGGCACTTACATACATCAGCCATGTCGCGATGCGATTGCCAGTGCCGAGTCCTTGGAAGGCCTTAACCTCCGAAGGCTTCAGCAAACGCAAATCGTCAAGGAAACAAAGATTAAAGAAACATGTGGATGTCGGCAATACGAAAAATCGCCGTAAAGTTAAGTATCATATTACAAAGAAGAAGAACATATAAATACCCTGGCGTAATCAAAATGAGGCTCGTAATGCCCGCCAATTCCGTAATTGACCACTTGGAGATCTTCCGCGGTGGCCATATCCAGTCCAGTAATATCGCCAACACGACGAGTAATCTGCAACCATAACACAACAGTTGTGTGAAAAAACAAAAGCGCTTGTTGTTGTTTGCTTTTCACTAACCTTGAGTACATGGTCGTGTTCTTCGCTTTTCAACCAGGCAGATTTGGAAATGCGGTAGTTAGCTGGCTCGAGATTACCAGTTACGCTATTTTGTACAGTTGCTCGCTTAAACTATAGCAGAGGCAATAGTAAAATTACAAATTTTTAAAAATAAAATAATGAACCAATTGTATACCCTTGGCTGAGCCATCTTTTTCACAGTCTCAATCTCGTCATCGGAGACAACATTGTGGTAAATAACAATCAGTGGTTTGTGGAAGGCCTCCTCCATCTTGACGGGTTGGATAAAGAGATAGGGCACGTTGTTGGTAACATAGCGGCAGCGAAGACGACCTTCGACTTTGGGATCCATCAACTTCTCACCTCTGTGAAAAGAAAAATGTTAACTATGAAAGAAAACTTTCAATTTGATAAAATTCTTGCCTGCACAGCTTCTCATAGTTCTCTCGTTCAGGTAGTTGGTCACTGGGTTTCGTTAACTTCAAGTTGGCAGTGTTGAATGGTTCATCCATGACTACGTTATCATCACTGTAGAGAGAAAACGCATGAAATAACAAACCAAATAGAAACTTTATATTATAAACCTACTCTCCAGTCTCTCCACGGCGCTGAATGACTCCCTGTTGACGAAGAAGGTCTTCATAGTACTTTTTGTTGCCGAGTGCACGTTGATGGAAAGGAACAATCTTGAGTAGTTCGTGAGTCAATTGAAGAGCTTCCTTGATGTTTCCTGCGTTATAAACTGGAGTAAATTCTACTATCCATGATTCAAAGCTTGATGCGCAATTATACCTTGCTTGAATGTGGAAAATGCCAAATATTCGAGAATATCTTGGCGAGTCACAGTTTTGTTCGATTCATCTTCATACTTGTTCAAAGCTTCTCCCATCCACAAAACAGTGTGGTAGTGGTCTCCGTTGTTGTATGATTGACGACCAAGTTCCCAACAATCCCCAGCTGTAAAGTGTAAATTCCGGCGTTTGATTTATTAATGGCACAAGTCAAATCAGTGATGTGTGAAAGTACCAGTTAGCTGGCGAGAATACTTCTTTCCCAACAGTTTTCCTTCAGCCAAAGCATGGGTATCCAGTTTGTAAGTATCTTGGAGTCTCATAAGGGCAACTGCTGCTCCATTCAAGTCCTCATCAGATGGGAAACGCAGCACACTACGATGCTGAGTGATGTTGTGAATAAAGGCTAGAACACAGTGCAAGCAAATAGGTAAATAATTCCAAATCTTTTTTTCATGAGATTTAAACATACCAGGGCCAACATTCTGGGTCATGACTCCTTCTACCTGCTTCCAATCAGAGGTTAGGCGTTTGACAAGCAAATAGGCATTGATAGGATTAGCCAAGTATTTGGTAACATCAGCACTGGCTTCCTGGTACATGCTTTCATAATCTTCAAGATATCTAGTAGATAAGAAACATAATGTTTAGGCTATGCATTTCATACAATACAGCCAACAAATAAAACCATTGTTTTACCCTCTTAAGCGCTTCAGTCTAATCTCTTCAGCTTGGATATAGTTATCAAGGTGTCTTACAAGTTCCAACTCAGTTGATACGAGACCCTCCATGTCTACCAAGGCAGTGAACATTTCACCATAAACAGCATTTGATTGCATTAGGAGGAAAACTATTGGTACACAGGTGATAATATGCATGTTGATGCCTATTAAAAATGAATAAAAAAGAACACAATGAGCTGCATCAGTCATCAATCAATTAGTCTAAATAAAATGCGTCGCAATACTTTTCTATTGGAAACCGTACAAAAGGACTATTTTTATGGCTAGTTTCAATAATATATGGCAGATTATAAAATGACGAAAAGTTTTGATTGCATTCAAGTCTTGCTCCACGCCTCGTAAGGCAAACGAGCAACAATTTTACAAAGAAGGATCTTCAAAATGGCAGTGAAACAGTCCGCGGAAAAACTCTCGAACTACTGAGAGCACAACAGCACGTACACACTAAAAGAAACATATGTCTTTGACAGGAGGGCGGAGGCTGGCCCTTTTTTGCCTTGACTTGTCCTTGAAAAGCGTCTGCTTTGTTGCTTGAGGTTAAACGCATCCTATTAGCAAACATGCGTAGCCGCACGAATAATTCATATATTTTAAATTTTGTTTTCGTTTGTTATAGGAAAGATAAGAAACAGATACCTAATATTTACATGAGAATAAATCTCCCCTAATTCCATAACGCATCAACGTCGTTTTATCGATAAGATCCCGATATGTTTTAAATAAAGCTTCGTCTCCGTGATAGGAACAAGAACGTTTGCTAGACAACAGAACAAAAAAAATATATTGTTCATATTGACAGTCGGTCAAAACTAGACGCTTTGGTAAAATGAAGGTTTTTGCAGGTTTCGTGTTGATCGCTTTCGTTGCGAATATATGTTCGGCTGTGCCAACAACATACCGAGTTGGCGTTGGAATTGCGGATGTCACCGGGCCTGCTGCTGACATTAACACGGTATTTTTGACATATCTGCCCATCTTCATAACTTAATAGAGTTTCCTTCTTTTGTTAAAAAAAAAGGCGTACGTGAGTGAAAGGTAGTAGCCGTTAGCTCTTTGAATTACTCTTGGTGAAAGTGTGTCATCCTCTACAGTTTTGTTCTTGATTTATATTCCTTTAAGAGTCAAGATGTTTCGTGAAAGCTTTCTTGGGATTCCCCTTATGTTGAAATGTATAAATTTTGGGTGTCTTCAAGCCTTTTAAGGATCCCATTTCGAAAATTGAATAGAAATACTTGAATGCATTGCAATATTGTTATTTTTCCAACTGCAAAGCTAACAGTAAAACACCGTTCAACATCGGAATTTGTTCCACATTCAATTTTCAATCATCCGTATTTTTTTCTTTTCTTTTCTTTGTTTATGATGGCAGATGGGGTACGCTAGTCCATCACCGCTGACTTCCGGAATCCATACACGCCTTTATTCACGAGCCTTCGTGATTGAAGACGATACCAACCGTGTCGTCTTTGTTAGTGTGGATGTTGGTATGATTGACCAAAGCGTCAAAACCGAGGTATGTATAGTATATACATGTATTCGAAAGTGGCGTGTTTGTGTGGTTTACGTGCGTGAAAAAAAAAAACGACTGGCGGGGAATTTGTTTTCCTACGAGGAAATAAAAGAAGAGAACGCAAGAGTCGCTGGACGTCTAGGAAGAGAAAACTAGCTCTTCTCTATACTTTCACTCACAAAAAAAGAAACATCTCTCGGTTCGTTCTATCGTTTATTATAGATGCGCTTATATTATATGTATGCTACTTTCACCTCCGAAAGGAAGATTAAAGTAGTTCTCTGAAAGGTGACCTAATTCCTTCATTTGAGAATCTTTTAATCTTCTATCCCCCCCCCCCCAAAGCAACTTTATAAGTTTCTCGCCCGTTGTATGCTTACTATTAATTAATGCTGATTCAAACTTATAAATGTCCTGAAACAGAGCTTCAGTTTCTCCTGGGTATAAGTTATAATATATGTATGTATAGTGCATGAGCTGAATTATTGATAAGGGTCGTCATTTAGATACAGAAAATGTTGACTTACGTTTGACTGATAAGATGTCTAGATGAATTATGTCCTCGATTGGCAAACAAAAACAAAACTGAACTAGTTCGGTCGATTCGCACTTCGGAAGAAAACAAACAACAAAAGCAGCGCAGCAGCGGTTGTTGGCGAGAAAAATAAACCGAGTTTATCCGACTGAAGTCGGTGGGCAACTGGTAGCCTAGCACAGTCACACGTGGGATGCTACGATGTATATATATGTGTATACGTATATATAGGAACGGGCAGTGCGTTTTGTGTCTGGTCCCTCCTTCTTTCTATTACCCCAACGGCGGGGCTCTCTCTCCACGCACCAGTTACCCACATAAACACCAACAGTCTCCTAACGTTTTTTTCCTCTTTCATTTGGACCTTTCATTTTTCTTTAGCTCTCGTGTAATTATCTCATCTATGTTTTAACATCACATTGAACATGTCGTTGTACCACACACGATACAACTGCGGGAAATGCACGAATAAGTTAAACCTACGTACACAACAAACGCTCCTGTTGCGGTCTCATCTATCTCTCCCCGAAAAACCAAAATATAAAATTTTTAAAATAGATATGAGGGCGAGCGCTCCAGATGTGTTTTGGTAACTTTGTTCAAGTTATTGAAGAGGGGGGAAAGCGAGAAGAAGAGGGATCGCTGTGTAGCTGTTGCCTACGTGACTCCCGCAGCCCAAATATCCTTCTAGAAAGAGCGTACGTGAGTGAACAGAACATTGTCCGTTACTCGGAGCAGCAGAGAGAAAGCGGCGTTTTACCTTATTCCCAGACGAATTCGATGATACATGACACATGTTATTTTATATATTTGTTCAAGGGAGATTCGTTTGGCTTTCCCAAAATAATGCAACGTAAGGTACGAAATGAATAGAAGAAAAATTAACAAGTCCCATTTCCTTTTAGAGCGATATTTCCTTCTTTTTCTTTTGGACATTTGCTCGCTGGTCTCTGAACTTTCTGTTTATGGCTCGTTTCTTGTAATCCGAGATTTGTGTTTACTTTTCAAGCGTCTCCGTCTCTTCCTTCCTTTCTAGATAGTTCTCTTGACAAGAGTTTTGTACTAGCCAGTGCGCTCTGCTTTCTACATTAATTTGTATGGAAGGAAAAAAAAACAGGGAGCGGGGACGACTGAAATCATTTTGGGGTGTGTGGCGCGCTATACACCCAGACGAATCAAAATGCCCGTCACATAATCAACTGAATTTTACGTTTGTATTTCAAACGCTCGATGGTCTACGTGATGACAAAGTCGGTGTGATTCTTCTTCCTACTTTCTCCAAGTCACCATCTTTTTTTTTCTTATTTCTTTTCACAATCCAAATCACATAGTACAATAAACCTGTTTTGTTATTCGGCCGTGTCACATATTCCCTGCCCTTAGATATGGAAAATTCGGTCGAGCAACCGGTTTTGAATTTTCTCTCTCATGGTGTAGATGTAACGTTTGCTGGACGGGAGGAGAAAGCTTTAATCATTCTCGCAGACATGACCCATCTTTTTACTTGAAATTTAGAACCCGAGAATCCCGCCCGTCTGCTCTCTCCGGGTGTATCTTTCTAGAGACATATGTGGAGGCGAACTTGAGAGAAGGTCATCGGCTCTCGATTCGAATCAGTCCGGAGTCTAAAGCTATACAAGTGTACACACAACACATATATAATGTGTGTGTGTGTGCTGTTTTTGTCTGTATAAGTCACGTACCCTTGGGCCACTCATTGATGACCTAAACCTACTAGCAACCGCCATAAATGAACAAGCCCGACGGCTAATAATCCCGTTGGCCTTCTTTTTCATTATATACGGAAATTCCCATCGTGCTAAATGGCTTATTACAGTTACACGCATTAAAATTGGCAAAGGCGATAACCGCAGCACGATCAAATTTAATTACAATACAACTTTGCACAAGTCGCACAATCAATTATATTTTTTTTTCGTTTCTTGTCGAATTCATCGTTTTGCTGTTCCAATCTAGGTCGTGAAGCGACTAGAGGCCACGTACCAAGACAAATACTCGGCCAAGAACGTTGTGTTGAGCGGAACACACACCCATTCGGGACCAGGCGGCTATCTTCAATACGTTCTTTTAATCATTACCAGCAAAGGATGGGTTCAACAATCTTTCGAGGCTATTGTTGATGGTATTGTCGAGGTAAAACACACACATAACGGGATGGCCGTATTGGTGTATACATTATAAACTCAAAATTTCCTTCCGTTTTTTTTTTATAAAAGAGCATCCGTCAAGCAGACATCAACATGAATGATGCCAATATTTATTACGCAAAAGATATTTTAGTGGACGCCAACATTAATCGCAGTCCATCCTCTTATTTGAACAATCCAGCGTATGAAAGAGCCAAGTGAGTGCTGATGGGACAGTAATTACATTGCAGAGTATGCAGACCCACCACGAATTCATTCTTGCAATTACAGGTACACATACAACACGGACAAGGACATGGTTCAACTTAAATTTGTCTCGACAAAAGGGGAACCCATCGGTGTAATCAACTGGTACGCGGTCCATCTCACCAGCATGAATAAAACCAACCAGTACATTTCGTCGGACAATAAAGGCTATGCCGGGTTATTATTCGAGGGAGCCATCAACGGACCTCAAGTTATGCCAGGCAAAGTTCGTTATATTGTTCGTTTATTACTGTTATTGTTTGATTCATAAGTATAATTCATTCAGGGACCGTTTGTAGCGGCTTTTGCCAGTTCTAATCTTGGTGATGTTTCTCCCAACACGATGGGAGCCAAGTGTATAGACACAGGACTCCCGTGTGATTTCGTTAGCTCTTCGTGCAATAACCGAACGCAGCTATGCATCGCCTTCGGACCAGGAAAAGATATGGTTGACAGCACCCGCATTATTGGAGATAAACAATTTCAAAAAGCTTGGGTAATTTCTTATTTCCCTTGGAGCATTCTCAACCACATATTACTCAAAATGTTTCCTCGATTCCTTTCAATTGACAGAACATGTATAATAAATCAGATTCAGAGCTGGAAGCTCTTGAAGGTCCCGTTCAGTTCGCTCATCAATTTGTCGACATGCCCAATTACACCGTTGAGGTTCAAGATCCCGTCAATGGGCCAACGACGGTAAGGAAATAAGGAAATAACACGACGGAAGGCCTTCGAAAAAAATTTCAATCCCGACATTTTGATTTTTATACTAATCAGGTTAAGCTATGTTCACCGGCTTTAGGCTATGCATTTGCTGCTGGATGTGTGGACGGTGCGGGTGCCTTCGACTTTACTCAGGGAACAACTTCCGGTAACGATTTTTGGAACTTGGTTGCAACCGCCTTGGTTGAGCCAAGCGAAGAAGTTCAGAAATGCCACGCTCCCAAGCCTGTTCTCCTTTCTACCGGGGAGGTTTGTATAGTTTTTCTTTTTTATCCGATTACATTAAACCTACTTATAAAATCTGGAAAAGCGAGTACAACGTCAGCTGATCCCTTGCCTTATAACTAGTTTGGGCTCGTTCTCGACAAAGCAATCTTTTGCGCCGGTCACGCGTTTATTAACCTAAGAAAGTCATACGTAATAGTAGAATTCTTTGTCACGTACACCGTGCACACATTTAGCCCCCACTCCACCTTCTGGGAAATTTGTTATACTTCGTTCCAATCTATTTGCGCGTTCGTTCATGTCGCTCCCTCTATATCATATTACCATTGTTGTTACCTAGTGTGTGTAAGTATAACCCCGTTTTCGTGGGATCTGTGGTATAAGGGGAAAAAGTCAATGACGTATATGTATATACAAACAACTACTATAGCTTCTGTTTCGTCCATCATACATACTCTTTGAGGCGTTATAATAGGCTAACAAATATAACGGTGCGGTAGTGGAATGCTTGTGTATACCAACTGGAATCCACATTTCCCACATTAAAATTCACTTGAGAGTGAATCTAATGGAATTCGAATGAACGGAAGGCGAATTTTTAAATTATTCAAGACATATATTGCGATCTTGTGAATAAGCTTTATATTATAATCGTAATAATTGTTTTGAAACTATGTGACACAATGCAATGATGCAATTAAGATACCTTGAATCTAATTAAGACATTGCGTGTTTTTGTTTTTTCTTTAAAAAAAAGATAACTTGGCCTTACGCTTGGCATCCTACCATTGTGGAAACGCAGCTGTTGCGGATTGGTCAACTAATGATAGCGGCTGTTCCGGGTGAATTCACAACAATGGCAGGAAGGCGACTTCGTGAAGCTCTGGATTCTGAAGCCGTTAAGAACGGTGGGCCATCAAATACTAAAACAGTCATCGCCGGACTCTCAAATGTGTACAGCCATTACATCACCACTTTTGAGGAGTACCAGGTATACCCCAGACTCGATTCCATTAAGTTAAACGTCCGACAATAATGACAACATTTGATTTATATTAGATGCAACGGTACGAAGCCGGCTCTGTCCTTTACGGTCCGAACACTTTGTCCGCTTATTTGGATCAGTACAAGAAACTAACTCAAAGCATCTTTAAGGTTTGAAATGGCTCACATTAGAATTTAATGCTCCGTGTTTAATTGTTCCTGTGTGTCACTTCGGAAAATGGAACTTACAAATTGACGATAATTGTTAGAATGAACCCTTGGACGACGGACCGTCTCCACCGTTTTTGCTGGACAACCAGATCTCTCTTGTCTCCGGCGTCGTCTTCGATAGACCTGCGTTCGAGCGCGAATTCGGTGACTGCCTAGTACAACCGTACCCATTCGTGAGACCTAACGAGACTGTGACGGCGACATTTGTAAATTTTAAAAATAAAAAGAACTCTAACCAACCAGTAGTCTTCATTAATTCATTTTGTATTTTAAGGTTGCTGGCCATCCGCGCAACGATCTGATGACTGGAAAAACTTTTATGACGGTGGAAGTCAAAGAAGCCAATAATTGGAAAGTCATCCGGACGGACGCTCATTTCGATACATTGTATACTCACGATTTTTACGGTTATATATTTTGATTGAAAAGGGTTCCTAATCATCCTGTAAATTCTCAGCTTCTTTTGGGAAAGAACGTCAGCTGTTGGACAGAGTGAGGCGCACTTGCGCTGGATCGTTCCAGCCGATACCCCTGATGGTGATTATCGCATTTCACACTTTGGCTATTACAAAAATATTGACGCAAGTATTGTTCCTTACAACGGCACCACCGAATCTTTTAAGGTAAATAAACTTAATCTTTAGTACCGCAAGGATGTGGCACCGAGATGCTTGGTTGATATTCCGAATAACAGAATTCTCTTTGGTTTTATATAACGGCAGGTTGCTGCTGGAACTGCATGAGCACCTTAAGATCCCTTTGTCTTAAAAGAACTACACCAACTTTATTTTTAAAAGACGTCATCAAATTCTGTATGAAAATATACTTAGTGGACTCTAATTTGGAAAATAAATGCCCAGAAAATGAGTTCAGCCCCAAAACAAGTCGGCGAACAGTTATCTCAATTTAAGAATAATATGTCACACATCTGAACATTCAGGTTAACTCCTGTCCCTATTAGTCCAATTTCTTTCTCTTACCTACCGTGTCACCGAGAACTTTCGACAAACTATTATAATATGGGTGTTTCTCAGATCAGAGCGAATTTGACTGATCTGATGGAAATAACTGAAACAGGGAAATCGAATAAACTTTGCCGCAGGGATGTGTGCTAAATTCAAGTACGCAAATAATAACGGATATTGTGAAGAGGTGAAAGCTTCGTCCCAATTTCGAGCTGTCTTTTTGGGGGAAACGTTTTTTCTCATCAGGTGTTCTGCCTTTGAAGTATATGAGCGACTATATAAGGTTAATGCTCTATATCATCATAAATCATTTGGCAGGAAGTTCCTGCAATTTGTAAGACGGCGCGTGTTTTAAAAAACGTTATCAGTATTCTTGTGGGAAAGTCGTACAAATTTCCCTTTTGTTTAAATGTTTGTCAAGGTGATTTCGCTTATTAATGAATAAGAATTTAGTGAAGCTAGTGAACACTTTCCTTTTTTTAAAAAGTAACTTTTATTTGTTTATCTGAAAAGCTCTGGATAGAAAGTATAGGGCTACATTTCTACCTGGAGTATGACAATTTTAAAATTTATTTTCGTTGCTAGGTGGTTTCTGGGTGGTTGTGCAGGTCACTTTCCTTTGTTGTCCTGAAAAAATGGAACACTGGAATTTTTTCGAACGACCTTGTCTATTTGAGGTCAGATGGGGTAGGATCGATATACTAGGACAACACATCAGAATCCGTTAAAACAATTTTTCGATTGGGCTAGGGTTTCCTCAAATGTAGATCATGCAAACTGGGTTGCTGCCGACCAAACGTGCAAAGCAAGTAGCGAAAGCTTCATTCTGTGGGCACTTATTATTATGTGGTATATGGTATAGGTTAAAACAGATCGATGCAGTTTTCTAATGGGAGAAACCGATGAAAAAGAAAATGATACAGAGATGAAGAAAGCGAAACATTTCACTGTGCGATTTCCATTTGCGTAATAATACAACCCTACTTAATAAAAAAAAATGATTTTGAAAATTAAAATGGTCCGACAAAAATAGCACAAAATCGATTGCTAAACATTTTTATTGAAGACATAAGGTTTTGTGCGCTTATTTCCTAGTGGACACGCATTATTTGACCCGTTGACTGCTGGTAATTGAATTCGAAAGAAATCCTTGCGGTTGACTTTAAATTTTTTAACTGGAAATGTCTTTCGTTTTCCACGTGAGTTGAATCTTGGATGAGTGCGTCCGGCAGCAGGTTGCATGCATGAAGTTCTGCCTTTTGTCTTTCTCTTTCGTTCAACAGCCTCACAAATTACAACCATAAACAAAAAGTCGTCATCTTGATACCGCGCTGGCGTGGAATATTTTCTTCTCCTTTCTTTTATAAAAACCTAAGATAGCTATAGCTGTTTTCTTTTTGGTTACCAAAATAAAGCTATGTTACAACACCCTGCTTGCGATGGTGAAACTCGAACGGCATCGCTGGTCACAATGGCTGAATGCACTTCTCTTCATCCCACACCATGAAGATATGTTTAGTTCGATTACAATAGTGCTGCAACCACTTTCAATTTCCCCGAATTTTTTTTTGTATTCCTCTTTGTTCTCTTATAAGGAAGCAGATGGAATAAGTAATCGTGTCCTTGAGTCCTGGATGATCAATCTAACAACTTGGAACAAGTGTCGGCTCGAAACAAGTTTTGTATATAAAACTTTATTCAGGTAATCTACTGATACATTCTCTACAGCCGCTCTATGAAGAAGAATACTACTCTATGAAAGCAAATTATGAAATCCTGATGTACGCTTATAGACGCAATTGTTTCCGTGACAGCTTATTATATTATATTATTATATTATATTTAAAAAGCTTTGCGCTTTACAATTACTGTCAGTTTGATGTTTGCTGTTGACTGAGACCGACTGAGACATGTTAAATGCACCAAAACACGCCTGGCTGGAATTACTTTTATCGTTTTAAATTTTCTATTGATAAATCCAATAAATTCAACTGAAAATGCATTTCAACTGTAGTCGCCCAACATTGATGTTATCTTGAAACTTCGCTCTGCAGGTCGATTATGCAATGATGAAACCGTAAAAAGAAAACGAATGGAAGCGCTTTCTATGAGTAGCTTTTGGAACCTGATAGGTACAATTTTTATCGTCAAAATAAAAGACGCAGGTTGGATATGTTTTAAGAGACATGAGAGCCTTAACTTTTGCCATCCTATCAGAATTCAAGACTGTTATAGAGACTGCCAGACTGGACATTTGGAGACGGAATTATCCACGACAAATAAGGACGGGATAGATGCGAATAGATAAAGACCCGCGGAATTATTCTACCGGGACTCGGAACAATAAGAAATAAAAAATACGGTTTATTTCGTTCAAGATTTTTTTTTAACCGGGTAGCTGCGGGCGCGTTCACTTTATATATGAGATCATTCTCTCTATAGACAGGCATGATACAAAGGCAACAACGGCGGAAGATTACCGGATGGATCATAAACCATCGCGAGTGAATTATCAGCTTTCGAACATTGCGACTGCACTAGGAAGAGTCGACAATTTTCTATGGGATAATAAAGTCTAATTTAAAAATAACTAAGAATTGCTATTACATCCAAAACAAGAAAAGCCAAAAGACCCAACTGAAATTTATTTGTTTAGCACCCTGCAGGATGATTGAGGGTGACCCACAATCATTGAATTTAATTTATAATGATTTTTTGTAAAAAATGTTGATTGTCCTTAAAAATAAAATCGATATTCTGATGGAAGAAAACAAGATTTTTTAAAAAATGATGTATATTGTGAATGGGTGTCAAGTCATGGGATTCATGATTTTTATAACCTAAGGAAATATCCCACATTTTTCTATTGGCTAATGTTCTCAAATTGGTAATATCCTTCAATGTAACATTTTTACAATACACAAATGTTATAGATTTTAAAGGAGTTTGGTCAATCATCAATTCTTTGATTCCTTCTATAGTCACCTGATCACAAAAAAAAAACCTTATGTCCTCTATGTTCTGTAGTCGAGTTTCCTTTAAGAAATCATCAGTTACAATATCACAACGGAATAACCAAAGGTTCACTAACAAGGGACATGACAAAAAAAAAATCTAAGATTTCACGGGATACATTGCAACGACAGTCTTGACGACAGTATAGTTTCTTAAGTTTCTTCAGAATTAATTGATTTTTTTCCAGGATTGGGAAACGATCTAACTCATCAGGTTTAATATTAAAGGAAGTTACATTAATACTATCGAAATGATTTGTAAAATCAAGGGCTATCAAATTGGGGCAAAGCTTAATGATGACCCAAATGTCGACATTTGGAACAGTAAGATTTTCCAGCGATTTTCCAATCACTTCCAGTAATGGAACCAGGTGAGAGTAGAATGTTATTTCCTGAACGTCGCTTGCTTCTGTAGAATCTAACATAAATTCGCGGAGTTTTTTTAAATGACAAGCAAACGGTAAAAAGTCAGGATTTTTCAATTCTTTCTCGGTGATCCATAAATGCAAAAGTGAAGGGCACAGTTGAGTTATCACTTGTCCAAGATTATCACGTCTACTTGAATTAAAATCCTTTAAACATAGACGACCGATATATAAATTAGAATTATCCAACATTAATTGATCAACCGCAGCTTGACAAATTTCTACTATAACTGCGAAGATCATTTCATGCTCAAGACTCTCCAACACGAATAAATTTTGTAGAGCAATATGAACCCCTTTCTTTGTAACACCGGTACAGGGCAGCACCAAACGGCGAAGGGTCATGCATAATTCGGTTTGAGTCCCATTTTTTACAGCAACTAGGGGTTTTGAACATTTTAAGCCATAACACAGCTCTTCAATTCCAGTGTCTGTCACATTACGGCAACCAGAAATATTCAGGGATCTATATATATAATTTTTTATTAAAATAAGCTCTTAGTCAAATATAAATACGTATGAATGCGTATAAATGATTAACACATAATACACGGAGAGGTCCAAATTTGTTTACCTTAGTTGTTTACAGTTTATTCCAATGATTTTCAAACAATGGTTTCCAATTTCACTAAGTGTGAAGTCTAATAACTCCACAGATCCAAAGTTTGGAAATAATTTCAAGTATTTGTCGGAGAAAGACGAAAGAAAACGTAAATGTCTTAGTTGCGGTGTAATTAAATATTCAAGGAGTTTTAAATTTGTTGTTTTTCTTTCCAACCCGATTTGATATCCTTTTAGTTAATGATTCGTGATATCTTCCAAAAGAACTGCGGCTGTATAAATAAGAAAATGTTCATGAACAATAGTGAAACAACTACCCCTGAAGCAACGCAACTCTTTTGTTTTAGCTTTAAATAAGTCGAAATAAGTACTTAATTACTTACGCAATTGATGAAAAGGATTTAACTCTTGGCGATCGGTTGTCGAATGAACGACAGAATTGTGCGTTTCCGGACCAACATTCCGTCTATGCCTACAATACTAGGCTAGTAGTAGGCTTTTGAAAGAATTTTTTAGTTGGTAAATTAACCTCTTCATTTTTTTATTTTTATTTTTTTTACATACTGATGCGACGTCATTATCCGGCTCCTTCGATAACCACAAAGAGCTTGTTTCGATGACACGCAAAATACGATGGATGCACAGAAGTTGAAGAGACATGAGAGCCTTAACTTTAGGCATCCTATCACAATTCAAGACTCTTAGAGACTGGGCATTTGGGGTCGGAATCAGCCACGACAACTAAGGACGGAATAGATGCGGATAGCTATTGATTCACGGAATTTTAATTCTACTGGGACTCTTTCAGCTGATTAAGAAGAAAGAGACAATCAGTTTTCTTATGAAAAACAATATTTTAATAAGAAAAATCATATAGAAATAGGACTGATAACAGAACAACAATTCTGTTGAATTCCCTAAACGGTTTACTTACTCATCAAGGTCTTTTACATTTACCTACGATCGTAACACGTCATAAATCGTATAAGAATCTGCATAAATTTTCTAAATTTTTTAACGGCAGCAGACACGTTCCCTCGCGTTCACTTTTAATCTGAGACTATTTTCTCTGATCAGTGAAGCGATGACAAAAATGAGCTCACAAACGTATATGTATAATCCCAACGGAATAAAAACATGATCAACAAAGGCAAGAACGGCAGAAGATTACCGGATGGATCATAAACCATCGCGAGTGAATCAGCTTTCGAATAATGCAACGGCAATTAGTCCATCTATAAAGAAAGTAGGCCTAAAGCGCTCCCAAGATTGAATTTTCCCAAAAGACGTGCTTTACTGCTTTTTCATTTGAGATAATATACCGTACGTCTAATGGAGTGCGGATAAAAGTCAGTATCTAGCGATGAAATAGGTCTGATCATCTGATCTATTTGAAAAACGTTCTGTCGAATGGCGTAAATAATAATAAGAGGGAATAGATACATGACTTAACTGCCCTGTGCTTGATGGTTAACAAAAGGAAGAGTCAATAAATTTCTATGGGAATAAGATAAAATCTAATTGAAATAAAAAACAAAAATTATGCTATATTAAATTCAAATCAAGAAAATCTCAAAGGCCCAACTAAAATTTTTGATCGTTGAAAATGACCCACGACCATGGATTTAATCTAAAATGATTCAGATTTAAAAACTTAGTTGATTGTCCATAAAATAAAATCTTGTAAGAAAACAAGATTTTCAAAAATAATGTATAGTATAAAAGGCTGAAGGGTCATCGGATTCACGATTTTTATAACCTAAGGAAATGTCCCATATTTTTCTATTGGCTAATATTCTCAAATTGGTAATATCATCCAACGTAACATTTTTACAATACAGAAATAACATAGATTTTAAAGGACTTTGGTCAATCATCAATTCTTTGATTCCTTCTATAGTCACCTGATCACAAAAAAAAAAACGTTATGTCCTCTATGTTCTGCATTAGCAGTCGAGTTTCTTTTAAGAAATCATCTGTTATTATATCACAACGAATTAACTGAAGGTTCACTAACAAGGGACAGCACGACAAAAAAAAATCCAAGATTTCACGGGATACATTGGGATGACAGCATAGTTTTTTAAGTTTCTTCAAAATTAAGTGGTTTCTATCCATGATTGGGAAACGGTCTATCTCACCAGTATTCTTAAGAAAAGTTACATTATTAATAGGGCTACTATCGAAATGATTTGTAAAATCAAGAGTTATTAAATTGGGGCAAAGCTTAATGATGACCCATAAGTCGACATTTGGAACAGTAAGCTTTTCCAGCGATTTTCCAATCACTTCCAGTAATGGAACCAGGTGAGAGTAGAATGTTATTTCCTGAACGTCGCTTGCTTCTGTAGAATCTAATAAAAATTCACGTTGTTTTTTTAAATGACAAGCAAACGGGAAAAAGTCGGGATTTTTCAATTCCTTATCGGTGATCCATAACTGAAAAAGTGAAGGGCACAGTTGAGTTATCACTTGTCCAAGATTATCACGTCTACTTGAATTAAAATCCTTTAAAAATAGACGACAAATTTCTTTAAAATATAGATTAGAATTATCCAACATTAGTTGATCGACCGCAGCTTGACAAATTTCTACTACAACTGCAAAGATCATTTCATGCTCAAGACTCTCCAACACGAACAAATTTTGAAGAGCAATGTGAACCCCTTTCTTTGTAACACCGGTACAGGGCATCACCAAACGGCGAAGGGTCATGCATAATTCGTTTTGAGTCCCATTTTTTACAGCAACTAGCGGTTTTGAACATTTTAAGCCATAACACAGCTTTTCAATTCCAGTGTCTGTCACATTACGGCAACCAGTTATATTTAGGCACCTATAAATGTTTATTAAAACGTATTAAAATACGCTCTTAATCAAAAGTGATGTAAATAGGCTATAGGTATAATATGCTGATTGACATAAACAGGGAGAAGTCCAAATTGGTTTACCTTAGTTGTTTACAGTTTATTCCAATGATCTTCAAACAATTGTTTCCAACTTCACTAATTGAGAAGTCTAAGAATTCCACATATCCAAAGTTTGGAAATAATTTCAAGTATTTTTCGGAGTAAGACGAAATAAAACGTAAATTTCTTAGTTGCGGAGTTATTAAATATTCAAGGAGTTTAACATTGATTAGTTTTGGTTCCAAACCATTTCGACGTCCTTTTAAGTAATTATTCATGATTTCTTCCGAAAGAACTGCGGCTGTATAAATAAGCAAACATGAAAAAAAAAATAAAAAAATAACGCCTGAAACAACGAAACACTTTTGTTTTAGCTTCAAATAAATATTTGTTATACTTACGCAATTGATAAAACGGATTTAACTCTTGGCGTTCGGTTGTCGAATCAATAACAGCATTTTGTGTTTCCGGACTGACATTCCGTTTATTCCTTTGACATAGGCCTACTGATGCGACGTCATCATCCGGCTCCTTCGATAACCACAAAGTGCTTGTTTCGATGACACGATAAATACGATGGAAACACAGATTTTGAAGAGACATCAGAGCCTTAACTTTAGGCATCCTATCACAATTCAAGACTCTTAGAGACTATGGCCATTTGGAAACGGAATCAGCCACGACAAATAAGGACGGGATAGATGCGAATAGCTAAAGATTCACGGAATTTTAATTCTACCGGGACTTCTTTCAGCTGAATAAGAAGCGATAAGAAGAAATAAACAATCAGTTTTCTTATGAAAAACAATATTTTAATAAGGAAAATCATATAGAAATAGGACTGATAACAGAACAACAATTCTGTTGAATTCCCTAAACGGTTATTTACTTCGTCATCAAGGTCTTTTACATTTACTTACGATTGTGCGTCGTAACTCGGAACAAAAACTAAGTTAAAAACCCCACATGAAATAAATAGACATTTAAAAAGTAAAAATTTATTCGTTTAGACGTTTAGCAATATTTAGGCTATTCTTGATTCGTACTGCTTGCTTGTTTCGAAATACCGATTTAGGATATGCGTCTTCAAACTGCAAGCTATGTTATGCGCTGCAGTCGGAACTGATATTCCGAATATTTTAAATTTATCACAGATTAAATTGCATGGAAAGAAGATTTTATTACAACAAAATAATGTGACACATGCATTTAAATAACAATTATACTTTTTTTCTTTTTTAAATTCGGACACTGTGAATGAAAGACAAAATAATAAAAATATTATAGAATTTACATTTATAATGCCCTTACTATCCCGCGCAATACTTTATGGGAATGTACTGAATAAGAGTACATAGAGAGCAATAATCTAACAGGAAGCGCAACTGCATTGGTTTTTATTTTATTGGTATTAGTTTAGTATTTGCTATAGCCTATAGGTTTCGGCGTCAACTGTCAGTCCACAAGGACGACGGAATTCTTGGTTTTGTTCATGAATCCATTTGTTGGAAACTGAAATGATTGATAGTATTAAATAATAATACAATTTTTTGAATTTTAAATAATTAGTTTTTAAAAATTTACCCCATTTGGATCCAGAAAGAACGGGACAAGCAGCATGACGAGTCAACTCGTTACCTCGCCATTGAGATGCAAGTTGTACCAAAAGGCAGCACTTCCTTTTTGTGGCCACAGAGCGACGTCAAGCGCTGGAAAGACTGTCGCACCACCGGCCTCCACGTCACTCATCTACATGGATGGGAAAACATAAAAGCGTAAATAGTTTATCTGAAATTAATATAGCGCACTATCTATTATTCTAGTCATTTGTAAAGTCTAAATTGATGAAAGGACGGGACCATTATGAAGTTAATAATTGATGCGTTGTTAAAATTACGTAGAATAGCCAAGTGGCAATACGATTTCGCCATCCCGAATCTTTACTAAAGCCAATAGATTGATTTTTCTGTTGAATCCCAAGGACATAATGATGCACAAAGAAGTAAAAACGAGAAATTTAGCATTTAATTTTCTTGATCCTTTACTATTAGGTTTTACCTTAGCGTAATCAAAATGAGGCTCGTAATGACCGCCGATGCCGTAATTGCAAACTTGAAGATCCTCGGCTGTTCTCATATCAAGTCCGGTAATAGCGCCAACTCTACGAGTTATCTGTTCAGCAAATAACGAAAAACAATCTTACAAAGTTGAATCTATTTGAAGCTTAAAATCAATTTTTCCTTCAATCAACCTTCAACACGTGATTGTGTTCTTCGTTTTTCAAAAACGCTGCTTTGGATATACGGTACTTGGCCGTCTCAAGTTTGCCCGTCACGGTGTTCTTAACAGTGGTCCTTTTAAACTATAAACGGTTTTAAATTAAAAATGTAATTTGTACGACTAATTCATTATTTGAGATTATCACTTACTCTTGGATAAGCAAGTTTCTTAATCGTTTTGATTTCCTCGTCGGAGATAACATCGTGATAAATGACGAGAAGTGGTTTGAGGAACGCTTCTTCCATCTTAAGAGGTTGAATGAAGTAGAAAGGCTCGTTATTGGTTACATAACGGCATCGGAGACGCCCTTCGATTTTCGGATCCATCAACTTCTCTCCTCTGCGAAGAATAAAGAAAGGTGTAGTCAACTTCCCAGCTAATAAATGACAGAAATTCTTACCTGCAAAGCTTCTCATATATATCCCAATGATCATTTGAAATACCAAAGGTTCCAGAAGGTTTTTTCAACTTTAGATTTGCTGTCTTAAATGGTTGACTCATACTCATGTCTATAATACGGCAAAAAACAAAAGAATTAAGTAATAAAAACAAATGAAAGCATTTAGAATGGACCTACTTTTCAGGTGTTCCATGTTGTGGAATTACTCCTCGTTTACGAAGTACTTCTTCGTAATGGATTTTGTTGCTAATGGCACGTTTGTGGCACGGAACAATCTTAAGCAGTTCGTTGGTCAACTGCAATGCTTCCTTGACGTTGCCTGAATTTTGAGAAAAATTGCAAAATCACTTATGTTGTGTAACAATTGATTATAAAGATATTCACTATTTTAAACCCCACCTTCTGCAAAGGCAGAAAAAGCCAAGTAATCAAGAATTTCTTCTCGAGAGACAGTTTTGTTGGACTCGTTTTCCAACTTGTTCAAAGCTTCTCCCATCCACAAAACAGTGTGGTAGTGGTCACCATTGTTGTACGATTGACGGCCAAGTTCCCAACAATCTCCAGCTGTAAGGTGTAAAATTAAATAATGAAAGTGGCAATCAAACTCTTTGAATCTGAGTAGCTATATATACCGGTTAGCTGACGAGAATATTTCTTGCCCAACAAATTTCCGTTGGCTAAAGCGTGGGTATCTAGTTTGTAAGTATCTTGGAGTTTCATAAGGGCAACTGCTGCTCCATTCAAGTCTTCTTCCGACGGCAAGCGAATCACGTCGCGGTGTTGAGGGATGTTTTTTATAAAGTCTGTGGGAGCATTTAAAGTAATTTGGTGACTCAAATAACGTATAAATAGGCCCATACAAATTTAACGAGTATACCAGCGCCGGAATTTTGAGTCATAACTCCTTCAACTTTCTTCCAATCCGAAGTAAGTCGTTTGACTAATAAATAGGCATTAAGGGGATTGGCCAAGTACTTTGAGACATCTTCACTAGCTTCTTGATAGTTATTTTCATACTCTTCCAGAAATCTGGCGAAAGATAAACATGATAAGGTTTTCTTTCTAACTAGGTAAGATACGGTACGCAAATGTATACTTAAGTCTCACTCTCACCCTTTTAAGTGCTTCAAACGAATCTCCTCTTCCTGGATGTAATTATCCAGTTGTTTCACGAGCTCAAATTCTGTAGAAACAAGTCCCTCCATGTCTGCCAGAGCACTGAATATTTCACCATTAACTGCGTTCCATTTCAGGACGAGAAGGAGTGCAGATAAATAAATGGTAATACGCATGGCGAATTCGGGATGCCTATTAAAAAGAAATGTTAAAATATTCATTCATGTAACGACTTGCTTTGAGACAAATGAAGCACAAAAAAGGTTTAGACCGAGCCCTCTACATCCGCCCCCCACAATCTCCCATCTTGATTGAGTGTTACCTTGACAATAACGCGAAAAAAATTCAATATGTTTAGGGTTCCTTAATCGTCAATATTGGACTTTTTTGGAGGGACTTCATGCTGAGGTAATTCATCATCGTGGCTTGTGTTTACCACCAGAATGTCTTTTCTGACGGCAACTTTTTTTACGGACATTTCTCGCTATTTTTTATTTGGAATTTTACATGACAGAAATAAATGGCTTGTGAAAAATTCTAAAACCTCTTTCATTTCAAACATCGAATTCTTTTGATTACAGGAACACAGCACGTAAAAATGACTTTTCCATATGAATTAAGGAACAGCACCGCCAAAATTATATATACTATCTGGGGAAATGACCGCTATGAATGGCTCTGGTATAAGGTGTGAGTAGCCTATCAAATCATTATTCCTACGCTATAACCTCGAAGAAATGTCAGTTTGGAAGGCGCGAGACGAATTGAACAAAGAATAATCTATAGTAAAATAAGTTGTCTAGCAAGAAAGGATTTCATTACAAGGATACACATTACAAATTTTTCCATTTCTGACCCTGGGAGAGAGACTACGCATTTGCTGATGGCTCGCAAGAATTTACTTTTGTTGCTATACAAAAAAGTGAGTTTGTTTACCAAGAAAACGTCTGATGCGTGCTCACATGACGACGGACACCTTTACTTAACTTGTCTTCAAGAAAACCTGTTTTGCCAAGAAAAAAAAGCCTCGGGAAACAGTGAAACACGCTGCGAAGAGAATAACAATAAAAGAAATAAAACGAAGACTCTTCCTGGCCAAAGATGCGACCTTTTATTTACATTTGAGTTAGAACTTGTTTGCTAGGTATTTTATTGCCAAAAAATAAAGAGTGTGTGTAACTTTTCTTTGAAATTTCTTTTCGTTTTTCGCATAAAACTAAAAAATTACTCCGGTGTCAATACATATACATTTTTTTTAAAGATATTCTGAATTGTTTTGACTCATCACGTTGTTTCTAAAAATGAAATCTGCATCCGTTATCATGAAATAAAAAACTGAATTGTCTTCAAAGCTCTTTTAATGCCGGATTACATGCAACCGCGTAAACACAATAGTTTCATTCAATTTTGCTTACTATTTGTTGTGATATTCAATATTGAGCACCATATGGCTTAGACCCGATATAATTTGAAATACAGTTGAGGTAAATAGTTTGATTTACACTTGAATGAATGTTGCCAGTCGACTAAAGCTCTTTCACTTGGTACGTGTGAATAGCGGATCACTGAGTAAAGAAGCAGAAAATAGCGTCTAAGTCCCTCCTACTGGATAACATGTTCTCTGCACCGGCAGCGCTCTTCTTCCCCAGTGGAGTTGTGTATCATCACGCAACGTAAATGGACTCAACAACCAGCATCAAGGTCATTACCAGGAGCACTGGCCAAAAAGGACCGTGTATTAGTATCTACGTTTCATTTCATCATAAGTCTATGTTCCCATAGTCTTAAGTCGACATAAACATTTAGTTGTATTTGACATAAAGTAAGTTAGGTTTATTTGCGACCTATGCTGTATTTTTTGAAAAGAAAAAGTAGTAACGAACTATGTATTTAAGAACCTATTATTTATAATCAAACGTTGCCCACTGTAGCTTAAGGTGAGAAAACCCGCGGTGCCCGCTCTAAACGTAATTTGTTTCGTGTGTGAACGGTCTTTGGTTATGGCTAGATTAGAGTACACACTTATTTCACTTGATCGGGAAAAACCTTCTGTTTTCCTTATTATATTCGTGGTTAAGAACTTTGATTCAGTTTTGCCGGAAGGAAATATTCCAAATGTATAATATTCTTCTTCAGCAGCTGAAAATGTCTGTCAGCAGTAAGAACGTATCCGCGTTATATTATGATTCTACAATAATAAAGCTGAGCTTTGATTCTTAAAATGAAACTTATTAAGAATACTTCTTTTGTGCTGACGTTGTTCTCAGTTCTTTTATTCTTCAAGGTCCACGGCAACAGCAGTCATTGACTTTTAATACCTTCATCAGTCCTTGACTTCTGAGAGATCAATCTTGCAGAAACATGACAGCTGAAAATGAGGATTCGTGTAAGAACTTTGTTCAAGTAATCTGTCATACCGATCAGAATGTGTTATCATATAATACTGCTGTTTTTTCTTATTCGAAAAAGAAAACGAGTGTTTATAAAGTTTTTAGAACCAAATTTGGAGGTAGAAGTCGTAGAAGTTTGGAAATTTTTATTGATCACATATATACCGTGTTTTGCTTTTAGCGCTACACGGCTACAGTATATTATAATAAAATGCGTACGTCGTATAGGACTACACAAGAAATATAAAAACATTGTATTGGTTGGATCTTATACAGAAAGAAATAAGAAAAATGTTAGTCAATTCAATATATCCCAGCACATAAACACCTTCCGCGATAAATAAATAAGACACAACAACCTTGTTACATAAGCGAAAGAAAAGATTTTCTCTTGGGCGAGATTTTATTATTAATGCGGTATTGTTAAGAGAACTACATTTCGGCATCAAATTTCAAACCACACGGGCGACGGAATTCCTGCCTATGTTCATGAATCCACTTGTTGGATACTGAAAATCGAAAAATGATAACGAATACTTTCGAATAAGAACTTTATTGGCTAACAATTTCTTACCCCATTTCGATCCAGAAAGGACGGGACAAGCAGCGTGACGAGTCAACTCGTTACCTTCACCATTAGGATGAAGATTGTACCAAAAAGCAGCACTTCCTTTCTTTGGCCACACAGTTGCGCCAGTTGTGGTGAAGACGGTCGCACCACCGGCCTCAACATCACTCATCTGTCAATGGGGAAACGTTTTTCTGATAAAAATGTATTGATCTAGCAGCGAAATAATAACTCACGTAAAACAGCCAAGTAGCGATACGATTCCCCCATCCAAGTTCATTGAAGATGTTATTTTTTGTCTGTTGACACAGAAGGAAAAGGCCCATGGAACATATAAGAAGAATGAAATAATTAACAAATATTCATGCCACTTGCAGTTCATGTTACAGACTCTATTATGGGTGTTTCGGATACAATCGCCAGTCTACCGAGTCATTTGAATGAAGTTTTCCGATGACTTTAGCAGATTGTGACACAATCAAAAAGAAAATTGGATAAGTATTTATAAATATTAACAAACCACTGTTCCGATATCATCCATGGTAAAATAATTATTGGAAATTTATTAAAGTACTTACCCTGGCGTAATCGAAGTGAGGTTCGTAGTGTCCGCCGATGCCGTAATTGACTACTTGGAGATCCTCGGATGTGGACATATCAAGTCCGGTAATATCGCCAACACGACGAGTAACCTGAGAGGATCACCATCACACGCGCTGAAATGCAAATTTCGTTTGTTCTTGTTGATGTTCACTTCAATTCAAACTTACCTTAAAGATGTGATCGTGCTCTTCACTTTTCAACCAGGCAGATTTCGAGATCCGATAATTTGCAGGTTCAAGCTCACCGGTTTTGCTATTCCGGATAGTTGCTCGTTTAAACTTTTATGCCAAAATCAAGTTGTAATAAGATTATAAATGAAATGTGAAAGGAATTCATTGAATGTAATACAAATTTACTTCACCGTACCCTGGGCTTGGCAAGTTTCTTGATGGTATCAATCTCGTCATCAGAGATAACGTCATGATAAATGACGATTCTTGGTTTGAGTAAAGCTTCCTCCATCTTGATGGGTTGAATGAAAAGGTAAGGGACGTTGTTGGTGATATAGCGGCAGCGAAGACTGCTTTCGACTTTGGGATCCATCAACTTCTCACCCCTGTTACAAATTCGCCAACAAAAAAAAACAGTCTGTTTGTAAGGAAAATGCTCAATATAACAGGAAACCTAATACCTGCAAAGCCTTTCGTATATGCCTCTTTCCACTAAGAAATCATTTGGTTTCGTTAACTTTAGATTAGCAGTACTAAATGGTTTGGCCATAATCATGTTATCAAAACTAAAAAAACAAAAAAATAATACATAAATTTCTAAAAGGATTAAAAGTTTAAATAATAAGAGGAACAAACATACTCTTCACTTTTTTCCTGAAGCGGACCGACGGGCAATAAGAGTCCTTCTTTACGAAGGACATCTTCGTAATGTCTTTTGTTTCCAAGGGCACGTTGATGGAACGGAACAATCTGGAGCAATTCATTTGTCAACAGTAGGGCTTCCTTGACATTACCTATATTGAAAAAATTAATCATCTAGTAAATTAGGGGTTAAGCTCTAACTATTAAAATGAATCCTACCTTGTTTAAATGTTGAAAACGCCAAGTATTCGAGGATATCTTCTCGAGCCACAGTTTTGTTCGACTCATCTTCGTACTTGTTCAAAGCTTCTCCCATCCACAGAACAGTGTGATAGTGGTCTCTGTTGTTGTACGACTGACGGCCAAGTTCCCAACAATCCCCAGCTGCACGGAAAGTTAAGCTACATAATAAAAGTTACACTAGATTTCGTTGAGCAGTTATTGAGCCTTACCGGTTAGTTGACGGGAGTATTTTTTCCCCAGCAAATTCCCGTTGGCTAAGGCGTGAGTATCTAGTTGATAAGTATCTTGAAGTCTCATGAGAGCTATTGCTGCTCCGTTCAAGTCTTCATCAGATGGGAAACTCAAATCGCTCCGGTGTTGAGTGATATTTTTGACGAAATCTAAAAAATTTGTTGTAAACTTATTTTCCGCACGTTATAGCGTACGTAAACAACATGAGATGTGTGTCTAACAAACCAGAGCCAATATTTTGGGACATGACCCTTTCTATTTTCTTCCAATCAGATGTGAGGCTTTTGACAAGTAAATAAGCATTGACTGGGTTGGCCAAGTATTTCGAAACATCTGCACTAGCTTCTTGATACATGCTTTCATACTCTTCCATGTGCCTTGTATAATATTTTTGAATTAAACATCTGGAATGAGTTCAAGCGCATTCAAGCGGGATGATAAAATTTCGTACCTTCTCAAAGTTTTCAGTTTGTTCTCCTCTTCCTGGATGTAAGTATCGAGTTGTCTTACAAGTTCCAACTCCGTTGATACAAGTCCCTCCAAGTCTGATAATGCAGTAAACATTTCACCGAGAACAACAGTTGATTGTAAAAGGAGGATTGCAGATAAAGAGGAGAAAAAATACATGATGATGTAAAATACTTCAATATACAAATTTTTCACTGATGCACTCTTTAAAACAGTTTAATTTTTTATGGAAGAAGCTATAACGAAGCCTAGTTTATTCGATTCCCGTCAGCGGTCAACTGAACTCTTACTCGGGATCCGAAGGGCGTTTAAAAACAGGTTTCTCAAGTCCCGCCTTATTTTTTGTTCAACTGGTATTTTTTTCCTTATCGTACATTCGTACTTAGTCTTTACTTTGTCGAATAGATGGCAACGAAATCGACCGCCGAATGTTTAAAAATGGTTTAAAAAATGAAAGTACAGTCAAATAAAAATAGTAGCTCTAAAAAGAGGAGAGGTTCATTCATCGTTTTGTAGTTATTAAATATAGGAAGATTATATTTATTTTACATATTTATGTTGCTGTTAGTAGGGTCCTTTGGATAAATTAAATGCTACCTTGCGACTTGCGAGAAAGTGAAATTCGATCACTTTTTGTAGTTTTTGTGAAAAAAGACCAAATAAAGCAAGATACAATTTATTTTAATATTTTAGTAATAGGGACTAGAGTTCCCATTTGGATATATTTTCGTCCAGTTTTTGAAGCACAAATTAAAATCAAATTAACAACAATTGTATAATAGGAATCAAATAAATCTTCGTTTGGCAAAATACAATTCATACATCAAATTTTAATCCGCAAGGACGCCGAAATTCTTGATTTCTCTCGTGAATCCATTTGTTGGATACTAGAAACAGTCCACGATGTAATAAGGACAAAACTTCAAAACCAATAAATTTCTAAAAACTTCTTTTACCCCATTTAGATCCAGCAAGGACGGGACAAGCTGCGTGTAGTGTATCTTCGTCACCGTTTCCATTTGCATGAAGATTATACCAAAAGGCAGCACTACCTTTTTGTGGCCAGAGAGTCACCCCAATAGTTGGGAAAACAGTCGCACCACCACCCTCAACGTCGCTCATCTATTCGTGCGAAAAACACGGACGACATCAAAGAAATGTGTGACGATATTCAGTAAGGAATAAATGTGCGTTAGAAGCTATACGTGGCAATACGTAAATATTTTCAAACTCACGTAAAATAGCCATGTAGCAATACGATTGCCCCACTGCAGATCTCGGTGACCGTGAACCTCTCCATTCTATTATCACAAAATACGATACAGTTAGAACCCGGATAAGTTATTATTAAAAATAATATCAAATGAGAGAAGAAAATTAAAAAAAAAAACTGACCCTTGCGTAGTCATAATGAGGCGCATAGTGCCCACCAATTCCGTAATTACAAACTTGCAAGTCCTCAAACGCGGCAATGTCCAGTCCAGTGATATCGTCAACTCGTCTAGACATCTAGATAAGATTCAAGGAAATAAGTATACCACTTAATCACCCTTGATACAGCAACAGTGCAACTTTTGATAACCCACCTTTAGTATGAGTTCGTGCTCACTGTCTTTTAAAAAGGCCGCTTTAGAAATACGATATTGGACTCCCACACTTCTACCCGTGTCCTTCTCTGTAACAGTGGTTCGTTTGAACTGTATATCGACGAAGAGAAAATAAAGTTGCTGTTTCTTTTTCATCTTAAAAACTTTTGGTGATTTACATTTGGCTGGGCTAGTTTCTTGACGATGTTGATCTCTTCGTCATAAATAACATTATGATAAATGACAAGTAGCGGTTTCAGGAAAGCTTCCTCCATTTTTACGGGTTGAATAAAGAAGAACGGTACGTTATTGGTCACATAACGGCATCGGAGTCTAGCTTCGGTTTTCGGATCCATCAACTTCTCTCCTCTAAAATGGACATATAAAAGTTACTTTAAGAAGAGTACTCAACTTTTACATAAAATTCTACCTGCACAGTTTTTCATAGTTATCCCAGTGATCTTCGCGTAACCCGTGTGTTAGATTTGGTCTTTTCAACTTCAGATTGGTGGCGTTAAACCGATGGTCCACGTTTATATTGTTCGCACTATTAAATTTAAAAAAGGAAATGAATAAATATCAGGAAAGTTCATTAATTAGAATGATCGGAACATACTCTGCAGTTTCTTTTGGTTCTTGTGATATTCCCTGCTGAAGAAGAAGTTTTTCGTAGTGTTTTATGTTACCAAGTGCGTGTTGATGATACGGAACGATTTTGACAAGCTCTCGCGTCAAATGAAGGGCCTCTTTTACATTACCTAATTTCAAAATGTTATTTTCGCTCTGAAACAAGTTGCAACCTATCTATCACCTCACCTTGTTTGTATGTCGAAAAGGCCAAATATCCAAGAATGTCTTGGCGAGTGACAGTTTTATTTGATTCGTCTTCGAATTTGTTTAAAGCTTCTGCCATCCACAGAACTGTGTGATAGTGATCGCCGTTGTTATAGGACTGTCGACCCAGTTCCCAGCAGTCGTCAGCTTAACAGAACCCAGCAGCACATCGAGAACGCGAATTTAAATATATAGCCAAGATCGCCCTTAATTTGGCATGCATCTTAGATTGTTTACCTGTAAGCTGACGAGAACTCTTCCTTCCCAAAACTTTCCCTTCGGCTAAAGCGTGAGTGTCCAATTTATAAGTATCTTGCAATCGCATGAGAGCAACGGCTGCCCCATTCAAGTCTTCTTCAGATGGGAAACGCAACGAGCTACGATGTTGAGTGATGTTTTTTATGTAAACTGCGAAAGCATTATAGATCATTATAAATGAGGAAGACGTATTATCCTATGTGGGGCTCTGGGTCAAACATATTTACCAGAACCAGCGTTCCGAGAAATTACTCGTTCAACTTTCTTCCAATCAGAGGTAAGACGTTTGACTAATAAATACGCATTAACGGGATTCGCCAAATACTGCGACACGTCTGCGCTGGCTTCTTGATACATTTGTTCATACTCCTCTAGAAAACTGATATCGGAAACATTTTTAAGTTGGCGAAATTTATGCGAAGTTCTTAAATTATTACGCTCTTAATTGCTTCAGTCTCGTCTCTTCATCTTGGATGTAATTATCTAGGTGTCTTGCAAGCTCTAACTCTGTTGAAACAAGGTCTTCCATATCTGCCAGCGCTGTAAACAGCTCGGAAGAAACGGTGTGTGGTTGTAGAAGAAGGAAGAGGGCAAATACGGTCATGAAAATTATACGCATCTTTGCCGTGCCTATTACATTGGGAAGATAAAATTTTCATAAGTTAAATTAGTCGAAAGTATGTTAATTTCAAACTTCTATTTATCAATAGCCTGAGTGACGTATCTTGTGAGTTCTAGACGTAGGTAATCCCCAGCTCAATATCGTGACTTTTGATAACAACTTTGTTATCCCTTCACGACCAGACATGTTATTTACAATCTAATCGCTATTGCGAAATCGTTCGATTTCTGTCATCTATAGATCTTAGCCTAACAAAAAAAAAACCTTTTCATATTGGTAGTCGATAGAGAGACGTGTTTGGAAAATCATGGAGGAGCTATTTTTTCGATTCGTCGTGCTCGCATTAGTTGCTGCCCATGTATGTTTTGCTGCGCCAACAACTTACAAAGTTGGCGTTGGAATTGCTGATGTCACCGGGCCTGCAGCTGACATCAACATGGTATGGTATTTCTTTTATTCTCATCTCAAATAGATTCTATTGTGCGAACGAATGACGCGTGCCTGAAATTTATTTACACCTAGTTCCATCACAGTTCATGTCAGTATCCGAACATGTGTGAAATTTTCAAATTGTTTATGTATTTCTTTAAATATGTTTAAGGGTTTCTTTTTCGTTCAGAATAATGATGTCTCGCTCTATTTCATATTCTTTCAAATATTTTGGCCGTTTATCAGTTACTCAACGAATCGATAGCACTAATATAGACGAACAAAAATATTTAAGATGAGTTTTTTACTAGCCTACATATTAGGCATAACATCAAGGGTTCCTTGTTTTACAATCAATTTTATATACCGTACTATCATATCAATATATAGATGGGTTACGCAAATCCAGCTCAATTGTCTGCCGGAATTCACACACGCCAATACTCACGAGCTTTCATAGTCGACGACGGTGCCAAACGAGTCGTCTTTGTCAGCGTCGATTGTGCGTTAATGGACCAAGTTATCAAAACAGAGGTGCGTATATTAATTCTAATTGTTTTTAAGATGAACACAGTTTAACTATGACGCATAAACTTCCACTATTTTTCCTGTTCCACTATTTAAAAGGTTCTTTCAACACTATTATTTTTACTATTGTTTTTTCTGATGCTCCACAACTATTTACTTACGTTAACTGATAAGATGTTAAACTGTCAAACCGAATGGCCTTTCCCCACCAAAAAAAAAAAGTTTGAACGTTCACAGCACTTGGAATAACAACGATGTTGGAAACAATGAAACCAAGTTCATTCTATTGCAGTTGGTAGTCAACTGGAATTGTTGTAAACAGCGCCCGCACTTGGAGACTAGCGGGCATATATTCTCTTAAGTACAGATATTTTACCAAGTCCCGCCTTTTCTTCCTTGCTTATTTCGCCCACCAGAAGGCTTTTCCTGATAGCCAAACTGCGAGGAATGTTATGGGAAATTCCCGCACAGTCTGGCTTTTGGTTAACAATTGGTTAACCAAATCGGGTATCAGGAAAAGCCTTTATCGCTATTCTTTATTCTCACATCATTTTTATTCGGATAACAATAATATGTTATGTTATCCCCTTTTCCGTTTTTAATGCGAGGTCGTTGTTTTCTTTTTCTTCATCATCACAGAATTTTGATTCTTTTAAAGTTTTGGCCACTTTTAAAAAATGTGGATTGCGAACAACGTACTGATTATAGGTTGGTTAAGTTGCGGGAAAAAGAGCAACTATTTTTATTCATTCCATTCTGTTTGTATTGCTCGTATAGATTCAATGGGAGTATGGGACACCTGTTAATTAGTTTACTTTACCATTTAATTAGGTCTCAAATCGACTGGAGATCAAGTACCCCGGAAATTACACGGCCAAGAACGTGGTTCTCAGTGGAACACATACGCACTCGGGACCGGGTGGCTATCTTCAATATGTTCTCTTCCTTGTTACCAGTAAAGGCTGGATTCAACAATCTTTCGATGCTTTAGTAGATGGTATCCTTTTGGTAATATATAACAGGATCAAAATATCGTCTGTATTTGTGCGAGTTTGATTTAAATAATTCTCCGTTTGATTTTATTTTCTAATAGAGTATCGATCGAGCTCACGACAACATGATTCCAGCAAATATTTATTACGCAAAAGATATTTTAGTGGACGCCAACATCAATCGCAGCCCTGCTTCTTATTTGAACAATCCAGCATATGAAAGAGCCAAGTGAGTGCTGATGGGACAATAATTACATTGCAGACCCACCACGAATTCATTCTTGCAATCACAGGTACACATACAACACGGACAAGGATATGGTTCAACTTAAATTTGTCTCAACGGATGGCCAACCAATGGGGGTTATCAACTGGTACGCCGTTCATTGCACCAGTATGAACAACACTAACCCATACATTTCGTCAGACAACAAAGGCTATGCTGGATTATTATTCGAGGGAGCCATCAACGGACCTGAAGTTATGCCAGGAGAAGTTCGTATATTCTCCCTTATCTACTTAGTTGATTGAAAAAACTTCGTGAAAAAAACTTCAGTCAAATCTTATTGTTATTGTGCGGCGATAACAGGGTCCGTTTGTGGCGGCTTTCGCCAGTTCTAATCTTGGTGATGTTTCTCCCAACACGATGGGAGCCAAGTGTATAGACACAGGACTCCCGTGTGATTTCGTTAGCTCTTCGTGCAATAACCGAACGCAGCTATGCATCGCCTTCGGACCAGGAAAAGATATGGTTGACAGCACCCGCATTATTGGAGATAAACAATTTCAAAAGGCTTGGGTAATTTCTTATTTCCCTTGGAGAACAAAAGAAACATCAGAAACACCTATCGAATATTGTTATTTATATAATGTGTTCCTTATTGTTGGTTGACAGAGCATGTATAATGTAGACGATTCAGAGTTGGAAGCTCTTGAAGGTCCCGTTCAGTTCGCTCATCAATTTGTCGATATGCCCAATTACACCGTTGAGGTTCAAGATCCCGTCAATGGGCCAACGACGGTAAGGAATAATACAGAGCCAAGTTTAAATCAACATTTTTTTTGCTTTTTTACCGTAATAATCATCAGGAGAAGCTGTGCAAACCGGCCATGGGCTACAGCTTCGCAGCTGGAACTACCGACGGACCGGGAGCTTTCGATTTCACACAGGGAGCGACTTCTAGCAATGATTTTTGGAACCTTGTTGGTTAGTTGAAATTGTATTTAATTTTATTTCAACCCAGTATAATTTCATGAATTTTTCTCGTTTGCGTTGATAGGTTCAGCGTTGGTTGAACCAAGCGAAGAAGTAAAACAATGTCAACATCCGAAACCCGTTTTACTTTCCACCGGGGAGGTTGGACTATTTCTAAAAACAAAAACTTTTTCTCACTCTTTGAAACACATAATCAAAATATTTTCCATAGATTTCATGGCCGTATGACTGGCATCCTAACATCGTGGAAACACAGATCTTGCGTATCGGGCAGTTTGTGATTGCAGCGGTTCCCGGTGAATTCACAACCATGGCCGGAAGACGACTCCGTGACGCACTAAATTCTGAAGCCACAAACAACGGAGGGCCATCTAACGTTAAGACAGTCATCGCTGGACTTTCCAACGGCTACACTCATTACATCACCACTTTTGAAGAATATCAGGTAAATTCAGCTGGTCCTAACTCACAGTAGACTTTCTGTCGTCTTTTAAAACTCAAAATGAACCACAACATATCAAATTATGTCTGTTCAGATTCAGCGATACGAAGGTGCCTCGACGATTTATGGACCGCACACTCATGCCGCTTACTTGGATCAGTACAAAAAATTAACTAGAAGCATCTTTAAGGTTAGAAATTGGTTCATTATTATTCTTTTGAAAATGAAAAATAGTTAATTAATAATTGTTAGAATGAACCCTTGGACGACGGGCCGACTCCACCGTTTTTGTTGGACAAACAAATTTCCATTGTCCGTGGTGTCGTCTTCGATAGACCTGCGTTCGAACATGAATTCGGGGACTGCCTTGTACAACCGTACCCATTCGTGCGACCTAACGAGACTGTGACGGCGACGTTCGTAAGAAATGAATTTATCGCTTACGTGGGATTAATCTAAACTAATTGCATGTATTATCTCCAGGTGGCCGGTCATCCGCGCAACAATTTGATGTTGGAAAATACTTTCATGACTGTGGAAGTCAAAGAAGCCAATAATTGGAAAGTCATCCGGACGGACGCTCATTTTGATACATTGTACTCACGATAGTTTAATGCTTGCCCGGGAGCATTGAACGTATTTTTTTCTTTACTCATTTCTCTGTTTACTTTTAGTTTCTTTTGGGAAAGAACGTCAGCTGTTGGACAGAGCGAGGCGCACTTGCGCTGGATCGTTCCAGCCGACACTCCAGATGGCGAATATCGAATTTCACACTATGGCCATTACAAAAATATTGACGCAAGTATCGTTCCTTACAACGGCACCACCCAATCCTTTAACGTAAGTTGGATAAGAAAAATAGTTGCTTTGTCCAGTCTTACTACATTAAATGGAATTGATTTTTAATGACAGGTTAAAGTTTGATACCTGATGATTTATAAAAACTAAATCATCTTCCAGCACCAATCACCAGCTTTTAAATTCAAATGCTGTTAATCGAATTAGTATGAAACTGTTGAGAATATATGCAATTACACATTGTCTTGGCTCTTACAATTACCTTCATTTGGATAAACGTTTTATTGATTAAATTATGGGAAAGCTCTTGAAGATTTGTGACATCATCTATAAGAGATTTTTTTAAATATTTGACATCTAAATGTGTCCTATAATTGGCTTTAGGAAAAACAGAATTTCAAATGAATATCAAATTTTTGTGTTCGCTTTTAATTAGCCGAACAAATATTGTTTCTTTATCACTTCCTAAATTGTTTTTTTTTAAATATTATTTTCTTGATAACGGATATATAATGGCAACCTCCACCAGCAGACAAACAAAGAATTCAGTTCAGTGTTCAGTCTATGTGAAGTGGTGTTCTGTTCTCAGACTTCTCTCTCAATTTGTACAACGTGAATTTTTTTACGTTAATTAACACTACTTAAACTAAGTTTTGATTATTGCACAGCACTCACAGCAGTAACTGTATTTTTAACTATGGTGATGTGGATCGTGGGCGTGTTTAACTTCACGGCGTGTGCAGTTGGTGTGCTGTGCGAATCAGATCAGACAGACACGTGGAGAGGATGACCCTGGACCGAAAATTGGATTAATTCTCTTTTCGGTAAATTGCTATTAATTGAGTTAATTTAATATGCCCATGCAGCAACTTCAAGCTAAGAATAAGTTAGTTATGGACTTATGGCTCCCGGTGAGTCTTGTAAAGGAAATTTGGATTGAGAGCGCGAAGCTTCTTTTTAAAAGTGTTCATTCGAATAACTTGCAATATTTAAAATCGTATTCTATTTCTTCCAATGGGACACCCTATACTTTTATTCAAAGACCCCTTTTTATTTTTTAAAACTTAATTGCCGAAACGTTTTTACTTCCGGCTGATGTGCTTTGTCAAGTTTGGGTGGGCGTCGTTTGGAATGGCGCCAACTTTCTAGGTCCGTTTCTCTCTCCACTGTGCGTAATAGAAATCGATAGAATCTATTTAAACTACTCTAATGTGGCGAATCATTATTTTTTATTTTGAGACTGTTGGTTTAAGTACGTTTTTAAAATTGTGTACTGTTAGGACTCCTACATTTCAAAATCAAATTTCAATCCGCAGGGACGACGGAATTCTTGGGCTCGTTCATGAATCCAATAATTGGACACTGTAATAGTTAAGATGATTTATGTTTTTTTTTGTGTTCTTATATCAAATAATGTTAAAATAACAATCGACAAGTAAAAAATTTACCCCATTTGGATCCAGTGAGAACGGGGCAGCCAGCATGTTGAGTCATTTCATTGCCCTCGCCATTTGGATACAAGTTGTACCAAAAAACTGCACTTCCTTTTTGCGGCCAAAGAGATAAGTTGAGTTTGGGGAAGACGGTTGCTCCACCGGCCTCAACATCACTCAGCTGTCGATGGGAAACGAACGATCAGAATGAAAACGAAATTTTTTAGTTTAATCGTCTCACGCAATTCTTATCCCCTCCTTTTATCTTCAAAATTGCATAAAGATAATCCCATTTCATACTTTTACTAGCCTATAAATTTCCAGTCGGCCTCTATGATGATTCAATTTGAATTTATTCATAAAGTTTTACGACTGCGCTTTTATCCATAATAGTAAACGTATGCTAGCAATAAAACTTACATAGAATAACCAAGTGGCAATACGATTGCCCCATCCGTAATTTGTTTGGACCTCTCCATTCTGTCGACGCCAAAGAAACGACCGCCGGGAAATAAAAATAAAAGTTATTACAGGTTATTATAGGTGTGACACGCATATGGAGCCACAAGTCTAGTCAAATAAAAATTGTGTTATACCCTTGCGTAATCGTAATGAGGCTCGTAATGACCACCAATGCCGTAGTTGCAAACTTGGAGATCCTCAGATGTGGCCATATTGAGTCCGGTAATAGCACCAACACGTCTCCTAATCTGAAATAAAAATGTGTCATTTTCAAGAAATACAAAAGATGAGATAATAATTAATACTAACTCACATTAGTTACGTATTCGTGATCATCCTTTTTCAGCCAAGAAGATTTGGCGATTCGGTATTTTGAGACCTCACGTTCGCCAGTCTCTTTTTTCTGAACAGTTGCACGTTGAAACTATTTTAATCCATAGAAAATTATTTCGTTAGACAGACAAGATTTACATGTAACTTAAATAAAATTTTATACTCTTGGTTGAGCTAGCTTCTTCAGGGTATCAATCTCTTCATCAGAGATAACGTCATGATAAATGACGATTCTCGGATTCATTAAAGCTTCTTCCATTTTGATGGGTTGAATGAAGAAGTAGGGCACGTTGTTTGTTACGTAACGACATCGAAGAGGGGCTTCGATTTCAGGATCCATTAATTTCTCACCTCTTCAAGAAAACGTAATTTTAAAATAGGAAATCTTATTTGAACTTTGTGAAAGTCTCATACCTGCAAAGCTGTTCATAAGCATCCCACTCTTCTGTAGTTCCTAGGGGTTTCGTCAATTTCAGTTTGGCTGTGTCGAAGGGTTGGTTCATTTCCATGTTATCCGCACTAACGTAAAAAAAAAAGCACATATGTAATGTCTCGCAGATAAATTGCGGGAATCGTAATGAAATATGGAACGTACTCTCCAGTTTCTCCACTTGGCTCAATTACTCCTTGTTGACGAAGGAGTTTCTCGTAATGTCTTTTGTTTCCAAGTGCACGCTGATGATACGGTCCAAATTTGAGCAGCTCGTTAGTCAACTGTAATGCCTCTTTCAAATTACCTGGATTCCCAAATAGGTCATTTTGAATTTCTCTCTATTTGCACTGAAAAATGCTTAGACCGCTTTACCGTCTGAGTATTCATAATACCTTGTTTATAAGTAGAAAATGCCAAATAATCTAAAATGTCTTCTCGTGCAACAGTTTTGTTGGACTCTTCGTCGAACTTGTTCAGAGCCTCTCCCATCCATAAAACCGTGTGGTAGTGGTCGTCGTTATTGTACGATTGTCGACCCAGTTCCCAACAATCACCAGCTGGTCAAAACATGTCGGTCAACAGAAATTGCGTCAACGGAAACTCTTTAACTGACATGCACACATGCATACCGGTTAGATGGCGCGAATACTTTTTCCCTCCTAAAAGTTTTCCTTCGGCTAATGCATGCGTATCTAGTTTATAAGTATCTTGAAGCCTCATCAGGGCTACAGCTGCTCCCTTTAAGTCTTCATCGTCAGGGAAACGCAATAGGCTACGGTGTTGAGTAATGTTTTTAACGAATGCTATTGATGTTACAAAAGTATCCCAGTACAATTTGACCTGCAAGATTCACTGATATACAACAAGAACTAGAGATTCATACCAGATGCAGCATTTTTGCTCATAACTCCTTCGACTTTCTTCCAATCAGACGTCAGGCGTTTCACAAGTAAATAAGCATTCAGAGGATTGGCCAGATAGTTCGACACATCTGCACTTGCCTCCTCGTACATGCTCTCATACTCCTCAAGAATTCTGACGTGATGAAATAAGGAATTTTTAAAATATATCATTTTGTGTTATTGTAGTGAACATTTGAATCTCACCCTTTCAGTTGTTTCATTCTTTTCTCTTCTTCCTGAATGTAGGTGTCAAGGTGTTTCACAAGCTCAAACTCTGCAGCTACAAGACCCTCCATGTCTGCAATGGCTGTGAAAACATCCCCGAAAGCGGTTTTTGATTGCGCGACTAGGATAATGACAGCAACTATCAAGGTAATCATTTTCATTTTGAATACTGGTAGCAGGTAGCTATTTGAAAACAAAAATTTAAATTAGTATGCGTAGTAAATTTACCTTTCAACTCGAGAATAGCAAAAAGAAAAAAGTGAAACGAAGCTCTATAGCTCTTCTACCATTTTTTTACTTTTGTGATGGTCGAATAACATAAAACTCACTTTGAAACCCGTGTTACTTGTTTTACCAGTATGGGTTTCCTATTTTCGTTTTTCAAATAAAATTTGTATGCGCTGGGCGCGATCATATCATTTATTCTGTTTTGATACAGTATACCGGGCTCAGCAGGGGCTCAGTCCCGCTTCATCAACATGCACATTTAAAAAAATATATTCTGTAAAAGTTTTTAAAAAAAATTCAGCAGTAGACTCCGCTCCTCAACACTGTTTCCATATTAGTAAGCGTCAGTCTGAAAGGTTGTTTCCTGTTGGACATTAGCCAAAATGTCAGGGGAAAGATTGACTCATGTCCCTAACTTTGCTATACGAAATCTTACAAGCAAATTCCAAGTATCTGAAATACCCGATGAACTTCAGCCGTTCAACGATCCGATTCTGTTTTCAATATTCGTGTTACTTACTCCGGACTCTATTCAAAGATTTTTTGTTGGAGAATAACATATTTGAATAAGGTTACTTACGTTTGCTAAACTTTCAATTGTCTGCCGTGTGAAAAGGTTTCGAACAACCAAACTAAAGACGCAATGTTGTTGTTGTTTTCAATTCTTACTTTAAAAACTACTGCGAGTTCATTCTATCAAGGTTGACGACCAACTGTTTGTCTTGTATTGCATACTGGCACGTGAGGCAAACGGTTGAATCTTTTATGAGAGCACCGGGTAGCGTGAGTAAGTCCCGCCTTCTTTTCTTTTTGTTTTCAAGTACTTCTCACTTCATAGCACAAACCGAACGTAAAACACCGAGTCGTTTTCTTCTGAAATATTTACTTCCCATTTCTTTTTGTTAGCGAAGCGATTTCGCTTCCTTCTATCACATGACAAACCTGTACCAAACCACAAGCTGTCTACTGTGGAATTCGTAATGGTATCACAGTCGCCTATTTAATGTAAGAAGATAAACAACTTGCACATCTGCGGCGTTGGAAATATTTCTAGTTGAAAATGCAATTTATTCACCGCTATGTAAGAGCATTTTTTTTCTCTTGTCGTGTTAATTTATGCTATGAGGAAGGACACAAGCAGGAGTTGTCGACTCTTTGGCCTTGAATTCGCTTTCTACTTGGATGATCCATCTTGATGCGCGCCACGTTGACACGAAACCGGTTTTTCAAACTCTTTCTGTTGTGATGAGATCTCACGATGATCTCATCGTGATGGATATCAAAATTATACGCTGTTGAATAAGAAAAACGCATCACTCGGTTCACTCCTGGTTCAAGGAGTGGCTTTGTTTTTGTATCCAACCATCCTCAAGTGGAAAAAAAATGCGAATCACGGAAATATAGCAACAAAGTGCCGGTAGTTCTCTGTGCGGCAGGAGAAAGCACAAAACCATTTCCTTCCGTATTAATACTTCTTTTCTTGCGCGTATTTTTCATCTACAGAAGATAGTAGGAAGTAAATATTCACTGAATTTGTTTAACTGTTCGTTGAAGGCATCTAGTTTTCGTTGGCTGCTAATGGCAAATTTTGTAATCTACAGACACAATATAAATATTACTTTATGAGGTTTAAATATTTAATACCAAAAAAAGGAAAACATAAAATTTTTAATTTTTCCACCTTTTTCGAAGTATAACATTTCAAATTGCACATATTATACTCTCTGCGGTTCTTTTTTTAACCCTTTTTATCATTATCGTATTTTTTGTTGACATGCTACATAAAAAAAGAAATTGGTAAAAAATTGAAAGCGGTTAAAACGAAAGTCCACAAAATTATTTCAGCGTAGCTGGGTATAGACGTGTTTGTTTTCTTTTTCCGCTTTTCTCTTCATTTTTTCCCCGTTCTGGCCATATTGTATACTATTTGGAGAATGAAGTAGGTTTATGGCTTGCAAAGATGATATTTAAAAAGTACTGGACTTTTGATAGGCAATTTCAATGCAGAATATAGAATAGTGTAGGACGAATTATTTTCTAACTATTACGATCTTGTGCTATGTTATAAAAAAGCAGCATTTTAAAATATTTTGCTTATTTCTTTAGCCGATGATCGCTTCGGCTATGGGTGCAATTTAATTGTTGAATTCTTGTAAATTTGCTATTCATACGTTCTTTTTGATGATATGCAACACACGATTTTTTAAAATGATGTTCACGGAGCTTTTGGTTTTCAAATATACCGCCTTGACCATGGCTTTGAAAAATAAAAGAAATTGGTTGGCCATCTATCGGCTGCTTAAGTTATCGATCCGTAAGAAATCCGCAATTTCCGGGGCGCTAACGAGTAACGACCACTCGGGTCGGCCAGGGCCAGCACAAACAATAAACAAAACAGTCGTAAAAAAAAGCCTGTAATAATGGAAGCAAATCAAATCGTGATTCGTCCTGCGCAATGAAATCTAAAGAAAAATTTATAAATTGGCTTCTATCTATTTGGCTGCGTTGCAGATTATCCGCTGGTATAAAAAGGTAGGAAATTTGTGACGTTTCCAATTTGAGAATCCTGTTTAGAACGTTTGTCTTTGGATAAAACGGGTCGGTAAAAGAAAAAGCGACAACCTAATTGTAACGGGGGGTAACAGCTGGAACAATTGGATGTGAACTAACGACGTTGCCTTTTTTTAGTTTCTTTTTGAAGTGGAATGTCCATAAAGTCCCCCTGTTGAGTTGTTGAAAGACAATGCGCGCTAAGAACAGTCCAACGATTTCTAAATGTAAGGATTTGCTTTCGCGGAATCTCTTGTGAAACCCCCGCGAGAGCATGCGGTAACTTGACGCTCTTTTCTGGCCGTAGAAACATGCAAATGTGTGCACTTTTGATGGCCGATAAAGAAGCGTCAAGAGCAAATAACCCGCTCAAGTGGTTTGTCTGATATTCATCCAACGATCCATCTAATCTGACTCGTTGAACTCAGTACCCTTCCACTCCTATATATCTCCTCCTGTCATCTCGATGATGTGAGGCAATGAAATTCAAGTGAATCCACCCAAATAAAAAGAACAGACACAGAAATGTAGCCTTGTTTTTTCAACACTGTTTGCTGCCGACTTCGTCCGCGCGTTATACCCGAAGGTAAAAGTTTTGTGACGCATGTTGCTGCATGAGAGTTCAATAATGCAAACGATTTACGCACATGGAAGACCTTGAGGCGTTAGCAACATCCCTAAATATAGAAAGATTTTGTTGGTGTCTCTTGAGAAACAAAAAAACCGATACCATGGCAACGGACTAACGCTCTCGGAAAACGCCAGCCTTAATTATCGATCCGCAAATTTTGTAAGTGGCCGTATCGAAGTTGAATGTGGACACAGTTGTTCATCTCCATGGCTTTGGTAATTTAGTTGCTGAGCTAGTTCAATCAAAAGGTGATCTGACGAAAGTTGGAAGGTTACCGTTTCTGTACGTCGAAATCACAAGAGAGTAGTGACCATAGTGACCAACCAAAGTTTTGGAGTAGGATCAAAAGATTTCTGAATTTTGGCTTCACGACAACCATGTATAGAGAGTCAAGATACAATGATACATCCCACCATCAATTCCCTGATGTACATTTTCAATATAGAATTTCAGATTATGTTTTCTTATGAACTGCTGAATGGCGACAAGACCACCGACTCCATTTCGATGATTGCATCTTCCATCACTAGCAACATTTCGAGCTCTTGTCACTTTTCTAACAAGGTTGGATACAACTCGTGATATCCTGCCTTTGCTGTGTGCGGGACTTTGATCTTTCAAGTTTTCACTACTGGTAAACAATGAAGACTTACGCAACTAGGAACGCGCAAACCCTCCGCAGGGAAATCAATAGAGTTTGTCGCTATTGGTCTATCGCTAGAGGTGCAATGAACCAACTCGCATATCACGGAGGTTTCACTTCATCTTCTGATACGCTAGCGACACCTATTTCCACTCGACTGGCTGCCGTCTCGTTTCTTTGTTCTCTTTGTCACAATTTTTTTTTCCTATGCTGCAGAAGAAGGAATAAAAGAACTACAAGTCTCTTTTGATTAAAAGTTCGATAATAAAAATCCCTTTTCTACCGAAATATATCGGACATCTGCCTTTTTTTTTCGGGAGGGGGGAGTTCTATCGATCATCGAAAGACAACAGAGAGGAGGGCGAAGAGATGTGTGACAGATCGGGTAACATTTAAAAAGAAAAGAATAAACAAAAAAAATAAAAATGTTAAAAGAATAGCCAAGTGAATGGAGAAAGGTCCGGCAGGATCTGATCCCTTGTGGGTGGGACGAGGGAAACTGAAACGAGATTTATCGGTCCTTCTAAGAGATCCCATCAGGAAAGTTCATGTCTATATATCAATACGGTCGTCGTCGCCGTTGCTCCGGGTCAGAGAGGATCGCTATGCATTTTTTGTTGTTGTAAAGAGCTATAGATCACATTCTTTTTTTTTGTCCCCCTTGATATCGTCGGCTCTTTCTCTAACCCCCTATAACCCGTGGTGGCATTAAGGCCGTCACCCAGAATGGGCTGATGGTGGCCGTGGTGGGCGCCTGACTTCATCTACGCTTACGGATAGATTGCGACAGCGCAACTTTCTTTTCATTCCTTTTTCATATGGCGAGATGAAATAAGAGTTGAAAAAAAAATACAGGACCACTTTTCTCGAAAAGCTGAAGCAAAAAATGTGTGCTGTGCCTCTTTTATATTCGTCTGCAGAGGCATTACAGATTAAAGCTTCTTTGGCTGCAGCGGATCCTTATGGAGGAACGAGGTAATCGAGTTTAAGGCTCCTGATAGACGTCGACGTCCGGTCTATGTAATCCCCTAGCTTTCAAGGATAGAAACAAGACGAGGATTGCATAGGCAATGAACGTCCAAATTATAGTAGTAGAAGAAAAACAAAAAACACAGGCAACGAATGTGACTATAATAACAAGGGTAATAGCCGATGAGGGAAGCAAATAAAATGCCATTAATGTGCTAATCTATATGGTTCCTTTTCTCATTTGAATGCGACATTGGTTGGCGCTTTTTATTTATTTTGTTTTGATGTATTTTGTTTTTCTCTCCAACTCGACTGTGTGTCGTTGTCGTCGAGCCCAATAGACGATGATGGAACCGGGAAGATGGATAGAGATTGGTTGAATTCTTTGGCAACGTGCGTCTTTCTTTCTTTTGGCTACTCTTCTGTCTCACGATGATGGGGGGGTCGCGAAGCTAGCGCAGCGAAACCGCAATTTTCTTCTTATCTTTTCTAATCTTTTGTCGTTGGTTTTGGCTTCGAATTGGATAGATTTTCATTCGATTCGAAAGAGATGGGAAAAGACAAAGTTTCGAGTATATACCGTGCGTAAAGTAGATATTTGCTTTCCGGCAGAGCTAAGTCCTGGAGGACATTTAGGAGATGCTGAAAAAGAGAGAAAGAGAAAGAAAATGGATACTAAAAACTGAGATGAAGAAATAAACCGGATAAAAGGGCGAAAAAAATAAAATGGCTGGAGAAGACGAAGACGAAGGATTTTATTTCCGTCCTCGTTGTCTCGTGCGGTTTCTGACAAGCTGCGTTCCAAGAGAGAGCACTGAACATTCCCTCGTTCCAGCTCTTGTCTATACAGTTTCTCTTCTTTTTTTGTTTTTTTTTTTCTTTAAACATAAGCGACTGATGCTTCTCCCTACCTCTAGTCGTCGTGGTATATAAGAAGACAACGTCGGAGAAAGAAAGAAAGGGGGGACTCTCTTCCTTTTTACTCTTTGGGGTTTCAGGAGGGGAGTTGGAGCTTCCTAAAAAGATTCCGCGTGAGCGAATGCCTCGAAAATCATGTGTATAGTTGTGTGTCTCTCGGTTCGTTTCTTGGTGGGCATTTTCCGCGAGCCCGTGACGCCGCCAAGGAGCGAGGTTGCCGCAGCAGTCGGTTTTCTTGCGTTTCAACGGTGACTCGGTGTTACCTTATCCTCTTCCTCGAGCCTTTGTCTATTACCACTTTTAAAAAATACTCTTCTCCTCGCCATTCTGCATACAGGCCGTACACTTAACTTAACTTTACCCCTACTTGATAGTGATAGGCATTTTGTGAACGGGTTGCTTGTGTGTATTGATCCTGCGAATGCACTTTTGCATGAGAGTGGACCTTTTTAAAACGTTTATTTCCTCGACTATAGAAAAGTGTTAGTGAGTGTTGTGTGGGTGGGTCGCAAGGCTGCCGGCGGAGAAGAGCAGTTGTTCAGTGGTCGTTAAGGAAAAAAACAAAGAAGTAGTGAAATAGAGAAGGAGAGTGTGAGCGTGAAAGAAGGCTGTGTAGTGAGGAAGAAGAAAACGATCTCCCGAGTGTCGGACCAGCAACCAAAAGTTGCTCGGCTACTACTTCGTTGGTGGCAGTCGCTAACTGAACCTTGTCTTCTGTGCGTCTATCAATTCGTTGCGGATTCGACCACGATTTGTAAGTCTCTTGAGATTCCTGCCGTGTTTTGTAAAGACGGTCAGTAGTGGGAAACATTTGGAATTACATGATCCAATTGATCCATCAAACCAGTTGTTGCTTCGGGCCAGTTTGAAACCAAGTAAACAATAACACAATGTCTACAAAGGAAGAAATGGCCGAGATTGAGCAGATGGAGGCGGGATCAAATCAACCGTCTTTGGGTAAATATGTTGAAATATCATTTGACTGCGGCCAATATGTTGTTGTTGCTAGTCATGCAGACGCTGCTGTTGTTGTCTCAACTCATGCATGTAGTTGTTGCGATGATGAAAAGGGAAAACAATAATCCGCTAGTAACAACAATGAATTCGCACGGTGACTATACAACAACGGATAAGCAAATCCGACTGCAGTCACGAGTCCGAAGCCAAAGTCAAGAGCTGTGCTACCCTAGACAATGTCCTTGTTTATCTTGGCCATCTTTCGACGCTGTGTCTCTTCCAGTAACCCATTTTCTCGCTTGTTTCATTTTTGAGACTGGGACACAGGGACCCCACTTTCACAAAAAGAAATGCCCATCCATCATTCTGGGGATGCAGGATCTCGGAGACAAGAACGGGCGGATACTTGTATACCTTTTTCTTGTTTTGTTTTGTCCAGCCTAGACCTTACTTCTTGATTGAGGCGTCTGTCACGCGCACTGCAACTCGTAATGAAATCACCGTGTCGCTTGCAAAACAAACACGACGTCTAATGTCTTCTCAATCCGCTCAGCTTAGTGTAACCACCTGGCATCCGTCATTGCCAGTTAAGTGTGCGTGCCCGAAACTTTTCTCTTTATACTTTTTGATGGAGTGCAGGTTTATTTCGGGCATTATTTAGTCATTCTTCTTCTTTCTTCCAAAGAAGAAAAGAATAGAAATGGCTCTACCCAAGAGTTTCGAAATTATTTTGGGGTCGATATCACAAAGAGGGAATATTAGAAGAGTGAAATGAATTTTTGCGCTCGTTATGGTACCAGAGTCTGAATCGGGTTGGCAATATACATTATACATTCAATACTGAGAAGCCTGCAGCTATATTTGGTAAGAGCAGTGGTTGCGGCTATGCTGGATTCAATCTGATACGGACGACGATGGCTTGGCTCGAAACAAAAGACGATAAAGAGATATCATATAAAGGGTTGGAAAAAAGGAATAGAGAAAGAGGAAAGAGACGAGAGAAAGGGAGAGAGTGAAAGGAAACCTTCGGCGCGGAATTCCTGATCATTCAGTTCCGTCTTTCGCCACGCTGGTCAAAGTGCTTGTGACTAGCGAGCTGGATATTGGTTTCCGGATCCCGCAACTGTCGCTATCTTATACAACGACCTATTTTTAGTGTGCGGCTCGTCTCTTTTCACCGCAGCTATAAGTAAAAGCGACTGCGTGTGGGATAGATGGAATCACAACATATCAGGTTTCTTCGGTGGCTGATGACATTGATGGCAAAAGAATAAGTGACAGCCATCTTCGTCAACTTGCGTTAGTAATGAAAATTTTGTATGAAACAAATAGAAGGGGACAATAACGGACGTATGGGTGGGTTGTGTTTCTAAAAATGGCCGTCATCATTCGAATGATTGAGGCTAAAGTGGCAGCACCACAGATTATTACAATGAGAATAAACTGTGAGCGGCGAGTGATTTCCTTTTCTATTTCCTGGATAACAAGACGACGGTTTCCTCCTATTTTTAGCGCTCATTCTCTTTCTGGAAGATTGTTCATTTCGATTCATGTATTCATCAGTCGGAAGAAGTATAAGAAGAAGAGACGTCACGAAGTACAAGCATGAGAAGAAGCAGAGAGGAGGGCTTACTCTTAACTGTGAGGCTCATACTTATGACCTCGTTATCCCTCCTCCTTTCAGCGCTACTATAGATGATGAGACTGCGAAAAAATAGAAAGAGAAGAAGAATAAATATAGAAGCCTCTTCTGTTGAGACTCCTCTGTTTATCGATCGAGTTTTTTGTGTACCAAGTATAAGTATGAGGAAAAAAGACGCGAGAAAGAACAGACCGAGCCCAGCAGTGGTCGGGGTACAAACACACATGGTCGGTCGGTCATTCGAACGCTGCACTAGTTATCGGCAATGTCTTTTTCGGCTGTTTTCTCTTACTCCTTTATTTGTTGTGCTTCTTTTTTCTTCGTTTGAAAATAAAAACGAAGAACGCCAAGAAATTGATGAAAGCCCTGGCGTTATCAATGAAATTATAGACCACTATTGTTTTGCCACAATAAAGAAACTGATCCCAACTCTGGTTGAAGTTACCACGATGAGAATCCACTTGAGCGGCTAACAAGTGCATCGTTCTTTGCTATCACTATTCATGGATGCAGAGTCGAGCGATCGATCCCGTTTAGCTATTAATAACATCAGCAATGACGTAGAATTGAAAACTTCTTCTGTCTTTATAAATTTAATTTTGCACTTTGTAGTTTGGACCAAAAAGCTTTACCGAAAAAGGTGAAGATTTATTGATTTTCAGGCTAGTAGATCCCGCATCTTCATTTCTTTCGCTATTGCTTAGTTGTTTTATTTTTGTTATTTTTATTTCACTATTTCTTGATCTCTTTCTCTCTTTTATGTTTCGAACTGACGGCATCTTCTCTTTGTTGGCGCCGCAATATACATCTGAACATTGGCCGGATTCTTTCTCTTCGGTCGACAGCCCCCGTCGGCTACAACATCAACCGAGGTGAGTCACACTCATACGCACACACACACACACACACACACAAAATGTTATACAGATACTGTAACAATCGAAAGAAGAACCTGGTAGCCTTTTAAAATGTGAAAAGTGGCGTGAGAGAGTAGTAGTTTTTCCGCCGTTGATGGTGCGTTGGAGGAACAAAGCAACGAATTATAATGATTTTTCTTTTTGATTTCTCTGCCACCGACACAGCCACCATCAACCCTGCGCCTCATTATGCAGAGTGGAACCGTGTTTTCCTCCACTTTATTATCTATTTCCCCGCTGGAAATCTTTCCCAATCCTTAGCACTCAAACACACAGACATCCCACGCGTCGTGTTACGTTGGTGTAATGGCATTCAAAGCGGTTCGGCTACATCATTTTGATAGGGGTGCTTCTTTCTTTCTTTTTCATCCCACTCCCGACTTCTTTTGCAGGAAAATGCGGCTGAAAGAGTAGACGATACATCTCATTCTTCACAAAAAAGAGAATAACGAAAAAGAACGGAATACATGTAAGTTAAATAAAATCGAACGATTTTTTTTTCAATAGCGTCTCGATTGCTGCAAATCTCGTTAGACATGATCAAGACGCTTTTCTTTTGCCTCCCCATTGACCACTAGGTCTTCTTTGCTTCTTTATATTCTGTGGTTATATAAAATGTCGTTTCAAAGGCAATGGCTAACGGATAAGACTACCTCTTTCTCTCCAGAACTTATTTTGATTTGATTTGGTTTTGACACACGAAAAGTAGATTCGGAATAAACTTTTCCACCAAGAAATCATCGTCTTCACCAGCATCAACCAGACACAATGCAATTTGCCGGACGTTGAACAAATTCTTTTTTCTTTTCTCGAACCGTTTTCACGCTTCAAATAAATCAATAAAAATGTTTCAAAACAATTATAGGAATTGAAGGGGCAAAAGCGACTTTTTGAATGTACACATATCAAGGTGTCGGTGGTTGTGTATCGGGTTTGTGTGGACACACTCTACGCTTGTGTGTGTGTGTTTTATTTCTTTCTTTCTTGTTTATCTTTTTTGCCTTGGCCCCTTTTGGCTTTTCCTCTCGCTGGGAAGGCGGAGAGACGTCGGACCATTAGTATAGAGTCTGTGCGCGCGGTCGCAGTCCAGTCACTTGTCCGCTGGTCTGGGCCTGAACGAGACCCATCGGATTGTCTCTCTCTCTCTCCCTATATCATTCTCACTCTCTTTCTCGTTTGTTGATTCCGTGTTTGCTCTTTTATCTTCAACCCGAAAATCAGTTGTCGATTCGACGAACAAATAATTACATCAGTGACACGGAAAGTTGTGGTTGTTCCATCCAAATTGATCCGTGAAACTGTGAGACTAGCCAAAGCGAAGAGTAGAAAAGAAGAAAACATTTTTCAATCTCAGAATACCGGTAAGAGGTTTTCTTTATCTTTGTAGTTTCTTTTCCTGTTTGTTTACTTTGAACCCCCCGCGTGTTGGCGCTGACGGCACCTTGTCATCATCCGCACCTGATGAGTTCTTGATGGTCTGTGTATCTGTTTTTGTTTGGTTTTGTCGGATGTTGCTAGTGCGCTGTGATCGTTTCTCTCACACAAACTCATTTTCTTAGTCGATTTTCCATTTACAAACTGTGAAAACCGAGCAGACGCCACAACAACTTAATTCCCTGACATGTCCACACCATAGTTTGTTGGTCAATAATACCACAACATACTGAGAATCTTGAGTTTTCCAGTTGTAGCCTAATTCAAACTTGTAGTACACCAGTAGTAACTGCATCCCATTTGTGACGAGGAATTCAATGCACAACATTCCCTCGTTGGAAAACTTGAATTTGGCTTTTGTCGAGTGATCACGTCACGTCGCCCTCGTTGCAACTTGTTCACGGACCGATAAACATTTTGAACGGGGAAGATCCAGCAACGTCGACTATGACGTTGTGTACTCTTGATTCAAAGATCTAGAGGAAAAACGAGAAATGGGATGATGGAAAGGAAGGGAGGGAATCGTGGAGTCTAAAGTAGCTTGAAACCATTCAATTCCGTACCAATGGATTTTTCAGTAAATCCGCATGAAGAATAGGACAAAAAGAAAAAAAGAAATCAACGTAAAATCATTAAAAGTTTCTTGATCCTTTTGCATGTTTTCCCTTGTCCCCCAAATTGCATTACGTAGAATTTGAAAGATACACAGGGGGACAAGAGAAGAAGGGAGAAAGAGATAGTACTACATCATCTAGACTTCTTGCCTTCTCAAGTCATGACGGCCAACAATAATGTAATTCGGCGGGCGGGAGCGGGTAAAAGATGGAATGCTTTTTGGGGAGAGTCGGCCGTTAATGCTGTAGTCGGCTCTAGTGTAGACTCGAGTCGTTCGGGAGACTGTAGAGTGTATTATAGTGCTTGCCTCTGCTGCTTTTCAGTTTCTCTGACGCTGCTGATGTCTCTTTTGTTTCCCTGTTGCCGCAACGCGCTGCTTTTGCCCCGACCTTAACGGCGCTTGAAGTAACAATGTGTCGACCCCAATAGACGCGGACAATCAGTCACTCTCTCTCACTCTCTTCTCCCTCCTTTTATGCTATTATCTCCAAACAAGAAACTGTCAGGAATATTTGTAGAAAAAAGAAACGCCGAGGCGAAGCGAAAAACCGCCATCACAATAATTCGTACATAGTATAAGAAAAGGATCAGATAGGTCGGCGATCGGCTTGTGTCGCTTCCGTTGCCATTTACGCGTGCGGAATCAAACGTAAAGACGAAAGAATGAAATGACCGTGGTCGCGTCGCATGCGGAATTATTGATTGCTTTGGTGGGGAGAGCGTCGAGTCTTTGCCCGTCTTGATGTGGCAAATTGGAACGTGTACAAAATCCTGTCGACGTGAGGTTTCTCAACCCACGACAGCAAACACACCACAAGAATCCGATGTATAAAGAGTAGTCACTGCTCCCGACACACGGCCAACGCAAAACAACAAACAGGCAATAAGGGCAACACAACTATCGTAATGAGTGTGTTATCCCGCTGGGTGTATTCTCTATGACTTGAAGAAATACAGAGAAATACTATAGGCTATAGTTTTCTTCTTCTTTCTCCATTTCTTTTTCCCTGTTTCCGTTTCTGTCATTCTCTCCTTGCTCAAAGTAGTTTTTGTCTGCTCTGTGGTTCTCTTGCACGACTGGTCGATTATCATCTGGCGTTCCATCAAGTTCCCGATAAGAATATATAGTTAATCCAGAGTTAATCAGAACAGGGCTGTCGAGCCATGCAAAAAGCTATCGTTTTTTTTTCTTTTCATTCAAAATTTTCAGTGAATCAACTGATCATGGAATCGAGGATATTTGGTTTTCCCAATTATGGTTGGGTGTTAACCAAATAACGATGGTGTCAGTTTGTGTTATTGTTGAATGAGTCAAGTGGATTTGCCTTGCAGTGCTGCGATGACGGCTGAATTTGACTCCCTGCCAGTGAGAATTAATTTGACAAAGTGTGACAGTCCCACACTAAACACTAAAACGACTTTAGCCTATACGGTGGTGCTTGATATAGAAAGGATGAGCTTGATTGACGGGATTCCCATATTATCATATAGGAACTCGAGAGTTATAGCAACTAGAAAAGTAAGGGGCTAGCTGTGCTGCTTCTAGTGAGTGCTGTGCAGTATTATTTGTGCTGTATCCGTTTCTCCCAGTTTACATGGTTGACTAGTTCGTGTCTAGCTTCATCGTCATCAACGTGATATGATGATGGCCGACATTGGAGGATGTACGAGACCTCGAAGGAAAGTATGGTGTGCTGCGCATACATTACTTCCGAAGCGACCGGACCTTGCGCTACCAGAGGGAAAGCAATGTAGACGTTTTTTGCTATTTATTATAATATCATCCATCCGCTGGGAGTAGTAGAATAGATAGTGGCTTTGGGGTTGTCGAGTTCATATTATTATTTACACACATACGCATGCACGCCAACTAGACATTACATCATTACAACATTAAGAAGAGAGAGAGAAAGGTCCGTAATGGTTCTTTGTCTTTGCTATCGTATGTTATGAGAAGGGCGGAGAATGTCCATTTCTGTATGTTTCTTCTTTGGTTTGACGCTTGTAACGAACCCGCGTACGGTGATCTTGTTGTCGTATCTGAATTCATATAAAGATAACACTTTACGACCTCCTCCCCGCAAAAGCTTGTCGTATTTCTACAGTCTCTTATCTCTTTTTATTGGAGGCAATATTGCGAGTAGTATGTCCTTTTCCTGTCCTCTCTAGTCTTTCCGCTTTTCTCCTTTTAGTTTTGTTCTTCCTCGTTTTGTTTAGATCCAAAAAGTGGAGGCGAAAGAGGGAGAAAATGGATTGATGGATCTACTCGGAATAAAATCAACAACAAAAAAATGAAAGAGAAAAAAAGACAGAAATTGCGGCCGTAGTTATAGATGCAGTGGCAGTTCTCTTCGACACAATTCTAGCCAGAGGTTCGATCGGGGTAGACGGAAATCAAAGAAGAAAAAAAAAATCCACTACTTGTAACGTTATTCCCCATCCATCAATTTCAATTCTCTATTTTTTCACCCTCTTTGTTTATATTTCATTTCTTATTGTTGTTGTTAAAGGGTCCCAAAAAGTTAATGTTCATTCTTTAGATATATTAATTCAAGTCAAATGGTAGGGCGCTAGGGATGCTGTTTAGTATAATTCACTTGACTTTTGAGTTTTGACAGCTATATTATTATCACTAGAAACGAAAAAAATACTAAATTGTTAGTATAATTCAGTTGTTAAGTATAATTCACTTGACTTTTGAGTTTTGACAGCTACATTATTATCACTAGAAACGAAAAAAAATACTAAACAGCATCCTATGATTCCTTTCCTTGGACTTGAATTAATTTTCATAGATAAACTAGGGATGATTAATTATTTAAAATAACTGGAGAAGACGCAGCATGTCTTAAAGTGTAGTATTCTAGAACATTTCCTGGATTGGAAAAGTATTACTAGGGTAAATAAATCAAAAACCCCCTTTTTTCCTATCTCCCCCTGCAATCGAAACCCTCCTGGATTTTTTTAAATTTTGCAACGCAGCATCCGAACCTGGTCTATTAGATTTTTGCTGTTTAAATGAAACATTGGTAGAACATACAGCGGGTTGCATTGGGCGCGTAATTGACGTAGAATCTAATCACCTGAGTGGTGAGGCACTTACAGGGACTCGATCAAACTGGCCATCCAGTTTCCTTTGCAATCTCCATAACATCGCCTAGTAGAACCCGGTGACGACAATTGGAATTGATTCAATTGGTTTCTGCTGGACGGGATTTCCAGTCATAACCATCACCTTTCCAATTGAACGAAAGGCTCATTGGGAGTCTCTTAAAAAAGTCTGCGAATTCACGGGGGGGCAATATGAAACGCGTCTGGTTTTTCTGGCATTCTTCCTCTCCTTCCTGGCCATCGATACTATTAATGTCGAATCGCCATCAATAAATCTCCTTACTCTCCCAAGACTTGGTCCCTTTTTCTGCTTTATTCTTTCCTTTTTCTTGGCATTGAAACAAAATAGGTGCGGACCGCAATGGCCACGCAATAATCGCCTTGGGGTCTACCGCTATGTCTTTGGTCATCGTATTATTATTTTCTCATATATTTCAACACTCTTTTTATTTCTGAGACGTAAATGGACTAAATGTCCAAGGAAACCCCTCCTTCTAATCTTTTTACGTTATTCATTTAAACCGATTCGTATGCTAGCTGTTAAAGAGCAAATGAAAATCAAGGATTCTGGCGCGGAGCTTTTGCGATTTGCATCATTCAATGCAAGTCGCTGAAAGATGTGGAAATGAGTCGGTAGGATTTCCTAGCGAGGGTTAGCTCCATGCAGTATATCTACATACATATCAAACTGCTTTAAGATGTCTGTCGACAGCGACGCTAGTGGTACCCTGCACGAGTTGATTGCGACGCAGCCGTGCGCGTTCGTCGGATCCGTGTTTGTCGTCCGTCACCGTGATGTCCATGACGATACACAGCGCTCTACAATTCTACATAAAGCAATATTGTATTATCATTTTTTTTTACTCGAGACCTGAATATTATAGTCAAAAATGGTTTGGGCCTAGTTCACCGATCCCTGGGGCCCAAGGGATAAAAATAGCGTCGGCAGCAGTCAGTTTTGATGCGGCCAATATATTTGTGATCTTTATTTGTATAACTTCTGGGATCCAAGGGAATGAAATGTCTGAAAAAGGCAATGGTTGTCATGGTAACTTTTGCGGCATAACGTTAGTCGAGGGGAGGCTTCGCAGAGATATTGCTTATCGTCGACTCGTTGTAGTTTATTCTCACAGTCACCGGGAGACTTTTCGTAACATAAAAAGTCGGCGCTTACTGAAAAGAGCTCAGCTTTAATGTTTCTTCCTTTTATTCGTCAGTAGACTCTGAACAGTAGTGAAAGAAGGAAGAACTTGATTGAGTTTCCTCTTTTTTGGCCAAAACTCATTTAAGAAGGGCGCTAGAGAAAAATTGTAATCGAATCAGACTAAGACTTCTTTAGGTCCTCCTCGTACACATCATCGTATTCTGAAACACTGTTTTGTCAACATCAGTTTTCTCATGTAAGTTTATGTTTAGTCATGTCTGTTTCTTTTTTATCTTGGATTCTCTTTTCCCGCTAGTGCTGTTGACTAAGTGGAATCGTGACTTTTGTATTTGTTATTGTCGGTCGAAAATAAGAGAGAGAGAGAGAGACAGAACATACAAAAAAAGAAAAGATTGGAGTGTAGTCATCATCATTTGTTTAGCCAACTGGAGCAGTTCGTAATTGATGATATGGCGCTTGTTCATTTTTTTTTCGTTGTTAAAACAGCCAGCTTATTTCTTTTTTTATTTACAATTTACAAGTTCTTTACTGTATGCTTTGCTGATCCTTACCCGGCAACAGGATAGGTGGCAGGACGGTCTTGTCTTGTACCGAGATTTACGAGACTTGACTCATAGTACGCTTTCTTTCTAGTTTCTACAGCTGGGCAGCCTAGCGCGTTATTAAAAATCGAATTAAACGATACTTGTGAAGTAATTACCATTGCACAATTTCGTTACGATGTACTAAGTGCATCCTCGGTGCAACTTGGCCGGCTTTATTGGAGTGAATTTGAATTTAAGGATGAAAAGGGCGGCGAAGTGCAGTTGACGGTAATGAATTGCGCTTTATATTGTTCAATGGAAGCATAGAATCCCAAGGCGTACAAAACTGTCGAAAGATTTGTTGTCGTTTGCTTGTTAAAAAGAATTTTCCCTCTTTATTTTTCTTCTTTTCGGCTTCTTTGTTTGCTGTTATTTACTTCCGGTTCCGTCGAAAGTTCTATATATCTCTCCTAAGGCTGTCTAGAAGAGAAAAGGAAAAAGGATATAAATGTGTCCGGTTTTCTCCTTCTCCGTAAATTTCTGCCTCATTATGAAGCTAGCAGAAATGTTTGTACAAACACTAAATTTTACTGTCAGTTCATCGTTTCAATTCAACTGTCGCTGCAGACTTAAACGTGGCGAGTATCTTGATTCTTGACTCCATGAATTCATGAACCCAAATAAACAGGATTCTCATTAAGCCAGATGCATTGCCAACAAATTCTGCCTTGGCAGCGGATTTTGTATTTCAATTTATTGCTTACCAACCATGTATTAAATGATTGGATCGTGGCATTAGCACCGTCTATTTAAATTTTTTTTGTAGCTTGCAAGTTGGAATACTAATTTGAAAAACCCCCCAAAACGCAAATAGTCCTATCTCATCCGCCAAATCGACTAACATTTAGTTACCCATTGAAGTTAAACCATTCATAATTTTAGAGCGCTGGATACTTAATCTGACCCCTTTTCCGATTATTTGGTTTAATTTAAACTGAATTTTTCTAAATGGCGATTAAAGAAATAAAAAAGTGGTCTTGGAGAGTAGGTCATGCCTGACATCTAGCGATGGACATAAGTACTGATAAGCAAGTCAGTCCTTGTATCCAAAAAACTGAAAAACCTTGGTCGAAGCTTCTGCACCTAATCAAGATTGGTTCCTACATGGACACACACACACACACACAATCAAGACTTTTATTAGAAAGACTAAGACAATAATCCAACTGTCATGGGAGATAATGAGAAACAGTTGTTGATTGCAAATCGAAAGCTAAACGCAAACAAAAGAGTAGCCTACCATAGGATTCCTCAGAAGAACGGATAAATCCGGTAGATGTGGTGAGGGATTTGGAAATATATATAGGCTACACACGCAGTACATGAAATCGTCAAGACTTAAGGCTCAGAGCTTGATGGATTTCGCTTTAATTGACAATGCAATATCGTGCCGATTATTGCTTATGCTTTTACTTTGTGTTGTGTGCGTTCTATAGAACAAAGGGAAGATAAACTAAAAAACATATGTAGCACATTCAATGAATGAGAAGATTGATTGACTGAGCATAATACGCTGTTACACGCTAGGAGCTCGTAGCAACATCTTGATTTGCATTCCTCGTCTTCTTTGTCATTTTTTTTTCAAAGTAAAGTAATCTCAAGAATTTGTATTCGTTATGTAAGCAACTGTATTTAATTGAAAGTGAACCTTTCCGTCGTGTGCTGTCAGCATCGCATGCTTTCTCTTCCTTCTTTTCTTTTTGATTTTTTTGTTATCGAATGATATTATGATTTGTTATATTGTTCCTCGTTTGGAAAATAACTAAGTACCAATCTATACAATCTATTCGAATTACTATTTGGGAACCGCTCGTGATGGCGTTTATAGCGAAAGGATTGTCTGCAATGGGAGTTCAAACTGTGGAAGTGGCTTCCGTGGCTTCGGTCAATCGCCCAGGTAGTTTGCCACCACCATTGCTACCCCCGACGACTACGGGATCTGCACTCACTACCAGTGACGTGGAAAAAGGCGCCTCCAGTGCCGATCAGTGGGGCAAAAATATGCAAAGATGGCGCAACGATAACATTGACATTGGAAAAGGTTTGTGAGTTAAAATTTATGTAATGCTTAAACACAGTATAATTCTTAAAAGAAAACCGATTGGGGTATTTTACGAGTTGCAAAATGCTCCTTGCGTTTATTATTTGAAAAAGTAAGCTGTTTGTCCATTATTTGTTCAAACTAGCATTTTAATAGAAGAAGAATCGCAAAAATATTTATCACACTGCAGTTTTTATCATTCCAGAAGGGATAAATGGAAATGCTGTTGGATAACGTCATCGATCTGATTCTTGCACTTTATTTCTCTTTTGAATTCTTGAATCCAAATAAATCCCGCGACTACACTCTCCCACTTCTGCAACTTTCGCTTTCGGTGTATCTCCAAAGTAGCTATATGCAATGAACCTCTTTGTCTCTTTGTCTAAGGATTGAGCCTGCTTCAAATCCAGTGAACTATGGATCAACTCCAATATATAATATGGTGCATCATCTTCTTTCGGAGCTTTTCTTTTTCTACGATGCTTCTTCTTCTTCGTCTTTTCTTGTCTTTGATATTCAAAGGAAAAGAACGCTCTCATCACTGACTACCGCTCATATCGATCCACCGATGGCAGTTGGGACTATTACTAACGCAAGCACCTTTTTTAATATAAAAACATCGTCTGGATGTCTGGAAGAAGACGGAGACGAAAACAAAGTCAACAATAAAAATGAAATTTAGGTCTTCTATTTTGTCAGCTGACGTCTTTCATTTGTTTGGTTTGGCTTTCCAATATCTATACGCCCATGCAGCTCCTCTAGGGATAGATGAACGGTTGATTGCGAATTCTCTAAAAATTGAAAGTTTACGAGAAAAGGAAATGTTGACGCCTTATTTTCATCTGCACGGATATACTGTTAACTGTCTGCTGCCATGTTCCTTTCTTTAGTGTCGGCTTCTGTGCTGCCAGTGGTTTCATGATTGATATCTTTTTCAGTTGAATTCCAGGATTCATCTTCTAGCGCGCGTGTCTCCTATCTTCTTGTTGGTTTTGTCTTCGTTGGATTGTTGCTCCTCTCCTCTTGTTGTTGTTTAAGTGATGACTGGGATACCAACATGACAGGTCCGTTTGTATGGGAATCCTTGGGGAGTGAGGCCGTGATTGTGTGGAGTTGAGAGTAGCCCAACAAAGATGTCCTGTGTTTATGCGTGTGTCAAGAACATCAGGAAGGTTTCGAGAAACGTCTGGATGCACTTTGAACGAGGTATGGTGACCGTCTACATCCGCCAAAAGTTTACACTCCACTCGTCAAAGAAAAACGACCTAAATTCTCGTTCACTCACTCTCACTATTCCTCCCTCTCGGAGTATACTTGTCGAAGACGAAAAAGAGAGCTTTTGCTGTTGTGCCAAAGACACAATCGTACGCTGTGGACGGATTTTCGGACGAGAACGTTTTATTTTCCGCGCCTCTACTTTTCGATAAACGTATGGGGTCGATCGGAGTATTTGACAGATCAGCGCGCAGAGATGTCCGTTCACGGGTGTATTTATGTGACTGACTGGCGAAATGTCTCTTTCTATATCAAATCAATCTAATTCCATCATTCCCTGCCCTGCCAAATGGAATAGAGCGACAGAAGCAATCTCGTCATTTTCCATAGAGATGTACTGAAGCGAGAGGAAATATCCTTTCTTTTGTCGAACGTGTCCTTCATCCAATCTCTAGCTCGACCGGCATTTTTTTCTCAAAACGAGTCGCAGAGACAGAAATTCATTGGTCGTTTGGTTCCGTCGGTGATGTGTGTCATTACCAGGTCGACTTGGTCACGCAATAGCGCAATGGCCCCGCGAGTCTGTTTTTTCTTCCTCTTCTTCTTTTCCTTATTTGGGCTTTTGGGGTGGGGTGTGCAAGGGCTTCGTCTTAGTTTTTCCTTCTACTTCTTCGTTCTCTGAGAAGTCTCAGTTCTCTTTTGCCTTGTGTTCGTTGGGTTGTGCTCGATAACGTCAGACAGAGCCAAGAGTCGTGCACAGGCGCTGGTGATTCGCAGTCACAACTCAGTCGTCGTTGATATTAGACGAATAACGTGCATCTCTCCTTTCACTCCCGACTCTCCTCGGTTCACGTTCTTCACTTGTTTCCTCTCGTTAAAAAGGCGCGCTAGGAAAACTTATCCTACAATATTTAACTTTTCATTTGCGCTGCAGTTTTTTCTTCCTTCGACATCAACAAATTGATAGAAAATGATATGGCGACGATGTGAACATTCGTGAGTGTTTACACCACAAAAAAAGTAACGTGATTGTTGATGAGTGATACATAGGTGCTTACTATTGTTTGCCTAGCATTGTTAACAGAACCCCCGAATCATTAATCAGTTGATTCATTACTTGCGAATTTGTGGTTTGAGCCTTTTATTTTCCCAAAAAAGAACATGGGGCCGATTGATCCGGAAGGTGGTGATACGAAGGCTATTGTAACTGGCTCACCATCATCGGTTTCGTCGTCTCTAAACATGGCGGCTTCGGTTTCTGCGGTGCCGAGAGCCGATGAGAGACCTGCGGTGACGACAATTACCATCACGGGTGTGGATGGAACGCACCAAACCAACGGAGAAGCGGCCGCGTCGCCCGGTCCGGTTCAGACGCCCGATGTCGCCATCGCTCAACCAAGCGGCTACTCTTCCGTCTACGTCAATAATAGGATGCACAACATTCAATTAGGAGGTAAGACACCAAGACGAGGCTAAATCTTCTTTTTGGTGGTTCATGCCTAGAAGCCCCCAGGAGGAGCTCGGTTGATGTAGAAGGCGATGACTTTCGTTTCCAAAATGGAAAATGACATCAGATTAGAGAAGTGACGCCGAATAATCTCATCTTCTGAATCGAGACGTAAGAGCTAGGAGGAGAAAATGTTGTTGCATCTTTGACGTCAACCACGCTACAGCGGTGGTACCAAAATATAATTAGAGAATTGATCGCGACAAAACAGTATAGAATACAAAGAATACAGTAAAATTAATATTTGAGTTGTTGTTGTAATATTTGGGCAATTGCATCTTTATCTTCTATTTTTTCTTCTGTAAAATTCCGAGTATGGTTGCCAAGTCCCGAATCATACGCCGCAGTGTTTTTTCTGTACTTCGCTTCATATAAATCTTTTTATATTTTATTTTGTTTGTTGTTTTGAGTGGACTGGAACTTGTCTACGCGAGGAAAATCGCTGGACCAGCGTCTTCGTCAAAGACAAATCTGAATGTAAAATCTGAATTCTGCTCTTATATCTACTTTGCGATTTCTCGTTATTCGATGGAGCGGATGGAGCATCGAATGTTATAGCAGTTGTTTTTTTGTAGCCAAATATTAGAACTACCAGATGACGGATCTTGATCTCATCTGTCACCATAAGCCCCGCCCAAAGACAAGATCGGCTTCTCTTTAACATTTTCTATGTAGTTTTCTTTTTATATGGAACTACAGCGTGTCAGTTTGATAGATAATCTTTGTAACGAATGGCTTGGAATGGGGTTTACCTTATATTTGTTGTCATTTTGTTTGTTCTCTTGTTCTTTGGAACTGAGTTGACTTCAAGTAGCGGAAGACTTGGAAAAGGGAAAGATGGTGAGAAAAGGAAAGAGGGCACGTACAATAGTTTTCATCAATTGGTTTGTTTTGTTGATGTTGTGAGCCAATCGAGGTGGCAGCGATCCGATGGAGAGCACTGAGGAAATGACGATAACGACGAAGGACGTGGACGACAACAATTGAGATCGAAGAGATGTGGAGCGCGCGCGCGGCACGTTTGAAATGTGTCGTTTTCAACGGGAGAAGATGACTCCATGTTTTTTCTCTTGTTTGTCGTCGCATCCGCTTTCATCTATCTTTTTCGACATCATCAAACCAATCATCGAGTTGGACCGATAAAACAGAAAAGAAGAGAGAAACGGCGGGTTTTTTTTCTATCTCTAGACATCGTTATGTTTGTTTTTGTTTTTTTTTTCTTCTTTTCTTTGTGTTGGCGCTCACACGGGACTCCAGAGCAATTTGGCCGTCCGGCGGTTTTCGACGCGTCGAAGGTTATTTTTCTTTCTATTTTTTTTCTACATAAAGAAAATACAAGGATGGAAAATAGATCCTGCAGTGCACACACTGTTTATATACTGTAGATATTTGGTTCGTATGTTTTCTATGTACTGACGTCGTGATACTCTTCGGGGGCGCGGATCCGTCCGGAAGGAAATCCCATATACCCCCTTTTGCCATTTTTCGTTTTTGTTTTTCAATGCCTCAACTCTTTATTCGATTTTCTGGGCTGATGTTTTTACCCATAGAGTAACGTCCTCTACGTTAAAAGACAATTTTTTTAGACTTCCAGTCGATGATGCGCAATGCTAAACTCCCAACAACTCTCGATTCCGATAAAACCCATGCGGTCACCATTTTGTGAACATTGGAATCAAGACTACAGAGGAAGTCAATCAATAAAGAAAATGGGGAACGATGAACGTTGGTGGGTGGAGAAGGCGTGCAGTGTCGGATGCCAAAGGCACAAGATGCCCCCCAAGTTCTTATTGTCTCGAGCCAAAAATAGCGGAGATAGTAGTGTCTTTGACGAGTTGATGATGATGGGAGATTCTTCATTCTCTTCAACGAAACCTCAATCTTTTGGAATTAGTTTATTCGGAGGCGAAAGGAGCGAACGTTGTCAAAGCAACAACAAAACTTTCGCCAGTTTTCTTAGTCTATACGAGGACAAAAACAAGTAGTCTAGGAGATTCAGTAATGACACTCCTGTTTGAAGTATTTTGCTTGTCTTTTTGTCTTCTTTCTTAGACTTTTGCATCTACTGCTGTCTCATCTCTCAATCACTTGACCCTCCTCTTTTTTCCTATATTTCCTTGAATATTGAACGATGCGTATGGCAGGTTCAATCTATCTAAGACTCGTAAGGCTCCCAACCAACCCATCCTTCCATGTTTCTTGAAATATGTAAAGTATTCCACGTCGTCCTGGGAAAAGCAAATATCGAGCACGCGCTCCCGCATTCTAGAAGCTTCATCCAGCGGTTCATCTCTCGTTTCTCCTTTGGGTCCTGTTTGTCTTGGAAATTGATTTCATTATATCAAAGAAAAAAAAAACGGCGGCTTTTACGTCAGAAACGGAATGAATATTTTTCCATCTCGTGTTTGCTATAGCTGATTGATCCAACACTCCCCTTGTTCACTGCAAACTTGGTGGTTCTTGGTGTTGGAGCTTTATTTGACTTGATTTTATTATCATTTCTTTACGATTCCCCTCGTAATTTCGGAGAAAAGGGATGCTGATGTGTTATGAGATGAAATAAAATAAACATCCTTTTATTTATTTTAAAATACCGATAATGTATTTTTTAATGTAAAAAAATGACCCCATGGATTTCAGCAAAGAGGATAAGGATATTGTCCAGCTTTTCACTGCTGTCATCGTCTTAAATATAATTATAATAGAGGGGATTATTGCGTGCGTTGCGGTTTTGCCAGTTGACTTGGTGCGCTGTGTCTCGGGTTGTATACGGCCGACCGTCTTGGTACTGCTGGCGGATAATATTGAATTACCCTCGTCAGCTCAACCAACCCGATCCAAACTCCGGGGCATAAACTCTGCACGAACTGGAGTTGAGTTGAAAGCCGACAGTTTTGTTTAACCACGGGCAAACGCAATTGCAATCCCTCTCTCTCTGTGTAGCCCTTGACAAAGTTTTCAAAATGAATGCGAATGAAATCAGACCATTAAACTAGCCAGTGTCCGCGGGGCTGTATACTTGTATAGTGGAAGTTGATGCCATGATGATGACGCACTTGGAATCGATTGAACGATTTGGTACTATCATTTCATTCTGTTTTAGAAGCTTTATTCAATAGATATTGTGACGAGGAAAATCCCTCAGGTGAAATTGCTTTTACAAAGCGCTCTTTGGTCTCTACTGTAAGGTATAAATCGTATTAAATTTGTTCATTGCGAACGTGTGTGATCGTGAGAACGTGGAGGCGGAGTTACCCAGCTTATGGTGACAGCGCTTGCGCACTCATTGGTCCATAAGCTTTTGGTTCGGCTTGATCTATTTTCTTTTTTTTCTTTTTGGTTCGTTTCTTTACTCGACGACGTCGACGTCGTCCCCATTCGAAACTGCACTGCGGGCAAAAGTCTTGGACCTCCCCCACCCTCTACCACCACCCGCTTCACCATCCAAACCGTCACACTCGCCTTCTTGGCTTCGACTCCCGAACAAGTTCCCGGGGACTTTCTTCAGTTCGACACCCGTCCCGCTCTCAGCTGCGTGTTCTCCTTTTTTATTCTTTTCTTTCTTTAACTTGTTTATTTTTCCCGTTTGGCGCGCTCCGTGTCTCACGGCTTTGCCATCCCCCTTTTTTTTTTCATTGTCTCATTCGGAAGGACAAGGGACAGACCATCAGTGAACGGTGTGGCAGACGATATCGCCGGGAATTGTTCTTCCGTTCCCTCCGTGTGAACCTACGGTGTGTCTGTTGATGGCCGAAATCGGCATTCGTTCAATAGGCCGCCATCTGTTCTACTAAAAACAAGAAAAACGTGCAGTTGACAGACGAAGAATTTTGCGCTCTTTTCGTTGACGTTTTTTTTAGGTACCGTAGACTTAATCGTTTTCAGTGAGCCATGTGGAAAAGCGTCAAAGAAACTTGCCGTGAAAACGGACTGGCTTGTAAGTATTTCCTTCGTTTATTTTCGTTGCTTTAATAGGATTATTTTGATTTTCCAACCAAATCCTTTGAATTCGATGCTTGAGGTTATACAGTATAGAGATTCAAAGTTAATGCTCCCTGAAATCCCTTCGAAAGTGTCGGATTACCAAACAAGCGTGGTGCTAATGATCGTTATCGATACGATTAAATAGGAGGAAGCCCTTCAGATGGCTTACATCCCAAATTCTCAACACTTGAGACTAGCGTCTGTCAAGCATCATGGGAGACAGGGGGTAAATGTGTTGTCGTGATTTTTGTTGGTATTTGATTTCTGATCTGGTTTTCGTGGTTTGTTTCATTACAAAAGGCAACGGGATCGAATAGGTAATTTGATAAAATGGCGAAAGAAAATGGAAAGGAGCCGAAAGAAAAAAAGGGGATGATCAGGAAGAGTGGAGAGTGTGATCGATGGTTTTATAACGGCGCTTCTAATTGGAGAACAGAAAAGTATCCAACAGAAGTGGAAGGCAGCCTGTCATCGCCTTCTCCTTTCGGTTCGAAATATCTTTCTTTCTGTTTCCAAATAGATGATCTACGACCGGTCCCCTGGTTTTCATAATGAAACTCTAGTTGGCTTTCTCCTTCTTCCTCATTCCTCTCTTATTCTTGAACGTTTCGATGAGCGGCGACTTCGATGTCTTTTGGGTCGTTTGATTCTTTTTGATCATCTGCAACCGACGGTCGTCGACTTGTCCTTTGTTTTCTTTTTAGAGGCGCATGAGTGAGTGATTCGTCATCGAGCTAAATTCATTTGACCAGTTGTGCTGGTGTTGTTACGTCATTGCTAGATTTAATTTTTCAACAAACAAATCTACTTTGTGCGTGCGGAGTAAAATACTGCACACACATAAATTCCAGACCAAACTTTCCTGAAATAACAACAAATCTTCCCTCCCTAAAGATAAGTTTTTTAAAGGCTTGTTTTCATTTCTTGTTTAAAGAAAACTGTCTGTCTTTAAAATTTTCCATGATCCGTCGTCTTGTTGCGTGTCGGCATTCGGTCGTCTGGCGTGTCTACTGTCGACGTTGGGAGGGGTAGGCGAAGTGATGGAAACTTTGTTTGCGTCTTGTTGCATTTGCAATTGACAGTGAAAAATGTCACGGCGTGACTAACGTTTGCATTTCGAGGAAAAAAAATTGGTAAAAGCGGAAGGGTTTTCTTGTGCATCCGCAATTGTCAGTTTGAAGTCACGCACATCGTCTATTGGCGCACAAGCTCGAGTTATCCGTCTCGGTGACGTAGAGGAGCAAAAATCAATTCGACAGGGTCTCTTTCTTTCTGTACTCTTTTTTACGACATCAAATCAAATCAAATTGAAATGCGAGAACGAAAGAGCTCACCGGTCGGCCGGGTCTTTCAACATATAACGGGGAAAATAATTGCATGTTATCCCACATGACATTGTCAATGTATTTATATGACCCACGTCTGAAACTGAGCCCTAGAGTGTCTTTATATGTCGCCAACTGGTCTATTGGACCAAACTGCCGGCAAGAGAAGAAGAAGGAATGTGTTTGTGCGGATAAAATGTTCTTTTTGTGAAATCCTTTATGAAAAATTCAAACAGAAGAAAGCGACAGAGAGACGAAAGAGAAAGAAAAAGAGAGAAAAAGGGGGGAACGTGGAAAAATTTTCGATGGACAGGACATCTGACAGACGCAACTCTTATTATGACTGGATCGATGCCGTTACACAGGGAAGAGAAAAGTGGGAAAGTGGAAAAGGACTTGAATCAATGGGATCTCAACATCACAACAAGAAAAAGGATCTTTTCTTTGTGTTTTTATTTCCTTTTCGTTTCTTGTCTGAAAATAAGCTCCTTTGAGCTATATCCTTGTCAAAAACGTCATCTTCGTCTTATTATTCTTCAACAGAGAAAACAACGAACTTCGTTTCCCTCCATTTTCTTCCAACGCTGCCGGTGTTCAATTGAGCCTATCAACTTAGACGTTCCTCTTCGTCGTCTTGGGATTCGTTCGGCACCTCTCGTCAAAGTTATCACGTCGTTAGCCTTCCATTTACCGCGGCTATATTCACATAGACTATAAGAACGTCATTTGGCAGTGAACTCACGGTCTACACAACAACTTTACTCTCCTCCTCCACTAGCATCGTCATCATCCCACGCCTTTGGTCCGTCTCCAGGCTCGTAGAAATGCTCATCGAAACGTGAACGCGTCCTCCTCCTCTCTCATCTCCATCTCTTATTTTTCGCCTCTTGTTTTTTGGACTAGTTTTTCTTCCCTTATGTCTACCAATCCAGAAAGAAGAAGAAACACAAGAGTCTTGGGGCTTCGGTCGAAACTTCGTTTTCATTAAGAAAGCGTGCAGAAATCATGTGCATATGTCAGACTCTGTTCTTCTACGATCTAAAGGTGTCGAGGAACAGGAGGGAAGCGTAAACTAATAAAGAGATCAGCCTCCTTCTTCCTTTGTTCTTTGCTTGTCCGGGATGGAACCATACGTGTGTGTGTGTTTGTGTATCTCTCTGAGTGTATTTATAAAACAGACCAATTCCCTCCGGTGTGGTAGCGGATCGACCGCAGAACATTTTGGCTGTCTCTTTTCACTCCGCTGAATGCTATGGTCTCATCCCGGCCGCAAACAAACGAAGAACGTGTGTTGGCCGCTCAGTGGTCCGACATGAAAGACGGCAAGACCATCAAAGATATTGTCCCATTCTTTTTCTCTTTTGGACAGGACAAAGTATTTTGTTTTCTATTTTCTATAGCTGAGCAAAAAAGGGAAGAAAAAAACGGTCGTTACTTTCTTGGTGAGTTTTCACGCTCGCTGCCCGTATTTGGGCTCCTTAGAGATCCTAGTCGTGCGTGCATGCTCCTGAAATCTTGTCCTCTACAGCTGCTTCACAATTCCGAATGGGCCATCATCAATACAAACGGACCTGCTTCATTCGTCTTTTTTTTCATCGTTTTCCAATAGGGACGAATCGGAAACGCAAACCTGGATGGAAAGCAATAGAGTTGCTTAACCTTGTCACGGCCTCATGACGTCACTTGTTTGTGCCTTGTATGGAATCCAAATAGTGAAATCAACCGGATTTTTTATTAACAATGATGATTTAGCGGTTCGTTAACAGAATGTGTAGTAGTGTCCACGCTTATTGGGGTTCTGGGGGATTCATCAAGGAGTTCTGTGTTCTCGTTAGTTATAAAACAAGTTGACTCTACTCCGAGTTGGATCGATAGATTCCGTCATCGAGTGTGGACACATGTGCGTGTCAGTGTCGTATACGAGTATCAATATAGCTCAGTTGATGGATAGCTAATTACGACTCTATTCAATAGAGTACAATAGCAAGAGCTCCTTCATCCATCCTTACGCAGTCGCCTGCCGTCTCTTTGTCTTCTACAATGTCTTCGTATTTGTCTTGTCGCTCTACAATACCGCATATGTACATAAACATTGAGTAGAACTGCGTTACGGCATGTATATGATGCGTTCAGAATGCTATTTACATAAAAGAATCGCTAGGGAATCACTGATCCAGCGCCGCGGCGCCGCGTCGGGAGTTGGATAAAGAGATGGCCACGACTCCTGGCGATCAGATGTGGAACCTGTACAAGATAAAAGTCTTTTGAACCATGTTGGGCCCTAAAGTCTGTAACCAGAAAGAAAGAACTCCTTTGCCATGACTATAAAGGGAAAACCTATAAGAAACCGAGGAAGAGGAAATGGATAAAGAGAAGATGGAAAAGCGAGTTGGCATTTGTCCTCAACCGACGATGTCGTCGAATCTTTTTTTTTATTCATGCAACATCAGTGATGTCTTCAGATCTTTATCTTCTATCTTTCTCTGTCACTTGCCTCTTCAAAAAGAGCGAAAGAGAAAAAATAGGCAAAAAATGTACATATACAGTTCATTGGACGGTGAATCGTCTTCCGACGCCCTTTGATATTCCGACTCACTCCCCCATCTCCCATCTTCATCGCTTTCCATCGTCCAACTATGGCACTCGAAAAGAGATGGTTACATTTGGGGAATGGAAAACCGTCAAAGCTATTACGTTTGGGGCTTATTTAGCCAAAATAGAGTGTGACACGTCACCCGGTTGAAAGTGTTTTTGGTCGATTCCATCAACTTTGCATCTTCTCGATTTTCACGTCTTCCTACGCCACACTTCAACCAACCCAGAACTCCTGGAGTTGAAGGTTGTAGTTGAAGTTTCTCCTTCCATTATTTCCGTTTCTGAATCTCGTTTCGTCAGCAATGCGACGAGTTTAGATTACTCTGTCAGAAATGAATAGAGAGAGGGACCATTTACTGTATCGTTGACAGTTGAAGAAGGAAATAGGAAAATAGCGTCAAAGAGCGTAACAGTATTTGCAGAATCGGACAAATTCAAATATATCTCTTAAGGATCAAAGGATCTAACACGTTGGCCTACGAATAGGAAGTTCATTGCGTCCAGTTTAAAAACAAAACAGTGCGCATTGAAACAAAGGAGAGTTGTCGCTGCTTTTCGCTTTGGCAATCAATTGAAATTCTTGGCAAAGAATGAGTAAGTCTCTTTCTAAATGAAAAGCGTTGGACCGCGATGCGCTACTCCTTAGTCACGCTGGAATCCGTTGGCCACTCTCGACTCTGCAAATGCTTGGGTTCCCATGTCACGTTCCTACAAGTGATTGAAGAGTGCTGCTACTTATTCTTGCTCTTTGCCTTCGAGGTAGAGAATGTTCTATACTTCTATCCTAAGTCAAGTCTTTAATTTGATTTCACTCAGGAATGGATTCGTTACAAAACTTTGAAAAGCCAACAAGAGCTGGCAGCTTTACATAAAAGCTCGACGTCATTCCTTGCTAGCCTTTTCGTTGTCTTCTCTGGCTTCATCATCCATCATTTTGTCGGGCTCCTTTGTGTTTCCCACATTTTGCGAGAATTCGACACCAATTTAGTTCAAATTCTCAAGAACCTTTGTTGATCCCATGAATGTGGAATGAAAAAGTCTTGACTCACGTTTGAATTCTCTTGGTTGAAATTAATCACAAGTGAAAGTCTTTTTAAAAGATCTCCTTTTACTTCGTGATTGCTAAATAGTATTATGCCCCAGTCGTTTGACTTTTACAATAAAAACTTCTTCCAACCCAACGGCAAAGGCCAATATTGCTATTTGAAACATTTTATTTTGTTACGTCAGAGCAGCGAAAAGTTTCACACTAAAGGCTTTTCAGAATGACGATGCAACATTTTTACTAATAGGCTTTCGTTTTTCGAGGAAAAGTTTTTAATATGTAAAGAAAAGTTTTGATTCTATACGCACTATAGACCGCATTCTTCTGCTACACGCTCCCTGGTTCCACTTTGATCCTTATTATCGAATCAAAAGCGACAATCTTGGTGGAAAATAAAATTTAAAAACCAAATCATCTTCTTTACTTTGCACATGAAATTTGTAACAATACCAATTACCAAGTCTACGGAGAGTTTCTTTTTTAAATAAAAATATATAGAGCTAGTTTAGTAACTTTTCTCCGAGGCGATATAAGTTTGAAACCGTAAAAGCTATTCAAGAAAAAAGTGGTGAATACAGAAGAGATCGTAGGCTATCTCAAGTTGGTTCTCAAAATCCCCAAAATGCGTTCAGTATGTTGTGTAAGTTGTTCCCATATATAAAAAAATAGTTTCTGCATGACAACCTTGTTGTTGACAACAGGGCATATGTGAGATGAGTTATGAAGACTAAAGGATGAACGAAAAAAAAAAGGAAAACGTTATTGATGATGGCTGTATTTGGACGGGAAACGAATCTACTTTTGTCTTTATCTTTTTCAGCGCCGTGCACCGTATCTTTCCTTCCACACATCGCTTTGCGTTTGGGGTTTCCTTCTTGATTGCTCAATGTATTTTTATATAAACAAGATAAGAGAGAGCGGGGGGAAAAGGCATGTCATTCGTTTGCTGGTGCCACAAGCTGATGTGAACTTTGCCTGCACTCGACATAGTTTGTCTTGTTGTTTACACACTAAGAGTTCTCTGTATAACAAAAGCCCAAAACGTCATCCGTCATCCGCACGCGGATGCATTCACAGTTCAGAAATCCCCTTTGCCATCAAGCCATGCATCACTAGAATTGGCGCAGTATCTCATGTTGTATCTCTCTATACAAAACTTGAGTTTGCCGCTTTTTCACGGGTCGTTTTGCGGTTTGTTTCGAGTCCAGTCTATTCTCTACACTTAAGTAGATATTGGGTGTTTTGGTCGTTTTCATGTTCCATCATCTGTCTCCCTTTCCGAATACGGCCGCTACAGCGTTGGGATTGTCTCAGGAAATGACCATTCGCATGACCATTCGGATGAACATTCGGAATCCTCGGACCGGATGGTCGTTGGCAACCAACTAGAAGCTGACATAACCGTTTATAGTCTGGGCACACAAACAAAAGAGTATCGCAGCATTGCGTAGTGTATTTGTACGGTCCGTTCTCTTTCTCTTCATCATCGCTTCAATCATCCTGCTATCCGCGCGCTTCTAGTCTTTCCGCGACTCTTCTTCCATTGACAATCAAACAACGTCGTCTTCTGTTTTGTTATTGACTCGTTTCTTCTGACAAAAACAAATCGAAACTAAACAAAGACTCGATGCGATCCACTTGATGTGGAAACAGGCGACGACAAATAAGCGCTGGCGTTGATGTGATTTCAATCAACGTAAACGCACAGCTCACTTTCTTCAAATCCCCATCAGATAAAAAGGCTCCCTCCTTTTTTAAAAATACAAATAGATAGGCTATAATGGAATGGAACAGATCATCTCCTACGGATATCGCAAACTGCGGCGACCCGGAATTGATTCCCCCCTTGTTACTTCTTTTCCCGTCTGTTCGATGCGCATCCGCACCACATCCATCAAAGAAGAATTTCTTCCTTTTTTTTGCTTCCGTCGCTTGTTCTTTTATTTTTCACGTTCGACTACAGTTGGACCTGATGAAACGTTGCCAGACGGAAAAGTCTTTTTACATGTACAGTATATGCAAGTATAGTTGTATAGTGTATTCTACTGAATACTTTTGATGTGTTTTTTGACATCATCAGTCGGAAGGCGGAAGACGAGAAGTAGTTGGATATAGCGGAGGATGGAAGATCAAGAAAAAAAGGCAACACCGGAAAGAGACGTGATGGTATTTAATAACAAGATCTATTCGCCTGACTCTCGCTCAACATCTTCCGGTTGACGGAGCCAAAAACTCATCTGCATTTCATTGGCTGGCCTCTTTTTTTCTTGGTAATACGGTGATAGGTCCTCGGGAATAGAAGACGATTTATAGGATTAGAAGTTATCGGGGAAAACGAAATGTCAAAAAGAAGAAAAAATAAAATAAGTCAAATCAAGAAAAAGAATCTCGATCCATGAAAAGGGAAACTGGCCCACCCAGCTGCTGACGTAATACAAAACCGTTCGATGGGCTTTCGACTATAGTCACGATCGTCCACTGGTCACTACGCCGATTCGTTTAGTCTCTTTCCCAAGTTGATCATTACAGGGAGACACAATCCGCTTCACACCCACTGACTTTGTGATAGAGACGATCCCAGTGGCAATCAGTGCCATATAGTGTAAAGAGAATAGATGGCTACCGTATGGGCCCTCTGCTGGTTGGTTGGAAACAAAAGAAAACTGGCCCCAGTCAATTTGCTCTCCGCATTGTGCGCTACGGGAACAGGAGCTGCTGTTGATGATGCTGACGCCTAAACTTCTGTTATCCCTCTAAAACGTGTGTCGTGATGATGGTTATAATCATTATAGACGTGACTAGAAAGGACAGATGATGATGGCAGAAGATTGGCCCCAACCATTTATTTCACGTCCGCCCATTTTCTTAAATCTCTTTTCTTTCCCTCCTTTTCTCCCTTCTTTTGTGGGGTGATTCTTTATCTTTCTTCATTTTTATAAAGTCAATTTTAAGTTGCCAATTTCATTCAGAAAGGGTGGGTCTCTAGCGGCTCTATATAAAAGTGCTGAGAAACACAATGATGGGGCACAAAAGCGATTTGATTAGGGTATAACACGGGGAACATTCGCTTCGCCGTTTTATCGTCTTTTCTTTAGTTCCTCGCTCGCATACTTTTGCTGCGTCTTTTCTTTTCATTTTTTGATTTGTTTCGGGCGCCCCCCAACAATTCTTCGCCGTGCCTATTTCTTTATATAAATACACAATTTATTTATATTCGTTTCTTTTTTGTTGGATGTATATGCTCGTTCTTTTAGCCGCCGCCATGGTGATGAACTATACATTCAGCAGAGCTGAGCTCGTTCCGCCGGCGCTGAAATAATGCAATCAACCGAACAGCGCGCGTGCGTGCATTACACAAAAAGGAGGCCCAGTAGAGTGGCCGGAATTTTGTTTCATCCTTTTTTCTCCCTGCGCTCTTTTCTTTGTGTGTATACACAACTATACATTTATACGGTTAGCATTATATCTGCAGTATAGATGTATATGCAGTCGCCAGGGGGATTTGGTTTGATGTGAATATGTATAGAGAGCAAAGAACAGGGAATGAAAGGCAAAAGGCGAATACAAGAGAGAAAAGACTCTAGTGCTGCCTTATATATAAGATTATACGAGAAAAACAGAGAAGTAAGAGTGGGCTGGTTTTCTCCGGGGAGGGACCGGCAACATCGACGTCTTGTCCCGCCTTGATTGGCCTTGGCCTGTTGGCCAACAGATGGTGATTCTTCCATCTTTCCTTTATTTTTGTGTGTTTTTTTTTTTGTTTTATTTTGTTTTGTTTAGTTTTTTTGCGAGCTGTTATGTTTTTGATTCCTTTTCTCGAGCGACCACGGTCTCTTTTACAGGTCATCGGGTTGATATTGATTACATTCACCGCGAATCTGTCCTTGTCTTCATGAATTATAGATATAGAACCACGGCAAGTGGCGGCGACTTTTACTGCTTCTTTTTTCATAAGACATGGTCGCCAGCTATGAGGATTAAGGTGAAATGGAATCCTCCTTTTTCCGATGCTATTTCATATCTTGGCAACGGCTAGAACAAAGAGACAAAAGGGAAAAGGTCAAATTTTTATGGGGCTTGAACCGCTTTGACAATCAAATTCAATAGACCTGACACATGGAATAGAATCCATCACTTCCCACACCGGTTAGAATAAGACGGAAAAAAGAATTGGTCGACAAATCGGCAATCAAATATTTGATCCAATCCGTCGAATCTCATCCTGCGCCAAAATCACCCATCGGTTGACTTGGATGCACTCTCCATCCCATCTCTCCATCAATCCAGTCAAACTCTCTTAGCCTCTTCTCACGACGCATATATATAACGTTTGAGTAGGAGGTTCTTATTCCTTCGCCTGTCTATACTCGTATAGTATATTGCTTGGTATGCGAAGGTTCGGAGTGCAATAGCGGCGGCCTAGTGGGCGGAAGGAGAAAGAGAGAAGAAAGGAGCGAAGAAAGGAAGAGCCAAGAAGAATGAAGAGAAAGACGGAGAGTGCGTCGGCCAGAAAAGACGCCAGCACTGACAAAAGACGCCGCGAGGTGTCACAAATCGGACATAGACGCAGCTCCTGAACTGCAGTAAGAGCAGCGTCAGAGTCGGTCAGGAATATAGTAGCGCTAGGAAGAGGGTGTCGGGCGTGTCGATGGTTGGCGGCTCTCAGTCGGGACATGTTCGCCTTAGAGTTGGCATCGGTGCCCGTCACTTCGTCCTTTTCGGATCGTTTTGGCGCTGGCGGTGGAAGCGGCGCTAACGGAGATGAGGCGGCATCATCAATCCCACCCGAATTCAGGAGCAAGTACAGCACCTCCTTTGCCGATTACCCGCAGCCTTTATCCGATCCAGTCAGGACGAGGATTTGGGGTCCGCCAATTGTTCGCGGCTCAGTAGGCAAGCCATTTTCTCTTAGGGTTTTATTTACTTAAGCTAATGAGACGCAGGTATTCGTATGGAGAAATTGACGAAAATGTGTTTTTTACTTGGTTGTGTGTGCGTGTTCGATCCGTCTTCAATGTGTCGCGTGCGAATTTCAATTCGCCGATCGGATTTGATGATTTTTTTTGCGGTTCCATGCGTCAATCGATTTCAACCGAAGAAAAGTTATCGAGTGTCATTCAATTCAAGAGAAACATGTCCGTGCCGAGTCATTCGTAATCTTATTTCACCCATTTTCCTCTATTTAACAGCAGACCCTGGTGGACCTGGCATTTGTGCATTCATCTTGACACTCTTCTCGTTCCTGCTCATTTTGGCAACTTTCCCGCTCTCGCTATGCTTCTCTGTCAAGGTAACCTATATATTCACGTTTAATTTAATGATAAGAGACTACCGAATATTGTTCTTATTGAGCTATGGAAACAATTTTCAACAAATTCATGTCGTACGATTCTTTACGACTTTTCTTTCCTAAGTTGTCGACATTTGAGTTTGGCAAGTTTCCCTAATTTCATTAGTGCATCATCGCCCGCCCGCGGTGATTTGACTCTCCGTTACCTTTTTGATTCCATTCCATTTGCGATGTTCCTTTGATTATCGACGAATTGATGCCTCGTCAGCTGACGCGAGGGTTTTGAAAATTGAATTTTGAAACAAAACCGTAAACGAAGTAGAAACGACAAACAAGATTTCCAAATTTCAAATGAAATGAAATTTGAATTTAATTTGATTGCGCCTGCTCCTAACTGACTGTGTCTGCTGCTTTGTTTTTATAAAGAGATATTCGCAATAGTTTACCGAACGTTGTCAAAAATGAAAAGAAAAAGAACACAATCAAGAGTAAAGCTCATCCGCACTGCGGGTAAAACACTTGAGGAATATTCAGCGCCGTTCTCAGCGATTCTCCCCTTGTATGTCGCGTATTCTCTTGAGAGGATAGAAGGGGAAGGGAATAGAACAGAGTTGTTTCTACATTCTTGATGAGGAGAACATTATTAGCTCTTCTACTTCGTACGCTTCAGAAGAACCGGGACGGTAGTGGGATAGACCGGGAAGCTGCCGGGTAAATACAATGCAAAGTCAAAACTCTATTTCTCTTTTCGTTCGAGGATCTTGTTTTGTTTTGAAAATACGCAAACGAGAGAGAGAGAGGGGGGGGGATGCGAGACTAGTAGTTCGTGAATAGCGCAAGGGATATAGCGATGGGCTTTGACTTGTCCTTAAGACAACGATTCTAAACAAGGAACGAGACGGGCTCTTAATTGGCAAGTTGATGTTGGTTGCGGTTGAAAGGAGAAGAGCTCTCTTTTCATCCTCCTCCGAGTAGATTGGACTGTCGACAGCACCAAGCGAACAAAGTTTTAAATAATGAGCCACGAGCAGCCAACAGACATAAATAGATGTGTAGTGTATGGAGTAGTCGTCGAACCAGTTGGTGAGGCATGGATCTTTCTCGTAAGTTATATACAACGACGAGAAGTTGCTCAATCCCCAATTTGTCTAGTCGAGAGAATCTTTGCTCTTATTTCTCTTGGATATATATCTCCCCTCTCACCAGCAATCATGTCCCAAGTTGTGTGTGTGGATCTGTTGTAGTAGACGCCATCTCATGACTTTCAAAGTATCTATTATACTATCACAATTTGGGTTCTTTTATTATTCACGCCGCTAGGTGGTACAAGAATACGAACGAGCCGTTATTTTCCGTTTGGGTCGTTTGCTCAAAGGCGGAGCCCGAGGCCCCGGTATCTTCTTCATCGTTCCGTGTATCGATACTTACCGCAAAGTTGATCTCCGTACCGTCTCGTTCGACGTCCCGCCGCAAGAGGTAAGCAACCAGTTGTTATTTGAGTTCCTTTTTCTTTTGTTTGTATCTTTTTAAATTTGCGCTTCATCGACCATCTTCGTCATCCTTCACTACAGTCGTCGCATCCTTAATCACTTCTTCTCTCACATTTGGAGAGAGAAAATGCGAGTCGATTATATTAATTGGTTTTTAAATTGTCGTCGATTTGGTGCTCGGTGGGGGGTGTAGAAGCATCAATAAGCACGGGAGACTAGGGTGTGAAGAAGATTCCAATAATTCGCTTGAATGAAAAACATTTATAAATGGAGATTATAGATTTTCTGCTAACTCCCGCCGTAACGAAAGGCATATTATACGCATAATAGATATATTTTTCCTTTTTTCTCCTTTTAACAAAACTGAATTTTTTACTTATATTTTCGTTTAAATTAGTCAGAAGGTTCAAAAGAAGTCTTTTTGCTTGTATCATTGGCATTTTTTTTTCAATTGTTATTATTACGTCCATAAATATCAAAATTTTATTTTTCTACTTTGTCGTTGCATAATCTTTTATTCGACTGATATGCAGTATCCGGAAGGAAAATCTTGGGCATCTTTTTTTTAATGTTCTATTTGTCAGTTTGAGTCGATTTTCTTCTTCATAAACCTGTGAAGTGTTTCAAGTTCAATCATCCGTCAATGAATTTCAAGTGCAAAAAGATATAATACGTAAAGATTTTTCCCTCGGCTATACATCGGGCATGGACGATGATTGCATTTCAAAATAAGAGAAAAAGTGAGCGAGGGTTATTGACATCCGGAAAGTTTCAATCGATGTTTATTATTACCTAAAACATAAAATTATACACACATTTCTTATTATCACTCGATTCATGTTTCGATTCGGTAAAAAAACAAAAACAAAAACATAATTATTCAAATCTAGCGTGAATTAAGTTCGTCCAAGATTGATTTATTTTCATCGTATTACCACATTTATTTCATAATTTTTTTTTGTGTTCGTTTACATTTATTATTTTTATACATTACTTTATTTTCAACGTTATGTTACCCCTGGTTGAATGCGGGACATTGGGAATCTTTGCAATTTACAAAATCGTAAATTTCATTTCTAAACGACACCATATTGACAAATACTACGTCAACTTCATATTAGATGTTTTGTTTTTCTCTTTCTTTATTCGGTTGGACGGGCTTTGATTTTGTTTTGATTATTGGATTTATGTTTGTTTTTTTAACATTTTTTTCTCTGATATTATATTTACTGGATATTTCTTGTTCTAGTTCTGTCGTGCTGGGGGTGTTTTTTTTTTCATTTCTTATTTCCGTTTTCTCTTTACGAAATGAAATTTTATTTATTTATTTTTTTCATATTAGAAAAGAGAAGTCAATATATAGTGAGACATTGTGCCAAGCAAAGCGGATGATGTGTGAACATGATTAATAAAATAGTTAATTTTTATTTTATTTTTTTTCTTATATTTGGTAGTGTTGAAAAAATTTTCAAAGTGTTGACATTGAAAAGATTAGAGAGGCGAGGGTTTTAAAAAAAGAGAGTCTACAAGAGAATATAGCGAAAACCAAACCAATTAGAAATTTGCACACCGCCACCTTGTGTTATCAATGCAGGTCTTGTCGCGTGACTCGGTCACGGTGAGCGTAGACGCCGTAGTCTACTACCGCGTCAAAAACCCCATCATGGCCACCAACAACGTCGAGGACTACAGGTTAGCCCCAATAACCACCAAAAAACAAAAGCTATATTGCTACAAATTTGCCAAAAAAAATCAAACACCACAAATTATTTATTTAATAAAAAAGACATTTAAACAAAAATCATGTGCCATATCTAAACAAAAGAAAAAAAAACCTATACGATAAAATCCTTCATAGATGAGCTTTTCATTTAAAAACAAACAAACACACATTTAACAAATAACCGGAATGTTGTTTTTCTTTCTTCTTCTCCTTTATGTATCATATTACCTTTGATGAACTAATAAAAACCAGTCCTGTAGATTTGTTTTAATGACACTCTAACGAACTATAACGAGTTCCCACTCAAAAAGTATGGTAGATTTGATCTTTGTGCGCATGAATGCGGGAAGCCTTTTGCATGTTAATCAAATTTAAAAATGCATAACCGCTGGCATGAATGAATATTGAGCCTGTTTGTTTTGTTTGCTTTTCTTCTTCTTGTGCAATGCGATGATCTAGCGGTAGTTTAATGCGATATACTTCAAGTGGAACTTATGTTATTATACGATTCAGTTTTCCAACTATGACATTGTCATAGTTTTTCTATCGGAAAACAAATTTTAGAAAATTTAAAGGGAAGGTCGCGCTGCTGGAACCGACAACATTATTACAAGTTGTTATTGGATTTGATTTTTGTGTTATTTTTAAATTGCGCAATACAACGCCAATAGGATCGTCGATTTGTTAACGTTTATTTTGTCCGTTTTGGGATGAAAATTTTTGTTTTGTTTTTCGACACACGTTTCCAAGTTGAGGCGCCAAATTTCGAATTTGTGCACATGAAATTGTTTGCGGTTGAAGTGATGGACTCTCTTTGAGACCTTCTTATAAGTAAATTAAGACATTTATCAATTATTTCTCGATTGCGATCTAATGAGAAATTCAAATTAAGAATAATAAAGTTTTCCCATACATTGGTTGATTTGTTTTCTAAGTTCTTTTAAGTTGTTAAACCCCAGAAATCCTCAGAAATGAGCCACTGTACACAGCCACAAAACCTCACCCTTACCGGTACCATCATTTTAAAAAAACAGATTCCAATGATTATTCGAAGCCAACATCCTACACATCACCTTATTCTATGTTTGCATGATCCTTCTTTATATTGTCCAGATCTTGTCACGAGACTCCGTGACGGTGGCCGTCGACGCGGTCGTCTATTACCGCGTGCAAAATCCAACTATAGCCGTTTCCAATGTGGAAAATTTCAGGTAAAATTTTTCACCCACAACAACATCAACTACTAAAACAAAACAAAAGAAAAAGAAACAAAAAAAAAAGGATGTTGGAAAAAACTAACTTTTCATTTAACAATTTAATTACACCCAACATGAGACCACACGTATGATTTTCACTTTTGAATTTTGTGTTATTTTCTTTTTTCTTCTTTCCCTGATGGAATTTCATTTCATTTTTCTTCAAATAACTGACAGACCTTCTTCTTTGTACGTCCTTCGCGAGATCGGCTATGCTCGACTATTATACCATCACATGGTATTTTAGAATGTAGATCACCCCGATCTTTTATTTTAAATAACATTTTCGCTAATTACTCTCTTTCGTAATGCGCCCGATGGGAACAAATGACTTTAAACCCCTTTTTCTTTTAAATTTTTAAGAAAAGAGAAAGGAATCTTTGCTTTTGTTTCACTGTACACCAGCTGTGTTTATTTATGGGCCCCGCCCTATAAAAACCAGAGGTGAATTTTTCGGTTCATTTTTCACGATTTCGTTCCGGATCTTTTTTACCATAGACACAGGGGCAGTTCATAAACAAGGAATTCGCTATTGTTTAAGGCCCGTCAAAAGAACAAAACGCTATCGCAAACAACATCTATCTACGATGATAAACAAGTAACATAACCTCGCAGAGCAAGTTCAATTAAACGGCTATGTTTTTATTATGAGATATACTTTTATTTAGTAGAGTCAAATCTCCAAACGTTCTTTTTTTTTGCTGTATTTTGTTTAGTTTTATTTTTTTTGTAAAATACAACATGGGGTCCAGTTTCTTCCATCGTAGTAAGAAACAGATATTCGTAAACAAGTTTCGTCGAGTTTCGTCGTATATGGCGATTGGCGATTTAAATATTTAATTCCTATTATTCTTATTCCTGAATCAAAAGACATTTATCCTATGTAAATTTTGATTTCTTGTTATATTTGATATTCAACAACAACCACTATAATACCATTATGCAAGTTGTTTAAATCTCAAAATGATACGTACACTCATATAAATATCAACAGACAATTAAATTTGAAATCGAATACCTCCCCCATCCCTACTGATTTATTTTGGTTGATTTGGATGGTCTTTTTTTTTGAGCGAAAGCACCATGGAGAACCCTCGCATGGTTTATTCTTTACATCTTCATTATTTAAAAAAAAATTATATCATCTTCCTCTATAAATATTTGATTATTATTATGACATCTATCCTTTTATTCTCGTCGACTCTTGTCCACTTACCGTCACTGATTTTGTTTTTGATTTGATTTTTGGAGTTGGAAATTCAATCCCCTTGGTATATTGTCATCATCTTACACAACCTCCCCAATTCAGACTAACAATCGAATTTGATTTCGGCCCAAATCGGGCACATTGAAATTGATACTTTGCCATTAAAAATAATAATTGATTTCCATCAAAATGTAATTTCACAAACACGATTTATCAAGGAGTATCAATTGATAGTGTTATAGTGGTTCCACGATTCATTCCTATCTATTACGCTTCAAAATGAAGCCATTGTTTATCTCTATATCCGAATGGCTTCATTTTGCGTGCCTGATGTGCGCCATACACGGCACCCCTACACACACACACACACACAAATCTTATACAACTATTCTTCCGTTATCCGTTTCCGTATACTATATACATACATAATGCATGAGTAACCGAATCCAAAAGAAAAAGAGAGTCGTAATGGCGTTCAATTTCTTAGCAATTAAAGCCAAAATGGCATTATTTTTAAAATTCTACTATTATACTTCTTTCTAAATATTTCTTTAAAAAAAAAATTTGTTCTTCTTCTCACTTGTTTCTTCCTTTCTATTCATTCTTTTTTTCTATTCTATTATATTCGTGCGCGTTCACCATGACGACTCTCCACCGTCAAGATGAAATCGAATACCTTCCCCCAACCCTTTTATTATTATTCTCCTTTTGGCCCCATTATATTCCATCACCGTCCATATCCCGATACCACACAGTATCTTGAAGCACTGACTGTTTTTTCTTATTGTTCTCAATTTTTATTTCAAAAAAAAAAAAAAATCCAAAAATTTTTTTGATTGTTGTACTTGTTCGCCAACAGCCACTCGACCCGTTTGCTGGCGGCCACGACGCTACGTAACGTCTTGGGTACGAAAAATTTGGCTGAAATTCTGTCGGAGCGCGAGACCATCTCTCATACAATGCAGAGCTCATTGGACGAGGCCACTGACCCTTGGGGTGTTAAAGTCGAACGTGTTGAAATGTAATTCAAGAAACAAAATTCTTCATTTTTCTCCATTTTTTTTGTTTTTGTTTTATAATGTTTTATATTCTTCTTCTTCTTTCTTGCGTTAACGGTTCATGTGGTGTTGATGATGGTTATAACGACTTGTGTGAATGCCTTTCTTGTTTTACAGTAAGGACGTTCGTTTGCCGGTGCAACTTCAACGTGCCATGGCTGCCGAAGCCGAGGCTGCGCGTGAAGCTCGCGCTAAAGTCATTGCCGCAGAGGGAGAACAAAAAGCCTCACGCGCTCTGAGGGATGCCGCTGAAGTCATTGCCGAATCACCGGCTGCTCTTCAAGTAAAAATTTTCTTTTGAAAAATGTTTAAAAAATGGAGTTTTTAATGAAATTTTAAATTTGTTACAGTTGCGCTACCTCCAAACGCTCAACACCATTTCAGCCGAGAAGAATTCGACTATAATATTCCCATTGCCGATCGACATTTTAAAACATTTCATCAAACCTGGCAAGGTGGACAAATACGACCTTTGAAAAAAGGGGGGAAATCAAACGTAAGAGAAATGGCACCCGCACGTGAAAGACACATCCGCAATCGACCTAACTTTCGGTCAAAGTATAACGACCGTCCTACTGCCCAATAATCATTGTCAAACATGAAATTTAAAAAAACAAGGAAAAATAGTGAATCATTATCTTTTCAGAAAATACATAGCATCACTATATATGCCATCAGCGTATACAAACAAATAACAGACACACGGAGAATGCATAAAAAACGGACGCGTGCGCAAACACAAAGACGGCGAATCGTGACAACACGCTATACAAAAATCAACTGAATAATTCTGCCACTGACGAATATGAAAATTGACAACAAAGAATTTAAAAACATTTTTTTCCTTTTTTTAAATTTAATAAAAATTGAATAATCAAATAGCGGCCCACCTGAATTCCCTCCGCCGTCATTTCATTATTTTATTCTAATATGTATCCCCCATCCCGATCCCTCTATCTTTCGATTTTGACGTCAATCCGGAACTTTTGTTTCTTTGACTTTGATTTGGGTTCCAATGAAAATGTTGTTTAACCCCTTTTCAAATGGCAACTTTCATGAAATTCAAAGAAGAATATTGAACTGGCATATCGCCATTTCATCCCCTCCTCCCTCCCAACCCGCGCTGTTTTTATGTACAATTGACAAAAGTATTTTCGTCCTAATATTTCATCTCTGTCAATTTTTGATTTGGCCATTAGTTTCTTCATTATATAAATAACATCAAATTATCGATGATTTCTTTACTCGAAATAAAAATTTAAGCACTAATATTTCAGTTGAATGTATAAATATTTCAAATCACTTTCTATTATTAAAATTGTTGAATCCATCATCATCATGCGTTAAAAAAAACAAAACTTGAATGAAGTAAAAACTTTTGTTGTTTTAAAAAACGCTTCGCCCATGGGAAAAAAGGGGATAGTTTGTCCAAATCTATAACTATCCTCTTTTTACCTTTACATTTCCTTGTCTGTGTCCTCGTCTTATTCCCTTTCATCTTCTCCTTTTGTATGTGTGTGTGTGTGTGTGTGTCTCGTGCTTGAGAAAAGAACCGATGATTAACATCGGTCGCTGTGCTGCCTGGGTCTTTATGTCAACCATTTTTCTGCTGGGTCCCCACCGCCCAAAGTCACGGAGATTTTCTTCTTTTTTTCTTTGTGTGTGATGACGGGAATAAAAACTTTATATACTTATATATTTATTATATAATACACTCTCTAGTATATACCATCTTTGTTCACCCCCTCCCCTCTCCACCTTTCTTTAATATTATTATCCTCTTTTCCCTTTTGTAAAAAATAAAAAAGAAGATAAAAGAACAACAATAATCTTCTTCGGAATTCTGTTACATCTTGGCATTTTCTCTCTCGATCCTATTAATAATTATTATTATCGAACATGGCCCATTATTATCATTGTTATTATTACTTTTAATTCTCTGTTACAAAATACACGATTGCAACAATCGCAGCACGAGAAACTGGGAATCAACTGGGACTCTTGTTCATTTTTTAAATTTTTAGTCAATACATTACGTCATTTCTTTTTTCAACAAACGATTCCAAAATGGCTGGAAAAAAAATGTGGGGGGGGGGAGAGAGAGGAATTAAATAATGGGAGAGGTAATAACAGAAAAAAAGGAAAACTCAAATAAGAAAGAAAAAAAGATACACAATGGGTTACTCAATAAGCATGACTAATTGCCGCCTGAGATAATATCGTAGCGCGCGCATAGGCCTTTTTTGTTAATGGTTAGCGTGGGAGTGTCTGTTTGTGTTTGGGCTATGAAAAAAAAAAAAACATTCAAAGTTGGAAGAAAATGCGCCTTTCTAAAATCTAATAATGACCTTCGACAGGATATACAAAACAACACAAAAACGGATTTGCAATCTCTTTCCACAGCGCAGAGAGAAAGAGATACTGGGTGCACTATCTTGAAAGAATTTTTCAAAAAAAAAAAAAAAGAAAAATTCCTTTTCTTTTCTAGCCGTGCGCGGATTCCCGTTAGCTGTTAACGAAGTGTGTAACTGGACTTTCCACTGAAAAAGACATGCGACAACAAACACACCTGCGGGAAGGGGTTACCAACCAGCAAAGATCGTTTCGATCGATAATAATAAATAATATCGACAGAGCAAAAAAAACAACATTTACAGTCAAACCTCAACGACAATTTCAACTTTTTATTTTTTACAATGCCCCAGCGGGATTTGAAGACTAAAGTTGTGTCGAGTCATTTGATTTGTGTGAAAGACGAAAAAAAAAATCTGTCAAAAAATGTTTGTATCTTCTTCTTCTTCTTCTTTTTTTCCGGCTGTGATTTGTATTCAACTCGAGGATTTACAGTTGAATGGGCAGTTGATTGAGTTGACGATCTTGTCTATTATGGCCGACTTCCGGATTTGACGAGGAAAAGATGAGAAAAAAAAAAAAAAAAGATTTTTCCAAATAACTTCGCCCACTTGGCAACAGAGCGCCACAGTCCACGGGAGGGTTACGTTTGGTAGTTGAACAGTCAGTCTGTGCTCGGCTGTCGACCCGTTCGTCACGCGTCTAACGTTTCTCTCTTCTTTCTTTATATTGTGCCGAAACAAAAAACTTTCGTGAGTGTGCTGTGTGCGTGCGGGAGTGTGTTGTGCGGTTAAATCAATCACGCTGCTGTGAATGATTAGTTTGACAAGAGCCCAAAAGAAGAATATTTCGATTGGAAATTTGATATCTTTCTCTCACAGACATTTCTGAGGTTGGTTCCGAATATCGGGAGAAAGTTGTCTTCTCTCTCTCTCTCGCCATCGAACGAGAGAAAACGTGTGAAGACGATGACCGCAGTAGTGAGTCCGAAAGTGACACTCGAGAAGAAATAATAATAAGATTATTAAGTTATTTTGATAATATAAGAACAGGAACAGGATAGGACGGACAGAGTGAACTCGTGATTGATGCTGACTGGTCGTCGCGTTTGTGTGTGTGTGTGTGTGTGTATTATATAGTTGGCTAAAAGCAGAAGAAGAAGAAGAAGAAGAAGAAAGTAAAGTAACTTGTTAATTGAAGAAAATGGCCAACAACATTAACCATCTGTCTCCGAGGCCGAGTAACCGGATGCTGTTGAGCAGAAGCAAACGGATCCCGCCGTTCCCGTGCCGGGTTGAAGGATGGCTCAACATATGCGGTAAGTGAAAAAAAGAAACAAAAACAAACATTTTTTTGCGTAGTATATATCTCTTACTGTGTGCGTCAAACGACGAGAGAAAAATAAGGGCAGATGCTTTTGGCAGTCATTAGGCATCCGCTCGTCCATTTCTCTTATTTTTATTTGTTTTCTCAGTGACTTATTGCCTTGAAAATGCGTCGACTACTTAGACAATCCCTCCTCCTATCCCCTCTACCGAAATTTTCTACGACGATTCCCGTAAACGGATTACATCACTGACAGAATATATAACATTTGGCCGGCGTTAATCCAATATTTAACGATGGGACTAGAGAGAGAGAGAGAGAGAGAGAATGCAATTGTTGTAGATATTGATTTGAGCGGCGTCACTATAGTCAGCCATTAAAAAGCAGCAGCTCCTCGACTGGGGGATATTCAGGCGCTGGGCAGTAGCGTAACGTGCGTGTCTGATGACTGTCCCATTAAGACGCGTGTGTGGATGTAATATGAGAGAGAGAGAGAGAGACCGGCATCTCTTAAGGAATGTTGTATCTTATTTATTTTTTTGTCTTATTATTTGAAAGTTTTTTTTTCTTTATTTTCACCTGCTGATTGATTTCTTCTATATTTACCTGAAGGAAAAAAAGCCATTTCTTCATAGCAACGAATACCTGTCATCGAGTTTTTTGTTTTATTTTTTTGTAAACTGGATTTTGAAAGAAAAAACGAAAAAAAAAAACAATTATCGTTCAGTTTTGTGTGTGCGCCCTGTTTTGCGGTCGAATGTTTTTCCGTTAATCGTGAAAGCCCCCAACTACCCCGCCAGAGGCCAAAATCGTCTACATACAAAATGGGATATTTGTTTTTTCTTCTTTTCTTTTCGTATATGACGATTCAAACCTTTTTTAAAAACTAATAAATAGTTTACCATATTCCTTCTTTTTAAATAAATTTTTAACGAATATATAGGCGACTATTCATCGATTCTTTCCCAGTCTTATTTGAAAAATGAGTTTTTTTTCTTCTCTCTCTCTTATGTATTACGAGGTACATTTACGACATTGGTGTGCTGACTCCTCCCACTTTTGTCTATTTCTTTTCTCGAATATATATATATACAAAGCCGTGATTTCCGGCGTTTTTTCTTCCCCTCATGTGACAGGGATGACCTTTCTGATCTCTCATCCCCGTCTGTGTGTGTGTGTGTGTGTGTAAGCGACGTGAGTCGCTATAGACTGAAAAAAAAATATGCTTTGTGTGTAGTGTGAAAGGCCAACGAACTGCGGCGCATCAACTGACGGTCTAATCAGGCGAAAAAAACGGGCGCGGTTCGTGTGTGTGTGTGCGTGTGATTTTGAGGCAGAGAGATGATGATGATGATGAGCAACTCGACAAGTCATCGACGTCGTGTGAATATTATTTTTTTTTCCCGAGTTCACTGCACTATATCATCACGGTTGTCATTGATGTCTTTTCAACGGCAAAATACAAAAGACAAAGATATGATATATGATTAACCGACACTGTGTGTTTTATAAGTACCCCGAGTTGCTGCGGCCTGATTCTAGTTTTATCATCAGTGATATTATCTCCATTTAAATAGGAGGAAATGGGTCTGGGATGATCATTGTCTGTTATAGGGGTCGCTCGGTTCGGTCGTCTGTTTTGTTTGCATTTTGAAAATGGCGCGTCAAAAGGATTTCTTTCTTTTTTTAAAATTATTTATTTGAAGTTCTTTCATCTTATCGATTTTCGCCAGTGGGCGCGTCCAACTTGAAAATGTTGAAGGGTTTTTTTTTTTTTAGATCATCATCATCATCATCTTAGTTTTATTCCTATAGGGCCTGTAAGAAGAAGAAGAAGAAGAGTTGGACCCTAGAGGCAGAAATACAGCGCTCTATATATCTCTCATCTTGTATTTGTGTGTGTGTGTATGTTTGAGTTGCCGTGACCGAAACTTAATTAGATTGGCCTTGTGAACTACATGCGCAGCTCTGAAGACCGAACGAGAGTCGCATGCTGTGATGATCAAGAAGAAACGTACAACTACTACCGGTAGTGAGTAGTAGATTATGAGGTAGTAGGGGAACGCGTTCATTCACTGAAAAATTGTCTTGTCTTCGTGACTTTTTTGTTTTATTTTTTATTTTATTTTTATGACGACGATTCCTGTTTTTCAACATTACCATGGCGACGTTAGTTTGCTCCAAGGCTCTTCTATAGTTCAGTTGTTTTTTTGTTGTTGATAACTTTGTCCCCCTTTCCTTTTGTTAGGAACAACATACATAACTAGGACGCACCGTATCTCTTTTTAAAAACTCATTTCTTTTTTTTTTTTTTAACAGTTTAATACACTTAGAATTGAGTCTATTAAACTTGAATCAAAGTTGTCGAGCACCTGCCGACTCTCAACCCAACCCAACAGTATCTTTAATGCAGTGTAACTTAATTATTTGTGTGTCGAGGAAGTAGGATGGAAACACTCTTCATGTCACAGACTATATTATCCATTATGCATCCGGCCGGCCTCCCACTCTTTGATGGGGGGTTGCAGGAGGAGATGGATGGTTTTTGGCCTGGCCTGGTCTTGTTTGTCTCAATTTTCCAGCTCTCTCTCTTGTGTAGTGTGTAGGAGACACCTATTGGGTGTGACTGGGCGATATAGTCAAGTCGTTGGTCCTCTCCTGGGCCTTTCCATCGATCAATAATGTATTTTTGGCGCAGGCTGCGCAGTCTCTCACGTTAGATTCGTCCGACTTGGCTTGTCTATTCAACAACATCAAAGTTGATGACAATTTTCTTATTCCCTCGCTTTTCAAAATGCCTTTTCAGTCGTCGTCGTCGTCTCTCAAAGAAGAGAATCCAATAACAGCCAGACACAGACACCCTCTCACCAATAATACCCATCGACCTTATACGTGTGTCTGTGTCTGTGTGTGTGCTCTATTTATATATAAATGCGTGGCCCTGGGTCCTTTCATCTCTTTTCATTATTGTGTTAATGAAAGCGAGCGATATATTCGATTGTGAAAGAGAGAGCAGAGCAGAGAGAGAGACGGGCCAGTTATAGTGTCTTTAGAGAATTCCCGGTATCAAGTTTTGTTTTTGGGCTTTTTTTAGTGACATATTCTTGTTTTTTGGCTTTCACCTAGTTCTGTAAACGACCTTCTACTGAAAATTGTGAAATTTCGTCTTACATAGTATACTAGAAGCGTTATATCTATATATTATAGAAGTAGGTTTAGTTTCTTTTCTCTCAACTCAAATGATTTATTCCGCACTGTTTAGCTTTTTGTGAGCTGTCGCTGACATCATCAAAAATGTCTGTGTGTGTAAACTAACCGCTGCTCTTCTAAAGTTGAGGGAAAACTTTTTATTTTAAACACACACACACACACACGTTTTTTTTTTGGTTGTTGTTTTCCGAGATGGGCTGATGAAACTGAGTGATGGTGGTGGTAAAGGGCTGAACAACAATCACCAAAAGGTGATGATAAGTCTGTGGGAGGAGAGTGGAGATATAGCGACTGTGTAGTGTATAGGTACCAACGTAAAATAGTACGTATATGAAGTAAGAGTTTGGCAGGTGTCCCGTTGCACGACCCGTTCGACCCGTTTTCTTCTTCTTCTTTTCAAAAGGATCGTTTGAAAAATTATTGTTCAGGGCAGAGAGCAACAGAACAAAAGACGTTTCAAAATTCTAATTCAAATGAGTTATGTTATAATAATAAATATATAGCCAACGCTCGTCGACGGGGTCGACAATATAACAAACGGAAATTTTTTCTTTTATTTTATTTTCTTTTAGCGAACAGCAGCTACTGAAGAAGCTTGGTATAACTCTATTTTTCTGGTTATTCCATCTCTCTCTCTTTTTTAGCCGCCAAGAGGAAAAGAAAAAACAAATCGATCGACTCTATAAAAATAAATAAACCAATAGACAAGAAAAATATGTGGGTCGTCAAAATAAAGAAGAAGAAGGAAAAAAAAAAAGAGTCCAGCGGCATATGTCGAGCTACTTTATTTGTGATATTATTTTTATAAGACGGAACGATAAAAAAAGTATAGAGTATATATTATATATATATAGAAATTCCTTTATTTTTTTTTCTTTTTATTTTCTTCGGTCTCGCGTCTCATCATCATCTTCGTTGGGGGTATAGTATCCAACCACCAAGAGATTCCCACTAACCCGAAAGGCGATGACGACCGGGGCCGGTCCGGCCTAATATTAAAAAATAAGAACCGCAACGAAATTAAATTTTCGGTAGCGCGCTAGATTATATTGAATGTCAAACGAACATACAGAGAGAGAGCGAAATTGTGTGTCTTTTTAAAAAAATAAAGTGGTCACGACGACCAACAAATCCCGCGTGTTTTTTTTTTCTGCGGTCGGTTGAGAGAAAGCCCGCCAACCCCTTCGAAAATCAAAATTAAAAGAAAAATAGGCTTTCTCTAATATATTGTGCATGTACACGCTCGTCAATGTATAGTTTCCTACCGATTCTATTCGGTCAATTGTTTTCCCTTTAAATACTTGGCCGGCATATAGTATCTCTCTGTCTTTCCTTTTACCCGTGATCAATAAAACGGGTACTACACCCACACTCGTGAAGGTCTAAATTCGATGGAAAATGCTTTTAAGGTATAGTCCACATCCTAGTATAAAGGCTATTTTTTTTTAGGGTTCTAGTAATAGTAGCAGCTAGCTGGCTACTTGATCGATTTATACTCCCCTCGCTCATCCATCCTGCACCTTTCCATCAACTGTAATGCACTGGTGGTAGTCTACTTGCTCAGCTCTTATAGTTTGATGTGTACAAAGGGAGTCCCCCCATGAGATTTCGCCTTCCTTTTTTTTCCTTCGCCTTTAACTCTTGTAACATTTTTGGTGTAGTATACCAGCCAGGAGCAAACAGAACACACACACAGAGAGGGAGAAAAAAAAACTTGTCTTGCGTATTTGTCTATGGGGCACACATACATCCACCACCAGCCGAGACATATACATGTAACAAACAGCACACGCTAGACTGAGCACCTATACTATATTTTCTGATGTATTATTCTTCTTACACACTTGTTTACGGTCCATCGATCTTGGCCCTCCAATTTTCTTGTAGAACCCCAGCCACCGACTCCGTATACTATTATAACGACCAACAGGGGGTCCGCTATTGTCGTCACTCAACTGGATCTATAATAGACTTGGTGGACTGGGGGGGGGGGGGATGTATATAGTATTTGTGATTGTTGATTGGTTTCATTACACACAGTCGAAGGAAAATGGGAGAGAGTTTTCCTCATCCGTGTACTATTTCATTTCAGTTGATCTTTAGCACGCTAACACCGCGACTGGTGTGTGGCGTGACTTGTAAAAGTATTTTCCTATTTACGAAGGAAATAAAGGACGAAAAAATCTCGTCTTCTTCAGGGGATTTTCGGCTGCGGCTGCTGCTACTGCTGTTCTAATCCTCTTTTGTGGCAATTCGCATCTTATCCGCTAAACAAACACGGGACCAAGGGGAGGGGGGGGGGAAAGACGAGGAAAAAGAGATTGTGTCAAGGGGAAACAGGAAGGAAGGAAGGAAGGAAGGAAAAGCTTTTGTGTGACAATGTCTCTCTCGACGTTATTTGGATATAAGAAAAGAACGAACGGGAACGGTAAAAGGGATTTTGCGGGGTCCAGCAGCAGCAGCAGCTCTTTTTTTTTAATGGACGTGTCGTCTATAAGGAAAAATACTTTTGCTGCTGCTGCTCGCGTTTGTTCCTCTTTATTATTCTGTTGGGGTTGCGCTGCCGCCTTCGGGGGGCATCACGCTTCGATTGATTGAGTCAGTGACGCGCACCGATCGGACATCCATCCAATCTCCTTTGCAGCCCCGTATATACATCGGAACAATATCTACATATATTCATTCAGTCCCAAAATGTCAAGGAAAGTTAACATCTTCCTTCATCCCTTTATCGATCGATCGATCGATGGGATATTGGATCCATAGTCCAGTAGATATAACCAAGAAGACGACACGTCGTTGAAGCTCGGCCAACTATGAAAGTTGATTTTATTTTTTTCTTACTTTTTTGACGTAATAATAATACAAAAAAAAAAAAGATAACGATACACCCGTTCTTTTATCTACGGCATTTTTTTTGTTGTCGTCTTTTGACACGTTGTGTGTCGAAAACGACCAGGTGTTTTTATGATGGAGAACCTTTCGTTTATCATCTTTTTTTTATTTTAAAAAATGAGCGCGTTGAAATTCGTGTCTTAAGAGAAAATTTACATGAACAACTTTTTTTGTTGTTGTTGTTGTTTAACGATCCGACGAAGTAATCATTTAAAATTGCGTGAAATAATAAAAAAAAAAGAGGGAAATCTTTGATTTCGATGCGGTGTGGTATGTGTCTACTACTACATCCTCCCCAAAATAATAATAAAAAGAAAAATCAAAAAATAATACAACCCAACCGCAATAACAACAACTGTGAACGCCAGTGGGTGGGGATGAAAGGGGGGAAATGTTAGATATTGTTGTTTCTCTTGATCTGTTCCGTTTCCTTTCAATGTTTGATTGCTGTCGGGATATACATACATAGAGAGACTCTCATTAGTTAACGAATCGGCTTTGATTGTTGTCTACCCTCGTAAAAATCACCCCCTCCACCATCCGAACGCCAGACAACAACAACAATAAAGAGAGGATTTTTGGATTGTTGTTGTCCTCATTTGTCGGCACGGATCGATAAAAAAAAAAGAATTTCTTTTGATTGACGTTTGTATTGTTGTTGTTGTGATTATTATTTTCCCTCTTTTCTTGACTATAAGCGTCGAGGGGAATGTCTAGTCGTAACGGGAATACAATTGTATCCAAAAATGCTGTTCAATTTTTTCTTGAAAAATGATTTTTTTTTTGGGGGGGGGGGGGGAATTTTCTTTTTTTCTCCGTCTCGACGACTGAAAACAAGTGATAGCGAGTAAAGATTAAAAAATAAAATAAAAACCGGAAACGCGCGTAATTTTTGTGTGTTTTTTAGGGTAATTATCTTGTCTCTTCAAACTTATTTTTTTTTTTTTTCTGTTTTCTTTTTCTTTTCCTCGTGAGAAATGCGCTAGACGACGAGTTTTGCTTCTCTAACTGGAGAGCTGCTGCTTGTTTTATTTTTTAAAAAAATTTTCTCTTAATGTTTCCCTTCAGCTTTCGACATGGAAAAGTCGTGCGTGTCTTTCGTTTCTTTTTCCGTAATAATAAAAATAAATAAAAATATACAAATGTTATACATTTATTTATATACATCCCCCCTTTATATATGGTCGCCGTAGTTTGGAATATTTATCTATAGGGGGGGTATTGCGTGCCCGCTCATAGCTCCCGCGGTTTTTTTTTTTTTCTTCTTCTCCCCAACTGATTATGCGAGCAGTTGCGCAATATCTTTAAATCATTTTTTTTGTTGTTGTTGTTGATACGATCTCCCCCCCCCCCTCTCTTGTTGTTTTCGATCGTGACGATATACGTACAACAACAACAGCACTTTTGAACGTTTTATCACGATGGATGTTATTCTACCATGATATTTCAACCCGTGTCATGTTTCTCTTTTTTCTTCTTCTTTATGCGGGTTATAAGGTGTGTGTACACACTATATAAATACTTTCTAACTATAATATCGTATAGAAGGCCGCCGCCGGCTCTTTTCAAACACTTGTACGTACAAGTACTTAACTAACCCCAATTTTGATTTGATTTGATTTGATTTCTTTTTTTCTTTCTTTCTTTTTTGCCTATTGTTGTAATAATAAGCGACCGCATTTCTCGTGTGTCTGACATTGTCGATATTCTTTTCGTTTACGGCGATATCATTGACTTGTAATAGAATTGGTTAGCGGTAGGAGGGCCAATCAGAGAAACTGGAAAGTGAAATAACTGTGCGGTCATCCACACACACCTTCTATTGAGTAGATCAAATTTTTTTCAACACAAAAAAAAAAGAGAAAGATGAAATTTTTTAAAAAAATTTATTATTTTCTTTTTGTGTGTTATTGTTAAATTGAGGTCAAACCTAGCGGCTAGAGTGGCAACGGCTGCCGCCGCCATTAGCGTGATTGAATTCCTTTGGCCAGCAGAGAAAAAATGAACATTTTCTTCTTCTTCATCATCATCATCATCATCAAGAATATAATATATAATAATCCTTTTTTTGGTGAATGCGTTTTGAAGGGGAGATAAGAGGAGACAGAGTTGTCTCAGCGCGGAACTAATTACGTGCTGCGCTCATCTTTTATACTCTGTGTCTTTTACTTTATTCTAATGAGGTCAGTTGAAGAAGAAGAAGGAACAACATATTTCCTTATTGTGGAATAACTTTATGCAAATCTTGTGACGTGCCGCAAGTGTCTAATAATTTTTCTTTTTTTTTTTTAATTTCTTTGAATTATTATTTGGATAGAGTGTGAGGGCTGGACTTTGGAGCTACTGGTTTATTATATTCCATTAAGAAAAAAAATGTTGTTACATTTTTTGTTTTTTTTTTTTTTTTTTTTACTTTTGGTATGCGGTTTTTATTTCTAACGGCATTTTTTTTTTTGTTGTTATTTTGATTTCCTACAAAAATTTTTTTTTAAATTTTACCCCCTGGGCGGGATTCTTCTCTTTTTCATATTTTTTATTTCTCGTCAACATCCAGCACCGATATCTCTATTCGATAGACGCTTTTAATAAGAAAGAAGAAGAAGAATCGTGACTTTTTTGTTATTCATAATATTATTATTATCCCAACCGTATACTCTATAGACAGACAATACGGGTTTCTTTCTCTTTCTTCTTCTTCCACGGGTTTTAATAATCTTTTCCTTTCCATCTTTTTTTATTTTTCCCTTCCGTTTAGTATTTTTTTGGTAGGATATAGAAAAATGGGTGGAGGAAGTGACGCGCCTTGAATTGAGAAAAAGAAATGCTATTGAAGTGAACTCTATGTGACTATCGACTATAGAAAGATAACAACCAAAAAGTAACGACCCCAAAAAAGTGTGTCTTTTCTTTCTAGAGAAAATGAAATAAGGCGCACGTAGAATCGAAGGGAAAAAAAAAACGAGGGTGGCGTTATCTGACTTCCGCACGACAGGACGTCCTAAGGTCTGGAAAATTGAATCTTGCGCGTATGACTCTACGAAAAAAAAATGATGTTCAATATTTTGAAAATGGAATATAATACAGAACCTATTTTGTTCTCTGTGTGGTATGTCAGATATGGACGGTATTATATCAAACTTGACTCCTTTTTTTCTTATATTTCTTATAAACAACGGGAAAAAGAAAAAGAAACACCTGCAGGGGTTGTGAGAACCGAGCACACGCTCACTCACGGGTCAGATTGGTATAATTACCTGTCTTCTTTCTTTCATTCTCTCTACCTTCTTTTCTTATATACATTTCACGCCGGGGAATGCTGCTGCTGCTGCTGCTGTTGCTTCTACTGTTGTACGTACGTACGTACGCACGCACGCACTCCCTCCCGAACGCGGCAGGGGAGGTTATGAGTACATAAGCGCGTGCCCTTTTGTTTCTGTTTCTTGTTGTTTTTTAAATTGCGCGCTCATTTCAATGGCCATATCGTCGTATAAGCCGAAATTTTCTTTTCTTTTGAATACGAGACAAAATGTTACTGGAACTTGATAATTGCTAATGACAACTGCTTCCTGAAACCATCGCCATCTTACATCAAAACAGGCCATGAAATGTATTTTTTTTTTAAATCTAAAATGAAATGGATAGGAATTTGGTGTGTTTGAGCCGAGAATGGTTGTGTTGCTGTTTAAAAGGCAACAACAAAACTTTTTGGTAATTATCATTTCGCCGCGGTTTTTTATAACGTCTGCCGTTTTTCACGACTTTTCTTTTTGCTTGCGTGTGTGGGCTGTGCTGGGGTGGGAGGTGTAGAAGAGAAACGATCTCGTTATTATAGTTATTGATCGTCATCAAAAGAGGAAATCATAATCATAATCATAATAATGAAATGAAAAGACATACAAAAAGGCGCTTGCCTCTATACACCGACCGAACTATTAATGCGCGTTTATAGACGAGCGTAAGTGTCATTGAAGCTCGGCTCGCTCACCCAAACGAGCCGTGAACAACAATAGCTTTGTGTCTTGGCTTTTCTGCTGCTGTTGTTATAACTGTCGATGGTATTTGTTTGGAGGCTTCTGGAGCAACCCGGTTATTACTAAGCAATTATTATTGTTATAAATTTTTTTGTTTCTTCTTTTAACGCCGACCCGAACACCCAGCGGGAGGAGAACCAAAAGAAGGAAAAATTATTTTTGGTTTGTTTTTCATTTTGAACGCGCCAAGATTTTGCGCTAAAATTGACGACATCTAGCGGTGGATTTTTAAAAAAAGAAATTATTTAGTTTGTTTATTCGACCGCTAGATGGCGCGAACGATCATTTATTTGGAACGGATTTCAAATCGCTCTACAAGGGAATGTTTGTATTGCGAGGTGTTGTCGGACAAGCAAACAAAAAAAAGAAAATTAATGGGCCTGATTGGCTTTCACTCCCTTGGGGTGAAAATGGGCGGGTGGTGTAATCATCTCTTGTTGTTGTGTGTACTGTGTACGTGTTCAAATTGAACACCTTTTCTTCTTTTATTTATCGTCCCTTGAACTGTCTGAAAAAGAGCCAACGCTCCACATAGCACAAACAAACTCTTCTCTTCTTTATTTTTATTTTTGGTGAAGGTGAAACCGTTAGATTTTGGCTTCAGTGAACCACCACCGGCCATGATAGTATAGACCCCTGCGTGTTCATTTCAAACGTCGTCGTCCTATAAGTATTAAACGGGGCGGGGTGTATAGCCTTCTCATCTTTTATTCCTTGCATCGAACCTTGTCGAGCCGGTTGTTGTCCAAGAAACAAGGACTTTGAACCGATCTCCTAGATCGACCATTTGTTGTTCTTTTCTGTGACTCTGGTGGGTTGTTTTGGCCTAGCGCCACATTAACGGCATTTCACCCACATTGAATAACGAGGAATGAAAATCTGTTCCCCTTTTTGGCTGTTGTAAATTTTCGCACATCATCGCCTAAATTGGCGATGTAAATGCGCATCTTTTTGGTTGCGATCCAGAGAAGAGAAAATGTGGTATACAACATTTGAGGACAAAATATCAGAACTGACGACGTAAATTTTATACAAAATGGAAATGATGGGGCTACTTGTTTTTTTTTGGTTTGTTTGCTAACGTTTAAACGACTAGGATTTTGTTCATTTTACGTCGTGATCCTGCTGAGTGAAACGAGCCTGACTTGGAAGGAAGAAGAGAACATGACGTTCGTCGGTTGTTTGTTTTCCTTTTTACCTTTGACGGTCGTCTTTTGTCGCTGGTGTTATGATTCAACGGAGCCCTCCTTTCCTTATCAAGCGAATAAATTCGTCTACTATGATGATGATGATAATAATAATATTTCATATTTCTTTCTTTTCGTGATATAAAAAGGAGAGAGAAATAAGATGGTCCCCTAAATGGAATTTTTCGATAAATCTTTTCGAGAAAAATTTAATTGACTAGAAAGTTGGTGGGAAGACTAACGTCTCAAAACAGAGACGTTTTTTTTAAAATCTTCTTGTACAACTATAAGGAGGAGGAGGGAAATGCCAACAACAACAGCCGGATCAATCGTTAAACAAGAAAAAGAAAAAAAAAAAGCAGGTTGTTTCATGTCTGTCTGTCTGTGTGGTGCCCGCATTTCTCGGTTGTGTGCGCGTTATAATAAATAATCCGTTAGGTTTGTATTTATTTTGCGCTCATGTTTATTTTTTTACGGATGGAATTGTTTGGACCATCTCGCCGTCATATCTGTCAGCTGCCTCCATCTTTTTTACCTTTGAAATTCGTTCCCATTGGATTCCAATTAAACGAGAGAAACAAACTGAAATATACAACCTACTAATGCTACTAGTCTACTACGACGACGACTACCTATTTGACCGTAGAAGTACGCCCTTAAATGGTTACGCACGCAATGAGTTAACTTACCAATTACGCACGATTCCTGCTGCTGCTGCTGCTGCTGTTTTTTGCAGAGGGGGTTCTTTATTTTTTTGTGTTATCTTCAAGCTCGAAAGATTATCCACCAAAAAAACCAAAACAAAATGTACATAATAATGAAGAATGATGAGAATTATTATTTTACGGAGAAAGTGGTGTAGTAGATACTCCTCCTTTGTGTCACCCAAGAAAAAACAAAAACAAAATACGACCGTTACAAAAGAACTTTGTTCTTTTTTTTTTAATAGTGTCATCGTTGGTTGTGTAATTTGGCGGTGGTGTTGCGTAGTTTTTTTTTGTTTTTTTTTTTGAATATTCATTTCTCTCACCTCCCGTTGTGATTCATTGTGTCTGCGCACTTTCTATAACCGTTAACTTTTTTTTTTTTTTTTGGTGAGCTTCGATGTTGATTTATATCACACCGTTCGTCGATGTATAAAATTCTATTTTGGATAGATATCTATAAGAGAGAAGATGTGAACATAAAAACAAATTTGGTTTTATGCTAATCACGCCCGCTATAGAGATTATTCTTGACGTGCTGGTTCCAATTTTTTTCTGCTTTAAAAATAAAAAGGGAAATTGAAAAATGTCTCTCGGAAGTTGTATAATTTTGTTTTTTATTATTATTTTCCAGTTCTTTAGAATGATGACTATTACCCAACGTTAGTCTCTCTCTCTCTCTCAGAGACCGGATGTCTCCTTTAGAATATAAAATTTTTTTTTCTTTCCCAAAAATCAATGAATAAATAAACCGTTTTCTTTTTTACTCTTTTTTTTTTCTCTTTATACACGAAGAAGCGGTCACTCTGGTTTTTTGTTGTTGTAACCAGACTACACCCAAAATGAACTTGGCATTCCTCTAGGGAATTTGACCATAAAAATGCATTCAAACGAATTACATTTTCTTGTTGATGAATTCTTTTGAAATGAACGTCATCTATTTTGTGTACATATCTTTTTCTCCATTACTAAATTTTCACAAATTTTTAACCTCGCGCTATAAATGTCTCAAAACTATTTGAAGGTGAATGAGTTTGGCAATATTTTAAAACGAATAATATCTGTATATACACGTTCACTCAAGCTATAATTATCTAAACAACCAAAAAATGGGGAAAAAGATAATACGTCGTAATATAAATTTGCCTTTGGGAGGCAACAGGTCCCAAGTTTTCTACTTTGTAATCAACACACAACGTGTTGCTCTGCTGTTATACTTAAAAGTATTCAATGTGTTAACTCGTGTGTGAGTGTTGTACAATAAGCCAGTGCGGAAGATCATTTTCATTCGTTTATTTTGTTTTCCTTAACTTCCAACAACCCAATGCTAGCGGCGATCGACTCTTTTTTTTTTCCTATTTTCAAAAAGGGCATGAAGTTAAAGAAAAGAAAAGAAGAAAAAACAAATTTTTTTAACGGAATGTGTCGGCAGCAGGAGCAGCAGGGCCCCAACACACAACGAATGCCGAAGGACTTACCACATTTCAAAATCAAAGTCTCCGCCCATTTGTGTGTGTGTGTGTAGCCTGCCGGCGTTCGTTCGTTCGGTCCGGGGAGAACGTGCGCTCTTACACACACACTCACCTTCTCCTTCTTTGAGAAGAGAAGAGAGAGAGAGAGAGAACCTTTTGACTTGTTTCATCATTTAGTCTCGCTCCTGGTATCGTGACGGTCGTGTCTCTTTAGATTCCTCTCTCTCTCTCTCTCTCCGTGTGTGCTGTGTGTCGTTTTTTTCATTCAATAAATTTCATTTATTCCGTGATGTTGGTGGTGTGTGTGTGTGATGGACTCTTCATCTGCTTGGGATAATTATCGTGTCCGTATAGTCAAACAACCCGACAATTTGGCTGTTTTTTTTTTAAGATTCATTTTTGCGTGTAGTCGTTGCGCGTTTTCATCTCGTGTGTGAGCGTCTGACCTCTGGAAGATTGAGGACGATGATTCTATCAAACTCGGACATCTTAGCGTCTAAGAAAAACCTTGGAATGAACCGAACAACTTTGAAATCATCAAATTTGGCGCGATAAAGTGAAGGGAATTTGTTTCGATTTAAAAGAAGAGAAGAAGAAGAAGAAAAATCAGTGGTCTAAAACTTTAAAGGGAATTGTTTTCTTTTCTGTTTGACGTTTTGGCTGTCTGACCAAAATAAGACACACAGAAACAGTGAGAGGGACTTGTTGATGCCATCCTTTTAAAGGGAAGACGCATTGTCGTCACTATAGATGGTCAGATGGAGTTCAACATTTTGAAAAAATAAATTCTCTCTTAAGGTGCATTTCACTTTGGTCTCGGACTGTGTGTGTGTGTTGGTTTTTGAGTTCGTGTTTGATTTTCCCAACTCTAGACGACAGAGAACGAACGACAGAGAACGAACGAAACGAACGTGATTCGTTTGATCAAGTTGCATTTGCCCCATTGGGAGATGAAAAAGAATGGCGGCGGCGGCGACGACGGACGCCCGGCACGAATTCGTCACTGCTAGCGTCGGTTTGATACACCTGAGATCGGTGCCTGTCGTGAAAAATGAAGCTGGTGGACAAGATGGATACGGTAAAGTGTCCAGTCGTAGAAAAAGGAAACCCAAATGTTACAGGGCCTTGTCCGGTGTCAGTTTTCAAAATTCGGTCGACGTTGTCGATTGTTCAACTCTTCGTCGCAATAACAATAATAATAATAACAATTACAACGACGACGGATGGGAAATGGATCGTGATCAATCGTCTTATTGCTGGACGGATCAGCAAAGAATAGCGCCAGGTCCAGCCACTACATCGACGTCACCTGCCGGGACGGTGCGAGTGACTTTTGTTCACCGTACCGTCACCGATTATTCGACCAGTCAAATCATTTCCGATGAAGAAGAAGAAGAAGAAGAACAAGAAGAAGAAGAAGTTGAAATTGAATTGCAAATCGAAGAATCTGCTGAAGATGAAGATTATGATCAATCGTCTGCATCTGTTAGCGTGACTGGCAGCTATCAGCAGCCTCAAACCGGGCAACAACAACAACAACAGCAACAAGTTGTTGTTGAAGAAGAAGATGATGATGGAAGTAAAGAACACATTTACGACACTCCATGTTCGGTTGAAGAATTGTACCATTCTGACCTGTTGTCTGATTCTGATTTGTCCGGCCTGGATCTGTCGATATTCGAGCCGGGCAGTAGTCCAACAACAACAACAACAACGAGAACGGCCATCAACAACAGCGGGACGGCATCGTCGACCGCTACAGGTCACTTGACGGTCGACTCTTCTTGTTGTAATCATAAGAAAGGCAACAACAACAACAGCAACAGCAGAAAAGCTTTTATCTACCGACCCCCGCGGCCGACTCAACGGCAACTCAGTCGCGGGAAAACATTTCGTGAACGGCTGGCCAAACCCCTGCAGAAATTCTTTCACGTTCCTACGCCACCCGCTGTCGATTATTACGCTGGCGAGTACGACGACGACGATGATGGCGACCACCATCGTCATCAACGATCGTCCGCTAATAGTCACAATACAACACCACCGACAATCGTTACCGACCTCGATCTTCCGGAACTATCAACAGGTACAACAACAACAACAACAACACTGTTATTAAAGTTTGAAACAACTATATGGTAGTTGTTCTCCTATACTATGACCACCGCAAATGACTTTTGCGGTACATAGTCCCCCCCCCACCCAATTTTCAATAGACGACCTAAAGTTACTTTTTTTTCTTTTCCTTTTTAATGAAATGAAATGGTCGAATTATTTTTCATTTACCAGACGAGTGAACTCACGATATATATATATAAGTACAGCGTATTTCCTTATTGTCGATAGAGTTGGTGGATGATGATGATGATGATGATGATATTCAAGCGCAACTAATTCGCTTGATTGAGACTATAGTATAATAGCTCGTACATTACACGTTTATTATTTTCGAAAACGTTGTAAATCTTGTGAGAGGAGACATGTTCTTTTAAAACTGAGCCGTTATATTCGACCTTGGTTCCATGTATTTAATGTATTTAAATTCTCTCGTCTTTCATTTCAAAACGAACGCAAATTTTAATATTTTATTAGAACGGAACGATTTATAATATAACAGTGTCCTCTCTTGTTTCCTTGTGAAAAAAAAAAAAAACCTTTGACGGGTTCCCGTTGTGTGTCCGGGGGTACGGTTCAACTTACGCTGCAACATTACGGTATATATATATATCCGTTGGTATACGTATAGAAAGTCGTCGTAAAAGGAGAGAATTCACTATTACTTGCTATTACTGCTGTGTGTCAAACTTGTCAGCCATCATTACGAGTCGTAAAAAAAGAATGGCGGTACCCCCTTCAGGACTAACTGTGCAAATTTTTTTGTACATTAAAATTTAAAATGACATTATTACCGTTTTGTTTTGTGTCTTCGATGAAGCTCTCATTTGCATACTGTCTTCAGTGTCAAAAACATTTAACTGCTAGGGCGTGTCTCTTATAGCCAGAGATTATTTCATTTAGTTAAACTCGTCATCGGCTAATAAAAATTTAAAATAAAAAATTCCCCCCCCAAAAAAAAAGTTTTACAGGTGCGGCGACCGTCTTTTAGGTGATGGCGTTTCGTTGTCTTTCTTTCCTAGTTGGTTTCCTAGTGTGTTTTACGATTATTGGGTGGAAGAAGGGCCGGCCGGCCCAAGTTGCGCGAATCAAACACTATACACAAGAGCTACTACAAATAAGAAAATGGCGCTAGAGTATTAAAGTATATATCTCTCGTCTGTGTCGCCTTCAAATGATAACGGAGAGAAGAATAAGAAAAAAACGGGTCGGTTGGTTGTCCTGGAAATGTTATTTGATTCTTTTTTTTTTCCTCGTTGGTATATTAAGAGAAAGAGAGATAGACAAGGGGCCGCAGAGAAGGTCCCCCCCAAAAAAAGAAGTTTTGACCATTTTAAGTCGCTTATCCTATACGTTGTGTGTCTGTGTGTGTGATAGAGTGAAAGTTTTTATATCCTCCCGCACACACACACACACACACACACACAGAGAAAAGATTTACATAAAGGAAAAGATCGTCACTCCTTTTCAAGACGACGATCGACGACCGACGACTACTACATGATACTTCTCTTTTTTTTGTTGTTGTTGTTTGTGTGTGGGTCTTTTTTCTACCACCCGGCCAACGCGGTGATGATCCAGGTCACACTGTGAAAAAAAAAAACCGGACACAATGGCATCACTCCTTATATATTCCTCAAAAAATATGACTTTGCAACAATTTCCTTTTATTTTTTTGTTGTTGTTGTTGTTGTGTATAGCGAAACCCGTTTTTCTTTTATTTATTGGGGTTGATGGTAGACATCCCGGACTGTATATCGAAATATTTGAATGTTACAAAAAAAAATGTGATTATTCATTTTCTCGCTAATAATTTGTTGTTGAAGGGAAAGTGGAAATTGTTGTGTTTTGATACAACAATCGTTTATTTTCGTATGATGATGATGTCCTTTTAGAGCTAATCAATAGACCCTCATTTGCGTGACGGGGGGAAATGTTACGATGCGGGATGCTGGTCAACTGTTTTTCGTTGTTTGAATGACAATGAGAAAATGATTGTGAAATTTTTTCGATTGATCAAATGGAATCGCGCAGCATTGAATTTATTTATTTTAAAATGAAAACATTTGTGTATCTCTTACCAAAAAAAAAAAAAAAACAGCCATGGGAACCTTCTCACGCATGATTTGCCCGTCGGGTTGTAGATATACATTTTCGGTTGGACTTTTTAAGCTCCCGGTTGTGCAACCTTCGTTTGTTATTTTGAAAAAAAAAAAAAGAAGATAAAAACAGAGGAGGAGGAGGAGGAGGAGAAAGGATATATAATACTCCTAACTTGTATAGCGCTCACTAGAATGTCTAATAATAAAATACACCGCCGACTATTTTTCGTTCTTCCATCTTCCAAAAGACAAAACCAAATATAAATAAATAAAAAAAGAAGAGGAAGAATGGGGTTCCCTCTAGGCGATAGATATAGGGACTCACCACACCCTGTGACAGCAGAGGTGCTCGTTTGTTTTTTCTTGGAGTACCGCGTTTCCTTTCACACGAAAAAACAAAACAAAAAAAGTTCTATAACTAAAATTTATCGATTTTTTGAAAGAAAAAAAAAATAACTAAATTTCAAATTTACCGCCAAATTTCATTTGACTCTCTCAAAATGTAGAAAACTAATGAAGCCATTTTGAAAAGAAGAAAAAAAGAAAAGAAAATCATTTGATTTCATTCGTTCGTCCTTCGTTCAATTTTCTCTTGCGCGGGCCGCAAGGCAAATGACTATTAACTCATTTTGATGATTTTCGTGTTGTTGCAACAAAAAAAAAATAATAATCTTTCTGATTTGACGTAGAATTTTTTTTTTTTTTTGTTTGAGTGGTGATGGTGGTAAACGGCTTTCGAGCTGCCAACTTTCTTGATGATGAAGCTGTTGTTTGCAAAAAAAAAAAAAAAAAAAGAGTCCCGGTCAAATGTTGTACAACAATCCCGTTAGATTGTTGGCGTGCGTCCACATACGATTTTTGCTTAGTTTTTCTTTTCTTATTTATACGAGACACGATGATGGATAAGGTTCACGCAGTTATACACACTCAACAACAACAACAACTAAAATATAGTTGAACTCTGTCTAGTTCTTTACAGTTGTTGTTGTCCGGAAATGGATATAGCTGGACATGTCCGGTTTCATATACGATACTGTCACCTAGTTTTGTTTTTTTTTATTTCTTTATTATGTCAAAAGGATCTACCATATTATATATAGAGTCTAACTGTAAAAAAGAAAAGACTCTGCTGGTTGGTGTTGTTGTGGTGGACGTGGGAGACAGGACAACAACTCATCCGTGGATCTCATTGCACCTTTGATGTATCAAGGCACATCTCTCCACACGAATTTTTCTAAGAAATAAAACACATGGAAATGGCACGGGAAATCAGTTGAGCGCACGTCGTCTGAGCCATCGGGTCTCTTTGTGTTTTTGTTGCCCCTTTTTTTCAATATCAAATTGTGTGTGTGTGTAGATATTTTAATATTACGTCATATATTAATAACAACAAAAAAGTGGATGATGGCAGCCGTCCCAAAGTGTCGCCCATAAATTATTCAGCGATGAATCAAAAGGAATCAAAAGTTGAATCCAATTCCCCGTTAGATCGTTCATTTTTTTTCTTCTTGTTGTAACGGAGTTTGTGAGACTGCCGAGTCGATTGCCCTCTGTTATTAAATAAAACATTGCAGAAAAAGAAAGAAAGAAAGAAAGATGATGATTTGTCATAGCGGCCACATCTTGGCTGCCAAACTGCGCCATTGGGTTTCCAGCACCAGAAGCAAATACAACGACGGTATATTCATCAACACAATGACCATCTGTTTTTTCTTATATTTTTGAAAAGTTCAATTGAAATTTTGGAAATTTTTGTGCTGACGCAATTTTAAATTTTCCCCCCGTCTTGTGTGTTGATTCAATTTGTTATACAAGAGGGCAAAAGGTGTGTAGTATAACAAACAAATAAAAACTCGCGGAGCGTGATTGAATTAAAACGCCACACGCTGTGCTGCGCTCGGTCGCCGCATTATCTTCTCCCTTTTTTTTTTCATGCATAACTCACCGGATAACTTTACAGCGTGGGCTTCTTCTTCTTCTGTCGGTTGTTGTGTTGTAATCAAAATGATAACGAAGAGTGTTCCAATTGTGGCTCGTCGTCATCATCCAACTGTGTGCAACTCGTGTCGTATCTCGTTGGGGTTTTTTTTATTTTTTATTTTTATTTTTTTTTTACTATTTTGGTTCTCATCAAAAGGAAAAGCAGAGCGTGGCCGACGAGCACCTTCATAACCTGAACAACACTGACAGGAGAGAAGGAGGGAAAGAAAAAAAAATAAAATAGAAGTCGGTCACGCCCAATTTTGCGTGTGATATGATGGACATTTTTGACGTTCTCCTCGTTTGGCTCTGGAAAAGACGAGCTTTTTTAGAAGAAAATTCCACTGTTTGTTTGAAATGATAAATCACCATCGCCTCGACAGGAAACAACATTTCTGCCTTATATACAATTTTTGATATGCAAAAATGGCCGAATCGTTTCTTTTTTCTTTTATTATATTATATACGTTGCCATTCAAACAAACCCGAAAAAAAAAAAAGTTGTTTGATTCGTCTTTGTCTCTTCATATCTTCTTGTGAACAAACAACACAAAACAAGTGGAGTCGCATGTCCATTTAAGGTCTTAAAAAAAAAATAACCAAAGAAATAAAACTGGAATCGCCACTTGTCCCGTACCACATTCTTCTCATAAAAACCAAATTTAAAAAAATTGATTCAAAATTGTCATCTTAATTGATTTGGTGTGTTTTTTTATTTTATTTTTTATTCAATTACAGATAAGGAAGTGGCGCTAGGTCACCATGCGAGCAACAAGTTGACGGGCAAAAACGGCGACAAGGCGCCACTGGTTTCATGGGAACCATATTTCTGCGTCCTGCTCCAAGACGAGCAAACCTTTACGGCTTACCGCAGCGAGGAAATGGCCGTGAGTACACACACACACACACAAATTCTATACTCTGTATATTGTATTATTGTATATATCTATATATTGTTTGTTTACGCTAAATTGTTGGTGGTGGCGGTCGGTTTTTATTCAAATCCCGTCCCGTGTGCGGCAAAAAACCTGTGAAACTTCTTGTTGAAAACCTTGAACGAATAAGAGAAAGAGAGAAAAGCTCAAATAATAATATTAACTATAACCTTGTATAGTAGGAAAAGAAACCATTGTAGTTGTTGTTTGTTTTATTTCCTACTATATATATTTGCCGGGTGATGGAACCAGCGCTATTCTTGTGGCAGCCATTTCTTTCTTTTTTTACTTTGATTTTTAACCTCTCCATTTCGATTGTTTGAGGCCACCAGGTTGTTATTTCATTTTATTTTATCTTCTTTTCTTGGCTGTGTGTGTGTCACCGGTTTGGGTGGGAAATATACGACGCTATATAGTTCAACAACAGGAAACTTCTTGACTGGATCGCAAGAAGTTTTATTTTATTATGTACAACAAATTCAAACGAAAATTTTAGGGAGAAAGTTTAAAATATTTCCCACAAACACTTGTTGTTTTCCTTAGAAAGCGAACTAAGAAAGTCTCATTTGTTTTTTTGGCCGACTGGCAAAACTGGATGAAATCAATCAAAATTGAAAAAAAATGAAATATTTGATTTATATTTCATCATTTTATCAGAGCATTTGCATTTTTTGCCCTTTCTCTCTTGTTTTCTTTACAAAAATTCTTCATTCTATTTCTTCGTCTTCTTGTCGGGAATCTTTTTTATAACAACACAGGTCTGTCCAGGTTTCGTAATAAAACGCTCGCACAAACGCCCTGAGGTAAATCGTGTATCTTTGACTTTTGTTCTTTGGTGGTGGTGTGTGTGTGTGTGACTGTGTGACTGTGTTTGTCCTTTTATTTTCCACCGTGTCCATTAGCATGCTGCCTTGTGCTCTCCCAATTCGTCCTCTTTTTAAGTTTTTTTTTATTATAATTTCGTTCAAATTTGGACGCGGGATCTACAAGGAAATGCGCCTTGTTTGCTGTTGTTTCATTTCTTTCTTTTTTGATTTCATTTGAATAACAAATTTTTCTTTTTTTTTAGTTAGTTATTCATTATTCTTTTATAATACAGTAAATAATTTTGAGTGTATATATCCACACATTTTTAAATGGTTTAGCCGTCATTCTTTTGTCGTTTGTTTTGTTTGTTTTTTTTTTTTTTTTTTTTACAAAAGTAAAAGTGTCTTTCCTTTATTTTCGGTTGTAATCGTGTTATACATTCATTTGCATACATAACTTAATAATCTACATATTTTCTATTTTTTTTTTCTCTCCCGCGGGATTTTTTTTTTTCCTTGTTGAAAAAAACAAAAAAAAATATTTCTTTTGGGCGTGGTCCACAGTTGGGAGATATGGTTTTCTCCGACACGCCTCGCGTACGTCTAGATAGCGGTGGACGTCAATTTCGACGCCGATGGGGTTACGACGGTTCCGGCGTCGTGATGGGCTCCGCTGGAGGTGCGGGTCCCGGAAGTCTCTCCAACGGCGGCGCCGGTCATTTGGAAGACATTGAAGAAGATGGTGACGATTTTAGCGACACCTATTCGCTACGAGATGAAACTTTGTACAATTCGATTCTTCACGAAGGTAAGTCTCACTCACAATACTTTCAAAAATTTCGTTTTCTCTGTTTTCAGTGGGAGGATGTGGAAGAGGATTGTCGTCTCCTTTCATTGTGTTTAGGGGTGACGACGTTCAGTATATATATTGAATGGCGTAATAGTTACGGTGGGATTCTCTCTCTGCAGGGTCTCCAGGAAGAAGCCAAAAGTTCATCTGCATTGTATTTTTTATTTTTTTTTTCAAAAAAAAAGAAACCAAAATGAAATGAGAAAATAGACTCACACCACACCTACTATTTCTTTAGTTTCCCAAAGTTTTTCCTGCTGTTGTTTAGAGGGGGAGAAATGCCACAGATAACAATAGTAGCGCTAAGATTTGACACTGAAAGAAAAGAAAAACCTGGGCCAATTCCAGGGTGCGGCGGCACAGCACACGATGTCAAACTTTTCTACACATCCAAGGAAAATCCTATTGTCTTTTATTTCCTATTTTCTAAAAGGGGGGAAATGACAAACAAATGGCTGAAAACAACAAAAAACAAAGATGGAAACCTTGTAAAAGTAGGACATTTAAGTATCTCTCTGACCCGGAAAGAGAATAGATACATTTCAAGTACAGCGCTACTACACCAGGGGCGACTTTAGCGCGTTTTTTAAAAGAAAAAAAAAATTTGAAATTGACGCGCTTCGATGATAAATTCAACGACCCGTGTTTTACATCAAATTCAATGCGAACATTTAACCGTTAATTAACCCAGCGGTGCTCTTGTTGAGTTGCGCACTAATTTGTTGAAAGTTTTTTTTTGTCTCTAAATGTTTTTCTTTTCAAATTTTCTCACCGCAATTTCGTTTTGATTGTTCTCCTCTAGTCATTTGAAAAATTCCTTTTGTTTAATTTTTACTTTTGTGCGAAATTTTCTGTTTTCTTTAAAGATAAAAACGTAGAAGAAGAAATCCGGTTGATTGTCGTTGTACATGGCAAACAAACGCGACACAAATGTGCTGACCCCCCACGATTGTGAACGAGTTTTTTTATTTGTTAGTTACCATCCCGATCAGTAGTTTATAACAAACACAATTTTTAGTTTTTTCTTCTTCTTCTTCTTGTTGTCTGAATGGTCAGCGACCTCGTCCTTGGCAACGATGTCCCGAGGTCGCCTCAAAAAAAAAAAAAACATTTTGTTTCTTTCTTTCTCTTTTTGTGGAGACATTTTCGATAATGGACTTGGCTGCTGCTGGTGGTGGTGGAATGTCCGAATATAATGATTACGCAATTTTCTTCTTCTTCTTCTTCTTCTTTCAGTCAATTCAAATTGATTGTATAGTCACGTATCGAAAAAGAAGAAGGAGAGTGACCGTGAAATGAGCTATCCGCCTTTGGCATTTTACCCGTGAAAAAAAAAAAAAGTTATTTTGAATGTCTCATATAGTCATCCGCTATATATTTGAGCTCTTTGGCAATATGGCTTCTCCGCCTACTTGTTTGCTGAGAACTCTATGGTCCCTTTGTATATTATAATATTGTCTACTATATACCTGGCCTGTTTTTGGGAAAACAAAAAGGTGAAGAGGAAGGAAGTTGTTTGTATCCAACAAACAACTCAGCCAAAACCTCCTCCTATCCAGAAAAAAAAAGGCTTTGCAACTATTGACGTAAGAACTCTTTGAACCGTCGTTGTCGTTCATTTTTTTTCTGAACGCGGAAAAACCAAATGAAACGTGAAAAGCTTCAAAAAAATGAAAGGGTCGAAGGTCGAACTGAAAATGAAAGTTTGTTATTTTTCACTTTCCCCCCAGGATTTTTTTTTTCTTCCTTCTATTTAACGTCGGACACGTTTATTGATTGACTCTGGCTAGACAAAGAAAGAGAAAAAAAAACGAATTTTTTTGTTTGTAATTAAATTATATGCGACCTGGGCCGCCGCGCTCTAAGAGAAGAAGTTTGGCCACTTTGCACAATGTTGACTTTCTCTGCTAGGACGAGAAATCAAAGCGCCGTGATTGATATACACGAAATGTTACTTAGCAGATTGTTGTTGGTTGGTTGGTTGGTTGCAGCCTTTCTCTCTCTCTCCCAACCGTCCGTTAACGATCGAGGCAAAAAAAAAAATCTAATTATTAACAACAACAACATTTGACGAGATTGAATGTGATTGTTTATTATAAAAGACCCTACAGAGGACTTTCATTTTTTTGTTTCGGCGAGAACGGGGGGGTCGTCCGTGATTGTCGAGCGCTTGCGTCGTGCGGGTCCCGTCCCACAATCTCAAAATACAACGGACTAATACCGCACCACAGCATATATACTACTACTATAACTTAACACCCCCGCACGCCTCTTTTGTCTATATACACACCACCCAACGACAGACTCTCTTGTGTATTTTTTTTCCTCTCTCTCTCTCTCTCTACTTCAATTCTCCTTCGTTATTTCAACACACACACACAACGAAAATAACAAACACGAAATTCGTCAAACATTTCGTCGGTAGTCGTCCTTCAGTCGAGTCGAGCGTCGACGCTGGCGGCGACATATTTTTATTTTTTTAAATTTAAAGTGAACGAACCGCGCACAGTGTTTTTTTTAAATTCGACGATTTGATCGTGACTGGAAATTTTTTGGTTTTGAGTGTGTGACAAAAGAAAGGAAAAAGGGACACGCAAGGTTTTGTGTGTGTGTGTGTGTTATGTCGCACAGCCGCATGTGGAATTCAATCGTTCGACGTCGGAGTAAAAACAGCGACACGACGGCGCGTAAGTTTTTTTTCTCCATTTCGCCTATTTATAAAAATGCGCAAGGCTGAGACTTTTCAGCATTCCACTATAGGCGCTCCCGTGCTGAGATTTTAAATATTTTGACGAAGAAGAAAAAAAAAAAAAAAAAAAAAAAAACAAAAGACGCGGCGAGTGAGAGGAAATATATATTTAATTTTAATAAATGCGTAGCTCTCAGCGGGACGTGCTCACGCATCGCTCACGGTCGCTAATGAGATTATAGATTTTTTTTTTTTTATGCCCAAGGGTGGGCGGTGTTTAGTTACAAGTTTCAACACTAAATGGCTTTTGTGTAACAAAGACAAATTTGTTGAGACCTTATCATCGCCGTCTTTTGTTTTTTTTTTTTTTTTTTTGTTTTCCTCTTTTATATTTTGGTGGTTTTTCACCGATAATCAAAAAACAGAAAACATTTTAATGTTGTGGATGGGATGTGGTTTTTCTATATTTTGGGTTGTTTTCGTTGCGGACCTTTGTCAATTTTGACTTGGAGAAGTCGAGGATGCGACGTCGACCGCTACGACGCCGCCAACATCTCCGTCGAAACTTCCGGTCTGCGTTGTTGTAGGTTCACCGCCGGAAAGAGTCGCGGTTCGATTGCGACACACATTCAGTTTGGGACTGTCGGATCGCGTCAAGTTGCGGTCCAGTAACGGCAGTCCCACGTCATCGTCTTCTACAACCACCGCGGATGAGTTGGCCGCCAAATTCTCCTCCTCTTCTCATCCGTTCAGTCCGGAAAGCGTGCGGAAGCGGTTTTCTATCGGCAGTAGCGGGAGCGGGAGTAGTTCCAAGAGGAGCAGTTCGACATTGAAACTCGATTCGCCATCGGAGAGTCACGAAGAAAATCAACAACAACGTCGTCTCACGATTGAATCGCCCGCCATCAACGTGACGACACCTAGCGGAGAAATTCGTAAAGAATTGTTTCCTTATCCCGATCGAGTGCCACATTCTGACGCTAGATGTCGTCCATTTCAAGAAGACACGGATTCTCTCCAATCAGGTCAGAACACACACACAGAACAATAACGGGAGATTTACCTTTGTAGCTTTTATTTTTTTAAAAATTAGATTTTTCAAAAATTTAGTGTTAAACCTTTTTCGAGTTTAAATATTTTAACTTGGTATCACGACGATTAGCGCAGAAGTCCGATCACGTTTAACCGCTACACCGAAAAAGAGTCTGAGCATAAAAATATAATTAGAATAACCGACACACACTATTGGAATAAATACATATATTTTATATATTCAACAATGTCAGTCGATAAAATAAGTAAATATTTCTTCTTTTCTTTTTTATTTCAAAAGAAAAAGAAAACAAGACAAAAAAAGAAAGAAAACAAAACAAAAGAAAATGGAAAGCGTTTTATAATAGGTTCACGATTTTTTCGGTTTGTATGTTGCTGCCGTGTGCTGTCGAGTGTCATTGGATTGCAGACGCGCTAACGATGTTGCCGTGTTTATGGCCGGGCGCGTTCGTTTCGAAAGCGACGACGAGAACGACGATGTCCTTTTTTTATTCCATAAAAACATTTTTTTTCCCTTTTGAGAAAGTCTAGATAGATAGCTCTTATATAAAGTTAAGTAGTAGCTGCTGCTGAGCCATTACGCGAAGGTTACCAAAAGCTGAGAGACACTTTGAATTGACAAAAATCTCCCGCGAAAGGCCATAAACGATTCGAAATGAAATTTAGCGAAACAACCGAACAACCGAACGACGACGACTTCAAACGGTCTCAAGGTTTTTTGTCGTTTCGGGGTGAAAGTGTCGAGAAGCCAACGACGTTTGAATTAAACGTCGGCGGCGGCGGCGCTGAACGACAACAACAACAACAGAGACGATTCAACTAAACTGAAATTTCACTTTTTTTCACGAAAATATTTTGGATATTTTACGCTGTAAAACTGATGGAGAGGGGCTGGTCTCTTTCCGTAATATTTCTCATTGATTGGCTGGAATGTTGTCTTTGAAAATGCGTCTATAAAATTAAAAAGAATCGAAAATGTTTTCCCTTCTTTTTTTTCTGAAATTTTATTGGTGATTTTCACGTCGTTCCTTTTTTTGAATACATTAAATACGTAGCGTCCACACACACGTTTCGTATAGATGATGGAGTTGTTGTTGTTTTTCCACCCTCTTCATCCCAATCTCCTGCAGGGCCATTTGAAACACCTTTTGTTGTTGTTGTTGTTGTTGTTGGGAAACCTTTTTTAACGATTCGGCGTGAAAATATTTCGTCCTCCCGGAATTCTCGCATCGTCGCCATGAAAAAACAACCAACCAAACATCCTTGACCGTAATCGTCTGCGTTGAAAAAAACAAAAAAATGGAAAGAGGTCCCCCTCGTGAGTGTCTCAACTATATTTATAAAATATATTGAATTACTTAATCCATATCCCGACGTCCTCTCTCACATTCCTTAAAATATTGTTGGAAAATTTCTTTAGTATTAAAATAAAGATGCCCAATTACGATAATAACAAGAAATTTGAATAGGAAAGTTGTTTATCTTTCAACTGGATCCTGTTAAGAGACTATCAATACACAGCAACTTATAAAGGGGGGCATCTTTTAAGGGGGTTATCTTTCGCTCCTTTGCCGGCGATTTCCTGTCCACTCTGAAATCCTCTTGTGGCCCATCACAACATGAAGACACGCACTCTATTGTCCATTAACCATATGTAGCCTATCCAGCACTCTTTTCCGTCGTTTTTCATCTCTCTTTTGAAAACTTCCGGCTAAAATAGAAAGAAAAAAAAGGATTTATATTAAAAAGGAAGAAAATGCTTGTTGAATGTATAACCTAAACATGAAACGAATCGAATGACATGGTCTTGTTGTAAATCTCTTTGGCTATAGATGCGCATTCGCTTTTTTTTAAAAAATAATAATATTTTTTTATTTTTGAAAAATGCGCTTGCATAGTCGCATGAGTTTTGTGTTGTTTAATAATTGGCCCGACATTCTTAACGTCACGGCCGATTGCTGTGCAGCTTTTTAGGAGCTTGAAAACCAGAACTTTTCTTTCTTTTTACGGGCCGGATTCGTGATGATAGATAGATCTACTATAAGACGCAAGTGTCGTGGAATTTGGAAAGAGAAAATGTGTGTCGTGAACTTGGGAGGAGAAACTATTCACGTCACTCGGAAATATTTCATTTTCAAAAGGGAAATGTTTTTATTTTTTATGTGACTGATGCTCATCTTCCGCCAGCTTTTTAAAGGGAATATATAAAAAAAAGGGAAATGCTATTATTATTGCGTAACGTCAATTGAACCGATTGCCTTCTGGTTTTTTCACTTTTATTGTCGAATGATGTGTACGTGACCCTCTGTCGAATTGGCAGCTTTTTTTTTCGGGCTTTCTCTTTCGACTGTTTTTCGTGAGCCCTTCACTATCCGTTTCACCTGCTCTTATCCACCTCCCCCAATCAGCGCGCCATTTTCAAACGCCGTGACGGTAGAATAGAATCAACGAATGAACATTTTTTTACGATATGGATGAAACGCGCATCGTAAATTGGCGATGGTTGGACGAGCCCCACCGAACAAAACTGTTTCTTGATTGCGGTTCATAATAATCATCTACCGTTGTGTGTCTATATGCGCCATTGTTTCTTTGATTAAACCGATATAATCAAGCGCGCAATAAGTTGACATCTTCTTTTTCTATGATTTTGCTGTTTGGTTTTTTTGTGAGTCGAGTGAAAGTCGATGTGTAGAAGAAGAAGAAGAAAATGGCCATCTGTTTTTGATGATACCAAGGTCCCCCCTTTTCCATCATTTTCATTGCAAGATGGAACTAAAAAGAGAAAAGGCGGAGATGGAATAAGAGATGCGCCAGCCCCTCCCACCGATGTTGCTATACAGCATAGTATAGTAGTATATATATATATACCGCTATGTGTGTTCAGCTGGAAGAAAAATAAAAAGTAGAAGCGCTCCAGTGGCACTGGACCAAGACCGTGCGAGAACAAAAAAAGAGAACTCGACTATAAGCCATTTTGGCTATTGCCAGTTGCTCTCCAACCGTCGACGTCGTGTGACGTCGTCTGTTGTCGCTCCACATTTAACCGGGACTATAGCGGGGGGGAATAGAATAGAAATTTTGGGTTTGTTGTTGTGTTTTCCACAGTGTGTCTGTGTTTGTGTGTTTAAAATCAAAACATTTCAAATTGTGCGTGAAACATTTCGGGACTGAGTTATTAGTGAAATTCAAAATCAATGAATCATCGGAATCACGTAAATAACTAATATTTTTCTTTTTAAATTATTAAGACAATTTAACATTAAAAAAAAAGCGATAAACGACGTTTGATTCCATTCCGAAAAAATCTTTTTTTTTTAAATAATTTTTAAGACAACATTAAATATGGCTGGAGGGTTGTGCTATTTTAAAGAGATCATCCAAGTTCAAGTGCCACTTGAAATCTTTTTCAAATTGCTCTTTGTGTGTCGAGAAAATAAAAGAATCTATAGAAAAATGTTACTCTAGTATAACAGGATAATTGGGGTTAGCTGTAAAACCTAATCTGGCAATTGTCTCAACTGGATGAATAGTAATAATAATATAAGGATCGATGAAGATTTGATATATGTATCGGGGTGAATTGTATTTACATAGTACAATCCGAGAATCAAGCCAAAAAGAAACCCAACAAACATATTCGATTACCGTGATGTGCCCTGATTACAAATACAATTGACATTTCAGTACCACTGGAGTAGATGGTCGTCCACACACACATTTGAAAAGAATCAATGCGGGTCATGCTGGTGTGTGTGTATGTTTTCGTGATTACCGTTATGAATCCCGTGAAATCACCTCTTCTTCTTCTTCTTCTTCTCGAATCATCAATTTTGAAATTCGAAGAGAACAACCCAAACAAACTCGTCTGGTAGTGTCAACCGTAAAAGAAGTGTCACAGTATGAGTATAGGGAACCAGTTTCATCTGCCCCACACCATCCATTATTACGTAGACGTTCAAACGGTACATGCGAGGGTACATGTCTGTGCTGTGAACGCAATTCCGTTGTTTCACGAAAAAATAACTTGATCATCATTTGACCAAAATAATTTTGATATCAATTTCAAGTGAAATTTAACTGGAATTAGACGTTGTATAGTGGCAGCTGCTTTCTATACAAACAACAGACATCCCCCCCCCCCCCCAGATGATTAACAAACACGAGCCATCACGTATACAACAAGTTACGTAAAAACAGTTACATACACAAGGGCAACGAGTGTGTGTGTGAGCACCTTCTTTTAGGCGGGTCTTTTGAAAAACAGAAAAAAACTATAAAAATGCTGGACAATCGTAAGAGTACGTGTCTTCTCTTTCACAATTTTACCCGTTTTTTCTCTCTACTTTTTCTTTCTTTGGGTGGTGGGTTGAAGCCGCTGGCTAGTCACTGCAACAACTTTTGTTGATGTTATTATTTTGGGGAAAAAGGCAGATGTATACTTGCTCCCTTTCACTTTTAGTCGTCGGGTAGGGCGGCGGTGTGGGTCCCCCCATCATCATTAAATATTGTAGATTATCGCAATGTCTAACTTTCCACGGCTATATAAAAGAGAGTAGGGTGGAGTAGACTTGATAGCATTTCCGGCCGGATGGATCAAATGGATAAGGGTCCGAAAAAGGATCCACGGTTCCATGGAGCGCGTGCTGAACGAAATATATTTCATGGAAAAAAAGAACTTTTCGAATTTATACAAAAATCGGGTGATGTGCGGCCTTGAGGCTATTTAAATCACTGGATTGTTAAACTTCCGCACGCCGTCTCACGCAATATCGTTTTCCAACTATTAAAAAAATGCAGTCACGAAATGTGTAACGATTGTTTTCTTTTTGTGTTTTTTTCGGGGTCTCTAGAGAATCTTAAAGTTGAGGCCATGGCCGTGTCGAGGCTATTTAACGGCAATAACAATTAAATGGTAATAATAATAGTAGTGTGTAGTTGAGTAAATTGTAATTTAAACAGGATGAACGGTAAGGGGGGGGGGGCCGAACAGGAAATGTGTCGATGAAGAAACTTTTTGAAACGTTCAAGTTTTCTCTCTCTCCCCTTCTGTTTCTTTGACGAGTTAAAAGGAAATGGGGTTGTGTCCAAATTAGCGCCGGCACGTTCTACTCCGCTCTCTCTCTCTCTGCTAGCGCTAGCGCCGCCTGGTTCTTCATTAAAGCGAAGCATTTGCGCAGGACTTTTTTTTCATCTCTTCACGTTTTGATGACAAAGTCTGTCGTTCAATTTTCGCTCGAATGCGCTATTTTATTTCACGTCCCTGATTTTTTTTTTGAAATAAATAATTTAAAGAAATTCACGGACGACATGGCCTGGACATTTTTTTCTAAATGAATTTATTACTAAAAAAAATTCTTTTGGATGACTCAAACGATCAAACAGATGTTTTGGTTATTACATAGTCGACCTCGATCGTCATCATCTTCAATGTACAGAGTTGCCCTGGCGGGTGTTGATGAAGAGTTATGATGATTTTTTTCAAATCTCCCGCCGAGTAGAGGAACTACACAGTGTACGCGTGATTAACCAACAGATACAACAACAACAACATGTAGTATAGGCACGGTCGAATATATAGTTTTTTTTTCGTGTTAAGAGCCACCCACTCCTGATATGTTCCTGCTGCTGGGCCCCCCTGCTACTAAAAACAATCAGTATATACTAAGCCTAGTAGTATTTGAAAAAAAGGCAAATGATTCAAAACATCTGCCTCCGTCCGGAAAAAAGAAGTTGTTCCTCTACTCGGCTGCTGATGTTGTTTCGCTCGTTAAGTCTCTCTCTTGGCGTTGACTAACTAAACAGCAGCAGCTGTTGACCTCCTTTTAATATAAATGTATATTTTTCTAGAGCTCTTTTATGGTTTAAGCTAAATCCGATATGATTCACGAGAAATAAACTCGACCAATCGGCCAATTTTGTATCAAGTTAAATAAGATTGTGGAATGGAATCAAACAGCGTCGCCCTTTTTATTTTAATCGTTTTCTACGGAATATTGCACACAACCATTTTACATTATATTCTATTGTTATTTTACCGTGAAACAAAACAGATGCTCGCAGCTTTTAAATCGGGCGCACGCGCCATAGCGTCAGCGGCGGCGACGGAATTTTTTTATATTTCACTAAATCGAGGCTAAACTGTGGAACCGTGACGTGTAGAAAGTTTTTTCTCCAAGTGAATATAAAAAATATTTTTTTTTGGGGTGTCTATGTTGTTGTTGTTGAACCGATTCTCACTGTGACAAATGGCGGCCGTTCGACTTGAGAGTCCCGCCGGTTCCGTCGCGTTCCGTCGCCAACAACAACAACAAGCTCCTAAAATGTACAACAACGGCGGATGGTCCACTTTAGGACGATCGACTGGCCGACAACTCCAACAACAACAATCAGTGACAACAACATCAAACAACACGAGTAAAACAATGACGTTGAGAAGACATCGCAGTCGTAGCCGAGGTGCAACGTTGCATTGTCTCTCCGTTCCTGAATTATCATCGGATGAAGAAGAAGATGAAGGATCTGCTTTTGCTGCTGCTGAAGAATCTGCGGTGGAAAGAGTTGAAGAAGAAAATGATTGCTATTGTTATGCAGATTGGCATCAGCAAGAATCTTATCAACCGGCTTTGGTGGTCTGGACGCCGGGATTGAATCATCATCAATGGAGTAGCGGCGGTAGGAGCAGCACGCCCATCAAAACGGCCACATTACGCTCCGCCCTTCGCTCATCCATCACCCACTACGGTGACTAATCACACACATATGATTCCACATTCCTATATATCTTATCTATTTTTTTTTTTCAAAATCGAATTATATAACAGCTAGCGCCATTCATTTGTTGTTGTTTCTAAAACAACACCTTTTTTACTTACAATTTCTGGAATAAGCTGGAAGCCATGTTAATGCGAAGACCCACGTAATAATCCGCGTTGTTTTTTTGTTTTTTTGTGAAAGGAGAGAAAAATAAATCTGTCATAAGTTGGGCCAGATTATATTGCGACGTCGTGAGGTAAACCCCGGGCTACCTTTCCAGCACCTTTATTCTAATATATCATTTCGATATTACCGAGAATGAAAGAAACGTGTCAAATTACAGTTAAATTTAGTTTGAGTCCTTGGCATGATCAAATGACGTCATTAATAATAATAGTGGCAGCACTACATATATATTTTCACATGTTTTTACTATTATTATAGACTTTTGGCATTGAGGTTTTTAATTCGCACGACTTCATTTTGCTTGGAACAGCAAGTGACAAATGGCCACGCCAGCACACATTACAGTATTTAATTACAGCGCACGGACCTTCAAAAAATGAACTGGGCGAACGATATTTTATTGGTTTAAAAAAAAATGTACCGTTTGTTTGTTCATTGTTGGTCGATTCGCTAACGCCATTTTTCCAAACGTATTTTTCTTTTCTTTTTCTCTCGTAACCGATCGTTCAACCGAATCAAAAGAGCGTGTCCGTTTCCTTACGATTCACGGCCGAGTGCCTCTTCGTGGGTACTAGGCCATGAGAGACGGCAAGTTCTCTATAAGCCTTTTTCTTTTTCTTTCTGTTCACTATACATTTCGCAGAGTTGCTGCTTCTCTATCAACAACTTCTTTCTCTCTTCTTTTAGTCAGTGTTAAGTGTTTGTTAAGAACGGACGACTTGCTGTGTGCCCAGGAGAAATTTGAATTTTTTAAATAAAGAAAAAAAGGTAAAAGGTTTATTTTTTTCTTTTTTAAAAACATTTCTCAGTTTGTGCCAAGAAAATGTCGGTCCAGCGGTGAAATCTTCCTTCTTCTTTTCAAAAGAAAGAAAAAAAATTAAATTCTATTTCCAGTTGTGTGGGGGGTGTGTGCCTGGCGCTCTCTGGTGTAAAGTGTCGGCTCTCTCATTCTTTTTCCTGAATGTTATAAATATCATTTTGTGTGTGGTTGTACCTTTTTATCCAGCTGCAAAAGTTCCATTTTTTTTTTTGTTTTTAAAAAGAAAATCTACTATTTAAACTTTTTTTTAAAAAGATTCATCGATAATATTCTCTAGTTTCAATCCTTATATTCCAATTTCATGGCCCTATTGGTTGATCCCTTTTCTTGCCTCCCCCGCAGGACACACAGGACACAACATATCGAATCCATACGGTTCTTTCTATATCTTTCTCTCTCAGCTGGATGTGTTTTTCTCTTATATAATAGGAGGGACAGAAAAGTAAGGAGGGTTATTTCTTTTTTATGGGATATTGTGTACAGAGAGTATAAAAGTGACTCATGTTTCTCCCCTCTATTTATCCCAATGGGTTATGTGTGTGTTGTGTGCGACTGAATTGAAGAAAAGATCTATAACAAAAGGTCTTTGGATGATTGGACTGTCGGTTAGGGGATTTATCGTTCACTTGGGGTCTGGGGAGTTTACCCTTGCACAGCACACAAAAAGATAATTTTCTTTAACTTAAAGATTGACGCAATTTTGGTCAAGATTGACGATGTTTTTATTTTCTTTACCTGTTGTGGATTTTCTTATGGGTAGAGAATGTGAAACGTCATCATTGACTAATAGTCGAATTCTATTCAACCAATTTTTGAGTCCAAAGAGGAAATGGTTTGCGTACAACAAAATAGACAAGTATATAATTTATTAGACTCTTCTTGTGTGTGGACTGTTAAATAGAAGGTGATAAATTGAAATTTTTCCCTCTGTGTGTTGTACCTCGTCTATACGCGCGCAAAAAAAGAGACGACGACGACTTCTAAGAGTTTAGTAGGAGGTTTTTATTTGCCCTGCATAAAGTCTTAACATGTTTACGACGATGATTATAATAAGTATCTAGCCAGCAGGAAGGAGCAGCTCTAATCCTCTGTCCCTGAGGCTATACGTAAATACAAGAAGGGAAGTGTCGGCCCGTACCGTTATTTGTTATACATATCCCAATTTTATTTATGACTATAGACGTAAGTCTATAGGACTATCCCCCAGGAGGAACGGTTGCTCTTTTAAAAAAAAGAAGAGCTAGAATTTCCTTTTTTTCTTCTTATTACCTAGAATATCATTAAGGACACGTATATATATTCATATCCGGTCTTCTTTTGATATTTTTGGCGCTCTTAATTTTTCAAAAAAAAAGTTGGGTCGATGCGGTTAACTCGCGTGGAGGAATCACGCGTTTGCGGTTGTGATTTTTTTGTGAGCCTGGTAAGAAACGGAAGTCGACGACACTGTGGAGCGAAAGTGCTGCCACCACACCCTACTTCATTTTCTTTTATACCTATGCGAGTTGTTTGGAAATATAATCATTTTGACAGGGGGAACCGCAAACCCAAAGTCCTTGGGCTTGCGCGCGCAGCAACATCCGTATATGCGTATATGCGTGCGTTCATGTTTCACGCTTTATAATGATGAACTTCTTCTTCTTTTTGTGGCTTGCTGGCGGTGTTAGTGGCTTTCTTTATCTACCGTGTCTATGACGTTTCAATCGGTTCAGGTAAAAAAAAAACGAAAATTTAAAAAAAAAAAAAAAGAAATAAGAAAAGAAGAACCTTATTTGGCGCGAATGACCTCAATCTACACGATTTCCTAGTTAGCTAAGACAAAAAAAAACTGATTAGTTACGCTCTTTGGTTGTTCACTGGTCATCAAACAGAGTGAAAAAAAAACAAGAAGAAGGAAAAAGGTGAAAAGGGCAATTCGATTGTAACGGATTTTTTTTGTCTCCATTTGAAAATTGTCAACTGGCCATCTAGCGGTTAAAAAAATAATCACACGCTTCGACCCCTCAGAAGAACTTGAGGAATCTTCTTCTTCTTGTTGAAGTTGAGGAATCTGGTAGTGTCCAGTGTGTGTCTCCAACAAAATTTTTTTTTTGAGCGGGAAAAACCGGTTGACCCGAAAATAGCCTACAGGCAGGATAATACGTACACACACACACACACTAAGTGTGTGTATAGAGAGTGGAGAGAAGACGCCGCCATTGCCGTCCTTTTTTCTCTTGTTTGTGTCGTGTCGTATATATTTTTCTCAAAAAGAAGTTGAACGTGGGGGGATGATGTTTTTGTAAAGAGGTTTTTTTTTTTTTCTTTTTTTAAAAATAAGAAAGAAGAGGGGAATATGGTGTCGACCGGTTCCACTCCTTCCTTCATCATCAACAAACATATATATCCACAGCCAAGATTTTTTTGAAGGGGCGTGTGTGTGTGTATGCGTAGGTTAAATAGGAAGGAAAAAAATCTTTTTCTTTTTCCTCTTTCCCATCTTGATAATCATTTTTTAGTAGTAGTGAAGTGATCGTCCATGAAGACAGACCTGGTTTCTATCCCCCAAGTTTTTCCTGGGCCAACTGCAGTACACAACGTTTTACGCGATTGTTGTTGTTGTGTTTTGGAGGAAGAAGAAAAAAAAAGGGGGACGACGTGTTGATTTAGTACAACACACCAAGTAGAGTTGTTTTTTTTTTTCTCAAGAGAAATAATAATAGAAAACCCTCCAGAGGGAGAAGAAGAAACGACCACACACTCCATTTTTTTTTTTGGTGCCGACCATTGGTTTTTAGGGGAAACTTCATGCAGTTGGTCGACAACAGTCGTAGACTAAAGTCTTGTTTTTGTGTGTGTGCAGTGTCAGTCATGTTCTTCTACCAGTGGTGGTCAGGTGTTGTCTTGTTCGTCTCTGAAACGAGCTAGGGAAAAAGTTGTGTTGATTTGAGTGTCATTGCGTTTCCATGGATACCCAGTGACAGGTTACAACAAAATTGAACAAAACACAAAATGGCCGAGTCATCTCAACAACAGTACGTCAAATCGCGTTTGTCTCGTATGAGAAATGTTCGTGCTAACGCTGCTGGAATGTTGAGACGTGCTCCTAGTTTCTTACCAGAATCGACTACTTCGTGTCATAATGGTGGTGTTGTCGGCTCTTGTACTTCTGCCACTGGTTTGAGTCGTGTCGGCAGTAGCAAATTGAAGAGGAGTAATTCATCGTCGTCGACATTTTACGTTCAATTGCCATCGACGGAGAGGAAACATTCTTCTGGTAGTGTCAATCGGCCGTTCATTTCCACGCGAAGACAACAACGTCAGTTTGAACCGGAATACGATTCAGAAACATCCGGATGCGAGTCAGGTACTAAGCAGACGACTCACTCATCACATAAAAACTGTTTTTTTTTTAAATTTATTTTATAAAGAGAGATCAGAGAACAAAAATGTATTTTATTTTATTTTTTAAATTTTAACTTGACTTGATTGGATTTGACGAGGTGTGTTGTTTGAGGTGGGTGCTGCTAATCAGTTTCCTTTTTTTTTTCTCTCCCCACACATTTACAAATTTAGTTTTGAATTGGAAAACAGGAGGGGAGACAGAACTACTTTTTTCTTCCTTTTTTCTGTTTGTTGTGTGTGTGTTATCTTTTATTTATTTTCAATAGGAAAACTAATCTCTTTCACCCTCTCTCTCTCTCTCTTGTTCACCCACCTGTCAGCTGGTTTTGGTTTGGATAACACAACCCAAACACCCTCAAAGGATCTTTTTTCTTACCTGTAAGAGTATCCCCCATCTTTCCCTTTCGAAGGAAACTAATGAGCCAAGTGTGGGCATAAAGATGGAGAGGGTGGAGTCAAGTTAAAAAGAAATTGACCCCAGCAGCACAGCAGCTTCTATTTGAAAAGAAAAAATCAGTTCCGAGAGGACAGTGACAACAAAAAAAATCAAGTAAAAACGGTTGTGGCCCTGATTTTTGTTCGACACTGGTACGGTCATTGCATTCAACAAACTAGCCAGTAGCCCAAATAACCGTAACGTTACGGCCCTGTGGGGACGGAGATGATTCCGTGGTTTTAATTCTTCTTTTTCCTTGACTTTGCTTGCACAGATTTCCGACCAAAATAGAGAAGAAGAAGAAGAAGAGTCTCTCTATTATCTAAGGCTCTGCTTTTCTTCCCTATCTGGTTAACCTCATTGGAATGTTGACGAAAATGTAATCATCCGAATCTATTCGGTTGTTCAAAAATCGGTTTTGTTTCCGCCTTAAAGTGTACGGTATCGATTGTAAATAAGGATGTTGAACCATTCAGGATGTTGTTGTAGAATCCGCGCAATATTATTAGTATTATTATTATATATCGCCGCTACAACAACAACAACATCCCCAGGTGGTGACACAAACAGACACGAACTTCACCATTGTTTTGCACCGGGCGTCGGCCCCCAAGCGGGCGTTTCTGCGGCACGACTTTGGTTGTTGTTGTTGTTGTAGCATTTATCCATTATTATTGCACAAGACACAAGAATCTAAAGAAAGAAAGAAAGAAAGAGAATATTTTTATTTTTTAAGGTTTTCGGTGTTTAGAATCGACTCTAGTCATGTGAGAAGGATAGAAAAAGAAGCCAAGAAATCGCCTGCAGGTGAGTCAGTCCAGCCCAACCCATTTGGGGGCTGTGTGTTGGTTGTTGTGGGTGCCTAGGCGCTCCTTTCGATATCAGCAGAGAGAGAGAGAGAGAGACAGTTGGCATCGATGTTAGGCTCGTAACAGTCGCTACTTTTATTTTGATCCGGTCCCCGGTTGTCGTATTTTTGTTGTTGTTTGATGCGTTCAAACGAAAATCCCGCCGACACGTTGAAAAGTTATCCAATCCATCATTAAACACACACTCTCTCTATAGCGAATCTAAATTATCAATTTTACACCTCAATCCTCTTCTTTTTTTTTGAATGGAATTCGTTTTGGTGATGTTGTTTCGTGACTGGACACCATGCGATCCCATTGGACATTGCGCAGTAAGTGGGCACCACAAAAATCTGTTGTTGTTGTCTAACCTTCGACTTTTTGTTGAATGGAAACTTTCAATTTCTTTTGCCACCTACATTGTTGTGCAAAACTGGTTTTTTTTTTCTCTTTATTTTGATATTCTAATTTTCGCTATTTGGGAATTGAAGGCCAGCAGAAGATGGACAGACGAGAGACATTTGTGCCCAATTTTCAAAGAGTCACAGACAACAAGAAATCGGGACGATTTGTTACGGGAATGCGCGACGGTTAGAGAATGGGACCCCGTAGGGTCCGTGTGTAACTGTAGATGGTCGTCGTCTGATGTTATTTTTTCTTCTTCTCATTTCAACTCCCCCGTGTCCGATAACAATTTCTCCGTGTTTTATTATAACATTTCCTTTATATTTTTTTTTCTTTCCCCCTTTTATTTTTTTGTGTTTAAGAAAAGGAAGAAGATTTATAAAGATATTTTATACGATTAGGGAGGAGGGATGACTCGTTTATATTTGGACCTCTTTTTAACAACAATAGGTCGATCAAAAACAAAAATTTTTTTTTTTTTGTTCATGCGTCCCGCTGTGGTTAGAAGGTCCTCATCTTTCATATATTTACGAGAATTTTTTTTTCTTCTTCTTCTTCTTCCTTTTTGTGTGTGTGTGTTTAGATTTGATCCACTTTCATTCCGTTTCAAAAAGGTTTCAAAATTCCATCCATCCATCTCTATACACACAACACATTATCCCGCAAAGTATCCACTTGGACTCAACCTACTTTCTCTAACTCTTTTGAATATATCCGAAAGAGAAGAAAAAATGGTTGTGTTGTTGTTGTCTTTACCCTTTTTTTTCTTCGTAGAAAAAAACAAAACAAGAAAGAAGAAAAAAATTTACGTAGTAGATTTATGCATACACACACACATTTATATGTATGTATCCAGCAGCTGGGGTTTAGAGGAAAAAGATGATGGAGCTAAAGAAATGCCTATTAAAAACAAGAAAAAGAGTCTTGGAACAACAACCAATGGTTGTTGGAGTCTCAGCTTCTTCTTTGCGATAAATTACTTACAGACGGAGCCCTATGTCTTCGGGAGAGTCTGTCGACCCCGGAGCTGCGTCGTTATCCTCTTCTTCATCTTTGTTTAACTATCTTTGGTTCTCTTCTTCTTCTTCTTTTTAGTAGTAAAAACATCTCGAAAAAAGAATGGAGAATAGCGGGAGAAATATCATCAACAAAAATAGGGTTCCCCGAGATTGAACCCGAAACGAGCGGTTCCCTTCGTAATTCTTTTTTTTTTGCCTTCATTAACTTTGTGATGATGACTGTGCGAATGAAATCAACTGGTGATGATCTCTCCTCCTCCTTCTATCTCTGACCAATTTTCTTTTGTGTCTATACATATTTTGATTCAATAATGACTCGGTCATTATGTTTATATCTTTACCTGTCTCATTCTCATGCGTTTGATGAGTAATAATTAGCTGCCGCCCTTTGATTTTTGTGATTCTTCGAGGGGAAAAAAAATAACAACAACACAACTGATTGTGTTTTGCGCACTACACACTTAGAGTAAGTGTGTACGCGCAAAAGTGTGTGAAGTCTTTATAAAAGAAACACGCTAGGAATTCCTCTTCTTATCGCTGCGATTTGTGGATATATCGGTCCCCATTGTGTTTGCCTTTTTTTCCACACGAATGGCCGCTCCCACAACATTTCGCGCAGCTGCTGCCATTCGGATGGATATCGACATTTTGTTGACCGATAAGCATGAAGAAGAAAAAAAAAGTGAAAAAAAAATCGTTTGTGGGGTTAGCCAGCCAACTGATAACAAAAGGAAATGATGGTTGACTTCACTAAAAAAAAAAAATCATGTGGTGGTTTTTAAGGTGGAGGATGTATTAAGAATTATATTGGCCATCAATTTGATTATTGGCGGTTGTTATCGTTTTGATGAGGGAACCCTTTTAAAAATAAAAAATAAATGTTTACGATTATGATTATTATTATTATAATATTTTTATCTGATTTTTTCTTTAACAGATACGTCGTACGAAAAGGCTTGCGGGGAACGTCGCGGGAGCGCTCCAGTGACGCCCGTTTTGCCTGCGGCCAACCCGGCCAATAACGCCAACACCAACGGATTCGCCCCGAGAAACAGCATGGATTCTTCTTCGACTCCATCGCGTTTTGCTGTAAGTTTTTTCTTTCCCGATAATCGACCTCTTCCTTAACTTAGCACTCGTTAAGCTTTTTTTTTTCATTTATTAAGAAACTTTATTTTAAAAAAATTGGGGTTTCGGCAATAAAATAGAAGGATGCGCGCTCTCCTGTTGCGGTAGTTATTAGTACACGGGACATTTACGTACGTACGGTTTAAAGTTAAAGAAACAGGTTTTCCCTTTGAAGTGTGCCATTTCCTTCTTTCCGATCACATCCCACACGCACGGAGCAAAAAGAAAGAAAAAAAAAGGGACACGAGAAACGTCATCGACCGTATCCCGTTTTGCGCAAGAGATTCTTTTTTTAAATTAAATATATTTTTGGTTTGACGCTTGGTTGCCTGTGTATTTCGGTTAGTCGTGCGTTAGCCATCGGGATACGAGCAGACGGTGTGTGTGTGCGTGTTTGTTTTGTTTGTTTGTGTGTGTAGAGATTTGGTTTATCTTCATACCGCGATACAATATCTCTCTCTCTCTCTGACTGTGACAACGGCGCAGTTGAAACAAAAAAAAAACTTTGGGAATAAAGTGTAGTTGTAGTAGTAGTCTGGGGTTCATTTTCAAGAGTGTCACGATTCGAATTGCCTTCCTCTTGCGGTCTTTTAAACGTGTGTAGGTGGTAGCGGTGGTAGCGCACAAGAGGAAGTTAGTTGTATAGTGAGTGAGTGGGGGGGGGGGATTTACATCACAGACTAAAACGAAGAAAGATGAAGAAATCTTGGCTTCATGCCACGCTTGAAGAACCGTTGAAGAAGGCAGCTAGTGCCGCTTTTTATCCCATCATGATCACGGATTCGTTGGAGAATCTTCACTTGAAATCCCTGGTTGTTAATAAAATGAAAAACAAGAGTCAAATGTTTTTGGAAGTTTAGTTTGTTGACATTTCTCTCTTTTTGTTTTTCTTTAGAATTTCTTTTCCAAGCGATCGTTCAAGTCGAATCCGCTGAAACGGACCAAGAGCGTCACCAAATTGGAACGAAAACGGGCCGTTCTCGACGTCAATCCGTAAGTTTTTCTTAAAACTATTTTTTTTTACAAAAAAAACAAAAATAACAAACAAACAGGAAAAAGAGTTTTGCAATTCGTTAATTAAAAAAAAAACGTCGAAAAGAATTCAGTCAACAACAACAATTCTGTAAAGGGAATTTCCCTTGATTAATAATACAGAGAGGGGAAGAGGAAGGAAGTTGCGTTTCTCTTCCGGTAAAAACGATCAGGATCGATGATGGAGTGGTGGCGGGACGGATGAAGGGTTGGACCATCGCGCGAAAGTTTTGCATCCGTCAACATTCGCTCGTGTGGTCCCGCGTCAACCTTCTTTTTGTATTTTATATGTTTGCGTTCATATATATCTGTTCACTCTCTCTGTGAATCAATATATATAACTCCTAACCAAACACAGTATATACTGTAGGCTACATACACGGTCGCCGCCCGGTTGGTGGTGGTGCAAGATAAGAAGAAACTTTTCTTTATCGTTTCCCGGGAGGGTAAACGAAAAACAAAATTTTCTTATATGACGGCTGGATTTGCATTTGCAGGAGTTTTATATATATACAGAGGGCCCAGGCCCTTCTCTCTTGCGCACCGTTTCCGCAATTGAATGTATATCTTTATCTATAACAAATTGCCCAACAGCTGCTCCTGCTTCTACTACTGCAGGCTGATGCGCAGTAGCTCTAAAGGCAAATCGATTCTTGGCGCATCTCTCTCTCTCTCTTTTATCAATTAGCCTATCTAGCGTTAATTTTTGAAAAAAGAGAGGAAACTTTATTTTTTCTTTCTCCGGCGGAGGTTTGACGTCTGTTGGCTAATTAAAAGAAAACAAACTCTTTGAAGACGAGAGTTGCCAACTTGGAAGGGTAGACAGACAGACAGACAGAGAATGAAAGGCAAAAAAAAAAAAATAACGATAGCGAATCACTTTTCCAAGATTTTTCAAACGCGATACGATATAGAGCACATTCGTTAGTCAGCTCCTTTCTCTCTCTGTCTCTCCAGTTTAGAATTGTTGGTGGGCGGGACAACGCCGGTGTAGTAGAAGCCTTTTCAGTCGATGTCGGTCACTCAGACAGAGCAGAGTTCTCGTGTAAATTGGCCGCTCATCGGTTCGGTTCTCGTGTCTATTTTTATTATTGCGTCATAATATACCGTTTGGTGTGTGTGTGTTTATTTGTATGTGTCACAGACTGCAAATCAGCTGATGGTGGACTAGATTGAACGGACAGAGAACTATACTGTTGTTGTTGTTTGTTTGTCTGTTGGGAAATTCCCCTAGAAAATAAAAGATTCTGACTCTCTCGGGATGATTTGGCCAAGTGTGACCAGTGCACCGTTGTGGTGTCGGGAATTTTCCGACGACGTGAGTGAGTGTGTGCGTTTTGTGGCGTTTGTCACTGGCGCGTGACGCATCGTGTGGGAAATTTTCAGGTGCCGTACTGTAGTCGACACCTGCTGTCGAGTTGTGTGTACATTTATAGGGACGTCAAGTGGCCATTTCAGGGACAGCAGCGGGACAACTCTCTGATCAACAACAACAACAAAAACTGGGGGACTATAACTATTTAGACTCTCACGTGAAAATGACGGCACTAGGTCGACTGTATCGACGTCTACGCTCACGATTTCGATGGCCGTGCGTCCAAACGAGAAGGTACAGCCTCAAAATTCTAGAGCTTTAGGAAATGTATCCAAGTTACACATAAATACATCTCTCTTCATCTTTTGTCTTTGTCTTGACCGGTCGATCCATCATGGACTTGCTGGAAGTTTTTCTTCTCGTAAAAACCAAACGAGAAAAAGAGAAAGATAAAAAGTGGAATGATGAATCCATCTATTCCCCCCCTGTTTTTATATAGACTTTATTTTCTCCCAACAACAACAACGGCTAACTCTTGTGTGTGCCAATCACAAACGATTTGATGCCAAGAAAAAGGAAAATAAAGTTTCTCGCCGGGGCCGCCATTTCAGATTAACACAGAAAACAATCTTCCAAAAAAAAAGAAGAAGATGGGTGTAACGTCATCAGTTTTGTTAGCCGCTAGTGTCGGGTGTCTGTATGTGTATCGTGGAATGTTTCTCCAGAGAGTTGTTTCAGTTGATTCAATCACACCCTAGAGGAGGTTGGGTTGATTTCTTCTTCCTTCCGTCATCTCGCTAGGAAACAGACAATATCTTTTTGTTTTCCTTTCTTCTTGTTCTAGAATGTTCTTGCTCAACGACACAAACGACTCAGCGACACGTGATTTTGACATTGAACGATTCGTTACGCAAAAAAGAAGTCCCACCCCCCCAAATAATAAAGTTGAAATTCAATATGAAAAGAGTCTATTTATATTTATAGTGATGTATGTATGCATTGCGAGTTCCAGTTCACATGCAAAATACAATAAAGAAAGAAGGTAGGAAGGAAGAGGAGAAACTATCGAGTTACACACCTGAGTTTCCGCCCCTAATTCTCTCTATTCAAGGGCCTTTTTATAGAAACTTTTTCCCCCCTCTCCCAGCACCCAGGTCTCTCGGATATTGAGTTTGCAGGTATTAGAGTTTGCGGGTACTCTACTGCCAACTCCGCCGGACTAATGGATTCCCACTCCACCCCTTCTATCCATGTGTGTGTGTGTGTGACGAGATGGAATGCGAGCCATGAACGAAATTGGCCATTCTATAGTTGGCACATTAGTTTAATTGCCTCGTACTCTGTGGTGTCGGACAGTCCGAGGACACACGCACGTATGGGGCGGAAACGAATAACTTTGTTCGCTAATGAACGACTCGGTGACGCATTATTGACATAAAAACTTTGGCTGGCGGGGTAGAACTTTGTTGTCGTTGTTTGTTATCGTTTTCTAAAATGTGAGTGATTTTCTAAAATATTACAGAGTGGGTTTGTCAAGACTGAGAACGTCGCGTTCACACGAATCGTTGCTGTGCGGACCGGGCGGTAGCGGCGGATCATCTCCTCAGAACGCTGTACAGACGGTGGATCTATCTTCGTCAGAGTCTGGTGATATCGGCGTCAAACAGCTCCACCAGTCTGTTTTAGGAGAGGACCACTGCCTGCAGATTACAAGGCCTTCCGGCAACGTCTACATTGCCTGTTCCAACGCTGAAGAACGTGATCGATGGCGCAATTGGTACACATATTATTCAAAAAAAAAAAAAGTTCTTTTACTGTTCCATTTCTACTACTTCCTTAGCTCGATGAGAAATGCGCTTGTACTTACATTTTTTGGGTTGTCTTGCTTTCTCAATTCTCTATAGTTTGAAGAAGACGATCCAACCTGTCCAGGAACATGTTCGCAGGACTGACAATTCACTTAAGATTTGGATTCTCGAAGCCAAGGGTGTTGCCAACAAGAAATGGTATGATTCAATCTTGTGATGAAAACAATTTTAATGGACTTTTTTTTTCGCTCTTTCTGGGCCAATTGATTTCTATTTTTGGTGAAATGAAAATTTCACAATAATAATGCAATGACTCTCCTGTCTAGAATTCCTTTCTAAACCTTATTGTTTTTTTGTTGTTTTTTAGGTATTTTTGTGAACTTTGTCTGGACAAGAACTTGCACGCGAGGACGGCCGGCAAACAAAAGAATGACTTGTGCTTTTGGGGCCAGCATTTCGAGTTCGATGACCTACCAGTCGTTCACAACATCAACATTAATTTGTACAGAGAAGCCGATCGTAAAAAGAAAAAGGACAAAACGTTTGTTGGTAAAGATGATTGATTTACATTTTCGTTCAGAGTTCACAAGTTCAATTCTCGTTATTTTGAATGGGTTTAAACAGGCACGGTCACGATCCCCGTCAATACCATCACGTCACGATTCCTGATTGAGAAATGGTATCCGGTCGTGTCTGAGAAAGGCTCGTCTAAAGATCCTCCTTCATTGCGTATCAAGTGCAAATACCAGACGGTGGATATCCTCCCACTTGAAGTTTACGAAGAATTCCTCGAGGTAAGATTGATTTCTTATATACATTTCAAACTTGATTATTTATCTTCCTTCCGCTTTGGTTTCAAATTTAAAAAAAATAGTATTTGAAGACGGATTACATGACGGTGTGCGACCTGCTGGAACCGGTGATTGGAGTCAAGGCCAAGGAAGATATTGCCACCGCATTGGTAGCTGTCATGCAGCGTGAAGGCTACGCGCAAAAGTTTCTGGCCGATATCGTCATGGCTGATGTGGATAAAATTGGTAAGGATCCAAAGAGTCATCATTCATCATCATTAGCCGTTGTCATCACTTGTTTTTTTCTTTTTTCTCACTCCTTGTTTGTTTTGTTTGTATGTACACACACACAACAACAGACGATGAACATTTGACTTTCCGTGGAAATTCTTTGGCCACCAAGGCCATGGAAGCCTACATGAAACTGGTGGGCGAAAATTACTTGCAGGACACGCTGGCAGAAGTCATTGGCGGAATCGTGGATCATGCCGCCGATCGAGACTGTGAAGTCGATCCTTTGAAGGTCACCTCTCCGGCCATGTTGGCCAAACAACAGGCTCATTTGCGTGCAGTAGTCGAGTCTGCCTGGCGATGCATCCTCAATTCCACTCCTTACTTCCCTGCGTAAGTTTCTTAAATTTACATAAAATGATGTCATACCCCCTCTCGAATGATGAATGTTTATTTTTCCAACAGGGAATTGCAAGAATGTTTCTACACGTATCGCCAACGTTTGGCTGGATTCGGTCGTGAAGAAGTTGCCGATCATCTCATATCCGCTTCCATCTTCCTCCGTTTCCTTTGTCCGGCTATTCTTTCACCCAGTCTTTTTGGCATCACTCCAGGTACATTTTCATTCATTCTGAGAAAAGAGAGAAAGATTTCTTTAATATATTTTTTTTTTTATATTTCACAACGGCAACAGAATATCCGAGTGATAAAGCTGCCCGCAATCTGACGCTGATTGCCAAGACTCTCCAGACTTTGGCCAACTTCACACGTTTCCAGGGCAAAGAGAATTTCATGGAGTTTATGAACGATTTCCTTGAGAAAGAAGCGTCGACGATGAAGCAGTACCTGAAGGAGATCTCGAGTCCCTTGTCCAAAGATCAGTGCTATTCAAAGTTTGACGACTACATCGACGTCTGCAAGAATCTCAGCATCTTGCACACGCTCTTCTCGGAGAGTCTTTCAAAAGTGGCACCGCTCAGTCAACGAATGGACAGGCTCCAGCGCATTCTAGACGGCATTTCGGCTCATTTGTCTCAACCTGTCACCAGTATGCCGCCTTATTCACGCCAGACGAGTTTGCCAGTTGTTTCAGCCGGCGTTGTGACAGTCAACGGACAACAACAGCAGCAGCAGCAGAGAAATTGTAACAAGATGGTTGAAGTGGAACGCCCTGGATTTCAGAGCCTCCAGCGCAATGTTTTCCGTTTCAACGACCCCACTGTGACATCGGTGACGGTGTCCGGCAACAGCAGCAGCAATGGAAATGGCGCTACTAATAACAGCAATGGGCTCCACCTGCAACATTCTGGAGCTGAAGGAAGTACGTCGCCCAAGGCTTCAACTCTTCCACGGAATGCTCATCTGATGACGCCACCTGTCACCACGGGCATCAACGGCAATCTATCTGCACCCGGACGTCGGACGGCCATTGATTTGACGACTAGCGATGATTACGTCATGTTCAGTGCACTCAACCAATCGGCAGACCAATCTGGAGGGTCTTCTAGTGTAGGCACGAATTCGCAACAGCGCCAAATGGGCGGCGGCAGCAGCAGCAGCAGCAACAATCATCACTACGCCAGTAGTAATAATGGTGGTAGCACGTTCAATGTCAAAAACGGGTCGGCCAAGTACGAACGGGTCCTGGGGCTTGGCCCCAACAACAAACAGGCGGCCGCAGCTAACGCCAACTTGGATGAATTTATCGATTCACTTCAGTACGTGGACGAGAGTCCTGATGCCCATTCCGGCGGTGAGGGAGACAACAACACTCAGGGTAGTCAAGTGTCCATCTCTCAGCTCTCAACTGTGGCCAGCTCTGGTTATCAGAGCTTTGCCTACAGTCAGAGTTCCAGTCCGGTTGATCCTACCATCATCAGCAACGGACAGGATCCGTCATCGAATAACATTAACGGACACAGATCGTCGTCGAGTGGAAGTTTCCGCAAGACAAACGCCGCATCTTCTTCGACGTCGACTCCCAACAATAATAACAACCATAACGGGAACGAACACTCGGCCGCTATCGCCTTCACCAATCCAGTCTACAATTTGAGGAACAAGCCAACCACTCCATTACCTCGAGGCTATACTTCTGCATACGGATACGAGAACGTTTTGAATCGGACGCCCAGCTGCGAGGATGTCCAAGTAATGAGCGCCCCGCGGGTCACTCTCATTTCTAATGGAGGCGGATGTGGTAGCAGTCCAAACAACAACAGTCTGAGCAGTGGGACAATGTCTCGTACGAGGATCTCCAGTTCTTCATCGGATTCGACTTCTTGTCTGACGACACCTCCGCACGAAAGGCGTTTATTCATTTCGACGGCTCCACGGACCAATCCGCGCTGCATTTATCCATCGCCCGTGCCCGCCCAACATCAGGTGTCGCCCGTCGAGAGCAACAACGCGGCCGATTCTCAGTACGTGGCTATGCGTCGTAAAGGTCGCAAATCGAGCGTCACCAGCATGCAGAATTCTAGGAGCCGCATCTACGATTCATCTTCATCCGACAGCGATTACGACCAGTTGCCGTCGGCAAGATTCCGTGATCGCAATGTTAAACGAGGTTCCAGAATGGCCCTTGACCGTTTCTCCAATCCTAAATCGCTGGACGAGGTATGTTTACGTTCGCTATTGAATGGATTTTTATTTTTATTGATTAATAACTCGAACGTGATTTTCTTCTTATTTTTTTCAGTACGAGAAAGAGATAATGGATTTACGGAACGCGATGGAATCGCTCCAGTCTCGTCTGAGTCGAGCTGAACAGCTGTACTTGCAAGGAGCCATGCAGGCGGCTCTGGCCGTCAAGGAACGTGAGTTGGAAGAGAAGCGACGCGATAACGAATCACGTTCCAGTTTGTCTTCGTCGAGGTACACGCCGTCTCCGATAATGGAGCCACAGCCGCTGGATGAGGTGAAGGATAACGGCCAACTGAAATCGATGATTACACGTCTCGTTTCGCTCGAGGAGGAACTGCATCGCGAGAAACGCAAAATGGCTGACAAGCAGAAAGTGATTGAGGCCCAAGTGCAGACGATCCAGGCGTTGGATGCCGCCAACAATCGTCTGCTTTCAGCGTTGGCCCAGCTGCGCAATTATCAAACGGTCGAGCCGGCAGAGCACGACGAAGTTGAGCGAAACCTCATTCAGTCTTTTGCTCGCAATTCCTTGCCTGAACCAGACTATGGTGGCGGATCGGGGTCACTTTCGTTAGCCAGGCGGATCCTGGCAGACTTGGGTGAAGTCCAGAGCAGTTCTTGTTGATCAAGAACCATAACAAACACTGTTCAACTTCGTTTCTCTTCAAAACTAACAACAACTATTTATAGATATGAAAAGAAAGAATATCTTATATTATTCATCAGGTCGTGAATATTGATGTCAATTTTGTTGTTTTCCTTTTGTGTCTCGTTTTTTTATTGACGTTTCTTTTTTTTTGGTACCCGACTCCATTCTCGAACGATGTAGAAAGTTCCGTACATTTTGACTGGAAAGCGGAGGCGTATTTTTTAAAGACGTTATCGCGTGTTGATGGACCGCGGCTCTAACCCCATCAGTTTGTTGTATATGGAACACGAACGTTTCAGTTTACCAAAGACGGTGAATGCCCTAGTTCAAACATATTCTCGATCCTTTGTTTATTATCAATATTTTCACTTTCTTTCCTTCTCACCGCTTCACATAAAAGAAACACGTTTATCGTCTTTATCTCTCTCTCATACACCGTAGAGTTGAAGCAAGTCTTAATTATGTGTGTGTATGTGGCCACAATCTCTTTATAATCTCTCCCAATGCAACTCTTATTCTTGATCACTCGCCATGTATCAAAAATTCAGTATCGACAGTTGATAATATTTCTTTTTCTTTGTCACTTTCCCATTTTTGCGCACCCACAATATATCTCTTTTTTCTTTTCTCTTCTCAAAATTGTGTTTATCCAGAAAATCGAACCCAATTAATTATATACATCATTTCCCAGGTTTCGAATATAATGAAAGAAAAGAACACAACTTTCCTGGCCTGGTCCAGCCGGTATTTACATTTAATGCATATATATGTGTGTGTGTGTGACAGTATTTTGTAAAAAAAAACAACCATGTTACGAGATATGATGAATAAGAAGAAAGTTGTTTTACCCTCCCAGAAAGTAATTTTCCCCGTTCACTTCCAATTTTTGTTTCATTTTTGTATCTCGTAATAAGGATATATAGTATCTTTCACACTCGGTATATATACTGTAGCATTTAACGTTTAATGGATAAAATTCTTGTGTTGTATAATCTTATGAATACGATATGGAAAATCTAAATAAATACTGCGTTCAATATCAACACAATTTCTTGATTTTGCAAGAGGGCTTGATTTTATCAACGCCAAGCACATCGACCACTGCCATTTCAAATGCCAGCAATTACTAAAATTCGCAGACAGTGAATACGATGAAAAAGTTTAACAATCTATTAAAAAAACTATCAAAGCATAAAAATGAAATATCTAAACAGTTCAGTCGTGGGAGGGTCGCGATCACTCGCTATCTCCATATTTAGATGATGTATGGCAAGCCACATATCATGTAATTTAGTGTTTGTGCTACCAGGTCTGATGGTAAAGGTGAAAATTTTGACATTTTATATTTAATAGAATTTTCGAGTTGAACAACTAATTTAGTATTTTATAAATAAATCACTCGGTGCACTCGGTACTCAAACAAACAGAAATGCAACTGCATATTCTGTTATTTAAAATTTGCAAATATCTTTTAAATGTTTTGTTCAAATTTTGTTGGCATTATGAAGACCTCGACCGTCGTCTGCTTCAGCTTTCATTGTCGCGTTGTTTTCCTCGACGATGGTCATGTCTATTGCATAGGATTTTTTCCAATAGTGTGAGTTCAGTATTTGTGAAGCATTTTAAGTGCTTTTCATCACTCATATTAATTTTTTAAATGTCAGGTATCAAAATTGGAAACAAGAAAATCATTGCAACCTGTGCTGCCTGTAAAATCCTCAGTAGAGAACGCATTCCACCCATAGGCACCTCATCAATGCTGACCAAAGATGGTAGAGTTCCTCTGTCGTGTCAACAAGTGAGCCAAATGTTTGATTGTTTCAGTTTGATACCATGTTCTATTAAGAATTGGAGAATTTAATCTGTCAAAAAAAACGGGTCTGAAAACAGAACGGGTTTGCCACAGCAGCTTCTGGAACCTACAATGAAATTAGCACAGCCACACTTAGGGTAAGGATAAACTCATCACACTATCACAATATCATTGTAAAATTTGTTGTTTTCAATAAGTAGAGTCTAAGTGGAGCAAAAGAATCTGTTGACTCCTGTAACTTTAACTCACCAGCTAGTGAAAGAGCTTTCCCTTCAAAACTGGTGCCATTTGAATTGGGCCAGAACAATCCAAGTGTCAGTAAACCAATATCCATCAAACAAGGTGATGTGACTAGAAGTGAAAACATACAAGCTTCATGGAACACGCCATCACCTGCTCAACCCTCAAATCCATCACCCCAATATGGACTTATTAACAGAATCCTTCCCAGAAGAGATTCTGAAAGCTCAGGTAAATAGTTTTCCCCCAGGTAAATAGTTTCCCCAAATTACTACATTTCTAAAAATAACTATTTATTTTCAGCTTTTAGCGAGGCCTTGTCTGCATCAGCCATGTCAAACATTCCACCCATCGATGAGCAAGAATTGTCGATTGCCACCAATCATTGGAACATGGTTTCTATTCTTGAAAAAGGGGGTTTCGGTACAGTCTACAAGGGGACGTGGAAAAACACTCAAGTTGCCATTAAACGGATGGAGAATGTAAATTTAAAATATAAAAAAAGTAATAACTTGCAATATTTCTAAGATTTTTTTTTCCCCATTTATTAGCAATCGATGGGAGAACGGCGATATGAAGAGTGCCAATATACTGTTGGACAAGAATTTCGAGCCCGAGATCGTAGGCCAAGTTTTTGTGGCTCTATATCAACCGCTAATGCATCTGGGTTAGTTGTGTGCTTCATCAAAAGCCAAAGAACGGCCCGAAATGATCAAGGTATACATTTCGTATGTTTTTGGTATTGTATATTCACCTGGTTTTCTATATTCACTTTGGTGTTCTAATCAAACCGAGAGTGTGTATAGTAGTTGAGTAAATATTAATAATTCTCGTTTTTACTAGGTGGAAGTTTATTAAAGCGACTCATAGATAAGAACATACCGTCCGCATCTATTTTTATTTTACGACGCATCCGCCGAGGTACTGACCTACTTAACAATCTTGAGGAGAGAGAAGAGAGCGCTAGAATTACTTATTCGCGAAATTGTGGTAGGTGGTTTGTTAGTACGTTCAATTTTTTTTATAACTGAAAAATCGGAATTGCCATTTTAGACGATGGTGATCTCTGATCAGGATTGTAAATGTCGCACCAATGACTATCCTCGTGAGAAATCCACGCAAGGCTTCTGAGATGGCTTTAGTTTCACCCGACAGCGACACTCGTCAAATGGCTTGTCAAGATGCCCGTCAAGTGGTGGTCGTTGATATGAGAGAATTCCGCAGTGAATTTTGCCTTCGCCTTCACCGAAGAGGCAAATCGATGTTTTACCGATAATGCTCATGTCAAGGTACATCCGTAACTTTTTCTAGATTTATAAATGAGTTGATGGGATATACAATGCAAGAAAACCCTCTTAAATTCTTTTTCTCAAAGATTCAGAATGCAAGACAAATCACCATTGACATCCATTATTTGGCAAGTGTGGTTGTTTTTGTGTCATGAATTTGAAAACCATTTCACGGTATGAAGAAGATGGCTGTCCAGATGTGATAAATGAAACTGGGGAGGTATGTGTTTAAAATGATACGGGATTTCATTATAAAAATTTCAATGGATTCTTTATAGAGGCCATGGACTGGATCAACATGGACACACGTGAACTTGCACAGAATTTATCAAAGAGCAGGAGAACTGGCATCAATTTGACAATATCATCAGTGCCAGCAAGGTGACAGCAAGGATATTGCATTACAACAGCTTTCTCTCCAAGATATCTGTACTTGCCTTACATCACATTAAACAAGTGTAGAGATTTGTTAAATTAATTTAAGTTTAAAATAAGATCTGTAATGCATTTTCCAGTGTCCAAAGGCAGTAGTCTTAGCATCACAACACAACAGGATCGAGAACCCAAGAATCCAACAACCAGCTGTAGACTGACTTAGAAGAGAAAACGGCAACAAATTAATAGGTTAGTCCAGTTTCACATGATGATATTGTAAATGAAATCAATTAAGGGGCTACTACTAAACCACTTGCCCCAGGTTTTGCTTAAAACATAATGACGTAATAGCTTTCGCGCAGTATTTTGGATTATGTGTGGTGGTCAGCTGTGGTGCCGATGTTTATTATTGGTGTGTGTAAACACTCGCTACTGCCAATTTTCCTAACTAAGTACCTAATATGGCGAATGGCCTGTGTTATTTTTGTTTTAGCACGATTAATTAAATCGTGGAATTAAATGTTGGAGTAGAAATTTGATGGGCCATAGCCGATGAATAGAATGGAGGAGTGTTCCCAGTGGTTCCAGTAATAGGAAGAATTGTCCTGTTGTTGTCGTTGCTGATGTTTATCTGGTTGAAATCCATTTCAGTATTTGAAGTTGGACTGGGTGACCTCCAGTGGACGGTTGGCAGCAGCGATCCATCCAGATTGAGGTGGGGACGACGATGAAGAATCGGACGTCGAGTAGTTGATGGACTCCTGCAAGGGAACTGCAGGAACATCGGAGTAGAATCCAGCAGTCGACTGGACTTGGGATGAGACGTAAGAATCTGAGAATTTAAAAACAAAACAATATATTTATGTAACAAATAAAAGGTTTATTCTCTTTCAATAGATTTGATTACCTTGTTGGGATCGAGGAGAAACGTAAGGCAATGCTCGACGATGTTGGCGAATTGTTTGACGAATGGAACCCGCGGCTCGTAAAGATCCAAGTTGACGGGCACGTCGAAGGTGATTCTGAAACCACCACTGGAACAATAAAGAACAGAAATCAGTTTCAGGTAATTTAAATGAATAGATTAAATCGAAAAATGGTCTACCATAATTGATTTCTCAGAGATGCCAATCAACTGGTCGATGCGGAGACGACCTTCTCGGTTGGGAAACGATTCCCTGGGAAACTGCATCGAATAGCTCCAACTGGACTTGGTCGTAAAAGTGGCGCTGCCGACCGGAAGAAGATTTTGAAGTGGAACCCACTGGATGGCCTGAAAAGTAAAAATTTGAATTTAGTTTTCAACATTTCTTTAATTTTAAGTAAATTAGAGCAGCTTAGAATTAAATTACCGTAACTATCCATGATAGTCAAAAGAGTCAACAAAATTGCTTGGACACTTTTAAAGTAAGTAAACAACAGGGAATCTAGACGAACTGAAAACTGACCGTTGAGAAGGTAGCGAGATGTGGAGGGAATAAAGTCAAAGGACGGAATGCGGAATTTTGACAATTTTTGGCCTTTTATGGGGTAAATATTTGTTGACAGTCCTTCTCCACCATTGAATGGAAGAGTTGAAATCCTGACAAACACTTCCTGCCGCCAAATGTGTGCGTGACAGGATTAATCCTTCCCTTTCAAAATGCGTCGGCGGAGGTTTAGGGGATTATAACTAGGGCTTAGGTTATGTAATGGTTGGGAATATATAGAGCGGAAGAGTGTTTGATGAGATGATCGTTTTCTTAATCTGAATGATCCACTGTGGATCATCCTGTCGGAATCCCGCAATGATGACCCTGTCGATGAAACGTCGTCAATATCAGCTGCATTTTCCTTGGATCGTACTCATTTTAGTTGAATGAATGAGACTTTTTTGAAATTTGAGTAATTGTAGATGATGGCTCTGGTTTGGACATTCACGCACCAGTTACACTTTTACCGAGAGATTCACGCAATTTTACTTTTGATTCAGGACGATTGACAGCAGCTGATCCTTGATTGGGAGGTACACTGGTGAGAATGATGGCCATGGAGAGATTGATTAACCGATTTACTAACCCAATTGAAACAATTTTAAATATTTGAATAAATTTAATAGACAGACTGTCCGGTACAAGACTACTTGTTTCATTTGAGTTGCGATCATGCAGCGGATGATAGGGGTAGACACCACATCAAACCGTATTACCGACATTTCAAACGCAACAGGGTTAAAGAAACACTCGTCGCTGCTTCTTTTGTTCTCTTGTGGATTATGTATCTATGAGGTTCATTTTGATTCCCGTTGATGATATCGGGGTTATAGCTCCGTCTTTCTGGTTAGGCTCCCAGGGTTCAAATTCCGTTATGGACGTTATTTTCGCCGTATGTATTAGGTAGTCGTCGTCTGTCTTATACGAAATCAATAGATCATGGTGTAATGGATATAGCCTCTGCCTGTTGAACAGAAATCCCAGGTTCGATTCCCGGTTTCGTCTTAAGATTCTCTATAAGATATTTTTAAAATTCCCATTGAGAATTACTAAGTTCAAGTTCAAGAAAGTAGTTGAGGATAGCAACTTTCCAAAATATCCCGATTGGTGTAATGTTTAGCACGTTCGGATATAATGCATGTCGTCCGGGTTCAATTCCTGGTTACTCCTATAACAATTGATGGACTTATAAGTGTCTCTAGATGTCCTTTAGAAGAATACGCTTTGAGAACATAGGATAAAGTATAATAGTCTCAAAAACAAAAAAATTAAATTGAAAGAGCATACTTGTATTTAATTTGTCCCACCTCCACCCACAATTCCGCCACATTTTACACAAACATACAAGTACAACATACACTTATAGTTAACCCGTTGGCTGCCACGCCATGCAACCCGTAGATTGCTCTTCTACCATCTACAAGAGGGACTTGCCATTGCTGACAAGTCCGGGCTGACACGGTGATGGGAGTAGTAAATAGCGTGCACGCATCTACAACCCACCACCACATCGACAAGGGGGAAGTCCCTATGGTGCACACTGAGACACGCCTTTCGGCGGAACAAGCTAACATGGTGGAAAACAAAGGCGTGGCAGCCAACGGGTAAACTAGCAAAAACATAAATACCAACAACAAAAACAGATGACTCGATGATGATGATGATCCACGTTGACAACTTGAAGATTCTCTCGATGTTCTTGTAGGCAGCAGCATCCCGGAAGATGCAGAAGATGTTAAAGCCATTGATGATCCACGTTGAACAAGTTGTAAGGCGCCACAGCATTCCATCCACACCAATTCTTCATCTAAATAAATAAATAAAAGATCATTGAAACATCAAACAGCATAAACTAAATTCCACTTACGTTTGATAGATTTTGGTGCAGATCAGCAGCCTCCTTGAGAATTACCAGCTGACTGAAGAGTCTTCTCATCTGAATAAGCCACAGAAAGCATTTAAACGAAAATTAACAGCAGAATTTAAAAATTTACACTACCTCCAGATTTTACCGCAATCAGAAGATTCATGTTTATGATTGTGAGGGGTCGACGCTCTTTTGTTTTCCATGAAGCCTGCACGTTAATTACCGAAATGACTAAATAAAAAGTAAAGAGTTAATAAACACAGTCTATTGATTAGAAATATTTGTAGCATTCCAACTTACTTGGGTAATAACGATGAGGTTTTCTAGGCTTATCCTAGAAGGGCTGACACTCTTGTGATGTTTCTGTAGGCTGCATCCTTTTGGTTTTTACTAGAAGCACTAAAGAAAAAAGAATTAATAAACACAGATTCTTCCAAGTAAAGAAAAGTCAATCAAACTTACTGAGGGTAATACCAATCAGGGTTTTTGGGTGACACATACATCCATATTACAGACTTCCTGGTTTGTGGTTTCAAAGGCAGATGTTAATGAACCTGCAAACTAAGTCATAATTACAAGATTGTTAAACTTGTAATCATCTCGCCACTTTACAAATAAAAAATATATGCTTACCAATGGAATGCAGGTAACCTTACAACTATTGGGTGACAAAGAAGTATTATTTTAGCAGAAAGGAGAAATAGAAACAGGAACATTGATCCACTAGTTGTTTAAGAAGGCAATTAGACCTCAAAATGACAACAGGTTTCGGGTATTATACCATACACACATTTTCTTCAATTTCAAGTAGAATTTGGGCATTTTATTCACTGAAGTCAAGTAGTAATGCTCTAGGTTAACTTACTGCAGAATTTTTGAATGAATTTATCCAGAATATACCAAATAAATCGAGAAAATAAGTACACATAAGAAAAACGAACATTTTCCCAAGACGAGGACAACAAAACAGTCAGAGACATCTAGTGTCAGTTCTTAGACACTCATCCTTCAGACTGGATTCCAAATCCAGCAGTTCTTTAAACACTGACAAGTTAAAAAATCCAACTTATTTTTTACTTAAAATATGCTTAAATTGATAGAAACTCTGTGGAGAACAAAGTTCACTTTTTACTTTAAGGCAATTAGAAAACCCAAAATTGTCCGGAAGTACACCGGAAATAGACCAATAGCTCCTCAATTATTGAGCTGTGATCAAAACAACTCACAGATTCGTGATCCTCATAAAATTTCAGGTAGGATTGATGTATTTTAAACGAAATCCATGACATGGCCCAAAAAAAATTTTCCTGGACTATAGTTCAGCGTTTTTTTGCGATTTTCGACGATTTTCGGGTATTTTGGATGGAAACATGAACTTTGCCCCATTTTTCACGATGATCACGAAAAGCGGGTTCTTTTTTGTGTCAGCTCAATAGTTACTTAGCTATTGACCCATTTAGAAACCGGAAGTAGACAAATAAACAAATTTTCAAAAATGTAAAAAATGAACTTTGTTCACTGAGTAATAAACGTCAATTATCACGTAAAACTTACTTGCAAATTCAAGTCTGAAGCTGTCTCGGAGGTAATTGTAGTATTAGATTTAACATTTTCATGTGTCCTTCATTAAAGCCACAAGACGCACACGTGAATTCAAAACACAAATCGTCGAAAAGAAATTAACACTAATTTTGTAATCGAAGCAGTGCCAAATTGAAAGTGAAGAAAGACGTTTTAAACTTTTAATCAATCACATTAATTCACAACACCAGCTAGTAAGCCACTGACACAACTGTTGCCATAACAACAGCACTACAGCAGACGAATGATTGCGATACTTGCAGTCTGCTTGACTGAGTTTTCATTTTTTGACAGTTTGACACTTTGAGTTCTTTGTACGAGTTTTTTCTTTGTAGTTCTTTGCAAATTATCTTCAATTCGACTGTCTCTCAGTAGACAATATTATCAGGGAAAGGTGGTAGACGTTAAATTTTTATAGCTTGCATTTTTATAAAATAAAAATTTTAAATTTAACTTGTGTGACTGTGTGTCGTTACTGTCCCATCTTGAGCGGTAGTAAGACATTTTTCGACTCTTTCTGTAGCCAGAGATAGACAAGTGAGATAGTTGTGCAGGTAATTAAATTAATTTTCTTCAGTTGACTAGTTTTTTTTAAAGTTACCATTGACAAACGATAACAAACATGCCAACTCTTTCACTATTTTTTCTGGGTTAAAACCAGAGTGGTTAAACTTAAACCCATTTCTCCTTCTTGGTTAAACATTAAAGCTGTATATTGCCTTCTGAAATGATTTTGCTTTACACTTTTTAAAATATCAGGAGGTATTTTATATTTTAATTGTATTATTTCTATCTTAATCTAGTTTATCAGCCTACTTTTCCAACAATAGCAGCAAATTACACACTACGCACCTACAGTGAAAATTAATCTCCAATCAACAATTTGCCAAATGTTCCTAGTATCTTGTCTTCTGCGGCTCTGTGCTAACTGTTTACCATTTTGTTTTCATGAGTGTTGATTCTTCTTGCCTTGTCAGCCTAACAGTCACATATTAACCAAACAAATCTCTTTTCCAATAACAATATACATTGTAATTTACATTTAAGTAACACTAAAAACTAAGAAATCCAAATGACAGCTTAACAGTGAAAGCTTAATAATACACAGATTAATTTAACAATTTCATTTCACTTCAACACTTACAAACAAAACAATATTTTGATACTCACACATTTCACACAATCATATCATAAGCAACATCGAAAATTTCTAAAACAAATGACGTTTTTCTTAATTTAGAACTATTTTACATTGTTTGTTTTTTTAGGATTCGTGATTAACTGTTGGAACTATCTCGAGTAGTTTCTGTAGAAAAATTGTGAAGGAATCTGAATGAAATAAGTTAATTTAACCATCATGAATTTAAATTGGATAATTTAAACAAACATTAATTTTACTTATTCCTGGAACCGTCTTCTTGTAATAAACGAAAGGTACGTAGAATATAAGCCCAGCGAAAATGAAAAGGAGAACATAGAAATATTGCACTTGGGGGGCCACAGCGATAGGTGCGATAACTAGAATAGCTGAAACCACCATAACGATGACTGGAATGATTATGGGTACCTAGATTAACCCACAATTAATAAAGGCAGAGAAAAAAAATGAGCGACACGAATTTTATCAATTTTAATGTACCTTAATGGGTCTGTGTTCGTCTTTTTTCGTATACCTCATAACTATTAAAGCAACCATTGCAGCGCAGTAAAAGATTGAAATTGCGAACCCAAAAAAATCTATCAGCGAGGCTATATCACCCGGGATGATCATGAGTATTCCCAACAAGCTCTAAATATTAATTTCGATTTTTCAATCCAAGGTTAATGAGGATTTATAGAATTTTTACGGTCAATAAAATTGGGGCAACAGGTGTCTTCTTTTCAATATGAATGTAAGATAGAAAATCAGGAGAATGACCTTCTCGCCCAACTACGTGTGAGATCCTTGAAAAATGCACGCTATTTAGGAGCTTGGCCATTGAAATTTAAAATCCTTATAGATCCTACCTTCCTGCAGCAAACAACGTTCCGTTTGTTGTACCAATAACAGAAACCACTACTCCAAGCGGAATCAAGAAACTGGAGGAGCCCAGCACTGCATCTCCCCAGTCCTTTAACAAAGATGACAATAGATTATAAAAAGAAACTAGATGATTTAATGGATCTTCTACTTGCCACAGCAACCACATCAGAAGAGATTATCTCTTGTGGTGTCAAAACAGTTAGATACGAAACATTGACGAGTACATAGCAAATGGTAGTTAAAGGAAGAGCAATAATAATGGCCAACGGCAGATTCCTTAGAAAATACAAAGCCTTTAAAAATAAACTTGTTCTTCAAGTCAAAAATTAATGTGTTCCTTTTTTTAAGGACGCACCTATACGGATTCCTAAGTTCTTCAGTAATAAAATTCAAATTGTTCCTGAAAATCAATAAAATTTAAAATTCATTCACCTCTATAAACGATAAGTTTTAGTCTCTAACCATCCACTGTAAGCCCAAAGACCCCCATAGAATGCCGTTGCTATTTGACCGAAGGAAGTGGCTGATCCTTCGAATCCGATTTCAAGATTTTCAGTGTACCCTGCACGAAATGATTGTAAGACAAGAAATAATGAACACCTGAGTGATGTTAACTCAAAATACCTCACCTAGACTAAGATAATACAATCCTCCGCCAATAATGATAGCAATGGCAGTTAGTTTCCCAATCGTGAAAATGTTTTGCACTTGCGTTGCGCCCTTTACAGAGTAACAGTTCACGAAAGTAATAGCACCTTAAATTATAGGATATAACTTTGAAGAAGGTAAAATGAAAGTTTTTCAAAACTATTATGTGTACCTATGCAAATGGTAGCCAGAAGTCGATCTAAGACGTAGGACAAGTAATCATCCTGACAGAAATTTACTGCCGTCAGTATGGGCGAACTTAAATATTTGGCGAATGAAAGAGACAAAATTGCAACTGATGAAGGGTTGATTAGGAAAACTGTAACCCAAGCGAAGATGAAGGCCAATATGGGTCCAAAGAATTTGTGTAAAGGTCCAAAGGCTTCAAGAAAATAAATATATTCCCCTGCATTTTTATTTGGAATTTAATTTCGAATGATTAAAAAATCTGGAGCTTGCAAATAGGAATATTGCTTAGATTAAATTTCATTATAAGAAAAAATCACCTCCAGATTTAGGTATCAGCGTTCCAATTTCGCAATAAGCTATAGCACCTAAAAAGGTAAACTGGTTTTAATAACTGTTTGCTCATCCGTCAAACTTAAGGTATGAGTATGTTGATAAACAACTCGTGATTCAGTCGTAACTATTTTCCATCATTGTTATTTTATGGATTTCCTTCGAGTTGATCAAGTCCATAAATTACGTCACGGTTATCACGCATACCTCACAAAGACAGAATAAGCCAGGATTTAGTGAAGTCATCAGTCCAAAATCTAACATGTTGTTGGTAAAATACACAGTTCCAAGTGAAAGTGTACATCCTTTTTTATCTTTACTACGAGTTTCTACCTGCGATTGTGCAGTTTTGCATTTGGCAAGCCATGCAATTTCCGAAAAATTCCCAATCATCTTACATTGCCAAACTTTCTCAAAATCTTGCGAAGCTTTTAGAAAACCAATTTGGAACGTAACAATGTGGTATCAACATCCGTCATCTCGTTTTCCTTATCGGACAAAACCGGTCAAGGATTATTAACCCACGGAATTTGTTTCACTACGCTATTTCATACGTGAACGACGTACTTTGGAATCAACTTTTGCCTTTACGTACTGAATGAACTATTATCAACAGTTGATGTAAAGGAAAACAAATAATTCAAAATTAACTTACCCAGCAAAGAGTAAACACCACACACACCCCAGAGGACGAGACATAATCCAGGAGACCCCGCACTATACACACACAAAAAAAAACGTCACGAGTTTATTACGCTTTACTGTTAAAAGAAAATTCGTTCATCTTTAGAGTTGAAATTCATAAACCTACTTGGCAAGAAGACTTCCCGCTGATACAAAGATGCCGGAGCCGATCATAGTTCCCACGATAAGAGCAACGCCGCTGAACAGTCCCACCTGAAATCATGCTGTGAAATTAATCAAGCGTTTTCATGCGGACCAATGAATGTTTTACAACCCAATAAAAAATCTAGGACTCTACTACTTAAAACCATGATTTTAAACGTAGGGAGTTCACTGTTCAACCCTTAAGACCACAATATTACAGTTTTTTTATCGTATCGATATCACGAATATTCTGTTCGTTAATAAGAACTTTGGTGTAGTCTTAAAGAATAAACTTCCATCCCAAACAATTTAGATACTTTGTAAGAAAAAAAATTGTGCTTTCGTTCGGGTAAATCCACGATTGCATATTTTTTTCTTTTGATAGATTGTCAGATACTGTGACCCCAAGCTCCTTAAAACAAAGCACGAAAACAAACTTGATTTTATCTGATGACATACGTGATTGTCAAACTTTTTTGTGTACCCAAGATTCTAGTACAATATTTCATTATCGATCGAAAAATGAAAAGTTGTATAATTGGGAACATATTTACCTGGCGCTTCATACGCATTTCATCTTTGTCACTAAACTGATCGTTGCTGCGCCTCTTAACATTGTTAGTCGAGCTATATGCATCTTCTATTGGTACCGCCGACGATCTTCTGTTAATATCAGCGTTTTCTGAAATGTTGGGGAAAATTAGAACAAATATTTAATAAAAAAGAAAATGCATCAGAACCTTGTGACGAACGTTTGGGAATCGAATTGTCCTCTGAATTGTGAGTCATTTTGAGATGCCAAAGTAATACTGTATCCCTAAAATTAAACGAAAATAAGGTAAAAATGTGTCGACCTCCAGTTAATCAATTTGAAAATGCACAATCTACCAGTGAAGAGGTAGCCGATTTGTGTCGACTAAAAACGAACACAGCCGAGGAGGAACTGAAAAACATGTAATAGAAACGGAAATACTGGCAAAAACATCCGATACATAGACCTAGTATTGGAGTATGGAGTGGATAATCTACTATCGCTTTTACTCGATATCAGTCAATCTACTATAAACACCTATCTTTTTCGACAACATTATTCTCTCTATCCATCTTATTGCATTAACAGGACGCATTTGTCCAAATCCTAATGAAGCAGCAATTGGTATCAGCATCACTTTGTTAGTGAGAAGAAAATATGTATACTGAATTTTTTCTAGTGTTTAACTTCCTGCCATTAGACTTCTTTACTGCTTCAATATAATACAATCAAATAAAAACAAACTTTTTTTTTTTGCAATAAATCTACAATCTTGCACTTGGCAGCTTAACTTTGCCAATTTAACTTTTGTATGCAGGAATACAATTTAACCTCGTGAAACTGGGTAAGTGTTCGTAGCATCGCAAAAGAATTTTCTGAGGGTAGCTTAAGTAGATAACGCACCTTAGTACTAAAAATAAAATGAAAATTGTTGTTCACTTACGTTGTGAAGTTGAAAAGTAAGGGTAATATAATATATTTCGAATCGATGTGGTAGATACTTCAAATGTCAAAAATCTGGTTTTAATAGGATCGTATTTAATTGTTCCGTAAGATAGGCGATTTTTTCAGACTCCGGACGTTCAATCCAAGTTGTAAGGTTAATGGCAACAATAAAGTTAAATCCCATTTTCTTTAGAGTCCGCAGTTCCATTAAATGCACATTTCTCAAATTACCATCAGAACTGTAAGACTGTGGGCGGAAAATTTTCCAAAGTACCCTGATAAAAGGATGAAGTACGTTAAAATAAGCAAAGATATCAGCAAACAAATAAACCAAACCAAAATCCAACAATTCAATTTATTTGACAAAAACTTACAATCGATTTCCTTCTTGGATGTTGATATCTTCTACGAACCGTTTCCGGTTGAAAACTTCCCAGACTGGGTTAATAAGCTCGGGCGTCTTGTCCACTCTGAATAGAGTAACGAAGTCTAAAAAAAATAAATTTCACATTAATTCGTTTCGTGTGGTAAGTAAATTGACCATAGTTAATTGATTTACCAATATTGTGACCTTTTCTAGTGAAAAGACGACTAAGAACATGCACTGGTCCGTCTAGTACAGCCTGTAAAGTTTCTTCTATTTGTGGAAAATAATCATAATCCGTCTCGGAGGAAAGCAGTTGATTCGAGAAATTAGAATTGACTAGAACTCGCAATGCCTTTTGAGTTGTTGGCTTGGGCGAAACAAAGTTGGGCGGCACTTTGAGTGAAATTCCCATTGATTGAGTTATGTTACTCTGTAGTCTTTCGCAAAGCTTTTTGACGGAGAGTTTTCTGCATACTAAATCTCCACCGCAAACGAGCTTGCGGGAATGACACTTCAAGTCAGGACGACATTGAAAGAAGTAGCGAGGACAACTGGTAACTTTCGAACACTTGAACGGGTTCGAGGAAACGACGGTAACACCAATAGGGCAATGACAAGTAAAGCTGGAACTGTTTTTAAGCACACAAATTCCATTGTTGCAAGGAGAAAATACGCAGGGGTTAGGCAATTCCAGTTCCAATACAGAATGAACTGTGACAATGTGGCTAACTTCTTTTTCTTGAAGCTTGTGCTGGGAGGTACTGCTTCCATCAATCGCATGGCTGTAAAGAACGTCCTGATCGCGTAGACTCCAAGTGAGGCGATTTTCAAAAAATGTGAGCGACAATGGATGACCATTTGTAATTCCGACTTCTTGCCTTTGTTTCAATCCGTTGTAATCAGAGCTTGAAATGGATTGTAATATGCTATCGGCCCAGTAGATACGCGACTTTATGGGATCCACTGCAATAGCGGACGGATACACAATTTTGTCAATCGAATACAGCCAAATTGTAGATTGCCCGTCCATGGTAGCACGAACCATTCGTCCAGTGGAAGGTTTAGTGTGTTCCGACCAAAAAAGGATAGAATTTTGATTATCCAATGCGATGTCTGTGATGATGGATTGGGTGGTGACGATATTCACATCAGCCTCCAAGGAATTGGCAATAACTCTGATGACCGACTGGTTTTTACCGTCAAGGGTTGCTTCATTCTGGACAGCACTGAAATAGATATTTCCCGTAGATTTATCCAAAGCCAGACCACTAGGTGAAACGTCATTGATCTTGTAGATAAGTGACTTCCCTCCACTGTTACTACGGCTAACACCTTCTGTGGTTATCCAGTAAAACGTAGACATCTTGTCGTGATAAGCAATGCCCTTGATAGAGGCATTAGATTTGACCAGAAAGCGACTAGACGTTATGTTACTGTTCAGCAGGATTTTAGCGTGATGATTGGTTGTAACGATCAACATTGGACGTCCATTGACAGCTTTGCAAGTTATTTGATCACGTTTCAAAGCATACCCGGTAGCGCAGGAACAACGATAGCTTCCTTCAGTGTTATTGCAAAATTGTGAACATTTATTCTCAAACGCACATTCGTTGATATCAGTGCAATTTTTGCCGTTGTTCAGCGATCCATATCCAGGGTAGCAGAAACAAGTTGGTTCCTTGGGTCCTGGAACGCACATCTGTTGGCATTGATCGTTGTTTTGACAGGAATTTGCTTAAGAAAAATAAAAATAGAAAATTAATAAAGCTAAAACAAAAACAGTAGTAAAGATATCTGAACTTACTGCAACCTACTCCTTCATCAGTGCCATCGAAGCAATCACCCTTGCCATCACAAACCAAATTTGCGTCAATACATTGGCCATTAGCACATTTAAACTGATTCGCCGAACAGAGATTATAAACCAGGTCCATACTTGTGGAGCTCGACTTATTCAATGATAACAATGTACTGGTATACTTGGTGAGACTATCGCATATTGCACTATCCTCGTCTTCACCATATTCACAGTCCGAATCTCCGTCGCATACCCAAGTAAAATGAATGCAAATTCGAGTGTTGGAGCAGTAGAACTGCTCTGATGAACACATGGAACGAGTGCTGTTACAGTTAGCTTCATCTGACTTGTCGATACAATCCGCTTGCCCATCGCACACGGATGCAGAAGGAATACAGTGATGTTGGTTAGGGCAAGAGTATTCGCCATCTCCCAAGCATACATAAGGTGGGCAGGTATCCGGCTCGTCAGATCCATCTTGACAATCAGCGTTTCCATCACAGTAGAAATGGCTTGAGATGCAGCCACCGTTTTTGCATTGGAACTGAGAACTTGTACATCCTACTTCTGTTGTCATATTGCGGCAATGCAACTCATCTTCTCCGAGGGCGCAATCGTTAACTCCATCGCATCGATACTTAGCGGGAATACAACCAGTTTGACAATTGAACCATTGATCGCCAACGCAATTAGCTTGGTTGCAGACGCGTTTATCTTCTCCCAATATCTTACCCAATGGACATAGACAGGTGACGCCATCAGGTGTTGGTGCGCAAATATCGCTGCATCCTCCAGACTTGTTCGAGCAGTGATGACCATGACTATCAATATCGAAATGATCTACAACTGACATCAATCGATACTCAATGGAAATGTCATTGGAAGCGGAAGCGACGAAGCCATGCATAGTTTTTGGTTCTTGCTTGTTCAACCAGCTGATGCGAGTGGAGTATTGAGTTAGCCAAAAAACGGAATCTGAACTAACGGCCATAGCAACCGGAATAGCCAAATGAGTGCGTAGAATGGTTCGGTTTTCCCCTCCGACTTTAATGCGTTCAATCGTACCTTGTAGAGAGTCGCTGAAATAAAGATGTTTTCCGTCGTATGCCATCGCCGATACAGTTCCATAAACTTGAACCAACTCTTTTCGGTGACCACCATCCATATGCCAGACGGTGATGAATTGACCTTCGACAATGAACATCACCGAATTCTGACGCGATGGTAATACCTTTGGGGCTGTGTAAATCTCGGGCCAACACCAATCTTTCGTAATCGCCATTGTGATTCTTGTGACCAACTATAACAGTTCCCCGAGTAACTTCAGTCCAGTAAATGTTCTCCGTGAAAGGATCCACGTCCAATCCCTCGACCATCTCGGCATTTTCGAAGAGAACCGTTTGCCGGTAAGTGTCCAAGTGCATGGAGTAGATTGTCCTCTGATTCATGTCGCTGTAGACGATCGAATGGCCCAAGGGGTTGAACGCCAATGCACCGATGTTTTCCACACTACGAGTAGGCAGACGAACGATGGAATCCTTGCCAATTTGGTGATGAGTTAAGCGATAAATGTCTGTGAAAGTTGCAATGACTATAGACGATTCGTTGATGGAATCAGAGTCGCAAGTACGGCCGTCCTTGTTCAAAGTCATTCCAACAGGACAAGCGCACTTGAAACCTTGCACGGATGGCGAAAGAAGACAAAGATGACTGCAAATCACGTTTCTGCATGGATCGGCGAGATGACTTTGTTTGGAAGGATGGTGAACGTGGATTCCAGTTGGAGTTAATGAGGCTTCCTTTATCAAAACCTGAAATTAAAGATACAATAATTAATTTATTGGTTACAATATTAAAATCTGTTACTAAAAATTACCTTGTAATCTTTTCCGGTGAACTTATTGACGGATAGAACTTCATGCTCCAAAGGATCGCACCAAAAGATTGTGTTTTCAAAGATGTCGAGCGCGTAAGGATGGGTGACTTTAACGGAAAGGATTTTGCGGTCAGAACCGTCGATTCGCGAACTTTCGATACGATTGAGTTTGGCGTCTCCCCAATAAATGCGTTGAATAGTTTCGTCTACAACCAATCCATTAGGCCAAACAATTTCTGTTGTGATTATATTAACCCGATTCGATCCATCCATGCCAGCAGAACCGATGTGTGGATTTGAACCCCAGTCAGACCAGAATAGCAAACCCTCTTCAGGATAGACTGCGACGGCACGAGGTTTTTCTAGCTGGCCACTGATGACAACAGTACAAATGGTAGCGTGAAAATCGCAAACGACAATATGCTTTCGACCAGAATCCGCGAAGTAAATGTGTCTTCCAACCCAATCAATGGCCAAGTCTTCAACCATTTCAACGCCAACCGAAACAACATATTGAAAAGCCGATCCATCTAACATGGATTTGTAAATACCAGCTTTGTCCTTGCTCTTCTCATTCCAGTAAACGAAGCCATCCTCATAGTCAGCTGCGACGCCATGCGCTTGTGAAATGCCTGATTGAACGAGTACGAACTCTTTGGAAGGCAGAGAAATGTGCCGAATATCTCGATCAGTTGTGATGAGCAGCATCGGTTCGGGCCCTACCAATTTAAAAATATAGAGTTACATATGAGTGTACATTATCAACCTTCTTTTGAACTATAAGCTTACCGTTAGCAACACAAATTCTCTTATCACGAGTGCCGACAGTGTAGCCTGGTAAACACGAACATTCAAATCCTCCTTTGTTATTTGTGCACTTTTGACTGCACATCGGTGGCTCAATGGAACATTCGTCGATATCTGGAAAATAAATTCAAGACAATAAATAAATTGAGCATGTTAAATAATAATACACGCACTTACCAACACAAGCTGTTCCACTGAGTTGAAAACCTGTAGGGCACGAGCAAACCGGACCACGAGGAGTTTTGTGGCATTCATTTGGACAGCGTGTACTGTTCCCACAGTTTGTAGTAGAATCTAAGACAAAATACTATGATATTAATAAAAAAAGCAATAAAAAGTGATTTCTTAAAACAAAACTTAAAACTTACTGCACTGGCCTCCTTCGTCCGCTCGATCATCGCAATCGGCATAACCGTCACAAGCCCGACTAATGGGCATACATTTTTGGGTTCCTTTACTGAGACAGCTGAATGAACCATGTTCAGGTAAACAGCTGTGATTCATGAAGGCTTCAGGACCTACAATTTCAAAATTTAAATTATCAAGCAATTACAATGTTCAACTGTATTAAACTTACCACACTCTAATTCATCAGAGCCATCAGCACAGTCTGTAACACCATCACATACCCACTGGTTATAGATGCACTCTTTACCACACTGAAATTTTCCATTCTTGCACTCCTGTATAGTAAAAATAGTAAAAATTAAAAAAATTATTCAATCACCAATTATCCAAAGACTTACGATTGTTTTGTTACAATGTAACTCATCCCTCCCATCAGAGCAATCTTCCATTCCATCACAGACCCAGTTTTGAGGAATACAGACTAGCCCCTCACAATGGAATGTGTTGGTCGGACAATTCATTGTCAAGCCAGGCAACTAAAACATAAAAGAAAATAAGTCACAGTATGGTCATTATTTATTAATCTTGTTACCGTCCCAGTGCAGTTCAGCTCATCTGACCAATCTCCACAATCATTCTCCCTGTCACAGAAGAAGAACATGGCAATACAATGGCCATCTCTGCATTGTTTCATGTGAGGACTTCGGCAAGGATAACCTATGACGAAAACAGTTAGGGAAATCGTATAAATATATATATTACATAACGATAATATCTAAATATAGCAAAGGCAAATTTAAAAAAAGAAAATACTACAGCTGAAATCATTCACTCACTAGACTAAATTTGAATGCAGACTATACAAGTAACTTACTACATTCCAATTCGTCAGACCCATCGTCACAGTCGATCACGTGGTCGCAATGTTGCTTAGCAGCCACACATTCGTCGCCATTCTTGCACGAAAATTGATTTCCGTCACAAACTGTAGAAAAATAGTTGACACTGCGAATACAATAACTGCGACGGTGAAAACGCTTTATTATTTACCTGATAATATGAAACTCGGCAGTTGGACGAACACAGCTACACCAAACCAAATTAAACGCATTTAATAAATATTACTGAAGAATTCCTTCCCCCGTGGAAATATCCACAGACAATTCTCTCAGTATTTAGAACTTTTTTTAAGTTTATACAGGGAAGCCCGAGACCGGAGACTCGAGTGCTTTGTGCTTTTCGGGACGAAATAACAAGGAACGTGCTCTCTAACTCTTAGCTCGTAACCTATGACGAATGTAGATCACAGCACTTGTTAGTTGTAAGTTGTAACGTCGTCGGTAGCGCCCCTGCGCCCTGTAGTGAGAGACTGAGAGACAAATAGGAAAATAAAGTAGAACTAATATAATATAATAAAATTCATTAGTTATTTATAATATCACTAATTAGGTAATTAAGATTCGAAATCAGCCGATAACATTTTGAGTTTTCATTGACATTCATGTTTTGATTGACAAACAGCTGAGTGACTTTGAGTTGCTGACCCGCTCCCACAACTTTCTTGACTTCTTGTAAACCTTAAACAGTTTACTTTACACACCGTTAACGATTGAAGCCTCTTGTATCAGAAATTTGTCCATTTTAATCGTTTAAAATAATTGGAAAAGGAAAACCGCGGATAACCACAATTTCAATTTTTAAAAATACCATCTGCTTCGGGGCTTCGGGCTGTGCAATTTAGCCCTTCAACACTTTGAATCCATATAAAGGAAAACAATAAATTTTTTATTGAACAATGTGCGAAAATTATTAAAAAATTTAATTTTATTAAAAATTCCTATTTATTTTCATTAAATACTAAGTTTATTATTATAGTTACTGACTCGGTTAGTTTTCTCGAAGGGTATAAAGGTAGGGGCGACAATGGTGGTGTACTACCATAATTTTGAAAATCATCTGAAAATGACCATACTAGAGATTTTCGGGATTGTACCATCAGTTCTTGTGTACCTGATTTTAGCATTAATAGCTATTAAAAAACGGGTTGATCGCTGTTACTCCAATTGTGAGTTGGTCTATTGCTGTGGGGCAACAGACCAAGCGGAAATTTGGACAGTGGATTCACCAGATCCACCAATCCCACCACTACGGCCGAGTCAGTCATTGATCGCCGAGGGTGTTCCGGATCCGGATTCCGCAGATGAATTCCATGACGTAATCCAACCGCCAATGGATATCTTCTCCCAAAAAATAATTGCGGATCTGGAAGCTTAAACTTGAACAAGCATTAATCTATGGCAGATTAATGCGAACCAAATTGGATAGTGCCAATGAAAGGGGACAATTGGCTTTATCGCTAGCAAGAGAAGCTTTTTTAAAAGAAATTAGGGCCCAAGACGAAGCGATCCTTCAGTTGCGGGCTGAATTGGAGGCTGAAAAAGCCAAAGGAAAACCAGAAACGACGGCCATGGGTCCAGTTGCAGAAATGCCGATATGCACAGCACCAGAAGTGAATAACACCAGAGATGATCCCCCTTCTTTGGTCCCTGAAATTAATAAAAAAATAATCACTATAACAGTTCTAGAAGGTCAAGATCTGATACCAAACGATCGGATTACCGGTTATCGAAAGGCCTATGTCAGTGTTTACGTGCACGAAGTAAACAAAATTATTAAAAGAAACACTAAAAAAGTCAGAAGTTTCGGTGTCAACCCCCACTGGGACGAAGATCTAAACTTCGAAGGGGTTAATCCGGAAACCACTTCGGTTGTGTTCAAAGTGAAAACGTCAGAGACATTTAGAAATACTGAAATTCTCGGTTGGACCAAAATTGATATGAAACAGTTATTTGAAAAGAATCTATTAGTCCACCCCGTACCATTACAAAACGCATCAGATCCAAATGCATGTCTATTGGTGAAAATTGGGATGCAAGATTATGTTTCGACTCCACCGGAAAGTCCGGAATCCTTATCCGGTCTAAGAAAATTGTTTAATTGCTGTTTGGCAGGATGGAAGTAGAGGATGCCATTTTTTGTATTTGATTTGTAATTGTATTGCCTGGAGACTATCAATAAAAATTTAAAATGGAAAACAGAATGTTTAATTTTTAATGCATCAAATACAAACGGGATCATTCCCTGTTGGGAACACCCCAGCGGAAAAGCTATACGTAATATGCCTTTAAAAAAAAAAATTTTAAAGATTGTGTCACTAAAATGAGATTTGATAATCTACATCGCCTCGAATGACACAGCCGGCATCTAGTTGTGTAAAAACATCAGAAAAAAAATTTAGAATTCAGTGTTTCGTGCAGTTGAAATAGTGCGAATTAGAGGCACTTAATTTAGAGCTAAAATTTTAAAATTCATGACGCTGTTTCTGAAAAGCAAATTACACCAAGACTCATTCACAATCGATCATGTAGGCCTATGGAATTGACGTTCCCCACAAAATGCGCATCGCCATCAACGGCAATTTCAACCGGCGAAATATGAAAATGCCTCGTCGCAGTTCGATCGTCTTAAAATTTCAAATGTAAAACGTATCAAAACTGATATTATATAGATATGTACAGTACTTACAATGTTCAACAGTATTTAACTTACCACATCTAAATTTCATCTGATCCATCAGCACAGTCTGTAACACCATCACAGACCCACTGGGTATAGATGCACTCTTTTCCACACTGAAATTTTCTTGCCCTCCTGGTAAAAAATATTCAAAATAATAAAATTTATTCAACCACCAATAAGCCAAACACTTACCTACTATTATTTGTTTACAATTCAACTCATCCTTTCCATTAGAGCAATCTTCCATCCCGTCGCAGACCCACATTTAAGAAATACACACTAGTCCAGTCCCCCTTACCAATCGAATGAGTTTGATGGACAATTTATTGTCAAGACAAGCAACTCAATCGTTGGTAAAGTATTGAACAAAAGGTGAGTGAGGGTATATAAGGTGCTTTAATACTGATTTGGAAAAAAACGTAGCTAGACAAAAGGCTTCTGTTAGGGAAAGGGTTCCCATTTTATTGAAAAAAACTAAAACGCCTCTGTTTTGTCTTGTACAATTTGTCAGCCTTGAAGTAAAGTAACAAAAGATTTAGAAAAATAAATTCTTCCGTGTCTTGTTGTTTTCGAATTTTAGATTTCAATGGCTTGTTGTCGGGACTACTTTCAGAAGTTTTTGTAGAGATATCGTAAATGGACCTGCATGTGATGTCGTAATAAAGTAAAGATAATCAAATAAAAATAAACAAGAATAATAAGGACGTCATACCTATTCCCGGTACCGTTTTCTCGTAATAAACAAAAGGCACGTAGAAAATAAGTCCGGCGAGAATAAAAAGAAGCGCATAAAAGTATTGAATTTGCGGGGCCGCAGCGATGGGTGCGACGACTAGAACAGCTGAAACCACCATAACGATAATTGGAATGATGATGGGTACCTGTAATTGATTTAAAGTCGATTTGCAGTCAAAGTGACCTCAGACAACAAAACGTGTGCACTACCTTAATGGGTCTGTGTTCGTCCTTTTTCGTGAATCGCATCACTATCAACGCCACCATAGCAGCGCAATAAAACATGGATATAGTAAAACCGAAGAAATCAATTAACGATGCTATGTCACCAGGAATAATCATAATTATCGCCAGTAAACTCTGTGTATAGTATAAATAGAATCAATTCGTTTACAATCAATAAAATGAAAAACAAATTAAAGGAGAATTTCATACCGTTAATAAAATTGGAGGAACTGGTGTCTTCTTCTCAATGTGGATATAAGACAAAAAATCGGGAGCGTGACCCTCTCTTCCAGCGACGTGTGAAATCCTAACAGAAGAAGGACTAAGATTACAGAAGGACAGTTCAATATACAAATGTGTTGTTTTACCTTCCTGAGGTGAACACTGTTCCGTTAGTTGCACCAAATATTGACATGACGACTCCTAGAGGTATTAGGAAACTCGCAGGACCCAACACTTCAATCCCCCAATCCTTTCAGTGTTCATTTAATGTAATGCTATACTCGCAGGAGCTTGAAAAATGTCTTTATAACTCACCACAGCAACTGCATCTGAGTTAATGATTTCTTGTGGTGTCAAAACTGTGAAGTAAGACACGTTAATGAGCACATAGAGAATAGTAGTTAGCGGTAGAGCAATAATAATGGCAAATGGTAGATTCCTGCAACGTAATAACAAACGATCTGACAATTTTGATTCATCTTTCTTGTGTCTAAGCATATACCTGTATGGGTTCTTGATTTCCTCCGTTATGTAATTTAAATTATTCCTGTAAAAATGACAATTTAGATTTTAAAATTTACTTCCAAAAGTTCTTTTATTATATGAATCTTACCATCCACTGTAAGCCCAAAGTCCTCCGTAGAATGCCGTCGCTATTTGGCCAAACGAAGTGGCTGATCCTTCGAATCCGATTTCAAGATTTTCAGTGTATCCTATAAATGAATTAATAGGCTACTTACTTTGCCATATTATTTAATCAAATCATATTACCTAAACCGAGGTAATACAATCCTCCGCCGATAACGATAGCGATGGCAGCCAATTTAGCCACCGTGAAAATGTTTTGCACTCGTGTTGCCGCTGTTACCGAGTAACAATTTACAAAAGCAATCAAGCCTGTAAAAAAATGAAATATGTGACGAGATGATTCATTATTCCAAGTCTGATAGTATAGTTTAATACCTATACATAGTGATGCGATCAGTCGATTAATCACATAATAAAGGTATGAATCGGGACAGAAATTGATGGCAGTCAGGATAGGACTGCTGACGTATTCGGCAAATGACAGGGCCAGAATAGCAACCGATGACGGACTTAAAAGGAAGACGGAGACCCATGCGTAGATGAAGGCCAACATCGGCCCAAAAAACTTGTGCGTTGGTCCAAAAGCTTCCAAGAAATAAATGTACTCGCCTGTGCGACATGAAATATGAACATTAATCATTTTTTAAAACAAACATTATTCAAAATCTCTTAGACAAGAACAAAAGCCGTTGGGGAAAATTCAAACTCACCGCCAGATTTCGGTATCAACGTTCCTATTTCACAATAAGCGATCGCACCTAAAAAGGTCATTTTTAACAAACAACGCAAAACCGTATATAGTTAGAACAGGTGATCGAGAACTATTAAAATTCAGGCATTCAAAAAGACGTTGCCTTCAAACTATAAAGTTTGGAAGACAGCGAAAAACGTTACACCCATCAGCCTTTATTTGTAGAGTGGCATTCAAAAATTTTAAATAAATAAATCACCAGTCCAAAATGAAATGATAATGTTGTTGTCTAACGATCTAACCGGAATCCATTTACTCTTTCAATTCTATATCGCGTGAGCGTACGCAGTGACTTTTTACTACATAAGCCCTACAGGTATTCTATAAATGGGAAGAAAACAAATAAATGTATAAAAATATTTAAAAATAGGTCTGACGACAACTGAACAATCCTCCCAGCATCCTAAAATGGTCTTACGTGTTTGAAAACCACCGCGAATGAAATTTGAATAAGATTTTCAACGTCAATCATTCTGAATTGAAAAATGACGGATAATGGAATCATTTTCTTTGAAATTTCTGGCTTTGATTTTAATCTTGATAGACACTTATACTGGTAGTGGTCCTAATAAGGACGTAACACATTTTCAAAATTTAAGGATTGACTCACCTAGCAAAGAATAAACACCACAAACTCCCCAGAGGACAAGGCATAATCCAGGAGACCCTGCACTATACAGAAAAAGGATTTATTTCAGGGATTACGTAGTACATCATATAGTAAAATTGATTTATACCTAGCGAGAAGGTAACCTGGTGACACGAAAATACCTGAGCCGATTATATTCCCAATGACGAGAGCAACGGCGCTGAACAAACCGACCTATGTGATCATTTAGAAATTAAAGGTTTCGATGTAAATTGAGAATGCGATATTATATTAAATGATATCCAACTACATAGGAGTAAACTAACAAAATCCGTCAGATGACATTTTTGAAATAGAGATACTCCTGGGAGATTTTTAAAAGCACCCAATTAAAATTTAAATCAAAACACTTATTAGTAGCACACAATCACTTTTTTAAAAAAGGCAAAACAAGTTGGGCTATCGCTGTAAAAGTCCAATCACATCTTTCTAATTTGATAATTGAGAGATAGTGTGTGTAGCAACTCTCGTGAGACACGAGCAAAAAGAAAGAGGACAAAACGAAATGTTTTATCTTTTTTTTTTCTGGACTGCACCAGTTTCATTTTATAGTTTTCAAGGCTCTTTAATAATTTACAACAGATCGACTTAATCATTTATTTAAGGAGAGAAAATCTTTACCTGTCTCATCATCCGCATTTCATCTTTATCGTCACTGATGGGCACACGATCAATGCTCAAGCTGTTAGTTACACTATTCATTGATGAGGCATTCCCGTCATCTGTTTTCAATTTGAGTTCTCCAGGTGTGTTATTGCCATCATCTGACGTATTGCGCATATGAAGACAAATTTAAATAATTAATATACAGTCAGACAATAATGGATTTAATAAATATATGTAACAACCTTGAGAGGTGCGCTGTCTGACGGAATCTGGGGATTGAAGATTCGTCATTGTTGAAAAAAGCAAAAGAGTAGAACCGAAGCAAAACTACACAGAAACCATTGCGCAATTGTTCTCTTTTCAATGATGTTTAAATTATTCACAGCACGTTTGTTGTTTCTTATAACCATACAGGGACGCTCCAAAACAAGAACTAAAAAGGAGAGAGACAAACAAAAGGGGACGATGACCCACCGAGTCTGAGTGTATACTGTACACAATCTTATGATAATATAGACACAAAAATAAAATTAACAAAATATTGACTATACACATTTCAATAATATTTATCAGTTAAGTATTTCTTTCGATAAAAAGTCGCTCAATCGATCAATTTACAGCGAGTAAATAAAAGCTATTTTCATTAAAAATAATAATTTAGAGCCTTCAGCCATCAAAATGTTTTTCTATCGTCATTAATACTTACCGTACTCGGTGCGCTGTTCCAAACATTTATACTAGTCAGGTAGGTTGTTGTAGATGCTATCTATTTATAGTCTTCTTCAAATATGAAAACGCATTACTGAATTCAAAAATTCGCGGAAGTGTCGATGTGTGATGTATACAAATGAAAATTCTCACGACCCAACCTATTACGACGTTGTATGTATGAGTAAATTCAGTCCAAACACGTTGCCTGTAGATACACAACACAATTTAACGACTCGTGACACTGTCCGTTTTGATAATTAAACAAGTTCGTTTGTTCAGGAGGATCCTTATTGGAATGACAATTTCTGTTACTAAGCCAAACACAAGGTGTAACATGAACTTGAGATCTAATAATCCTGACTGCTATAAGAAGGCAAACACAAATGCAGCCTCAGTTCAATCTACACTGCTGTCGAAAGGTCTCTATACATTCCACAAAGTACCCATCATTCGTTTTGAAGATGATAGTATCTGTGTTTAAATTGGCGTTACTCTTTTTCGGATTCATGGGATACTTTATTGAAGCTCAACAATATTCAAAAGAGATTCATTCAATCGCCAACAACCCTGGCAGGGAAAAGAGAGGCATTATCTACATGAATAGCAAAGCACCTATTACTATTCGTAAATTCTATCAAAAATATTTTTAAATCTCGTCACCATTTAACTGATGATGTTAAATTATTTCTGTTGTTTAAATTTTAAACAGAGATTGTTGTTGCGTTACCTATTTCAATGGGTTTTCCGGCACTGAAAGGTCGTAGAGGCCGGAAGCAAATCCGGCGTAATAATATTAGCAAAAAAGTGCGATCCTTTCAACCCATTACAGTCGGCCCAGCTGGAGAAAATCAACGTTTTAATACTCCTACTTAGTAACGTATACCTCGTCAAATGAAAATGTGCTGTTTGTTTGTTTTGTTGTATTTATATTTTTAAAACATTAAACTACGAATTTTAATAAAACAAAAGTTTCCAGAAGAATTTTCTTGGTTTTTTGTTATTCATTTGATTTAGTGGCTTGTTGTAGGAGCGATTTGAAGAAGTTTCTGGCAGACTATTGTAAATGATTCTAATCGGAGAAAAGGAACAAATATTAAATCAAATAAAATCTTACAAAAAAGAAAAACATCAACTTACTCATTCCCGGTACCGTTTTCTTGTAATAAACGAAAGGCACGTAGAAAATCAGTCCAGCGAAGATAAATAGAAGCGCATAAAAGTATTGAATTTGTGGGGCTGCAGCGATGGGCACGACGACTAGAATAGCTGAAACAATCATAACGATAATTGGAATGATGATGGGTACCTGTAATTTACCAAATTAACAGTGAATGATTTCCCTCAGTTAAACAAACAAGACGAGTACGTACCTTAATGGGTCTGTGTTCGTTCTTTTTCGTGAATCGCATCACTATCAACGCCACCATAGCGGCGCAGTAAAAGATTGAAGCCGTAAAACCGAAGAAATCGATCAGCGTTCCAATATCCCCCGGGATGATCATGAGTATTCCCAGCAGACTCTATACATATTATAATCCTCTTTTAATAAATGCTTGTAAAGCTGTTGGATGAATTATAGATGAAGATTGTAAAATATTAAACGATTTAAATCATTTCTAATCTTTGAAATCCTTACGTTCAATAAAATCGGAGCAACAGGTGTTAACCTCTCGATGTGAATGTAGGACAAAAAATCTGGAGCGTGACCTTCTCTTCCAGCGACGTGTGAAATCCTTGAAAGTATATGTACATATGAAAGTATTCATTCAATGACTCAATTAAAATTCGATTCAATGGTATTACCTTCCAGCGGTGAACATGGAACCGTTGGTAGTACCGAAAACAGACATCACCACTCCTAGAGGAATCAGGAAACTTGCAGGACCCAGTACTGCATTTCCCCAATCCTTTAACAGAGCACCTTGTCAAAAATTTAATTGCATTTCAAGTCATTGTTATCTTTGGCTCACCACAGCGACCGCATTAGAAGAAATGATTTCTTGTGGCGTCAAAACGGTCAAGTATGAAACATTGATAAGCACATAACAAACCGTCGTCAAGGGAAGAGCAATAATAATAGCCAACGGCAAATTCCTTTACGTAATAAAAGTTAATTATTAGTTAAAAAAAAAGGGTTGTATTATTATGCGTAGGAACGCACCTGTATGGATTCTGGAGTTCTTCGGTGATGAAATTTAAATTATTCCTGAAAGTGGTCAAGGTAAATATCGAATAGATTAATTCGATTTCATCACACCATCCGAATCGATTGTCTCTCACCATCCATCGTAAGCCCAAAGGCCGCCGTAGAAGGCCGTCACTATTCGACCAAACGACGAGGCCTGACCCTTCGAATCCGATTTCAAGGTTTTCTGTATATCCTGTAATAATATCATCCAGCACGTTTGTAATATTTATATTGAGTTAAGATAAGACATGACGAATGGTAACGATCTTCGCACCTAAACCGAGATAATACAGTCCTCCGCCGATGACGATAGCGATGGCGGTCAATTTAGCCACCGTGAAAATGTTCTGCACTCGCGTTGCCGCTGTTACCGAGTAACAATTTACAAAAGTAATCAGCCCTGATAAAATAAATATAAACAAAGTCAATAATATATTTTAAATAACATTTTATGAGAGATTGTTTACCTATGCACAAGGAGGCCACCAGTCGATTGATCACGTAGTACAAATAGGTATCATCGGGGCAGAAATTGACTGCCGTCAAGATTGGGGATGTTAAATATTTGGCGAAGGATAACGATAGAATGGCGAGTGACGAAGGTTTCAATAAAAAAACCACAGTCCAAGCAAATATGAAAGCCAATATTGGGCCAAAGAATTTGTGCGTTTGTCCGAAAGCTTCCAGAAAGTAAATATACTCGCCTTGTGACAATATTTTTAAAAAATTCACTTTTCAACTCGGACAATTTATAATAGTAGTTAAATATTTAAAATTTCGATGAAAGGACAATCTTACCGCCAGATTTAGGTATTAGCGTTCCAATCTCGCAATAAGATATGGCACCTTTTAAAAATGATGTTAACGCGGGTTTTATAAATTTCTGTAATAAACATTAAACTATAATAATATTCATTCAGGATTGACTCACCTAGTAAAGAGTAGACACCGCAGACACCCCAAAGAACCAGACATAGACCAGGAGACCCTGCACTTTGAAAAGAACAAATTATTATTCCAAAGTTGTCCACAATCTTTCAAAAAAATTTATAGTAAAAAGAAATAGGCCTCCGGAAGTAAATAGAAAAAAAAAGGGTTTTCAAAAATACTAATGTGAACTCATTTTTTTCTTCAAAGGAAAAAGCGACAGATCGATGAGCGAGATGACCCAAACCCTCTTATTCGGTCTCCTTTGTTAAATAGTTTACTATCTACAATCAAAAATTTTGTTTTTTTTTCCATCCTATCTTATTGAAAAATTCTTTAGCTAGCCCCCAAAAAATAGAAAAATTTTTAAAAAAAATATATACACAATGTTCATACTTCCCAAGAAGATTTCCTGGCGACACGAAGATACCGGAGCCGATCATTGTTCCCACGACGAGAGCAACACCGCTGAACAATCCCACCTGAAACCATGCTGTGAGGGTTAATCATCGCTGATGTTTTTTTACTTCTTCTCACATTCGCGAATTTATTAACATCCTTCTAGTACAATAACTACACGCTTGTCAAAGATGACGACCACCCGCTAGTAGCTACAAATAAACCCATCCAAAATCCAATTTGGGTATTTTGAAAACTCTGAAGACTCCTGAGAGAGTCGTTTTCAAAACAGCAGGATACACATATGCAATTAGTTTTGAAAACGTTTGGGAATTTTAAAAATTTTTTTAAAGAAAGCAAAAAAAAAAACAGAAGAAAAACGTTGCGTTATCTTGTCTTTATATCCTGTCGCTTGATAAACATTATTATAAGATAAAATAAATGTCGCATATTTTAGAACGATAGACGTTATTTCTTTTATCTGTTTACATGGCTGTCACCACATGAATATTGGCCACTGGAAATTATTGTAATAAAAAGAAATACTTACACGTCGATCCATCTGTAATTCATCTTTACTGTTGGATACAACATCGGTCAAACTGTTGTCAGCAATACTATCGATCGAGCTGCTGTTTTCACCTTCTTTTGGCAAAGATTCTTTACGAATTTTATTCGTATCCTCTGAATAAAATAAGGGAAATTTTCATTAGCATTATCATACTGACAATGTACTTGCAAAGTACTCGATAACTTTTGATAACCTTGAGATGCTCGTTGTCGAATTGAATCACTTTCGGGAATAGTCATGTCGTTGACGTAACAAATAAGTAGAGAAAAGAATGAAATTTGGAAACTGAAAATCCGTGTGCGAACGTATCAAAACGTAGTTTCCCTCCTACTATTTGCACACGTGATGATGCTCACTATTTAATTGACTGTCAAAATAGGGGACCACTGGGGCTCGTTGTCGACCAAAAGCGAACGATACAAAAGAAGAACTATACTAGCCTAGCCAGGGGAGGCCGATGAAAGAAAGATCGGAAATGAAAAGGGGGAAAAAAAGAGAGAATGGAAACACGAGTGGTTCGGTCCACTCTTAAAGTAGAGCTGATTATTATTGACCATTCTCTATGAGCGCGGTTGAGGCTGTATCTTCTTACAGGGATTAGCGTCAACCGCTCTCGCGTATGCACAGTGTGTGTGGACGGCCCGCTGAGCAGCTAATCTATATACTCAAGAGTTCTAAGCCATTTTGACATGTTTGTTCACTCTCTCTCTTCATACTTCTTAGTGAGGTATGAAATCATCTTAGTTTAGACTGGCGCCACGCTTTTTAATTAGTCTGTCCAGGAGGTAGTTGATCCTTGTTTTGTTTTTTTTAACTTGGAATTCAGTACAATGCGATTTTTATGTGTTATTGGGGATCCAGACTCAATTTTTGATTTTGTGTACTCCCGGCAAAAGAACTGTTTCGTTGGATTATAATCACGTACAGTTTCATTCTCTATCTCTGTGATGTCAATTGTTAGATATATGCATGAACTGAAACCAGTTATATCTTGAATAATTTGGTTTTCTTATGATACGGCACGCTCAATCGTAAATATAATTCCTACTTTGGTTTTTTTCTTCTTTTACGTAACTTATTCAAATTTCAAGTGCGTCTGTGAATTATGTTGCAAGTGTTACCGCTAGATGACAGCATGGTTTCCAGCAGACGAAGACTTGGATTCGAAAGCGACTGCATGGCGACTGGTTGGCGTGATTGTTGAATTCTATCTAGTTTTTTCGTCAAATATATTCAAATTAATTGTGTTTTGCCAACGTTTGATTTTTCAGTAAGCTACCCATGTAAAATTCCAAGTTTTTATCAATTAATCAATCCTAAGGCAATCAAAAATGGCCAACGTGACTTTGAATCAATATTTACGTGAGGTAAAACGACGCTTCAAAACTTTGACACTGTTTACAATTCGTTAATAAATGTTTTTTGTGAAATTTAAGATTGAATCTGCATGGCAATCTCGAAGTGGGACTGAAGTTTCAGTAAGAATTTTTCATAATGAAATATTTCTCTTAATATCATACTTTTAGGAAAATTAATTGTTTGTTTAACTCTCAAGGAACTACTGTCATTTAATCACCCTCATGTTATGAGCTCCAAACTTATTACTGAAGGATTTGAGAAGGCTGTTGAAAGAATTGTTGAAGCTCCTTTTGACGAGATTGTTGTCCTTCATCTCAGGTACAGTAGTACACATCTGACAAATTACCAATGTTAAATTGTTTTATTTTCAACTTTCAAATTGAATTTAGATGTTTGAGCTGTATCAATCAGCAAAAGTATTTGGAAGCATATACTGAACAAAGTGCCCTGGTACAGGCTTTCACAAAGATCTTTCAAACACAGAAGGAAGACAACTGGGCCTTATTCATTATGTATGTCATAAGTTTAGATTTGCGTATGTTCGCGATCAAATCAGACAAAGAATTGGCTCAAAGAGGAGCAGATAAACCAGGACAAACACTTGAGAAAGCTGCAGAGTGTCTCATGGGACTGTTTAGAGTGTGTGCTGCTGACAAGTAAGAAACTACATTTGTTTACTTGTAACAAAAAAGGTAGTAATTTCTTCATTAATTCAATTAAAAGTCGGTCATCTGACGAAGATACAAAGCGCTGGGGAATGCTGTATTTGGTCAACCAGTTGTTGAAAATCTACTTCAGAATAAACAAATTGCATCTTTGTAAGGCTCTTATTCGCGCAATTGATGCTTCCCAGTTCAAAGACCAGTTCTCTCTCAGTCAACAAGTTACCTACCGATATTATGTCGGCAGAAAAGCTATTTTCGAAAGTGATTTCAAAAGCGGTGAGTACAACACGACTTTGCCATAACAAAAAAAAAAATGAATCTATCCCCTTAATTTTATTTTACATCTAGCTGAGAAATTTTTAACTTTCGCGTTTGAACGGTGTCATAAGAACTGCCGCACCAACAAGCGTCTGATTTTAATCTACCTGATCCCAGTCAAAATGCTTTTGGTAAGACTTTGACTTGTTAGAATGCCGAAAGTGCAGCATAACGTATTATCTTTCATTTACAGGGACATCTTCCTACACCCCAATTGCTGAGAAAGTATGACCTTCTTCAGTTTAGTGAAGTGGTACAAGCTGTGAAGGAGGGTAATCTCCGGAGACTCAACGATGCCCTTGTTCAACACGACGCATTCTTTATTCGCTGCGGTGTTTATTTGATTCTTGAAAAGTTAAAAGTCACGACCTACAGGAACTTGTTCAAGAAAGTGTAAGTCGGTTTTCATTTTGAATGCAAAATAAAGTTGAAATTGATCTTAATTCAATTTTTCAATTTTAGAACTTTGTTGACAAAGATGTATCAAATTCCCATCGAAGCCTATCACGAGGCTTTAAAATTCATGGGAATTGAAGATATTGATTTGGACGAGACGCAATGTAATGGTGTTACAAATTTATTCATGTTTCTAAAAAAGAATGTATGACCAATTTCTTTTTATCCTATGCAGGTATCATTGCAAACCTCATCTTTGAGAACAAAATCAAAGGGTACATTTCCAACAGCCACAACAAGTTGGTGATCAGCAAGAAGGACGCGTTTCCATCACTCGCTGCTATAGTTTAAGAACGCTGGGATCATCCTATTCCCTTAACACAAATATCTGTTTTTGCGAGTTCCAACTGAAAAAATAATAAAATGATTTTCCTATTGAACGACTTGTATTTTACAATTAATTCCCTTTTTTTTAAATCTTAGCTGCTAAACATTATTTGTAAGTATAGTTTCAAGGTGTTTATTTTAGGTTTCATCTTACTACACTATTCGACACCAAATCTGAATTAATCTTAGGTAAATATTCAAATTTAATTTGTGTCGATATTCAACGGTTTTCTTTTGTTTGTTTATATCTTGAGAATGATATCTTTTAATTGACTTGTCCAATCATGTCCCTTTAGGAAAACGTGTTGAGGCGTGGAAATTTCGGTATCCAATTTTAATCTCTCCACTCTATGGTGTGTCGACTTGTCCAATCCTGCCGCTTCACAGGCCTCTGGGAATTTCGCCGGTGAGGCCGTAGCTAGACAAACGAATACCTGTTTCTCCCTGCGCAAACCCAATAAAGGTGACCGGAAGAAACTCATTAAACTGGATCAAGGTATGTACATGAAGGGGAGAGAAACCCCAAAATAACTCACCGTTGTTTTAAACAATAAGAAACTGCCGTTGCAGTATGGGGACAAACAACGTATTTGTATTTGCTATGGCAAATTTGCATAGCCCGTACGATGTCGGTATCACTTACGGATACAGATTCTGATATAACTTCTTGGATTGCTGTCAAAATGTCCGCTGAAAGTGTCACTTTTCCACTTTGTTCAAAATCCTTCATGACATTTCGAACAGCCGACGCATCGCCATGGGTTGCAAAATACAACACCCTCTCAATATTGTAAGGTGCCTGTAGAATTTAATTTTAAATTTAAATTTTAAAAAATGTTTCATATTTCAAAATTCAGGGTGAAATTACTTGGATATCCATCGCTGGTGCTAAAGATGCGGCTACGTCGGGCGCCGGACTATAATCTCCATTTTCAAATGTCCGAGCTAGAATATCATTTGAATTTACTGTAGCGACAAGCTTGATTGGGAAACCCATTTCACGAGCAAGGAATCCAGCTAAAATTTGACCAAAAAAAACAACAATACAGTCTAGGTATAGTGGTCTATTTATCTTATTTTTTTTATTTTTTAAACCAGCTAAATTCCCTGCCGCTCCAGTTGGTACCACGATGCAAATCTCATCGCCAATGTTGGGACAGCATTGTAGGTAAATGTAAACATAGTGAGCGGCTTGAAGCAAAACTCTTCCCCATTGTATACTGTTGAAAGAGCCCAGACTGTTGGCCGCTGAGAAGTGCTGGTCTTGGAAACATTCTTTGATGGGTTGGTCCAGCTCGTCCGAGTTTCCTTCAACTTAAAGAAAGGAAGAAAGACAAAAAAAATTGGGGAATATCTGGATTAATATTTTATCATATTTATGTTTCTCTTGTTACCCGAACAAATGTGTACGTTTGGCGCTTTGACAGTCAGCATTTGAAGTTCTTGTATTTTCGATACCCTATTTAGAGGATATAGTAATACTAAGTCTACTCTTTCTAGGTTGGCGACACTGTGAGCGGCAGCGGGACCTGTATCACCAGACGTCCCTACCAGAATTTTAACGCGTTTGTCTTGACCCTTTTTCAAAATGTAATTATTCTAATGTATTTAAAAAAAATTTATGACTAAATTACTTATACCTTTTTCTTTAAGAAAATTTCCAAAAGTTTGGCAAGTACAGCTAAAGATAGATCTTTAAATGCCAAGGTGGGTCCTTGAAAGAGCTCAGCAATGTACAAACTATCATCTAATTTTTCAAGGTGTACAACCTTGTCAGGATATTCGAAATCTTTGAAAGCTGAGGCAACGACTCCTATTTATATTAGCGACAAAAAAACGCTATTTTAAGTAACACTTTTACACAATGCAAAATAATGAAAACAATTCTTAAATTCACCTTCAATTTCCTTATCTGTAAGCTCATCTTCTGTAGTAAACAGTCTAAGGATTTTTTGCACAATTGCAGGATATTTCAAGTCTTTCCAAGAATCAAGTTCATTTTTTGTTATGGTTGGAATGTGATCACAAACATAGAGACCTCCATCTTTGGCATAACCTTACAAGAAAGAAAAAATCTTTAGAATGGAATTTTTTTTAAATCTAAAAATAGGATCCAAACCTGGTGAGAATAAAACTTCTTCAAATGAATAGAGATCACTGCTACCACTTAAAGATCTAGTGCTCCTGTATTTCATTTTCCCCCTTTTAGATTTGATACAACACAAGGTCAGCAGTAAGAAATAATATGTCCATGTAGTGCCTAGTCGTCAAGAAAATATGTTTTTGGTGGAGCAGCACACAATTTTTTAAAATTTGTAATCTTATCTCCGACAGCCGCCGGCATGAGATCCCATAAGTTAATATTTAATTAAAAAACACTATCGCCAGCGATTCGATGTTGGACTATCCAGTTATATTCATTTGCATGACTGTGTAATTTCGTATTCTTGTGTTTATGTTGCTGCGCTAGTTATCAGCATCTGAGTGAGAAATACAAATTTACTTTTTCTTCCAACAATGGGGGACAAACGGAAATGACGATATTAATTTTATTTTACCAGCCAGTTTTGTTATTTATGTTTGTTTGTTGATTTAGTGGACTAATCACGCTATAGTCACGCACCAATCACGTTTGCAATTCTGTCAATGAATGCCTTTGTCAGCAGATGACTCTGATCTGTGACTTTCGCTTTTTTCTTATCAATGCTGTGCAATTGCGCAAGATTCGCGCAATTAGTAATGAGCAGTTGCGGGCAATTGGAATAAATTTGAATATATTTTTGTTTTCTATTCGCCCTATTTACTGTTATATGTTCAAGGTTGATTTATGCTATCAAGTTTGCGAGATTACGATAAAGTATTCTAGTCCGTTGAAAATAAAAGGACAATGTTTCAGGGACGTGGACGTTGCTCTCCCAATACACGAGTGCATTACAATACAAAGTGCCCAAGTGGTGTAATAAAGACCCAAGGTGAATCGGCAAACAGGATTTCAACCATTGAGAGCACATTCACTCGTTCAAATGTTGATTTCTTGAAAGCATCAATCGATATTGAAAAAAATAGAAATATGAAATTTCAGAATTTATTTCTTAACGTCTAAAGATGCTGACCAATTTTCAGTTGCGAATATAAGTCAATTCAAGTGGAAATAGCCGTTGGCCCGCAAAATGTTTTGCTGAAAAACATGACAAAAAAGAATCTGAAAGGGTGAATGATTCATCTTCTACCCCTTTGCTGGCCTTTGGGATTCATATTTTTAAAGGTTATTCGCGAAAGCAGCGCAGCACGTATAATGCTGCTGCCCACAATAAAACCCCAACTGCTCATATGCACAGGTATACAAAACTGTTAGGATTTCCCTGAGAGATGGATTACACGGTGTGGAGGGACGTTAGTTCACTCTCGCGCATTTGTATATATACTCAGTGCCGTTTTTCAAGCCACTAAAAATCAGAGTGGATTATTGGAGACATTTGAAAAATACAGTACTGTGCAGCACACACGTCCCCTTGTGCAATTAGGCCTCTTGGAGTGTGTGAATGATGGTCCAGTTGAATAGACCCGATTAACTAATCCATCAAGCATAACAAGGCTGTTCAACTAGGTCAACGGTTTCTCTCACCCATAATAACACTGCCGTTTTCCTCAAGATATGATGACTATAACCCCTTGCTTCTTTTGTTAGCACGCGTTTTTCCTCAGACCTCCTGTTGTATAAAGTTTGTTTACTTCTTTCGTACACCTTCAGGTAAAACCGTAAAAAATATACCAGTCACAGTCACCCTTATAAGATGTTAGATCGCAATATCTGTTTGCGCGATAAGCAAGGTGCGTTTTCCTTGTTATGATACATGGAGCGCGAGCGCCCATTTAAACTCTTAAAGTTGTTCAACCGTTAGTTAGTTCATGCTTCACACACTTTTATTTTGCCAATACATTTACAGCAGATCTATTTTTGATAATAAAAAAATAACAACATCACATGTACTTTAAATTGACCATTACCTATTTTTAATTTTAATTTTTGTTATAACCGAAATTTAAAAGGTATTAATTTTTTCAACCAATAAAATGCTTTCTTTTTAAATTTTGAAAAATATATTTAATTTATATTTTCCTAGTAATATATTATTCCAATAGAAATATATCTATATCAAAACATTATTTTTGAAAATGAAGTTAAATGTGAAAGTTGCTGTATTTGCAGCTGTTTCCTGTTTGTGTGTGTGATGAAATTTGAATTTGTAGACGCGCGGCGGCCATATTGTGACGCATTCGTTTTTGGCGGGTGAATTTTTTTACCGCATAGCCGTCAGCATTTCCCAGCCCACGTTGAAACGCCGCCATGACAGTTGGGTGGTGTGGAAGCCAAAACACACGTGAGAAATAGGGGGAAGGTGTCTTTCGTTGTCTGGCAACCTAGGCTGGGTGCTTAAAAGGTGGGTCCTTAAATGGAAGCCGACTGAAACTCGTAGTCATTTTTGAAAGCTCCACACAACTGTCGTGACCAGTGTTCAGATCAAGTCGAACAGTCTCGTCGCATCTTTCACTATTTACTACATTGAAAAACTTTAATTTATTGTATTTTTCAAAGAGGTGAAAACAAAGTTCACTTTAGTGTGTTTCAATTTCAAGAGTCTTGTTCAACGCGTTATTATGGATCGCGATATTGAAATGGAAGAGAACAATTGCCGCATAGCACAGCGGTTGGAATTCCCATTGAGTGACGAAGAAGATTTGCATGAAGCATCATCAACCACCGGTCGGACTTCAAGCAACATTTCATCAGATCGTCTGGATTCTTCTGGAAGTGATGAAGGCCTTGGAATGACCATTCGGATAACTAGTCCTAGAAAGCCAAGGTTTATTCGGTCCAGAGCTAGAGAATCCATGTCACCACCATACAGTGGAGTCCGGGCTCTGAGGTTGTTTGATTCCCCGGCAACTCCTAAAACTCTTCTGGAAAACAGTTCAGCTATAATGACTCCAGTTCTAGCCACTCCTGCACCAAGAAACAGGATGAGGACCCTATTCAACATGAGCTCTGCAAAATCAACTGGTAAGTTCACTCAACAATGTGTTTTTCTTTCCCCGTTTTCTATGCTTTTAGAGATTACCAATCGAAACTAATTGAATTTTGTCTTTCATAGATAAAAGAGACAACTTGGACACTCCACCTGCTGCCAATGTCAACCCATTTACACCAACTGGAATGCTATTGACTAGCAAGAAGAGAACTAGATCTAAACGAAGTCTCAATGGGTATGTTCTTCTCCTATATTTCCCTGTATTTAATGAATTTCTCTTTCCATATGGGGGCATCTTTTTGCTTGGACAATAGTCCATTTTAACGGAATAGCTCTCTAAAATTACGTGCCGGATACAAGATGTCCTTTTATAGACACACCTATTTTGCATCTATTAGTCTCAGCGATATATGGTGATGCGTTCGCGGTTGGATGACGCATATATCCCAACCGGTTTATCAGTAGTTCACTAGTTGTTGCATAACCCGAAGCGTTATTTTGAATTTCTTGTTCTGTAACGTTTGAAAGTAAGAAACTAATCCGGTTTTCCTTGAGTTTCAGAGAATTTTCTCTAAACCATCCCATTTCCCTCAATCTGTCAAGGCCGCATAGTATATACTTCGCAAGGTTGATTTTTCGGGTTATGTAGTACAGTCGTGTTAGCTTTCATTTGTTGGTAAAATTCTTCTTAACTTAAAAGAAAAGGGAAATGCAATACTGACTTGACATACAACTTTTAAGAAGGGGGGAATCTAAATTGTGTGCAATGTGATATGTTTATGGGGACAATGGAGGGATTTGTCCTTTTTTCCCAATCCTTTTGTGTTTAGATGGCTGGGGTGGGTGGAGTAAGCCTTTCTTTCAATTATCTTGTTCTATCGTGTACAAAAAATAAAAACAGGGTTTTTTTCTTCTTCAAAAAGTCTAATAACCTATTTGCTGTGACAGATCGTTAGTGAATTCCTTTGACGAAGAGGTCCATGAAGCAACCGATGAATCAGACGAAGAACTGCCCCCGAAAAGGATTGCTTTGCATCAAACTAGTGTCCCAAGATACCACAAGGTACAGTAAAATTCCCAAGGAGATTTGGGTACACGACCCTATTTCCGTTTGTGATATTGAACCAAAGGATCTAACCCTTTTTATTTATTCACCAAAAAAACATTAGGAATTCCATGAGATCTGCCTGATTGGAAAGGGAGAATTCGGGTCAGTACACAAATGCCTTAACAGGCTCGATGGTTGCACCTATGCCGTAAAGAAAAGTTTGATGCCAGTAGCCGGATCCCCGAATGAGTAAGCATCAAGGAATTTTCTAACTAATAAGCTGATAATTAACATTATTTTCCTTTTCTTTTTAGACGATCTGCTCTAAACGAAGTATGGGCCCACGCAGTCCTAGGCCAGCACCCGCATGTTGTTCGCTATTATTCGGCCTGGGCTGAAAATGGTCACATGATCATTCAGAACGAATTCTGCAATTCTGGCACCCTAGAAGAATTGATTCGCACTAATCAGCAAAACAATGTCACAGTCATTGAACCGCAATTAAAATCGACATTGTTGCAGGTTTGTTTTATCTTATTTTTTCCAGTTCTTACTTTGTTCAAAAGTTAATCGATTTCTTGTTGTTTTCAATAGATTGCAGAAGGATTGCATTACATTCATTCCAAACAGTTGGCCCATATGGATATCAAGCCGGGTAACATTTTTATCTGCCGTGAGAGTATGGACGACTGCTCAGTTCACCATGACAGCGATGATGGATTTGATGAGCTTGATGACGATTACGGATCAGTGACATATAAAATCGGAGATTTGGGTCACGTGACGTCGGTTGTTCAGCCAATCGTTGAAGAAGGCGATTGTCGTTACTTGCCTGTCGAAATCCTACAGGAGAACTACGAACATCTTGCCAAAGCAGATATCTTTTCTCTGGGTCTTACAATCTACGAGGTAAAAAACCACTATCAAATCATCTCTAGTCGTGTCATTACTTAATTTTTTCCTTGTTGTTATCCTCATTAGATGGCTGGTGGTGGTCAACTTCCAAAGAATGGTGACGAGTGGCACGCGATTCGACAGGGACGTTTGCCATACAACGGCCGGTACTCTATCGAGCTACACAATCTTTTAGAGTTGATGATCCACCCTGACCCGACATTGAGGCCATCGACCCAAGTGTTGACACAGCACCCCGTTTTAGGTCCAAACGGTGCCAAGTCTAAAGACCAACTCAGTCGTGAACTGAATGCCGAACGACTAAAGAACCGCCAACTCTCCGAGAAACTTCAAGGTATGTCGATTTGATGTCAACTATTTTGATTATTGGATAGTTAATTAATATTTTACCTTTTTTGGGATTCACAGAAGCCGCTCGTCATATTCAAAATTTAATGCCGCTATCAAGGTTTTCTCTAGAAGAGGTGCCAGCTCCCAAAATGCCTAAACTACAAACGGACGGGCCTTGTGCGACAAGACGATTGTTGTTAGGTCGGAAGATGAACAGAAGTCTAAGCAATGCTGATTTCTAAAAAAAAAAATATTCTAAAACTAAGAAACAAAACAAAAAAAAAAGAAGAAAGAAAAACATTAAAACAAAGAAAAATATTATAACGACTTCTACCGCGTACATATTTCGCCAACGCGAAAAGCTGAACGTTTATCCATTGGAGAAATTTCAATCGTCATTTTCATTTTTAAGAGATTTTTAAAATATCAAAATTTGAATGTTGAAATAGAACAAAAATACTAGCCTTTTTAAGCCCCGCCCCTTCGCACGGAAAAGAGTCTTGTGAAAAAGTTGGAATTGGAGTGCCTTGTGTGTTAATTTGGTTCGCGCTGTGATTTGCTTGTCGTTAATCAGAATTCTATATTTCTTATATGGGTCCTAAGTGAGGTCATCCCACTTTTTTTTCTCTTTTTTTTGCTAGAGCACTGCTAAAAAGTATGGTCGTCATTTATTTCACATTTCATTCCGTTTTTTTGTATTTGTGCGTGCCCTGTGTGAGTGTTTTCGTCTCGATAACCCCCTGCCACGCCCTTTCTCGCTGGGTCTGTGTTAATTTTTTCCCTACCTGTCTTAAAATGTGTTTCATGTCGATTGTATTGTAAAGAACGGGGGAGTTTTATTACACGACTTATTATTGCCTGGAAAATTGAAACCGTATTTCTTTTTTACCCTGCTACCTTGGAAAAGGGTCGTCTTTATGAAGATTTTAGGATAGGGGGCTTCAAGGGCAATCAAAGTGTGACGAAGGTAAACGGACTGGCTGAGATAGAGTGCAACCTATGATGAGAGTTTCAAATCTCCCCCTGTAAAAACGTTTGACGTCATAGCTCCATGGACGGACGACCCTCAAGGATTGATAACCATGAAAGCTTGGATTTCATGGTTACGTTTTCATGGCTATATACATATCGAATTCCCTGATCTAGCGTATACTTGGTGCAAGGTGCACAGGTAAGTTACTGACATTTATTTTTTAAAATCACATAATATGTAACCGTTGAACTAATAATGAGTAAAGCCTACAGTGATAAAATTGCCTTGTGGAGTACGTCGATAGGGCACGGCTATTTTAATTTTTTAATATGTACTGTACCTTTATGGCCTTCATGTTTTTTTAAAAAGTAGCTTTCTGGCAGTCTTTCTTGGTTTTGCTCAAATGCTTTGCCAACCGACAAGCACAGAGACATGAAGCGTGTGAAAGCTTTAGGGGTATTATTAAACCTGTTTGTAAAATTCTTTTTTTAGTGATGTACGTACTGTTTGTAAGATTGAGAATGCCCCTTTCATTTTAACAAGTGCTGCAAAGCATTATATATAACTAAAAATGTCAAAGGTACACGAATACTTTCTTATGTGCGTTCTCATAACCTTGTACTAAGTCCTTATTCACCCTCAAATTGACACCCCTCGTAATATACGTGTTAACAGTTCCCATAAGAATACCTTTGAAGACCCGATGAAGTTAATTCTAGCTTGTTAAACAGATTAGTGAAGATAACTATCATAATTACAATTGAGTCAGCGGAGCACATCATGAAGACACTTAATCGACTACACACTGTAGACTGAGCATTTTCAGACCAATTCCCATTTGTATTTGCCGAGTTTCAATTGTAATTATAATTGAAAGGCCATGTAAAATAACACCCGCGCATTGTCCTTCTTTAAAACTCTTTCAACAGCTATGTTTTTTCTCTCTTTCAACCCATATTTTTGTTTAAAATTAACATTTTTCATGAGCCCTACTAAAATTATACGGTGAAAATTAAATCATTTAATATGAATAATTGAGCCGAATAATCAAGGTCTTTCATTCCGGATTTCAAGGGGTTTGCACGAAGACGGACTGATTGCATTTTTTTGTGCACCAGCAAAGACTCAGAAACGCAAGGCAATGCGTTGATCGGTTATTTTATTTATTTTTTCTGTTTCGTGCGCGAAAATGTTTAATACAGGATGTGATGTCCAACCAAGTGTTACAACAAATTGTCATACAAGAAGAAGGTGGGGCTGGTAGAATTTGGTCGAAGTGTTAAAATGAAATAATTGAAGCGCGGAAAAATCAGCGTTAGGTTTTAAAATTTTTAAAATTTGGTTTCAAACTTCAAATTTATTATTTTATTGGTTTTTTTGCATGGTTTTGCAGGGTTTTTGGTAGAAAAATACGCTCACGCCATCTAGCGAAATATATGTGTAGCACGTAAATAATTTCTTTCTATTTGTGTTGTGAATAAATGACATCACCAAATTTATAATTGTATTTAAATTCTATCAAGATTTAAAATTCTACTTTGAACTTTTGAAGATGTCTAAAAGAATACATTGTTATTGAGTTACCCAACCGGCAACCACGGATTGCTCCAGCAGACAAGAAAACAATTGCAAATCCAAATTTAAAGTGATTCAGCTGTCTAATTCTGCTGCTTACGAGGTTTTCCTCAGTTTTTGTGAAGCTGTGAAAGAAGAGGATGTCAGAAAGCTTGATGACAGGATTAAGGAAGTTACACTCTTCATAGAAAGAAAAGGCAATTAATGACTTTTGCCCCAAACTATCTAGTATCAGCATAATCAATTTCATTAACAGCTGTGCACTGCAATTTGCAACATTGAAAGAAACCAAGATTGCAGCTGAAAAATTGAGAGAAATGAGACAAATTAGGAGTTCACTTTTACCTGTTTACAAACCGAAACCGATCTACCAGAAGATTTATGAGTTCGATTTGTTTTTTAAACCTTTGCTTGACTAACATTTCTAAATTATTTATTTATAGAAGCCGAGTTTACCTCAGGTTCCATGAACCTTTTGTGCCATCTACTGCATCCTCTTTCACCCTGTTATGAGAGGCTCTTGTCCTTGTGTTTAGTTGTGTACAATTGTACATTCATGTGAGTAAGGACTATAGATGTATTCACATCTTTTTTCTCCCACATCTTTAATTTTTATCTGTCCTTGATTAGGTGAAGAATCCAGGCTCCTCAAGGTAGGACATATTTTCCATACTTTTAAAAACAAATATAATATAGTTTTTTTTTGCAGTTAATGAAATAGGGAAATTTGATTTAATGAACGTAACTTAACGCAACTTTTTAAGTAATTAAAAAATATGTTTGCTATGCTTGCTCAATCCAAAATTCCAGTTCCAAACCAAACTCAATCAAACACACAGTTATAAGCTCGAGTTATAAGCCTAAGCGAAATTTTTGGTTGCTCTTACCGCACAAGGCATTTCTTTGCATTTTTTCTGATTGACAGTCAAATTGAATTAACGTAATGCGCGAAATAAAATGGTTTTCTTATAAATAGGTAACTTTTAAAATTCAATCTGATGTGTATCACCAAACTTTATTCTAAGGGCTGAGTGATGTAGTTAAATTAGTTCAAAAATTCAGATTAACTAGGAGGTCATGGCCTAATGGTCATGGCTTCCGGATCCGTCAGGGGACTCCGCTGTAACTACACAGCGAGGAAGAGTGTGTCATGAACATGGACAGGGTGGAGGGATGGGGTCCTTGTTCCGACACGACATTGAGATCGGGAACTGTCGGCACACTGCCCTGACATTTTGTTTTCATTATTTTAACTTGTTTGTTTCGTTTTATCTTCGATAAAATAAACGCGGGACCTATACGAGCCCACCTGATCCGATAGTTCAAACCTAGACAATCCTATTAATTTTTTTTTCACTCAACATTAGTGTTTAGTAATTTATTTTGACTGCTGGTATTTATTTAGTTTTACAATAGATTTTTAAAATATTTCATAACATGGGATTTCATTTTAAAAAACACTGACAAACTATTTTATCGAAAATGAGGGATAGTTGGTTGTGGCAGCAGGGACAAAAGTCGCTCGTGGCAGCTAGATCAATAGGGCGACAAAAAGTGCCATCTATCCTTATCGAACATGGTCAAGGTTTTGATTGAAATAGTTTGTGGCCTTAAATTCAAATTGACGATTCTTGAGGAAATAATTATTTTTTAGATATTTCCTGGATATTTCTATAAAACTAGTCGTGACAGCTTTATTCTGTTTGTTTTTCTTCGATTTTTTATCATATATTTATTTAAGCTTCGTTTTCTTTTTTTTTGGCACTGACAAAACGGCACGTTTCTAGTTTTTTTTACTACTTTATAAAATTTCCACATTTGATGAAAGAGACGAAGTCGTTTTTGTTTCCTCAAAGTTATGCATGATTTCGCATCAACACAACATTTCTTTGATTGTTCATCGTCACGACACGAGGCAGTTACCGCAAAATTAAGGGTTTTTTCCATAAAAATCTATTTCATTTCACGATTAATGATTGTCCGCCATGGTCCAGCTACAGCCGTACAGTGAGTAGCTATGTTGTAAGTTTTCTTCAGTCGCGACAGCATCTAGCGTATATGTCAACACTAATGGTCTTTATATGCACCGTACAAAAATAAAATTTAAAATTTCAATCACTTTTTTGTGCTGTCTGTTGACAAAAAGTAACTTTTTCGCGACGGAAATATGTTGATCACGTATTCACGCTCCTAAAGTCTTGAACCTACCCTTTTTCAAATGATCCACACAAAACTTTATTACCTAACCTACATTATGTACATTCTGTTAATTTCAAAAATTTCAAAAACCCGCATCTGAATTCTGAAGAACTAACGCAATTTTTGAAAAATCCGCCAAACCAACAACACGCATCCATCAGCGGCACCTAGTAGGCGAATTGTGTACTGCTCTGTAAAAAATCCTGTCTTTCTGCTTCAGTTTCTAGTTTGTCAGTTGATTCTCGTGCGAGTACGGTGTTGAGAGGCGATGTTATTATTCCTCATTCGTGTTGACTGGAATGCAGCATTTTCTGTGACAATTGAACGTCAAAAAGGCCACCGAGTTACAGTTAAAGAGTATTACGTTGTCGAAAGTGAAAGTTGTTCGATACCTTGAATACAAGGGAAGTTTTGTGTGTTAACTTCATCAAGTACATGAGGAGGTAACTTCCAGCATGAAGGAGAAAGCTTCCAGTTGAGGTTTCAATTACCATTGATATCACTCATCAAAAGGTAACTTTTTGTTTATAAAAATGTATTAGTGAGTTTCTTTGTCTTTATTAAAATCAATTGAGTGCCATTCTTAACTGTTGTTTAATTTTTTTCATTTCTAGTCACGTTTTTCTGTATGTGGTAGGTGAAATGTAAGGCATGGAAGAGGTGTGGTTACTCAATAACAGAAGGCATCATCACATGTATCTTGTATGTGATTGCTGGTTTTCAGTAAGGTTTCCAGATTATATTGATAGCTGCAATCTGACAAGTAATTTCATTTTCTTTTAAAAACTATCAACTTAATTTGTGTATCACTTTGCAACTATTTAAATTATATTTTTCTTATTTAGGTCTTAGAAGTTTCGAGCTGTTATGTTCTTTGACAAAATTCATCTCTTCAAGAACAGGCTGCATCCAACAAGGCTAAATAGGATTCTGCCAATTGTGTGGGTATTTTTGTAGCATTTTAAGTGCTTTTCATCATCCCTAGTAATTTTTTAAATCTCAGGTATCAACAATGGGAATAAGGAAGTCACTGCAACTTGTGCTGCCTGTAAAATCCTCAGTGGAGAACGCAATCCCCATGGGCATCCTCATCAATGCTGTACCAAAGATGGTAGAGTTCCTCTGTCATGTCTGCAAGTAAGCGTAATGTTTGATTGATTTCCTTATTTTTACTAACCATGCTTTTGTAATTCTAGCCCTGATCTGCAATTTGAATCTACATGGGCTTTTACCAACATCAATCACATCTGCTATGTCCAAAGCTGTTGTGTTTGCTGGATTCATTTCTTTGTTGGGCTCACCTTATCCAGTTGTGGCCAAAAAATAGTTTGGGCCCTCGGTAATATTGCCGATGACATTACTGAGCCGTTTGATTATTTTTCAATTGAATAGTTTGAAAAATCGAGGTATAAAATTAAAAAATAAGATAATCAATGTGAAGCAAAAAAAAAGTGTTAACTCCATTGTTGCCTATTTAATACTTCGGCAATGATACTTATGAATAAATGAAATAGAAAATAGAATTGGAATTGATTTATTGTCCCACCTCCACCCACAATTCCACCACTGTTTAAAAACACATACAGTTACATACAAACATACATAACATACACTTAGTTTACCCGTTGGCTGCCACGCCATGCAACTCGTAAGTTGCTTTTTCTACTGTCTACACGCCGTGTCCGAAGGATCCACGGCCAAGGTGGGACTTGCCATTGCTGACAAGTCCGGGCTGACACGGTGATGGGAGAAGCTGAGTGCACGCATCTAGAATCCATCACGCGAGTCGAACAAGGGGGAAGTCCCTATGGTGCACTGTGGTGCAAAGACCTAACGGCGCCTTTCGGCGTATTCTGTAAATAGGCAAGTGCAACAGTTCAATCTCATGGCATATAGACCACGAGACCAAACAGTGCGGGCCCCTAGGAGAGCTAACATGGGGGAAACAAAGGCGTGGCAGCCAACGGATAAACTAACAAAAACATAGATACCAACAGCAAAAACAGATGATCAGAGTTGAACTTGTAGATTTCACCGCAATCGGAAGATCCATGTTGATGGTGAGGGGCCGACGCTCTGTTGATGTCCATGAAGGCTGCATGGTTATTACCGAAATGACTAAATAAACAATAAAGAGTTAATAAACAGTCTTTAGAATTATGAATATTTATAGCATTCCAGCCTACTTGGGTAATAACGATGAGGTTTTTTAGGCTTAGAAGGGCTGATACTCTTGATGTCATTCATGTAGGCTGCATCCTTTTGGTTATTACCAGAAGCACTAAAAGAGGAGTTGATAAACACAGATTCATCCAAATAGAGATAAGTCAATTATACTTACTGAGGGTAATACCAATCAGGTTTTCTTGGGTGACCCATACATAAACTTGTTCCAGACTTCCTTTGTTTGTGGTTTTGAAGCTTCTGCCACAGATGTTAATGAACCTGGCAAAAAGTGACATTTACGGGTTGGTTAAACTTGTAATCATATCAGGCACTTTTGGAATTTAAAAAATATGCTTACCAATGGAGTACATGTAATCCTACAACTTTTGGGTAACTTTTGGTAAGTTGTATTTGTGCAGCAGAACAGGGGAATTTAAACAGGAACATTTTGAGCCCCTACTCCACTAGTTGTTTAAGTAGCCAATGTGCATGGTTCTATCAGACCTGAAAAAGACAACAGGTTACGGGTATTCAAGTAGAATTTGGGCATTTTATTAAATATAGTTATGTACTAGTGCTCTGGGTTAACTTACTTACGATTTTTAAAATGAATTTATCCAAAATATTCAATAAATCGAGAAAATAAAAGACACAAGACAAAAAGACAACAAGACGAGGAAACAACAATAATAGACATCTAGTGGCAGTCCTTAGAAACTCATCCTTCAGACTGGATTGCCAATCCAGTAATTCTTTAGACACTTATAAATCTTAAATAGACTACCTTTTTTACTTAAACTATGCTTAAATTGATGGAAAATTGATGGAGAACAAAGTTCACTTTTCACTTTTGAGAAATTAGAAAACTCAAATTGTCCGGAAGTACACCGGAAATAGACCGATAGCTCCTCAACTATTGAGCTGTGAGCAAAATAATTCACAGATTCGTGATCCTCATCAAATTTCAGGTAGGCATGATGTATTTAAAACGAAATCCATGACATGGCCCAAAAAAAATTTTGTTCAGCGTTTTTTTGCGATTTTCGACGATTTTCGGGTATTTTGGATTAACACATGAACTATACCACATTTTAAACGAGGATCACGAAAATCAGGTTCTTTTTTGCGTCAGCTTAATGGTTACTTAGCTGTGAGCGCATTTAGAAACCGGAAGTACAGAACGGCACTGTTTTTTTTCAAATCTTGAAAATGAGCTTTGTTTGTTAACTAATAAACATGAATAATCACAAAAAACTTACTTGAAAAATTTGAATCTGAAGTTATCCTGGAAGTAATTTATGGTGTCTGGTTCACTTTTGTGCATATTCCGGCATATTTCACCACAAAATTAAGTTCCACAGTATACGGAGTTAAAGAAGAAATTGCCGATAACACTAACACTGGTTAACAAATTAAGAAACTGGAAAACAAAGTTGAAAGCGACGAGTTTACAATCACCAGACAATCACAACACTAGCAACTGATACCAAAGTTGCCATGACAATAGCAGACTAATGTTACTTTTGAGTTTTGACACTTGCACTTGCAGTAGCAGACAGCACTCTGCAGCAGCAGCAGGAGCGAGTAGAATATTCTATGTTCTTGTATTCTGTGCAAATTTTCTTCAATTTCGACCAAAACTCACTATACAGTTAGTTGTTGAAAAGGTACTATCTTGAGCGTGAAGTGCCACTTGTTTTGACTTGATCGAGCTTACTGTCTCTCGACACCTGTTCTACTTCTTGTCTGTGATTGTGGTATAGGTAAACTAACTTATTTTGTTTCCACCAAACATGATAACCAAAATTAACATGCAACTTAGAACAGAAAAAAGGTTTTACCATTGTTGATTTTCAGGGTGTATTTGAAGTACACGACACGTTAACATGCCCAATAGCTGTGATTAATACACTTTGTGAATGCAATGATTCAAGAAAGCTAAGATTTTGTAAGTCTTTCTTCTGACTGATCAATAAAGGAATGCCTGAAGAATTTTCCTTCAATGTGTTGTGTTCTTTGCAATGTTAGATGTCCTTTAATTCAATAGTACATAGAAACATACAGTTTTCATTTATTGCCAAACAAAGACAAATTTGTCATTGAAAGTCAACCTTTATTTGGTTCAAGTCACGAAAACAGTTCATACCATTATTTTTAAGAATGAAAACATAATTTTTTTAAACAGTGTAGAATTGTCCATTCAGTCACTTTCATCCTCTTCGTCTCCTGTTTAATAATACAATAATAATTATAAACTCATTAAAATGATCAAACGGGCAATTTTCAAAGCATTAAGAAAAATTTACCTTCGTCACTATCGTCATCTCCCTCTTGCAGGTCGTTTTCGTCTTCACCTTCACTATCCTCTTCGTCTTCACCGTCACTATCCTCTTCTTCTTCTCCTTCCTCATCTCCCTCCTCTTCACCTTCTTCATCTACTTCGTCTTCTTCTCCATCGTCACTTTCCATTTCTTCGTCATCTTCTTCAACCTTTCGTTTCTTGCTTGGTGGTTCCTACGATGAGAAACAAATTAAGATGGACGATAAAAATAGTCTTTTTAAAAACCGGAGTACCTCTTTGCTGTTGATTTCAGGAAGTTTAGCCTTGATTTCGCCTAAATCAGGCAGTTCTTGTAATAGATCCGAGTAGGCAGGGAACGGAAATACTTTTTTCCCGGCAATGTGTAAATCGCTGGAGTTTAATATTTCGGCAACTCTTTCTGCGTTTTCGAATCCAATATACGCGTGACTAAAATAAAATATCATGGAATTAAATTAAGCTGATAAATAAAAAGAACATTATTGTACCAAAACTTGGAAGCAGGGAAGGTGTTTTTGTAAATAACCACAGCAAACGCATCAGGGAACAGAGAAGCAAAATCTTTAAGAGAGGCCTCTTTTGGAACATCTCTTAGCACAACCCTGAAAGACAAATTATTACGAGTTTTACTAATTGAAATAAGATTCTAATTTAAGTCACTCACTTGTCTTGTGGTACACTGTTAGCAGATTTTGATGGCGGACTATACACATCAACAAGCCGTAAGCTATTTTCACCTATTTTCGTTTTCAACTTCTCAGCTGCAATTTCCGCTTCTTCCCGAGTAGCAAAAAGTGCATTGCAACTGTTGGAATATTTTTTAAAACTATACTCTACTTTACATCTTGAGAAAATATTATGTAAAGTTACCTGTGAACAGGAAGAACTGCCTCAATGGTATTATCAAGCTTTTTCACATCTTTTGCATTGAAGGGTTCATTGAACTTGAGGTATACTTGGCTTATAGATGCCCTGAAAACAATTTAAAATATTTAGTCAACCATAGGTTTTAAAAAAGTAAATCACTCACAAATTTTCTGGTACATCAGTTTCTGTTTTTGGTTTGTAAACATCAACTTGAAGTAAACTCTGAATTTGACTCAGATGTCTCATCAACTTTCCAGCTGCAATCTTGGCTTCTTTTAATGTTGCAAATTGCAGTGCACAGCTGTTAATGAAATTGATTATGATACTTTAGGTTTTGAGAAAATGCCATTATTTGCCTATTTTTTTCTATGAAGAGGGCAACTTCTTTAATACTGCCATCAAGCTTTTTGACAGCCTCTTCTTCAACAGCTTCACAAAAACTGAGATAAACCTTGCAACTATCAGAAGCTTTACGCTGCAAAAAATATGTAGAAATTATTACCAGTAAATTTCAATAAAACTTACTGACACACCTGTTTTACAATTGATTTCAATCCCATTTGGTTGGTGGATTGAACATTTTCATGGGCATCAAGAATAGCTCTAGCAGCATCAAGTGATTCCATGTCTTTGAACAAGATGATTTTTTCATTTTCCTTCTCATTAGGTGGTGCACGAACTGAATGAAAACCTGGTAGCTTTTCTAGTTCATCTACAGCAACTGGAGTCTTCTTGAATGCAACATATATCTGCAAACCCAACTTGATTTCAGATTCTTTCTGGTGAAATTTTTTTTCTTTGCCTGGGGTAACTGTTTGCAATGGACTATCTCTTCCACTTTTAGAGGAAGCTGGACCTCCTCTCCCACGAGCACCTCTAAACGAACCTCTGTCTGAATCAGCCCAGCTTCCACGACCACCCCTGTCACCTCCACGATTTCCACGATCACTTCCTCTGAAATTTCCTCTTGAAACTCCCCTTGACCCTCTGAAACTACCTCTTTCTTCACGATCTCCTCCACCCCGGCCTCTGCTACCACCTCGGAATCCTCCACGATCTCCACCACGGCCACCACCTCGAAATCCTTCACGATCCCCCCCACCTCTACCTCTACTGCTTCCTCGAAATCCTTCACGGTCTCCTCCACCTCGGCCTCCTCGAAATCCTTCACGGTCTCCTCCACCTCGGCCTCCCCGAAATCCTCCACGGTCGCCACCACCACGGCCTCTACCTCGAAAACCTCCACGGTCCCCACCACGGCCTCTGCCTCGAGATCCTCCTCGGTCTCCACCTCTGCCTCTACCACGCGAACCAAACATTTCCTGCAGAATTTAAACGTTGATTAAGACGTTGAAAGTTGTAAAAATCATAATTTAAGACTTACTGAGTTGAGTCAAAGAATAAAGAGTCCTCACAACTTTGGTAACCGTCCAATACAGGAAAAATATTAGTTAAAAACTTGGCACTACTAAGACCACGTGTTGACAGTAAATCACTTTTGAGCAATTGATTTTTGTCTGCTGCCACTGCTGGAGCAATGTATTGTTGCCGGTTGGCTAAATGTCTAACTCAATAAAAATGTATTCTTTTCTTTTAGACAATTTTAAAATAGAATTTTTAATCTTTACGGAGCTTAAATAAAATTTTAAATTTAGTGATGTCATTTATTCGATAAAATGAATTCAATTTTAACACAAATAAAAAGGAATTATTTACGTGCTACAAATATATTTCGTTAGATGGCGTGCGCGTATTTGTCTACCAAAATCAAAAAAAATTTGAAATTCGAAACCAAATCAAGACCAAGTTAAAATTTTAACAGGTGGTTGCTAACGTTGATTTCTCTATGCTTAAATAATTTAATTAATAATATAAATGTGAGAAATTGTGTTTTCGACTACTTGACGGTATTTAAAGACATACTACATCTGTCAACATTAAATATTTTCTTGATAAAGATTTTGGTTCATTCCAGATATGAAAACACTTCTGTTTCATCTTGCACTTTACTACTCGTCTGTCCTTTCTCTTCTTTTGAATTGGACGACTCATCCGTTAGTCTTCGACCAAATTTTACTTGCCCCGTCTTCTTCTTGTAAGACAATTTGTTGTAACACTCGGACATCCTGTAGTAAACATTTTCGCGGACGAAACAGGAAAAAGAAATGAAGTAACCGATCACTAAAACGTAAAAAGCTCCCGAGAAGTTGGCCAATGTAATTTTTGTTTTATTCTCAGTCGGTGCTGTAATCTGCTGCCGTTTTCGAACTTCATTCAGGCATTGACTTGCGTTTCTGAGTCTTTGCTGGTGTGTTTGAATAAAAATTTCAATCAGTCCCTCTTCATGCAACTCCATAAATCCGAAAATTAAAAAATCCTCCATTATTCCCTACTCAATATTCATAAAAACACATGATTCAATTTTCATTATATAGTTTTTATTGTGTTATTATACCCTTTGGTAAAGAGTCTTGTGTAAGGACTCTTTTTAGGCAAAGCCCAAGCAAAAGATCCGGGTATTGTTTCGATATGTCCGGCCAGTGCAAGATCACATTTTCCGATTGCCTTGTAATCTTCATCAATTGCGCTGATAGCGGCAAACTTGGTCTTTAAAAAGATTTTTTTAAATAACATTATTATACATTACATAGAATAGCCTACTTGATTCTTTTAACTCTTAAGTAGGCTTGAATCAATTTGATTATGTTACTATTATAACTTACGTTTAAGTGTGCAAAAGATTCAGTTTTTCCAAGGTCAATACACTCTTGAAGCGTTTCACAAGTGGACTTGGACTGAGACCGCAGTTTATCGCCAAGCTGTTTGTAGAGTCCCATTTTAGCAGACTAATCAGACAGAAACATATTTAAATAATTAGCTATAATTGCATTTGGAGAGTCATACAAATTCTTAAGTACCAAGAGAGAGATTTCGATACCGCGGCCTTTTTCTACGACAAGCTGAACATTCGGATTTGTTGTCAGTTCTGTTAGAGAATCGATCATCGCTTTACTATTGGATCCAAGAATGTAAGAAATCAAAAGACTGTTATATGCACATCCGAGTATCAAAGCTCCAATACACCAAGATCCAACAACGAAATAAACTGCAGTTCGCCGTCCTGGAAAGTATGTCCCTGTAAAAATAGCGCTTAGTATAGATTATATTTAGCCGTTTTTTTTTCCATTTTAATTTGTTCACCTTGATTCAGAAAAATCTGTACGATCTGAAATAAGGCTTGACGTGTACCAAACAGAAATTGACAAATTTTTCCGCAATATTTTTTTTCCAATGAGACTCCCTTACCAGAAGTTAAACTATTCATTGGTCGTATAGAAAAGTAGACTGCAACAGCGGTAATGGGAGTCACAATCAGCAATCTAATCCAAATCTATCTCCGATAAGGCCATTAATTTTGTAACTAATAAATCAGCATTACCGAGATTTTAAGTCATTTACAGCGATTTGAAAAGGTTGAATTATAGCTCCAAAATTGTCTGATAACTCAGGCATTGGGATCAGTAGGGCAGCGTCAATGTATCCGTATCCTTCAGCGAAATCCATCAATGCGTAACGTCTATTCGTCATCAGAAGAGCGCCGATGACCAAGTCACATTTCTAAAACGCATTAAAAGTGGTATGGTAATTTATTTAATCCATTTATAAATGAAGTTGTTTGTTACCCCTTTTGCCATGTAGTATGCGAGACCTGGAAGAGCATCGCTTTGCTTTTCTAATCGAGTGTCGTTGACCTGAAGAAAAGAGTATCTGAAATAGCTCATGACATTAAATGGCATATTAAAGTCGAGGTTAAAGTATTAATGATTGAAGTGGTCTGAATTTGCTTTACGTGAAATTTAAACGAAGGGCTAGCGTAGCGAGAGTCTGAGCGGCTACGCCGTCAACTCTGACAATATGACCGGATGCGTTTCTTTTCACGTAAAGATGAACTTCGGCATCCTTGAGAATAATCACAAACTTAAAAAAACTCCATCAAATAATAGATTATGTTTGATTAAAGTAACAAATTGGGAAATTGTAGTACAAACCTGCACTCCAACGATAAGGTGTTTCCCACTCAAATAAGTTAAATAGCCTAAGCCATAGTTTACCAAACCAAGTAGAAACAATAGACCGATTCCTTTCATCTGCAGGTATTTTTTTAAGACAAACCGGTGAAACAGTTCCGTTGGTATTGTCAGTCATCGGGGAAGAAATCATTCTTTTTATCAGGCGAATCCTCATCATAGCAAACCGTCAAAGTTGTCAGGGAAACCTAAAACAACAAGAACACAAATCTGCTAGGAAATAAATATATTCAGTGAAAAAGCTAAAAAAAACTGAGCTTCGGGAGATTTCGTGATTGAAAATATTTCGCATTAACATGCAAAACAGGCGTATACTCGCGACATTTTGAAATTCAATTGTCAAGGAAACATAAAATGTACATAAATAACACACTTTGGTATACATTCAAATAAAAAATTCCGTGAATAGGCTACGAATCTACGATATTAAATAATAACATGCTATTTTATTGATGGTTTTATCCATACCTTAGAGTAGGCGGTGTAACTTTCAGTTAAACCAGCGCACAGGTAAAAACATATCAAACGTCTACGAGTTTTCGTGCAATCCTTAAATCACTTTAAATAATTTCTATATCACTTAGATAAAAAAAAATCAAAGGGACACTAAAAATTATACCACACGGAAAAATTGATGATATCACATTGCCGATTTCTTAATAGCACGGTGTAAGCCTACTGCTCTTTGTGAACGACCCCACTGCACTGAACAGCACCGAATCCCGTAGTCTACCTAACCTCTTTTTCTTCTGGAAAAAAGGCTTAACCGCTTAAAAAATGTAAGAGGCGCGGTTACACACACTCTCTACACTTTCTGACAACACCGGATACAAGCACAACCAATGAAAGCCATTCATTGAAAGAAATTTGAAATCATTTAATGTGAAGATGTATTTGATAGAGTATCATTTTTAGAATGGGAATACACCAAAGCAGAAACAGAAACAGAGTTTAAATCAAAGACTCAAATCACGGAGCTGTAACATCGAATTATCTGTCGAGTAGAGTTCAAATATCAAGATAGAAGAAGGAAAGGAAACACTACGCATTACGAATATATCGTAATAACATTTACTAATAATCAGACACATTTCCTCAATCCATTATTCCTCTTAAATTGCAATCTTTTAATTTATAACCCTTTTCTTATTCCAAGACGTCACAAATCCCAAAACGACAATTTTGGACGTCCTTTGGTTGCTCAATTCAGCAGGTTGGTTAGTTGTCCCATTAGGATTAATAAGTTCTTCATGTTTGACATCGTTTATAGATGATCTTTTTCTATACTTTAAGAGTCTAAAATAAAGAACTTCTCGGACGAAACAGACGAAAGAAACAAAGTAGCCAAGGGCCAAGACGTAAAATGCACCTGAGAAACTATTTAAAGAAATTTTTTTTTCACTTTCAGATAACTTGCGCTTCTGTCTTCTTTTACGGGCTTCGTTCAGACAGTAAGTGGCATTCAATACATTTTTCTGATCCAATCGAATCCAAAATTCCATCAATCCGGCTTCATGCAACTCCATAAATCTATGTAGCGCATAAAAAATACTGAACTGCAAAATTTGATTTTATAGGAGGAATTGAATAGAAATCTATTGTGAATACCCTTTGGTAAACAGCCGAGTGTATGGACTTCTCTTTGGTAATGCCCAAGCAAAAGATCCAGGTATCGCTTCCTTCTGACTGGCTAAAGCCAAATTACATTTTCCAGTTGCCTTGTAATCTTCGTCGATGGCGCTGATTGCAACAAACTCGACCTTTATCAAAATAAAAAAATTATTTAATTCTCCAATATTAACAGAAAAAAAAAGATTAAACTTTTAATATAAATTAATTGTTTCATTATCTAAAAGCCAAATTACATTACATTTAAATATGCATAAGATCCTAATTTCACGAGATCAATGCACTCTTGTCGCGTTGTACAATTGGATTTCGACTGCGTTCGCAATTTATCTCCCAGTTGTTTGTAAAGCCCCTGTTTAGCAGTCTTAAAAAATTGCATAAGAAAACAAAAATTTTAATGGTACGTTCTTTAATTATTAACTTCATTTGAATTATAGTTACCGTCAAAAATAGTTCTGTACCGCGCCCTTTATCAACGATAAGTTGAACATTCGATTTCTGAACAAGTTCTAGTGCAGAGTCGACAAGCGGTTTAGCATTGGATCCCAAAATGTAAGAAATCAAGAGACTGTTATAAGCACATCCGAGTATAAAAGCCCCAAGACACCAAGATCCAACAACAAAGTAAACTGCGGTTCGCATCCGTGGAAAGTGCGCCCCTGTTGTAAAATAGTCAATTAATATTAATTATGGTAAGCGTTCAATATAGTTTATCGTCAGTTAACCTTGGTTCAAAAGAATGCGCGCAATCTGATAGTAAGTGGAGCCTATTGATAATAGAAATTGGCGAACCCGTACACTTGCTGCTGGTCGTTCCTTTGTAACGTTCTCATCAGTTTCACGGTCCATTGAAAAATAGAGTGCTACAGCCGTAACGGGCAAAACGATCATCAATCCAATCCAAACCTGTTTTCAATGTCACTTTTTACTTTCCAATTTTTATAATAAACGAAAGAAATCTTTTACGGAGATCTGGAAAGGTTGAGTTATTGCTGCTCCATTATCCGATGATTCCGGCATCGGGATGAGAATAACCATGGATGAATACGCGTATCCTTCAGCGAAATCCATCAATGCGTAACGGTCTGGCGTCATCACAAGAGCGCCAATGACCAAATCACATTTCTGAACGATAATTTTCAAAGTAATTTTTAAAAAATTCCACATTTTAAATGTGTGGTAATTTACTCCTTTTTGCATGTAGTAGGTGAGACCCGGAAGAGCTTCACTTTGTTTCTCCAATCGCGTATCGTTTACCTGCAGAATTGAGTACCTGCCATCACCAATAAATCCCAGCATTCGTTAATTCTTACAAGTATGTGCTAAGAAAGACATAATACGTGAAATTATAGCGATTAGCGAGAGCGGCAAGAGTCCTAACTGCCACACCATCGATCTTTATAATGTGACCGGAAATGTTTCTCTTCACATACAGTTGAACTTCAGCATCCTTGAAAAAAAACACAATTATTAGCTTGATTAACAGATTTAAAAATGGATAAGAAATATTAAGCGTTTTGCGCAGATATATACCTGCACTCCAACAATGAGGTGTTTCCCGTTGAGTGCAGTATATTCACTTGAAATCAAATTTGCCAAACTAATTACTAAAAACAATAACTGAATTCCCTTCATCTCAATGAATTCAATCGAAATTGAATGAAGACTTTACCCGGCAGTTCGGTGGTTTTGTGGTCACTTGTCCGTTGTGGGAAAGAGAAGATTCTTTTTATGGCCAGAGGATGACATGATAAGACTTAAAAAGTTGTCAAGGAAACCTAGACAATCTACAAACAAAACTGAAATAAAATAGTAGGTAACTTAGTATTCAAATGGTAAATTTTATTCACGAATAAAATTCGATTATCTTTATGCATCGAACCACGTAGACTACCATGAGCGTATTCTATGTGAACAAGGGATTAAAAATTGAGTTGATGTCAAGGATACATAAAGAAAACAAAATATTCTAGGTTCCATTGACAATAAATATTCAGACTGTATCAGATCTTCAAATCTGTGGATATTTCTTTACGTAAAGGCGTATTCCAAACTGTGAAGCCAGTAATACAATACATAGTGTGATAGTATAAAACTATAAAAGTATGAATGGATAAAAACCCGGGAAATCAATGTTTTTTTCAAATTGTGGATTAGACAAAGACCCAAAGTAATAACAAACAAAATAATTTAACAGCATCGACTGTTGCTGGCTTCTTTGTTTTTAGTATTTAAAAATACCGTAGAAAGGGAATTCCTAGTTTCGTACATTTGAAAATTGAATACTCATAAGAGTACTAATGATGCGGTGATAGTGAGCACATTGAGCATCTCACCGCTAGATGCGCCGTGTACTGGTTTGGCGGTTTGGTTGAAAAAAGAGGGCGGGGGAAAAAGTGACACAAAAAGTGACTTTTTCCCCAGCTAACCCGGTTAGCTCGAACGCAGTCCTGGTAGTTCAGTAGGCCATGATCATATGTCAGTTGGTTTGGAAATTTTCGAATTCTTACTTAGTCTTCTTAGTCCATTCAGTGTTCAGTCATTCAAGCGTTTCAGTTTTAAGTGTCATCTATAAGAATGAGGTAAAGAGCTTACAGCCGCTAACAGCTTAATGCTGAAAGAAGTTGGATTGAACAATTCATTATATATCATTATTCTTTTTTGTATCTAATAGTTCCCTTCAGGAGCTGGAAACTAAAGTTGACAGGATGGAGGAAAGACTTGATGATGTGGAGGAAAGACTTGATGGAGTTGAGAGAAGACTTGATGGAGTTGAGAGAAGACTTGATGGAGTTGAGAGAAGACTTGATGGAGTTGAGAGAAAACTTGAAGGTGTGCATACCTCTGTTATTGCCATGGCAACAACTTTAAATCTCATCAAAAATAAATTAAATAGTAAGGTCTAAATTTAAGTGACATTCTTCTAGTACTCATCTTTAATTAATCATGCTTGTCTTTAGTTCATGCTGAAGATATTCAAGTTGAACAAGAGACATCATCAAGGTTGCTGCTGAATCGTGTGAAACTGAAGAAGTAATTGGCCCACTTCTGCCAGTTCAAGAAACATCAGAAGTGGATGAAACAATAAATGTACCAACAGCAAGAACAATTTCTATCCCGAGGACTCCTGGTGATGCAAGACCTTAAAAGTTGTCAAGGAAACCTAGACATTTATCAACAAAAACTGAAATTGTTGGTAACTTAGTATTAAAATGGGATTTTTATTCACGAACAAAATTCGATTATCCTTATGCATCGAACCACGTAGACTCATATCAAATCATGAGCGTATTCTATGTGAACAAAATATTCAAACTGTATCAGATTTTGAATGTGAGGATATTTGTTTATGTAAAGGCGTGTTCCAAACTGTAGACGGTAATGCAATTCATATTATAAAAGTATAAATGGATAAAACCCCGGGGAATCAATGTTTTTTAAATTGTGGATTAGACAAATTCGATCAAGGATGATACGAAAGTTGCTTATACATTTGTCCTTGATTCGTTACCGACTTTTCTTCTTTCATTATCCTTTTACTAACATTTAATTGCAATACGATCATCAAGTGAAAACACTTCTTACACTTGTTAACGCTTCTATTCAGACGTGTAAATTCGATCGTATAGCTGAAAACCTGAAATCAACCAATAAAGAACAACAAGCCAGAACAATTGAACAAATTCAGATTCAAAAAATTCACGAATCATAGGCGTACACCTCATAACTCCAAAAAGTCTAGTGCAATGTATAAACTAGAATGTAAAACACATTGATCTATTGCTTGGATTGAAATATCTTTGAAGTAAAAGACGATGAAATTTAACTCGACTCAAAAGCGAAAGAAAAATAAATTCGTTTGACATTCTCTGTATATTGCCTGCTCTGCACACGGTCACGGACACATTTCGCCGTCGTCATCGAGATAATCAATTTAAAAAAAAAGGAGGAAAGCAAGCACGAAGATAATCATCATCTCACTTAACTAGCACGCTCAACACTGTACAAAATCAATTGTTATTATTAATTAATTATTCATATTATTATAAGGCAGTTATAGCAGTCATGGGGAGGGAGACAGCAAAATAAACGAACGAACAAAAAAGATCCTGGACCTTTTTCTCTCTCTGTCTTGTGGAGAAAATGGGTGGGAGAGAAAAAAAAACACACACACATTCAAAAAGATTCACAAAATAGAAAATAGAAACGCAAAATGAAAAAAAGGATATATAGTGATATAAACAATTCCCATCCTCATTAATCCGTTTTTATAGTAGACGACACACGTTTTCACCGAGCCCGGGAATCACAAAATGAATTGAAAGAAAAAACCACACGAATTAAGACGAAAAAAAAAATCTTTTCTTTTCATTAATTAATGAATTTGTGTGTTTTGTGTGTGCAAGTCAAAGAAAAGAAAAAAAATCAATAATTAAAGGACCATACCGGAAATGAAACGAATTCAACAAAATTGCAAATAATATTATAATTAATAATAATGATATTTTAAAAAGAAAAAAATTGACGAGAAAAAGGAAATACGTGAAAACTTTTCGACAAAGTTCTCAAAGTTTTTCGTTTTTTTTTCGTTCCATCCGATCTGATCCTCCTCCAAAAGCCCCTCCCATCCCACGAATATGAATCCGCTCCATATTTTCTATTTTTGTTTTGCAAACAAGCAACACCCAAAAAGAACGCCAGCAAAATACTTGGATTAGGAAGAAAGACACATTTACATAATTACTACACACGCCGCACACGGTCTGCAATCACACAGCAAAATATAAATCGAATCCAAATAATAAATTGTTTTTTAGTTCAATATATAAGGGGAGGGGGGGGGGATTGGGAATATAAAAAACACATTGGAACGAGCAACGAATAGCACGGCTTTCGTCACGCGTTAATTATTACAAAAAATATGATGAGACGAAAGAAAAACACAAAAAATCCCTTTAATCATGGAAATGGATTCAACTAATTCAAATAATACGATAGTGGAGGAGTAGGAGGGGTTGGGTTATTATTATTATCATGACACAACGCATTGCAATATTGACCGATAATATAATGGTATGCCATACATTTCTTTCTTTCTTTTTTTTGTGTGTGTGTTTCTTTTTTCAAAAATCAAGTGATAGGGAATTTTTTTGTTTTGTTTTCTAAATATGGATACTATATCCAACCACCAAAGCTGAGAAAAAGAGAGAAATACGGTAATTCACATCGATTATCACTGGAAAATCAGTCGGTCAGGTAAATTAAAAAAGGAGAGTCTTCTTCACACACAACAACAAAAAAATCCAATTCGAACCACATATCAGACACAAAACAACATTTTTGGAATTGTAGGGGGGAGGAGTTTGTTTTGTATCGAGATTTGAATAAAAACCCCCCCGAAAAAAAAAAAATAATAATAATAACAAACTAACCAATGTCGGTAATATTGGCCCGTCACTCGGGAGTTTCTCCTAATTTCACATGGGTTGTTGGTGGTGTTGTTGTTGCTGTTGTTGTTGCGGCTGTTGTTGATGATGCATGTGTTGGTTGTCGTAGCCGAGTGCCATGGGATTGACGGCATTATTAGATCCGGCTACAACACCGCGTTGCAAGACTTCCTGGGCCGGAGGGCAATGAGGCCTCGGTCCAGGCTCCGGTGTGTAGGTAAACGTCAACCTGGTGGCGTAGATGACACCGTCACTCCTCACCAAAGATATGGGAACCTTTAGAGAAATCAAAAACAACAAATCAAATGACGTCAATAAATCCATGGAAAAAATAATAAAAAATTCTTGAATGAAGTCAGTTAGTACCTGAGTCGGTCCACGGACCCACTGCCAACCGGAACGGAAAGCTGAAATATCGGGCACGACGCACAGCATCGATTCCTCACAGCGGAACATGGTCTCGGCTTCCACATCACCAAACCACACTTTCAAATTGGGTGTCAAATTCTCGCCCATCAGCTCCAGCATGGCCACATCTCCGCCACCGTTCAACTACAAAATAAAATAAAAAAACAAATTAAAAAATTTGATTTAAATTTTGATGGACAATGTAATAAAATTCACCCAAAAAAGAAAAAAATGTCGACGGCATTTTTAATTTAAAAATAAATGAAAAAAAAAATCAGAGAGAGAGGATGAGGATAGTTTGTGGAAAATTGTGCGTTCCGCTTTGCTGCTGCTGCTTGCCATCCAGTGTTGATTGTAGTGGTCGGTCGGTTGGGTTGGTGGTCAACTTGCGACGGTCAACGATATAACAAATGTGTGGGAAAGTCAGAAAAACGAAAAAAGGAGAACCAAGAGGAGGAGGAAGGTGAACGGGATAAGAAGAGCCAACAGGACGGACGGTAGCAGGAGCAGCAGCAGCGACGAACAAATCGCTCGCATAGTTTTCCCGTGGGAACGCATTCACCACCCAAATTGGATAATATAACAAGTACAAGAAAGACGAACGAACGAAGAAGAAAAAGTGAAGAAAAGGAAGAAGGAAGGAAGGAAGGAAAAAAACAAAACAACATAAGCTAACCCCTCCCATGTCACAATTTTTTTTTTGCTTTTCCTTCGTCTCGCAGAGCCGAGCGTGAGAAGGTCCGTCTGGCATTCTCACGCCTATTTCCATCCTGCCCAACGCCATTGGGCCATTTCTTTTTTTTTTTCGTCTTTTATCTCCTCATTTCTGTCGCTTTTAGCCCGTCAAAACTTTCAAACTTGACGAATTGGACGCCAATAAACAACAACAACAAAAACAAATTGAAAAAGTTTAAGAGAGACTCACGTGTAACGAGTGGACGATGGGTACGGGCGTGACGGGACTGCGGACGGGTCCCATGCCCTCGTAGAATTGATATTCGGCCTTGTCCGTGCTGATGATGGTCCAGGCGGCTCCGTCGTTGATCATTTCCTTGTTGGGTTCCTTAGGACAAGGTGTGGCCTGGAACTGGATGATGCGCTCCTGGCTGAGGCACAGGTACATCCGCTCCGTGTCTTTCATGTAGAAGGCGCACTTGTGCAGCTGCGAAACCGGGTCGTCAGCATCCAAAACGGCCATCTGTTTGTCCACTTTGCGGATGATGAGACGAGGTAGGGCCATGCCCGTCACGCTGCACACCAATTTGACTGTGCTGCCGTAGTGGATATAGCCGTCACGCACCGTAAACTCTTCCGACTCGGATTCGCTATCGTCCACTAGATATTCCAAAAAACACGTTTGAGTCAAAATTGAACGACGAAAAAAATTAAAAGATTTGGTTGTTGTTTACATAAGTGAATGGTGAAGGCGCCCCATTGAGTGGAACTGGCGTGGAAATTGTTGTTGTCCACGTGCAGGTAACGAGTGCTGACCGTTTGAGAGCGAAGTCGATTGAACAGGGCCACTTTAGTTCCGCTGGCGATGCACACTGTGAATGAAATCATTTTAGCCAATGAATATAATAATAATAATTGAAAAATGAATCCAAACTCACAATCGGCATTTTTGAGTGACTGCTTCTTTTTGGACGGTTTGGAAATGACTTTAATCCGTTTGCTGTGGAAGACGCCGATATCCTGTCCGTTTCCGTAAAACATTTTCACCGACAACATGAAATGCTTGCGTTTGTCAGAGTCGGAAATGAAAAGCGTCTTGGCCGCGCAATAACTCTACACAGACACAGACACAAAATGAATAAAAACCATTCGACGTTGTAGTTTCTCAGTTCAAGTTTCTTTACTTTGCCGTTGAGGTCGAGTTGCTGCATATCCTGATCGGAATTACCGATGCCGATGAAAGCGCAGAGCTGAGAAGCGGCTTCAGCCTCTGCCGGTGAGGCTCCGTTGGCTGCCGCTTCGCGCTGGATGGCCTCGCGTCTCCTCCGCCATCCGTCACCGTAGAGGTAGATACAAGGCGGCGGACAGAAGAAACGTTTCTCGTTACCGTACGACTTTTGGGCCACTTTAGCGTGAAGGATGACGACGACCATGTCGCCGTGCTCCTGCAGGTAGCGCATCATCGCTTCTCTGGTCAGCCGCTGTTCCTTGTTCCCTCCTCTGTACGCTGATCCCGTCGGCCTATGAAATGAAAAAGACAAAAGATTTTTAATATCCGCATCATCGACGGAATTTTAAAAATACGGACGACTTACCCGTATCGATCGATGGGCACGGGTGGCGACGGAGTCGAAAGAGGCGACGGCGGAGTCTGCAGAGTCGGAGCCATGGCCGAACTGGGATGCGCCAGGGCGTAAGGGTTATGATGTTGTTGTTGTTGTTGTTGCTGAGCTCCTTGCTGTTGTTGATGATGATGATGTTGTTGATTGAGTAAATGACCGCTCAAATCACCAGAAGAAGCTCCGACCACCTTGTCTGGCGGAGTCAAAGATCCTGGAATCAATCCACCCGATCCTACAACTATAAAATCAGAAAATGTTTGTTTATTTTTCATGAAAATGATTTAAATATCCGTCAAAAGAGCTTAATCGAAAATCTGTGCTGCTGATGTATCAATCGAATGAACATCAAAACCAAAAAGATTTTCTTTTTAATAACAAAAACAAAAAACTTTTAGCGTTAAAGGGCGATCGACTCGAACTAGAAAGTAAAGAAGAAGAAAAAGAAAAGAAGAAAAAAGAAAAGCCGTGGGAAACGGAGCAGTGGGTGCGAGCTGCACAAGATTAGACACACAAGTCGGCACATTGCCATGTCCTTTCTCTACTACTGCTATACACAAACCTTCGTCTTTCGTCTCCCTTTTATAATATAAAAACAGAAAACAAAAGATTTTCACCCTCCCGGCTGCAACAATTCGCACATACATAGACAAACATCAACCGAATACTAAAATAGGAAAAAAACAAAAAAAACTCCATATAGTCTCCCCGGCCGGATGGACGACGGATGGCCTTTTTTTTCTTTCTGAATGCATATTACATGATTTCTCTCTCTCCCGTTCATATATTTTTTTTAAATGCTCACCCTTTTCCTGAATCAAATGTCATCTCAATTCTCTTCACATTTTAGGAAGGTTTTTCCCTTTTAAATGATGACATTTTCTTTTATCGCTATACACTGACGGATCCCCCCCAAAAATATAACAAATTTGACAAGCGCAGCTCTCGCTATATACCAGTCCTATATGGAAAAAGAGACACACACACGATTCATACATAGAAGAGGATGGAAGGGAAGAAAAAAAAAACGAGGGAGGAGAAGAGGATCAACGACACCTGCAAGCGCCCGGTTGAGTTCCCACGCTTGGCTATATTTGATGTTGCGGATGGAATAAGAAGGCAGGAGGAGAGAGCCAGGCAGGCAGGCATGGAGGGAGGGGTGGGTGTCTGGCCCAAACCAAAAAGGGTGGGCTTATATATGAAGTGTGTGTGTACTGTGTGTCTAGGGTATGTACACTATATACAAAGTTATGTTATATGGACGATTCAACGCTTTAATGCAAAATGCATTTGCCCTCGTCGCCGATAAATCGATCCGGGCCCATGCCACGGTGGTCGTGGTACTCCTTCACCTTCTATCCCCACTCTGACAAAACACTCCAGTTCCGCAAATCGATACCTAACACATGGTGACCATCTTTTTTTTTCTCTCTCTCTCTTTTGAGAGAGAGAGGGACGGACCGTGACTGATCTACTCCCTTGCACATTATGACAACAACAATATGTAGTACAACCACCTCCCCCACTCTCCATCCCACTTGAAATGAATTTGTAGAATTTACCGGAATCGGGGATGCCCAACGAGAGGCTGAGTCCGTTGGGTTTGTAGGAATCGCTGCCTCCACGCCGTTGGTTGGACGATGTGGCGGCGCTGTTGTTGTAATCGGCGGCCGAAAGACCGTAGAACGCAGCCGATGCCGCGGCTGAAACGGCCGGATTCGGAGGCCTTTGCTGTGAATTCGACAAATCGACCGGGTGCTGCTCGGTAGGAGTGAACTGTCCCGGTTGTTGTTGTTGTTGTTGCTGCTGCTGTTGTTGAGGCTGATTGATGGCGTAAGAAGACGGCGGATGAGAAGCTGTCAGCAATTCCGTCATCACCTGACCTCCACCGACAGACTAGAAACACAACAGGAGAAACGAGTTGAATGGGATGGAATTCAATTGGAAGTGGAATCCGATAGTTTACCTGTCCGTAATAAGCGGCATGTTGTTGTTGTTGGTGATGATGTTGGTGGTGATGTTGTTGCTGCTGCTGCTGATGGTGGTGATGATTGTGAGGCGAATAAGGATCGTGCGAATTGGACCAAACGTCCACCTCACCGCCACTTCCGTGTCCCACACCGACGACTGTCGAACCGGATGAACCAACCGTTCCGGCCACCGATGTCACGGCCACACTGTTGTTGACTCCGCCGACGCCAATCAAATCCACAGACTCTCGGCTGTGCTGAGCCTCGTAACCGCCACTTAAACTGAACCCGTAATGGGCCTAGATAACAAAATAAAATTTACAAAATTAAAATACAAATTGTTTCGTTTTCATTTTGCAAACTCATCAAAAACCATCACACAAATGGACTCACCAAAGGCTTAGCTAGAGGCATTCTATCTTAAAAACTATTTTCTATTTTTAAATCGAATCTAAACACAATAAACTTTCAATCGACAAAATGGCCGCACATAACAAACAATTTAAAATTGTTTCAATGAAAATCTCCAAAGATGTCAAGGATGTTCTTTTTTTTTGTTTCTTGTTCTTTTTGGCTTCACAAGGAAGACCGGCTTGAAGCTCGGTCGGAATCCTACTACTCTCCAACTACGTTACAGTGTCAGTTGTTATTTCACACTTGACCCGATGACGACGTGAGGGAGAGAGAGAGAGAGAAAAAAATACATTTCATCCCGAAGAGAGAGTCCCCCTCTCTCCACACCACACACACAAACATTTTGGACGTGCGCGTTGGAGAAGGGGACCCCGGTGACGAGTTTTTTCATCGCCTAGTAGCCTGCGACGACGTCGGTTTTTGGTCGTCGACAGGTGCGCCGATTCCCACACGCTTTTCACTCTCTCTGCTGAACAGAGAGAGAGAGAGAGACCCCCATTCCCTCCCATCCACTCACCCACTTCACTATGTATATACACATTGAATGACGTCGCTCAAGATAACACAAAAGAAAGAGAAAAAATGCGAGGAAATAATATCATAAATCTCCACGTGCAAATAGATTTAGAATATTATTATTATTCTACTCAAATGACGTAAGTTTTTGATGATACTCTGATATTCTTTTTACCCGTTATTAATGATGAATAATCCTTGATCGATGGTCAAAACAAATTTCGATATCACTGCACAACATTGTAGAATTAAGAAAAACAAGAGAAATAAAAACTTGAGTTGAGTGCTGGAGACGCACAGTTCGTTTTCTAAGTGACCGATTCCCACAGTCTCCGGCAGGCAAATGAAGTTTTATTCTATCCTAGTAGTAGCCAACGTTTGGGCTTTCTCTCTCTCTCCAGGCAACTACTCTCTTCTTTTATTTTGTAGAAAAAAAGAGAGAGAAGGGATCGGATGACCTTTTCTTTTAAAAAAATATATAAGGGGCTCTCCCCTCTTAAAAATATTTCCTTTTTTTTAAAAAAAAAATAAGAAGAAGAACAAATTGTTTGAACCAGTGCGCATACACACACACACAAGGCTATATAGTACGAAATATACACACACACACACACATTTGTGTTGTTTTTCCCCTCTTGTGTGTTAAACAAGTAAGAAAAGATATAAAAAGTTTTTTTTAAAGAAGAGATGGCCGCTGGCGGTTCCCACACAAACACACAAGACACTTTAAGGCTCTCTCTCGTTAACTCTTTCCGTCTGTGTTTGTAGTGTTATCTTCAATTTGTAGATTCTTGTCAAGAAATCAAAAGGCAGAAAACAAAAGAAGAAAAAGTTCAGACTACCCAGACAGACAGAAATGTCGAAATTCTAAGAGCAGCAGCGTATTCAAATTGTAATCAGAGATCCTTGGTTAATAGATTGTTGGTTAAAAAAGGTAAACTGATCTAGAAATCGGTAATACGAATCGATCAACTTTTGATGGGACTGGTGGTGGTTGCTGGGCGAGGCCCCCAATGGAATGTCCATTGAAAAAAAAAAAAAAATAATAAGTTCCTTGTGAACCCCCACAAAAACGAGTGGGGGAGACGATATATAAACCCAATGGTATATAGACCTCGACCCGAAGAGAGTACAACCCACAAGAGTCCCCACTGAAAAAAAGAAAAAGAAAGAAAATTCGACCCGATTCGTGGGAAAGAATTTGGCCGTCTGGGAAAATGAAAAACACAGTCCCGGTGGTGGTGGTGATGGTGGCTACTATGTAGTAGTACGGTAGTCATCATCATATGATCACATATAGAACTAACCTTTTGTGTGTGTGTCTATGTTGTATATAAATGACCTCCTCCGCAAAAAACGCCGACGGCCACATCCTTCCGCCCTCCTTTTCAACCTACAACACAACACAAAAGCTCTTCTCCCACTGTTGTTGCGTTGTATGGTGTACAGTACCGGGTCTTTTTAATAATATCAAAAGGAACGCATGTGTAACAATAACAAGAGCTAAGATGTTCTCTCGAGGTTATTTTCCCACACACTCACATGGGTAAACAAACCCAAGAGCCGCGCGCGCCATATTCAAAATGGTTTTTCCTTTTTTTTTTTTGAAATCACAAAGTTGTCGCTCTAAATTTATAATCGGATGCGATCAAAAGTCGAACAAAAAAAAAAAGGATCCAATAAAAAACGATGCCGATGATGAATGGAAGGAGACGTGGGGAGGGGAAATGACGACCGGACAGGAAACTGAAAAACTCGTAAAAAAAACAAAACCAAAATCGGGAATTGCCTATAAACGAAAATCGTGATGTTGACACAAGTCGGCTTCTCTCTTTCTTTCACACGGTATCACCGGTTGCTGGGCATGTCCGTCTGTGTCGTTGTGTCCAAGACATCAGTCCTTATCGCCGACATAATCATCGTACGATTCTTATCATCGACCCAGTAAATGAAAAAAAACAAAATATAAGGAAATGACAATAATTTTGTTTTCAAACGTTTGAAAATTGCCGCCAATAACGAAATTCGGCACAAAATAAAGAAGAACACAACGTTTTCTTTATTCTATTACAGTGAAATTTCAAAAACGAAATCAAATACCCAAGTATCGGCGAGCGGACTACGTGCGCTGGGTGTGTAAGGCTCCGAATCGAGATCCATCGCGCTGGGCGAAACGTCGGGCATTTTTGAATCAAGAAAATTTCAAATTTCTCGTCTTCCAATCAAAACTTTTTAAAATTTTTTAAAAATTCAATTTCACTGCAATTCAAACACCGTCACATGTGTCAACTTGGAAAATAGAAAAATCACTGGTCAACTAAAAAAAAACAACAAAAACAAGCGGACAAAAGATAATTCCGTTGGAGAGAGAAAGAGAGACGGACGAATGGAGAAACGAGGGACGGCCAGATGGGCGCGTGCTGATTCCAGTCCAACCGTCGTGCAACTAAACTGAACATTTTCTAACCCAACGACGACGGCGACGACGACGGTGGTGGTGGCTGGGCTTCACCTAGGGTGGAGTATATATGGGGGAGGGTATAGGTCCCGTAGGTTTTGCAGCTGTACTCTCCTCCTCCTACTACCCCCATCAAAACGGACAAGAGGAAGGAGAGGGGGGAGAGTTGAAAAGCGTCATCGGGTGGGGGAGGTCTCCTCTTTTGTTGTACAACTTTTTAAATATCCACTACTCCAATAGATTTTTATATACGCACACAGAGCGCTCCACGCAATAATAATCCCTTTTCGGTTCCCAACTGATTTTTTTCTTCTTTTTTAAAAAATTTCAATTGATTCATCGAACATTATTGAATTATTATTCAAATTAATAATACAAAAATTATACCGTTGCGTGGGATTGAATAGAGGAGGGCGAATGAACATCTAATTATTACATTCAAATTCCATCGCAATTCAAAATTCCATCCCAAAATTATTTTGTCTTTTTTTGACGGTTTCACTCATCAAAGGGCGTGTCATCGAGAATTTCGGGTGTAGAGTTGAAGAGTTTGAATACTGAAAGGAGGGGGGTCGGCTGAAAATATAACTGAATAATGACCCCCTCACTCCCTCTCCTTGTGTCTCTTCTCCCTTTTAAAAAAAAAGAGACTTGGAGATGCCGGAGCTAAAGGGGAAGTTGTAATGCGAGCATAACGTGGGAAAAAAAACTGAAGCGAGTTCCAAAAGTTCTTCTTTCTGTGCATTGGCACAACAAGTGGCGTAGCCAAAAAAGAGAGTCATTGGAAATGACGTCACACACGTGTTTTTTGTGCGGGTCTGCGGTAACACGCGGGACGATGGATGGATGGATGGAAAGAAGAAGCTCTCCTCCCGCAAAAGGTAAAAATAGAAGACAGAGGAGAGAGAGAGAGAACCCAACTGATGGGAACAACAACAACAACAACTACGGAGAGTCGAAATAAATATCAAATAAAAAGAAAGACGTAATAAAAAGGAAGAAAGAAAAAAGAAGAAGAAAAAGTTTTTCCCGCCGACGCAAATGTGTGAGAACGACGTCGGAGTCGAGCATCCACGGAAAGGAGACACACACACACACACACACACACAAAGTGGGGTTGGTGTTGAAAACCCGCTTCCTCCTCCTGCCCATCCTTTTCCATTTATTTTTCTTTTTTACAGGGAAATTGAAGCTCCTCCTTCGTAACAATTTCTTTCGGGCCATTTGACCATCAATTTTGTCTTTTTAAAATGAAATATTTTATCAAAAATTGTTGATAACATTTTTCAAAAATTTTTTTTGCCTTCATCGCGATTCGATGGCATTATAAACGCAGTACAGTCAGACAAGGTAAAATAAAAGGAAGAAAAAAGGCCGTGAGAAAAAAATGGCAACAAGTGGAAACTCGGATGCACCAAGAGCTGCAGCACCACCTCGTCAAAAAGGTCATCCAAGCGGTGCAGAGGTGGGCTCCTAATCGCCTTCTTCTCGACGTTCTAGTACATAAGAGGTGGGCGCCGGGGTCGACGACGAGGTCAGTGTCACCTGTTCTTCTTCCACGTATGTTGCGCGTATATAACTCACGCGGGCGCGCCACACAAAACAACATCATTCTCCAAATGGTAGAGCGTTCTTCCTCTTCTTCTTCTTCTTCTTTTTCTTTGCTCCTAATTTCCGTGAACGTGGGAGCGAGAAATTTCCTGCCGAGCGACTTTGATTCGCTCGTTATTGTGTGTCGTTTCTTTTTTCTTTTTATTTCTTTCTTCCAAGTTTTTCAAAATTGACTCTTCTTCACCATTTTGTTGTGAGTTTCTAGATAAGATAAACACGCGGCGCTTATATCATTTGATGTTGATGTTCACCGACAAAGCCAAACTCACGCCCGACTTATAGACGCACAACAATTTTTGGACGATGGCAAACGATCATTTATGATAAATACCAAAGAGACCTGGCGCACATGACTTTTCATCATTTCTCTTCTCTAATAAATCAAAAAAATTCCAATGTTATTCGCATTTTCAGCATTGATTGGACTACCGAATGAAAAGGTGGGGAGAATAATGAAGAAGAAAAAAGGGGTGTAACAACACACCCAGGTAGAAAGCGTGAGAAAACGTTTGTTCGGTACACATTTCATCATCAGAACACAAACAAAACTCGAAATTTGTTTTGTTTGTTTCTTTTTGTTATAAAGTGAGACTCTCTCTCTTTCGATATCTTTCACCCGACAAACTTAAATATAGATCTCTCCTTTTTACTCGCAACCAAAGTCACTACGGTGCGCATTTTTTTCACGTACAAAACTCGTGTCTGTCTGTCTGTGTTCACATCTCGATGGCATCGTGGGAAAAAAAAAACGCCAATTTTCTCTTATAGATCGGGAATATAGACCGACGCTATTCGCGCAGATAGACAGCAGGAGGGGGGGAGACAAGTATATAGTACTAGGGGTTACGTAGTATATACAATAGTTCACGATTATACCGTGTACTACTGCTACTAGAAGTTTAGTACAGGAGAGAGGAGGGGGGTTTGGAAAATCCCCCTCAAAAGTTTTATTTTTACCTATTTCTCTCTTTTTTTATTTTATTATTATTAAAGGGCGTCGGCGTCTGATTCCCACGCGAATAATCGAGTCCCATATTGTTTAGTCGACGTCTACCTTTCTCCCCCACACGAGAGAAAAATGGGCAAGTCTCCACAAAAACTGAAAATTTCTATTTGAATTCCCCCCCCCCGCTTAAAAATAGAAATAAACTTAAGATAATTGATAGAGAGTTCTTTTTGGGAAATGCACACACAAGTGGCTAATATCAGACTATGTACATACAAATCTACACACAACACAAAAGACAAACTATTGCTGTAGGCTCTCTCTCTTTTTCCAAGCCTACAATCAACAGGTTGGACCCACCTCCCCACCATCCCCAGAGCCAAGGTCTAAAATGGCCGCATCCTTTACACTTTTTTTTATCTATTTCCAAACTTTCGAAAAAAAAAAAAAAAAAATTCAAATGCCTACGCGGTTGACTCGGAAAAATAGTTTGGAAATCTGTCATTAGCCAACGGATGGCAGAGAGGAGGTGGTGAGCGGTGAGTATATGTCAATGTTACATCACACACACACATCGATACATAATACAACAGGGTGAGAAGAAGTCAACTTCGTGAATGGTGGTAGCAACACAAAATCGGTTGTTTTCTATCCAGTCAAATAGAATCAATCCACTTTAATGAATGAGAAATTTAGATTCTTCATTTTCTCTGATGCGACACGAAAGAGAAAGATGAAGAAGAAAAATAAAATATAAATCAAAAATTCTTCCTTCCTTTTGAGATTCTCTTCTTCTACAAGTCGGATGGTTCACACACTGGTCACAGTCGGGTGACTTTTGAGTGTCCTACGCTCGGCCGACCGACCGACCACAAATCGACTCTCGACTCCAATTATTTAAGGATGTTCTTCTTCTTCTTCTCTTTTTTTTTTAAGTATCAAATTTCATTCAACAGAGAACTAACCACCTCCATCGCCCATTCAAAAGAATAGAAGAAAAATCTTAAATAAGAAACACCTGAACCCGTTTTTTGGTTTTACCTGTGTGTCGAGATAGGCGTCGTTCATTCTCTTTTTAAAATAGTTGAATTTCACGTTTCGAATTTCGCTTTTTTGTTAAAAAAGGAAATCTTTTTTTTTTTCTATTTGCTGAAATGATGATGATGATGATGGTTAACGGAAGAGGAAACCCTCAAATGTTCTCTCAAGTTTCAATGCGGATGAAGACGTTCTCAACACTTTGCCAGCGGTTGTTTAGCCTTAGCCTCGGTGGCATGGAGACATCACACAGTAAAAAAAACTTGAAACGAATCAAAGTCCAACAACGGGGGGGATAGAATCAAAAATCAACTCAAACACTTTTTTTCTTCTATCTTCGGATAACTTTGTTTGTTTTGTTTTGTTTTTTTTTTAAATTTGAGGAACGACGCAAAAGAAGAACCTTCAATGGCGGATGGGCCGATTGTATTGTCTGTCGAGTCGATTCATTCCGCCGGATAATAGTCGCGGGAGGAAGAAAAAAAAAAAGGAGGAAGAGGAAAATCGATCGACGGCGTACGCAGCGGAAGGCGGGAACTACTAGAGAGAGAGAGAGAGAAAAATCGTGAGCGTGATGACGGCGCGCAGTAGCGTCGGCGGGATTCCAAGTGGAGGGGGAGGCGTGATGGTTGGGGTTGACAACAGCCAATGGGCGTCGCGACGTTTCTCATTGGCTGGTAGCGCTGTAATCACGCTAGAGCTTAACGCTCGAGCTTTTTACCTGCGGGACTAAGCGGTCGATGGGAAACCACCTCCCACTGGACCCACCCAGCAGAGCCGAAAGCCTCATGAAAATAAAAAGAACTAAAAATAACAAAAAAAAAAAAGGAAAAAAAAGTAGAAAATCACGTCGCAATAATTATTGAGCGGGTCCTCTCTCAAGGCCTCTTTACCCCTTGGTGTATAAACTCATCTTTTTTTTACAGTATGAATACATGGAACATTCGTCAAGGTCCATTGGACGTGCAGCACCTTCCGGGACTTGTATAACATTTTCGAAAAAATTCATTTAAAAATTTCTTTAAAAAATATCGGATAAATATTCAAATCAATTCAGGTATTTCGAACATTCGCTACGTGACAATGACAATTTTGCTCGTCGCAAAAAAAACTGCGCCATGTTGGGCGAGCGCAAATGTTATAAGTATAGCCTATAAAAAAATAGAAAAGTAGAAAGGTAAAAGGATTCGCACGGACATGCATCGTGAATTCGAGGACACACACACACATCGCCATCGTACAAATAGACAAGGACATGGACTGTATAGACATTTGGTCGTTTGTAGAAGATGACCGAAGGCCGAATTCCTTCGGACAACAAGAAACGAAACAAAATTAATAATAATAATAAAGCAAATGAAGACGAATGACCAAGTAGCTTCCTCCTCTTTGAGTTCAATTTCAATTAAAGTAATGACACTGAAATTTGGCTATTTATCATAAAAGAATGATGTTGGAACAAATTGGTCGTCGCAGACATTCGGCAGTAGATGACCAATGTGAAAATCGTCTCGTGTTTTAGAGTCATCACCAAGGAGTTGCGTTGTGACCAACAATCACGAACGCAATCTACTTTCGAAAACGAAAATCGTAATTCTATTTTTTCTCGTTTGTCGGTTAACGAAAAAATAAAAACAACAAGGTTGCGTAATAAAAAGGCAACGACCCTCGCAGCAAAGGCTACACACACTGTGTGTGAACGAAAAACAAAATTCGCTTTACCAAAAAAAAGGTAAAAAAGGCAGAGAGACATACAACAGGTAAATAAAACGATGAAATGGGCGGGATCTGTTCACTGATCGACGCATTCAAATCATCAAATCAAGAAATAATTTGAACGTTTTCAAATTGAAATTGTGTCTCCGTCCCGAGTCTAAACGAAAATTTCCAACCCCCCAAAAAAAGTAGAGAAAAACTCGACGAAGAAGAAGAAAATACGGGAGCAATTGTGTGTGTGTGTGTGTGGCATTGGAAAGGTGGGCCCTGTGTGCGCGCGACGTTCCGTCGTGTGGGAACGTCGGCATGATGAGCCTCTCACACACAAACTCGGCAAACTTCCGGTCTATTCCATCCATCCTCTTATCCCATCGCACATGCACGTAACATACACACACACAAATACAAGCCGTTTCTTCGTTCGCTATACCTCCTGTTAAACTCGCGAGACCTTTTTCTCTTTTCTCTTTTTGTTAAAAAAAAAAAAGATAATAATAATTACACAACGCAATCCGCACAACGACAACAACTCTTTTTTTTTTAAGTTGCCGTTTTTCTTTTTTTCTTAACTTGTTTGATTCGATATTTTCGGCATATTGCAACCGATTGACCGCAATGACAACGCGGATCGATGTTTTCTTAATCACCATTACGACTTTCTCACGATTGGTGCTGGCCTCTCTCCTTCCTTCTTCCGTACGACGATTCAAAGCGTCATCTGCATGCGCCCGGTAGTAAATATAGGAAGCAACAACTAGAATAGCACACCACCACCAATGTCTCTGCTGCATATATACCCGTGATAGGATAGTATATATTTAATAATCCAACCCCTTCGTTTCTTCGTTTTTTCTCTTTTTTCGCTTGTGTTTTTGTTTATTAATGGCCGACCGCAAAAGAGACGACGCCGATGAACAACGACCGAGGAAATGTTATAATGTCAGAGATGCGTGGGAAGCTCCAGGATGCTTTCACACCAATCAAAAAGAATTAAAAAATAAAAATAACAAGAAAACTGAGCAACACAACAAACGAAAATTCAGTTGTTTTTTTTTTGTTTTTTTTCAACATCGGAAATTTTTTTCATTTCCTTCCGATTTTGATAATCGAAGAAAAAATGATTGGAAAAACGTTTTTTTTTTTCTGTTTTAATTGGTGAAATTGGAAGGAGAAATCGCACCACCTAAAATGGCGTCTTTAACAGCCAACGTCCCCCCACCCAGCCACAGACACACAATGAAAAAGAGAAAAAAAATTGCTGTTTTTAAATGGTCGATCGTATTATATAAAATGTCGTTTCCCCCCTGAAGCAAACACCCCTCGGATATTGCCCCGTGTGTCAGATGGCACGTGGCAACGGTCATATTCGGATAATATTTGAATGGAAGAGAGAGAGAGAGGGGGGAATGAGAGAAAAGAGACGCAATTGGCTCGTGTCCATTCAAAAGAGAACGTCCAGGTGTTTTTCCTCAGACGTTGAGAGAGAGAGAGAGACTTGGGGGAGTCACAGACAAAATCTTGAAAAATGAATAACAACTTCTTGAACTGTTACGACAACCATCCCAACTTACTAAAAAAGGCGAGTTTGATATAATAACAGATGTTATATACTACAATCAGCAGGTGATGGAAAGACACTTTTTTTTTCTGGTCACTCTTCAAAATTGAAAACATTACAGACACGATCGAGATTTTTCCAAATAACAAGGAGTTTACATAACGCGCAAAATAAAAAGAAAATTTAGAGAGAGGACGACGACCGGAACGATGACAATATTACTTGACCGTTTTTCTTTGGCGATAGGCTTTTTTTTTTTTATTCTCACAAAAGAATAATTGGTACTCAAATTATGATGCTTTTACGACCAGCTTATGATGTCATAACGTTTGTTTTTTGTTTTTTTGAAAACTAACAAAATTTCTGTTCGCGAAGAATCTCTCAACGACAATAAAAAGATCACCACAGCACACAGACTCTCTGTTAAGTTAGTAACTGGTGGTGTAGTTTGTTTTTAATGAAGTGTCGGGCGATGAATCGGGTTAAGAATGAAAAAAAATAAAAAAATTAACCACAACAATTCAAGAAAGAAAAAAAAATCTTAAAAATTTTGTTTTCACACGAATATTCATTCAAGGTATGCGGGAGGGATTCTTCGTCTTTTTTATTATTATTCGATTCATTTTTACGGCCCTAGACATTCTCTTGCGTTGTATTATTATTTTTTTTTTCTTATATGATGGAATCATTCAATCGTGTAAAGGAGTTCGTCGTCACCTTAATGATCCGTTGCGCCGCCTCCTTATTGGCCGTTTATTACACTTGTAAAAGGACCACACATATTAAATCGAATCGTCTCTCTTCTCTCTCTTTGATTTTCTTTATTTAATGAGTCTTTATATGTTTTGTGTGTCTGTGTGCACAGCTGATCAACGACTTTTTTTTTCCCACTTAGTTTTGTTGCTGGCGAATTATATGATAATAATAATAAAAAAATTTGGGGCTCCTCAATCCTGGGTATTAAAACACACACCGGGATGGTGTGTGAAACAGTCGCGACGACACATAAAGCTAATAAGACACAAGCTGTAGACTCGCGCAGTGTGTGTGTGCACAAGAGAATTTGTTGGAGAGAGAGAGAGCCTGAGTCAAAACACTTTTAATTGCTGCAGAGACTGTGCATGGATTCCATAACTACCACAATTGGATGTTTTCTACTTCATGTGAGTGTCTCCAAGGCAGAAAAATGTTTTTTCGTGTGTGTGTTTTTCTTCTGAGCAATAAAACTCAACTTATTTGCTGGTGACATAAAACTATCATGGACGGTTGGATGTTTGGTTTTCGCTGTGTGCCCACCCACAATTTCAGATGGCTCCACCACCTTGTGGGAATCCTCAAAACTATCCAGCTACTGTGTTTTGCTAACTAGTTGCATCAACACACTCAAGCACTTACAAACAGATAAAAATAACACAATCAAAAAAATTGATGAGCCACTACTCACTGAATGTGGAAGACAACGGCACTGAAGATCTTTCAGGTGTCCTGATGCAGAATCCTTGTCCAGGTCTCGATGCCAACTTGCCAAACAAGAAGAGTTAACAGTCAATTTGCTCACTCTGAAACTGAAAATTAAAACGAAAAATAGAAAATAATTCTTCGTTTCAAAAATAATCATATGGTGGCAATCGATTTCAAATGTGGTGGGTGATATGTTATGGTCAAGACGCCAAGCTCGAGCAAGTCTGAGCTTCTAATATGTATCGTGCCTCTCAACAAGTTTAAATCAAACATTGTGTCATTTTCACACGCATGCAATCATGTGGCTTGGGAAACGGGGGAAAGCATTTTAAAGAAAAAAAAATTATTCAATTGAATTACCGTACATTCACGTTTACAAACAATGCAACAGATGTAAAAACTTGCTACAGGCGTCTGTCACGAATTTTTGGGTCCAGTCCAGTTGTTGCCATACTCACCAAAATAGTTAATACGCGCACTCGACTCGACGGAATAGAATATTTATCTCTCTGTATCTCTCTTTAGACAAAAAGTACGTCCCTATTTTTTCATTTGTTTATAATTACATGGTTGTGAGCACAACATTTGATTGAAAATTTGAATTACGGTGTCTTTTTGAAAAGCCAGTCTGTCGGTAGAGAACGGCGCAATATGCTGCCTCACCGAATGAAATACGTGAGACTGTCAGTTGGCGTTATGACTGCTAACAGTAACAATACATTGAAATCCACGTAGTTATTATTTTTCTCTACAGTGTGGGCGGTTTTACATTTAATCTCCACTTCTTTTATATATCTGCTTATCTTCTGGCACCTGTTTAATTTAACACAACAAATTCCGTCGTTTTGTATCGTTATTATCGTCGCAAATAGTGTAGAGTATTTTCACTTGGAGGCTTTAACCCGATTTCGAGACATAGTTTTCAAATGGATCTACTGTGTGGTCCGACGAATACACGACCGATTCCATATAATCACGCGGCACATGTGAAGTTGTGTTCGGTGAAGCCATGTGAAAAATCAGAAAACGGCCCAAACCATTGCAGTTATACTATTTTGGTTTGAATTTAACCACAATGGTCAACCACAATATCACCACTTGTTTATATTTTTGAAAAAGATGCTCGAACGTTATTTTAAACGATGAGCTACTTCAAACAAATAGCTTTCCGAATCCATTATCTGAAATTGATACAACTCCCAATGTGAGTAAATGCATGAAATAATCCCAACACCTCTTTGAAATTTTCTTAATTATAAAACTACGTGTATTAGTTAAGATAAAAGCATAATGGGGGGAGTTGGGGTCATCTACCATTTCTAACGCGAAAAAAAAAACCATGAAAGAGAATTTGAAGTAAGGTTTAGAGAACGGCAGATGATTCAATTTTCATCTTTAAAAACAACTCAAGGGCAGTTTCACATAGTAAAAAACGATTATGAAAATATGAATGATTAAAAAAATTTAAGAGCCCCGAGGGTATTCAGGCGCGTATTCACATAAAAAAATATATATAGATATTTTCATTTTAAAAAAAATCACTTGGCGCGGATTCCGTTCTGCGACTTGGGAGCTAAAAGGAAAGAAATTTTTTCGCGTACGTATTCCAACCGCTGGAGCAAGTCGTTTGAACATCCGTATTGAGCTAGAGATGTTAGCCGGAATGTTCGGAAATTTTTATCTTCATCGATTACCGAAACGGCTCCCATCAGAGGGCACAGAATAATTTTGACGTGATCTCGGAAATAGTTGACCTGTAGAAATAGAGAGTGATGGAAATGAGTAAACACAAGGAAAACTAAATGTTAATCCACCAAAAATGTTTTACCTGTAACGTGCCGTTGGTGAGATGCATTACGACGGCCCGAGAGGTACGGAACCATTGACGAAGGAACGGTAGGCGAATAAGTTCGTCGCCCTCTCTTGGGGGGACGGAGCCACCAGCTTTGATCAGATTTTCTTGCATGTACGACCGGAAATAAGCCAACAGCTTCATCTTTTTCTCCAACTGAGGAGGGTAGCATTCAAGTGTGTGGTACTTTTCAATACCATCTCGTTCAACATACTGAATGGCTCTAAAAGAAGAAGAAATTGTTGAGATATTTGAAATCGAAACGAAAAAGTGACGCCAATAACTTACTTTCCATCGACGTGCAATAACAGCTTGGTGAGGTCGTTAAAAATGACACCGATGGTGTCGTCACTCAATTGATAACCAAAGCCGTACTTGTCAGAATAGTCGACCCATTTGGAAACCCACACCATTGGAATGGCGGCAGGATCTTCGGCCTCATCTAAAATTTAAAAACGACTATGAAATTTGTCGATTACTTCAGCGGAATTCGAAAAAAGCGTACCCATAAGGAATGGCACTTTCTCGTTGGGTTTCGAGGTGAACAGTTTGTAAAGCTGTTGCTGCAAGTCACGCAGAAGTTGCTGAGGCGACGGGCCTGATGGAACAGCCGGAAATGGTGTGTCGGCAGTGGCCGGTGAGATAACTGGTTCGCCCTTAACGCCTAAAACAACATTAAAGGAAAGATTTAGTGATAGCAGAAGAAGAAAGCAGCTCTAAAACAGAAAAAACACTGTCGACTCAATATACCTTGCATTTCATTTGAAATGATAGGAGAATCTCGGTTGATTTCGCCAAGTGGTCGACGGACGGCAATAAGACTGTTGTTGAGGCGAGCATCGAATCGTGGTGGCATAGTCAAGCAAGACAATGGTAGGCGGGAAGGCATGTAACCCTGAGTCATGAAGTCGTCGTCCAAACATTGATCCACGGTTGGTCTGTTTTCAAAACGAAATCACGATTAAAATAAACATGTCAATAAATAAGAATAAGTAATGATTTAACTTGCCGGCTGATAGGATCTGCTTGAAGCATTTTTATGATGAGAGTACGAGCTAGAGGACCGATACGGGATGGAACATGAAATTCGTTCTTTTTGATTTTGCTATAAGTGTCCTTTAGTGACTGTGTCTCAAAAGGAGGATGCCCAACCAATAAAGTATATCTAATGATTGAAAAGAAAGATAGTTAACATCCAAAACATACTTTTGTTTACATTCAACTTACAAAATGCAGCCCATAGACCAAATATCCACTTCATAACTGTGACCTTTTTTGCACAAGACTTCAGGGGCAATGTAATTGGGAGTGCCACAGAGAGTCCTAGAAAACAAATTATGGCATTTAGCAAGCTAAAAAAAAAATGAACTCAAAGAATCAATCATCATATACTTTTTCCTTTCACCATCAAAATCTAACTTTGTTGCAAGGCCAAAATCTCCAATTTTCAGTTCCATGCTTTCATTGAGGAAAAGATTGCCCAGCTTCAAGTCTCTGTGTATGATCTTGTTTTCATGAAGATGCTTTACACCAAGAAGCAGTTGGTGCATAAAACAGCGAGCTTCAGGCTCTGTGATTGCTTTTCTTCTTTTGTGCAGCTCCATGAGACTCTACAAAAGCAATGCAGATTGCAGTCAACAATCCAATAATGACATTAAAGCACACTTACCCTTCTTTTGCAGAGTTCCAAGACAATGAAGACAAAGTTACTGTCCTCGAAGAAACTGTGAAATCCAACAACGTGTTTGTGGACCAGTGAGCGATGAATTGAAATCTCTTGGGCCATCTTGTCCTTCTGATGAGGTTTTTGCAAGAGCTGCTTGGAAACTATTTTGCCAGCATAAATCATATTTGTGGCACTGTCTGTAAGCTCGTAGCATTTGGCAAAGCCACCCTATCAAATTAATCAAGTAGAAAAAGATTTTTCAGTGCAACTGTTAACTTCACATTGCTGAATATTTAATCTTACTTTTCCAAGAAATTTGCCTCTCACGTAACGTTTTTTCGTTCCGGGATCAAGAAGAATATCGGGGATGACTTCTGGTTCGGCTGGCTTATTAGAATTCATTTTGAAAGATCGTATAATTGAAAAACGACACTGATTGAAAGTTTTAAAATTGAACGGGAATAAAAATGCTCGTCTTTTTAATCAAGACACGATATTTAAAATAATTCTCGATGAGATTGGCAGTTAAAACTTTCGGACCAACGGTCAGCACGACCGTCTACACTCGTTCAAGGGAGGCTTTTAACAGTTGCAGTAGCAGGCAACTTTTCAAATTTTTTGAGGCTCCACTTCTCCAAAATAAATCTAACGGTTGGAATGCAGCGTTGTCGGATTTTACAAAAATGGCACCCGGTACGGAACTTGTTTTCCCTCTTTTTTCAAATTTAAAATTTTTGAATGGGAAATTTATTCTGCGTTACTGGTTTTTTTCATCTTTTGGGGCATGCAGTTAAAGGTGATCTGTGTAATTTTTGGCTTAAAATATTCTGATTCATTAGGAACTTATCATTAGTAGTTTTTCTAATCTAAAATGAATGACAAATGTGCAGATGCACCTACTCAATTATTTAAAAAAACAGACATTTCCTACAGGCTATAGGCATCTTTAAAAATGTTTAATGAAGGAATTGAGAAATTGCAAGTTTCCATGTCATGAACATTATATGTATGAATTGTATATTTTCTGGTAGATGATCATTGTTTGATTAATTGATTAGAAAAAATGTAATCATCCAAGAGAAAATATAACATCAATGAAACATTTTGCAACAAAAGCTTTTTTGGTAGCATACGTCACATTAGAGAAGCATATACTATTCATCAGACAATTCAAGAGATTCTAATTTAGTAATCTGGTCCGCTTCAGGTTTTGCTAATTGATCCTGTTTTCTTATGCAAACGGCTTCTTGATACGGTGGATTTATCGGGGTTTGTGTTGGCGGTCTAGAATAATAAATTTGAAAAGGTTTATATGTAAAGAAATAAAAAAAAAGGTTGTATCTTGTATGGTGTTTTCACAAGTAAACATAATTAAAGACGTCCTTCTGATTACCTAAATTTGTAACCTGCGTCCAAAGGATAGCTCATGTCAGAGTCGTATGCACTTAAATCACCACATGCCAAAAAGGGAACAATAACTCTGTTAGGTCCTTCCCATTCATTCCAGTCACAATACTGGTGGTCCAACAAAGGATTTGACATATTTGGGATGTAACCACTTGGGGGTGAATAGTTCTGACAGACAACAAAAGCCTCTGCAAAAGGAAAAATTTTATTGATTGAGTTTGTTTCTAAGTTGTTTCAAGTAAACTTTGTTCACCATATATACAGTTAATACACACCTATACTTGAATTCCTGGAACTCATAGGTTTTGCTACAGTAACTTTGGGAAAAAATATTCTAAGCTGTGAGTAGAGCAAAGTTATATCTCGTCCCCTGAAGATTTTTGCAACAAAAATCCCACCATCTTTGAGAACATGGGTTGTTATATTTAAGGCTGCTAAAAGCAGTTGGGCTTGGACATATTCATCAATGTCATGTAATCCAGTAACTGAAAATAATTAATTGTATTTAGTTAAATGAAATTAAACCTAGGAAGAAGAGCTATTTATTTTAAATACCATCTGGGGCTCCATCACAGACCACTAAATCTGCCTTTTCACCCTCAAAATGCTGAATAATTTTTTCTGCTGTAGATAACTGAGTGATGTCTCCTTGAATTTGAATGACACCAGGTAAAGGCGCCATGGCTTGCAAATCTACAGCAACAATTTTAGCAGAACTATTTTCATCTTTGTTGTGTAACTTTCTCGTTAAAACTTGACTCCAACTGCCTGGAGCTGCACAGAGGTCCACTGCATTTTTAACACCTATATATAGCGAAACAAAACACAATAATTAAAACAAAACACGTCAAAAGCAAATTCAACTTAAATATACCTTCAAATATATGAAATTCATCGTCGATTTGTAGTAGTTTGAAGGCAGAACGAGCCCTCCATCCTTCCTCTTTAGCCAATCTATAATAGACGTCTCGTTTATCTTTTGAGGTTTTCCCCATTCTTTATTTTTTTACAATACGATAAAAATACAAAAAAAAAACCTTGCTACCTGTTTCCAGCAGGTGTTACAAGGAACTAAGTATGAATGAGGCAAATTAATGAGCAATTCAAAAACAAATGATGCAACGGTAGCAGACGAGACAAAATAGTTTAACTATGAAGTTATCGGTTAACTGTCGGTTAAATATTAACTTCAAAATTCAAAAACCTCAAGAAATAATTTTCAGGGACTTTGCGACTGAGAGAATGAATTATATCTTGTAAACCACTAAAAACGCACAAAAATAACAATTCATGAGTAGATTAACTATTGATAATTGAAAACTATCTTATAAAGTTATAATCTTACCCCGTTTGGCAGACTGAATATCCAATTCTCCATAAATAATGATCCCAAGCTGTTGATCAGTGATATATCCACGCGAAAGTGGCTCTCTTGCACCAGCAGTTGGACGGATTCATTGTTAGTTTGTTGCCCTAACAATTGGATGGACTGTGCTGATTTCCAAGAACGGGCGCGCAATTCAACCAGTTGCAATACTACGAGGTGGAGTTACAAGAATAAAGACGACGAGAAAAACCCAATCTTCTAGCTGTCTAGCTGATTATCAATTTGAACTTTATTCAAACGAGCATGAATTAATAAGCTTCCAGCATTATGTTGTAGCGACTAATCAAAGCACTGTAGATCAGCCGTATCATATTCATTTGGCAGGTTTCCCAGATGATATAGAGATTATGACACACAGAACTTCAGACGTCGCACATTGTCCACCAAAGAAAGGGAAAGGCAGTGAAGCGATACAGAATTGATATACTGAACTTGATACTTTTAACTACAGTTTGACCGAGAGTTTGACGTTCTGTTCTGCGGGTTCTGATGTGTTGACGCTGGGCTGTTGGAAAGAGAGCATTTTGTCATCAGTAAACAACAGGGTGTGTCTTCCGTGCAGTTAACAAATCCATTCCATTGATGGACGTCGATGATTGAGGATCCACTTGGCGCACTTCAATTTCAAACGGAGCGGCGTGAAAATTATTTGCTTCGATAGTCCTTTATGGTAGTGTCGAATTACACTTCCTAACTGGTAACACAATCGGTTTTCACCTTCGCCTTCTTCCGCATAGTCAGGGAGTCCGGAGGTACTTATCACATCGAGAGAAAATCGATCCGACCATTCTGAATCCTCGACACGAATCATGACAGTCTTCAGTCACTTTATCCACACAGTAGTTCATCAACACAGTAGTCAACTTCTCCCTATTGATGGAATGAGCACGAAATCAAAAAATAAAAAGAGTTATTATTGGACGAAAGACTTTTGTGCTCCTACTTACTATCCGTTTGAAAGAAAAATCATTTCTTACTTGAGAGGCGATGCACGGAAATCGCAAAGACGCTCTGACGTAAACTTAGTTGAGATTTCTACTCGCTCACAAGGCGCACAGAAGGCGTTTTTTAATATAGATAATTAAAGGGATTCTGGTGTAATTAGATTGAAAAAAAGATTTCATTCACACACCTCATCAACTGTTGCGATCGACGTTAAAACATTAAATTTGATGTCATAGATGTCAAGGAAACCAGTTTCTTTTATTTTTTGAACAACTATTTCAATGATGTTGAAGCAATAATGAATTGAGCAGGTATAACATGAATTGCAGCATTCAATTAATTGGCTTGTGGATAAAAACAGGGGTATTCTAAGTGAATGGTGAAAAGTAACAGGGTCTAATACTAAAAAGCTTAATAATGATGAAAAATAAAACGTGGATCAACCAGTGAGCTCACGTCGTGTTTAGCGGCCATAGCCTTGTTGTTGGGGCGCATAGGCAGATTGCTGAGGAGCCTGGGGAGCGTACACTGGGGCTGGAGCTGAATAAGCCGGAGCCTGGTAAGATGGAGCTGGCGCTTGGTAGGAAGGAGCTGGCGCTTGATAGGAAGGAGCTGGGGCTGCATAAGACTGCACTGGGGTACCGTAAGATTGCTGAGGTGCTCCGTAGCTGGACTTGGGTTTCTTGGCTTTTGGGGCGCCATAGCTGGACTTGGGTCTCTTGAATTTAGGGGCTTTTGGAGCTTTTGGGGCTTTAGGGGCACCGTATCCTCCCTTGGGCTTCTTGCCTTTCGGAGCTCCGTAAGACTGTTGAGGTGCTGCGTAAGATTGCTGAGGGGCTTCATAAGACTGAGCTGGCGGAGAGTAAGAAGGAGCTGGGGCATTGTATTGAGGAGCAGGAGGGCTGTAAGAAGATGCTGCTTGAGTTGGGTACGCTTGCGGGGCAGGCGGTGAATAAGCAGGAGCTTGCGGGGCAGGTGGTGAATAAGCAGAAGCTTGGGGACTGTAGGAAGGTTGTGCTGGAGCTTCATGAGGTTGAGGGGCAGGAGGGCTATAGGAAGGCGGTGCTTGGGCCTCGTGCTGTTGAGGAGTAGGTGGTGAATATTCAGGAACGGAAGGACTGTATTCAGGAGCTGGAGGACTGAAGAAAGGTGCAGCTTGGGCTTCATATTCTTGAGGTCCTTGTGGAGCTCCGAAAGATGAACCAGCAGCATCGTACGACGGTTCAGGCTGATGAACATCGAATTGAGGAGCAGCCGCTTCAGCCGAAAAGGACTGATCTTCGTAAGGTTGTTGGTCGAACGACTGTTGAGCCGGTTGCGCTTCATAGGATGGAGCAGATTGCTGATGATGATCTTGATGTTCCTGTGGGGCATCGTGAGTTGGAACCGCTACTGGGCCACCATAAGCTCCTGCATCGGGAGTGTGAATCGGAGCGCCACCGTGGTGTCCGTGGTCATGTCCGTGATCGTGGTGTCCATGATGTCCGTGTCCATCCGCTGTAATTGAGAGAAAGTTATTCGGGTCATTTAATATCAAGCAGATGGAACGGTCTGTATTTTAAGTGCTCTATTAGGAACGCATTTCACGACGGGACATCGGCATTGTGTTTTTTTCCCGTGGAAATTGGAAACTTTCTCTTCCTCGGAACACTTCATTAACTCGGTAGGCTTAAATATAGTCCATGCCGGAATTTTGTTTTGTTTTTTAAGGAAAAATGAATACTGCAAATTTTTAAAATAGAAAAAAAAATGTAAAAGACTAACGAGATCTTTTTTCGCGGTTAAATTCAGCCAAGGTGGTGGCTACGAAAAGGCAGATGACGAGGAGAACCTAAACGAAAGATGATAAGAGTTAAAACGAATTGAGTTTAAGAAATAAAAGTCCAGCTTACAATTCGACGGATTGCCATGATTGTGTTAGCGAGCTGTTGCTAGCTGTTGGATGTGTGTTCTGGAAGAGCGGCGCCGACGCTTATATACGTCTAGGACTCTATAGGGACTCGAATGCGGCGGCGAATGGGTGGAAGAGGGAAGAGAAAGGAAGAGAAACTGAACATCGTAACTGCCAACACAAATAAAGGAAACGACATCAAGATGTCGTACATTAACCGCGAAGAAAATAAGAAAAGAAAATATTAAGCAGCACACGCCACCTGTTCGGCGCAATCTTCTCTTTAACGCGTTAGTGTACGGCAGATGACCGCAAGACCTACTACACACTCACTTGGCGGGACCAAATTTATCATCAACTCCTTCCATATAGTGAAGTAGAGCTCTACCTTTTTTTCTTTATTGCTTCTTTAATCTTCGCCTTTTTCAAACTCCCTTTCTCTAGCAGTTGATGTAGTCCCGGGATTACCCGATCCATTCCAATTCTCCCATCAGCGGAGAAAATATAAGGACTTTGTTTCTCTTTCTCCTGTTGCCATCCTGGAACGTTTGTCGGTGATTTCGGCACCGGTGAGAGTTGTTGACTTAGGCCTACATAGGCTCAGCTGCTGAAAGAGAAAAGATGTCGAGGTGATTATTCATACCTGAGGAACGCCCCCGTCTATTAATTTTTTACGCGTCAATCATGTTGAGAAATCCGCTCGGTCATAATGGCGACGAGGGGAAAGAAAACATTTAAAAAAATGTATGTTCATAACATTTTCATGCTATAATTAGCAGGGAAATCGGTATGACGATGATTTCTGTATGGAAATTCCCAAAATGAATATTAGCTTTCTACGTGACATGGCCCTTATTTAAAAAATATAGGAATATAGGACACAACATCGTGGGTTGAAGAACAGTTGAAATAAAAATAAATAGGTATATACGTTTTTTTAAGTGCGTTTATTAACCCCATGAAAAAGTTTGTTTTAAAAAGTACAAGTGCCTAACTGCAGCACCTGCCACCCAACGATGAAGTGTTTTTCCATTAAGAGAAGTGAAATCGCTTGAAAAAGTTTCGCCAGAATGAGTAAGAGCAATAAGAGAGGCATCCCTTTCTTCGCGAGAATGTTTCAAATTTGTTGATGTCCATTATTGGCTGTGTGTACGTATAAAAAGATAAGGAAGTCTAAATAAAAGCCTAGTTTTAGTTGGGTTTCTACCAAAATATCGGGCAGTTCATAAAACAACGGCCGGTTAGGAGGAAAAACCCGGACATATTGGGATCGCAAATCAGTGGTTATCAAAAAGCGCGAAGAAAAAATTTCACCGACTGGGTCTTATTACAGCTCGTAAACAATGCGCTCATAACACCGTTACGTATTTTCATTACTTAAATTGTTTGCGAAACACAATTATTTAATTAAAGCTCTATAAAAAATATATGAACAGGCAAATTGAGAATAACCAAAGTGCATGTCATAGCTCGTAATTTTCCATCAGATTCGCAAGGCCTTATAGCTCGCATTCTAATCTATACGAATTACAAACTCTTGGAAAATTGGCAATAACCTTGCACATAACAAGTAAAGCAGAACGTGTTAAAGGATACAAACAACACCGACTGGTACCAAATCCCGTTAAGAGCTAATGATTATTCCCTCGTAAAATAATGACTCAATATCTGCCATTAAAAATACATAATTAAAAAGTAATAAAAGCTATTACGGGCCGCGGAAACCATAGAGCCTATACTTTAATCGTTATTTTAGCTTAAAACGCAAACATCTACGTAATTGCGTTTCTACAGTAAACATTGGGTAAACTGTGTAAAAGTGAAAGTAGCTAAGAGATCCAATTGGGCAGCAAGAGCAATTGTTACCAGGCCGGTATAACTCAATTTTGAATTTGAATGCGTGCCCCTTACTTTAATTTAAAATTAACAAGTTAAGTCACACTGATTCAACCATATCCCCTGCTAAAAATATTTTTTTTTAATGCAGAGAACAATCAGGGTACATGAATTCATGTATTCCTTGTCATTTTAATTTGGGAAAACCTCGAAAGAGAACAAAAAAAGGGGAAAAAATCAGACGTTAAAATAAAAAATAAAATGACAATGACTCAATGAATCCAATATGGGATTTTAAAATATGCCGACCAAGTCGACTATATGAACGTACTTGCACTTAGAACATTAGTAATTTTTTCTCTCTCTTGACTTTCCCAACAGAATATAACTTAAAGGGTCTGGAAAACTACTAGGCTATATAAGTTACTTTTGCAAAGTGGCAGATTTTTCCAGACAAGTTGGACATTGCTGCTGGACGTCCTGTTGAAGGAAGTAAACTTTAGCATCCAGCTGTACCCATTTCTTTATCAATTCTTTCAATATAGAAAAAAGGAATAAAAATTATAATTGAAAAGTAATTGAAAATGTCTTCGAGATTATTCATACGTTGCATTGACTTCCCAAGTGTAACACTTTCGCTGGAACTGCTGTTAAATGTTTTTAAGCGCGACTGCATTGATTGAAGACAGTGAATGTTGGCGTTGCATGCTCCCGACAATTCAGCCTATATAGACACCATTAACAAAGTTCAAATTAGATTGTTGTTATAAGATGAATACCTGTGCCCGTGCACGTTGAGAATGTTCTAATCTCAAGGAACAGTTGATCACTTTTTGGTAGGTAGTAGACGCAACGGCATATTGAGTGGTAGAACTTTGAAAAACTTGTAATATTTCTCTAGTATTTTCATCCGAATTCAATGGATGCATTTCACTCGGTGTCGTCAAATCTTCTACTTCGTATCCATTTGAATCCGCCTCGGAATGACAACCAGACGACTCTGATGAAAGGTTTACAAGATTTGCTGCTTCTTCCTGATCCAATTGCTCATCAGACACGATGTCATCGTGGACCTTGTTGCATTTTCTGAAGTCTAATGCCATCAAGAGATGATCTTTTTCTGATTGTTGTTGTTTCTGCAAATGCTGAACAATTTCTTCTAGCTGGTCTCGTTCTTGGTTGAGTTGATTGACATCGGTTTCAAGTTGATTGATGCGGTTTTCAAAATGACGTCTTTCTGCGTCTTTCCACTCGACCAATTCCTGGAATTCTTTGTTCGATATTTCAATGGCAGATTTTAACGCCGCATTTCTAAGTTCAAGTTCGAAACGAGTTGAATTATCCATTGCCTTTTCTTGTTCAGTAGTGGCCAGTTTAGCATTGTAACTAGGACTTTTCAGTTTCTCTTCCAGTTCGCTGATGTACTGGGACTGGTCAGCGATTTTCTGTTTTCTTGCTATCAACAGACGTGAAGCTTCGTTCAGTTTGTTTACCAATTCTTCAAACTTGCACTGAAATTTCAACTGTAAATCGAGACGAATCTGTTCTGTTGCTTTCGCAGGATTCGACTCAAATAATTTTTTCTCAGACTCGAATTTAGCTGATTTCTCGATCAAATTAATGCGATAAGAGTCCAAAAATTGCCACGCGGCCTTAATGCCCTCTAACGTTTCCCCCTGGAAAACATACGAAAAAAGAACGTCCACAATAATAATTCCATTTGCATGACATTTTTGGATAAACTTACATCAACACAAGAGAATTTGACTTCCCATTCAGCAAAATTCGGTTCCACCATTAGATCATCTGGAAGAAAAGGCTGCATCTGAGAAGATGAAAAACACTCTTAAGAGTTTGATCGGGGAACGCCGAACGCCTCGTATGGACAAGTTCGAAACCGACGACTGACTAGTGACTAAGGTAACAAAATAAATAAACGAGACCATGGCACAACGACTGCACAACTTTGCGTAATATTAGCTGTTCCCCACGGCTAAATACAAAACTTGGAGTGTCAAATATACGTCCCTGACAAGATTCGCTAATGGCCTCTCAACGGATTTCTTGACGTATGGAAAGCTTACTTTTTGAGAAACGATTACGTATTTCAAAGAAACCCCCCAAACCATTTCCAAAACTTTTTAATAATTTTGAGATTTGTATTAATTGCTGTAAATTACTCACCAATAAAATGAAATCTAGAATGTGGACACTTTTGAAGTGTGTGGACAGCTCTCGATTACTGAAGACGACACACAACCGACTGATGACGTAAATCCGTAATGAGTCATAAAGAATTTAAAAACGAAGCCTAGACGGCGTTGTAACATAAATATATCGGTGATTGTATTTTAATTAATCGAAAACAAAATAAATTACGCAAACAAAAAATTTAGAATTTTCAAAAACTAAAAAATAAATAAATGATGGTTAATTTTTATCGGTTTATTCCAAGTGGAAATGAATTACAACAAATTTTCGTGTGAAATTTAATCTGAATGTTTATAAAAAAGAAGGTTGCCGATGGGCCTAGAAGCTCGGCAAGAAAACGGTCCTCATCAAAATTCCATCTCATTCATTGGTGCCTGAGTACAAGTTTGAATTAACACTACACGAAATTGTTTGAATGTAAATTTGTGTCTCACGTTTTTCCAGAAAACCGAGCTGATGATATTTATCCCCTTCTAGAACAGTTGTTGGAATGTCATCTTTCAGATGTTCCACTTCCTTCTTTGTCATCGGGATCGACAGTTCGACTAAAACAAAAATTTTAAATCAACGGGTGTATAAATAAAATGAACAATGTGAAGCACAAAATACCTTTTTCTTTGGTTAAGACAGCCTCCCTCATAGGTTCAGTTGTTGAAGTGGATGTTAGAGTTGATGTTAGCGGTTGTTTGATTAGTCCAGCAGCCGGAATGGTACGAACTTTAAAAAAATGGCGTTTTAAAGATAAATGACATTAATCAACAAGTTGCAATCAATCTCACCATTGGTCGCCGCCGTAGTGGAAACCGCTGGTTGTGTTTGATTCACATATGGACAAGCACCTGCAGCAGTTGAAGCAGAAACATTGTAAATAGTTCGTCCAGAAGAAGGATCATAAACTATAGATACAATTAAGAAAATTAATCACAAAACTGCATCGATAAATAAATCCAATTAAATTGTTACCGATTGGAGGCTCGGCGGAAAAGTCTCCAGTTGTGCGGACCTCATAAGTCGGAGTCTCTATTTTGCATAATAATAAAGACAAAAAATAAAAGCATTACAAAAAAATGCAAGACGAGCATCTCAATCGATACTTTCACCTTCTCTAGGCCTAAAAAATGGTTCGTTTCCTCTGGGAAACAATTGAGGTAACGTACCGCGTTCTTGAAATTGTTTTTGCTCCATCATCTTCCTCTGCATTTCCCGGTCGTGATATTGTTGCTGTTGCTGAAGTTTCTCTTTCATTTCATCTTGTTCCAGCTGCTTGGCCCGCTCTTTTTCCTCTTCGACCAACGATTTGTCCCTGACCAATTCACCTGGCTCAGGTAATCCCAATTTGTTCAGGAACGGCTTCTGATCCCACATTCTCTTTTTCACGATTTTTTCGGCTATGGCGTAATAATCCGGCTCCTCTTCCGTCGATTCTCGACTCCCTCTTGGATTCAAAATGATTTTACCAACGTGTCCGTGTTCTTGCATGCGGCTCAATACTTCGTTTAGCTAAATTTTGAATAATAATTAAATCAAAAAGAGTCTTAAAATTAATATAAATAAAGCCTTACATCATCGAACTGGATAACGCAGTCGTACTCGGGCTTGATGGAACCTTCTTGCCACATTTTACAAACTCTGCAGAAGACTTCACGGACGTAAGCGCGATCCTTTTGGTAGTACAGCAAGTTACGCAAATTAAATCCAGCGATGCCTTTGTTGTTCTCGTAAAGATTCAGCGGTGACATTTTATCTTGGCTCCACCACTGCGCAAAGAGAGAAGAACAAATTTAGAAAGATATAAAAGTTTTTGGACTTTTAAAATAAGACTCACGGTTCTGGCGCTCTCGAAAAATCCACGATTGACGACCGCTTGAGTTCCGAACAGGACGTACTTTCCTAAAGGTCTCAATAGATTGAAATCACGAAGGAAATTGTCTTCGTATTGACAATCGAGAACCAAATCTACTCCATGAGGAGAGCTATGGCGGATTTCTGTAACGTAGTCGGAATCGTGATCAATGTAGTGGACTTTTTGATCGGAAAACTTAATTTGTCCTTCGTTCTCCATAGCGATTTTGAAGAGAATGGTATCAGGTACGGTGTTGACCATTTGGGTCACCATAGATCCCTATCAAATTAAAAATACACGCAAATTAAATTTAACGAGAAATGTCGAGCTGGAAACAATTTGGAATTTTACCAATCCACCCGGAGTAGAGTGCAAGAGGACAGCTTTGCCAGGACTTAGAGATCCCATTTGAAATAGCAAAGAGTAGGCCACAATGCCGTCGACGGTCAAAGCTGCTGCGTCGTTGTAGCTCATTTCTTCGGGAATTTTGAAGCAATGCTCTACGTGACATGTGACGTATTCACTCCAAGCTTTGCGTTCTGGTAGACACATGACTCGATCACCCAACTAAATTGAAACGCACAATAATAATAATCATTTGAAACTTGCTGAATAGAAACAAAAACTTACATTTAGTTCAGTAACATTCTTTCCAAGTCCGATGACTTCACCTGCTACTTCACTTCCCATGATAAAAGGTGTCTTCAGGGTACGAACCCATTTATCCATCATTCCGTTGCGAGTCATAACATCGTGAAAATTGACTCCGCTATGAACGATTACACAATATAAAGTTATACGAAATAGCAGAATTCAAGAACATTTTAACTTACCAAGAATGGGCACGAATAAGAACTTCGTGTTTCAACGGGAGCGGAATATGAACCTTGGCGATGTGGATGTTCTTTCCTAATCCATATCCAGTTAACTGAACAGCTCTCACTTCGGTGGGGATATTTTTCTGATTCAATAAGTAAGATAGATCTCCTCCATTTTGATGCAGATGTTGCTCGATCCTGGTCCTGGCTCCGTTTTCCTTACGACGACAGTCTTCCTCGTCACGTCGACGAAGGTTCCTCACCTCCCCTGATAAATTGAAGTATAAAAATGTAACTGATATTCTTACACAAAAATTTTAAATGAGAAAATTACTTTCGATTTCTTCCGCTTCGTTGAAGGACGTTTTTCGCTGGCGTTCGGCTGCGGGAGCAGGATTTTGTACAAGTGTAGGATATTCGCTCACCATCTCGCTCACACTTTTGTGATGCTCGGGATTTTCATGATGCGTTTCGGAAAACATATTTGTAGCTAAATAAATTACACAAATTAGTCAAAGGATGAAACATAATTTAGAGAATATAAGCATGCAAATGAAATACAATACTTTTAAAATTAAATGAAAACGACTTACTTGTAATAAAACGTAGACGTTGTGATTGAGTTGTTCTCTCATAGACCACCAAAGATGGAATGTGCCATTTGCAAGATTGGGGCTCGGTTTTATGAGCTAGGTCGGGCCAACGTTGAAAAGCACAAAAACAATACTGAGAAATGCGAGATTTTCGTTGAACTTATTCGTATTGCCAAGTAGTAATAATAATACCGCTATCTTATCACTTTTAATTTGACGTTTTTCCAGAGTGGACTTGTATATTGTATGAATAAATAGTCGGATTTAAAACGCTCAATAAAAGAAAATCAATGTCATATATTTTCACATCCCAAACGCGCGTTAAACGTTTCAAACACAGATTTCCAAGAAAAGTGACGACGAAACCTTCATTTTGTCGTATTTTCTTTCTTTATTCTTTAATCAAAACTATAGCAGTTGGGGGCTCACTGACTCATCCAGACATTATCCAGACTATTATTCCCAGTAGTTACGTCAGCCGTGTTAATTTGTTCGACGTCGTTCGTTTCTTGGTCGCTCGTAATAGTTATCTTGTAAATTATCGGTTGACAATTTTTCATTTAAAATTAAAAACCACAGGAACGTCCACGGCTTATTCCGGAGAAAAGAAACTCGTCATGTTTATAACCAAAATAGCAAACATTTGTTTTAGGGTGAATCTGATCCGCAGTTCTGTTAATTATTAATCAGTAGATTTATAGATGAAATTCAACTTTATCGCCAATGAAATAGATTTCAAATAAGAATATTGCAACCGATAAAGCACCTTTTTATTAAAGTTACCCGAAAGGATGTGATAGATACCTCAATTAAACAGCAACAGAAGTCAAGTACAGAATTTACGGTACTAGAAAGCATTTACCCAGAATGAAAAATACAAACAGAAATAGCATGAAATAGAAACCACAAAATAAAGAAAATTTACCAAAATCAAAATTTGATTTTAAACAGTGTGGGAAAGTCGTAGATGGCGTAAGGAATAGTCGTGTTAGCCCATTAGGAGACTGGAAGCAGGATAACCTTGTCCTTGTCTATCCTCTTACGGCGGGCACTGAAGAGGGTGCTCCTTGGTTTGGCTGAGAGAGAATTCCTCCTTGTCCTGGTGGAGATGTGATTCCGCTGGGCACAGACGGTAGTCCTCCTTGTCCGGATGTGGATCCTTCTTCAAAGCACGGACAGAAGTCAAACACTTTTGAAGAGTTCGAGAGTATTTAAAGTTATTTAAAAAATAAATGATACCTTGTGTTGGTGGTGGACCGGCCAAAAGAGTACTCAACGAATTTAAAAGTGTTGATAGATATTGCAAATTTAAAAGAAAACTGAAATTGGGATCAGGCACCGCAGGAATAGTCATGGGAATAACCTCAGCTCTGTACAAATTAAGCAATTTATTTTTGATAATAACATGCCGGATAACTTTTGCGCGAAATTTTTACCTGTATACGGTGGGTTGCCCAATTTCAATTCTGTCAAATTGAAATAATTCTGGTCTTTCTTGCTGTGTGGCGTAAGGGATTGAAGCTGCATGTCTGAATATCGGAATTCCAATACAAAGATTAACCTGCAAGCCGATAAAGAGCAGTACAGAGGCGAGCGACATTTTAGAAACAGAAAATAAGATCATTTTCGTCAATTCTAAGAGAGAATAATCGACTGAATAAGCGACAAAAGAGTGCGGAAGACAACCACACCTTGACTCTCTTTTATAGTGGACGATAGATCCATAAAATTTAGTTTTTCAAGGTTTGATTTCTGATTAGAAATTCCTATTTTAGGGAACTCTCCAAACACGTCGATCAAAGTGGTGCGGGTTATCCCACCCAAACCTTATTCTTTCCTGATGAACTGATGTCGAATAGATATAAGAGATCATGTCAATCTAAAATGTCAATTATACAGGAATTCTTTCATTATTAGATTCTTTTATCGGGTAATCTCATGTAAAATTGCATCATATTCAGCTATCAAGTGTCTAGTTAAATAAAACATAACATAACACAAAATGCTAATAATCAAATCATTAAATTTCGTTGCGAAATCTGTCAGCAGTCTATCTGAATTTATATATTTCGAAATCCCTAAAGTTTTCCCAAAATTAAAAATAGTGAGGCAAATATTTAAGAATAAGTGGTGAACATCTGTGTATTGTGGAAATCAATTAACAAAGCTTGAAAAAGGCATTGAACTCGATAAATGTGTGCATAAAAGCGAACAGATGTGAAGTGCAAGCAACAAAACGTGATGATGGTGATGAAGGTGATTTGTGGAACATCCAGTGAACTCACAAAATAAGAAAGTCAGCTATAAAGCGAAAAGTTTTAGCTATGATATTGTTGGACAGGGGCTTGTAGAGGATAAGCCGATTGTGGAGCAGCCTGGGCGTACACCGGAGCTGGGGCTGAATAAGCCGAGGCTTGATAAGCTGGAGCTGGAGCTTGATAGGAAGGAGCTGGTGCTTGGTAAGATGGAGTAGCGTAGGATTGTTGTTGGGGAGCTCCATAGCTTGACTTTGGCTTCTTGGCCTTTGGTACGCCATAGCTGGACTTGGGTTTCTTGGCTTTTGGAGCTTTTGGGGCTTTAGGGGCACCGTAACTGGATTTAGGCTTCTTACCTTTCGGGGCTCCGTAAGACTGTTGAGGCTCTTCATAAGACTGTTGAGGAGCTTCGTACGATTGGGAATAAGCAGGAGCTGGGGCATTGTATTGAGGAGAAGGAGGGTTGTAAGAAGATGCTGCTTGAGTTGGGTACGCTTGCGGGGCAGGTGGTGAATAAGCAGGTGCTTGGGGACTGTAGGAAGGTTGCGCTGGAGCTTCATGATGTTGAGGAGCAGGAGGGCTGTAGGAAGGCTGACTAGGTGGCTCGTAGGAAGGAGCAGATGGTTGCGCATCATAAGACGGAGCAGCCTGCTGTTGAGGTTCGTAAGATGGAGCCGATTGATGGTGATGATCGTGAGTAGGAGCAGCTACCGGGCCACCATATTCTGCGCCTCCTTCGGGAGTGTGAATCGGAGCACCACCATGATGTCCGTGATCGTGTCCGTGTTCATGGTGTCCGTGATGTCCGTGTCCATCCGCTGCATAAGGGAGAGAAAGTTATTTGCTGATTAAGTAATTTTTTTTCAGATTGTAGGTCATCTAGCTCCATTAAAAACTGACTTCCTTGTGTGAAATTTTAGAAATTTCTCTTATTTGAAACTTAATTAAGCTACCAACTGGGCTGCAATTAAAATACTGAACACTGGGTTTTCCCAGATTTCTCGGGGTTTTTCCCGTTCATAAATTTAAATCTATTTAAAATTAAAAACAAACTCACGTGATCGTTTTTCGCGATTGAGTCCGGCAAAGGAAGTTGCCAGCAGAAGGCACAACACCAGGATCTGAAAATAGAATACATATTTAGTATAATTACAGTTTGGTTAATTTGATAAATAAAGTGAATATTAAATTAAAGCTTACAGAACGACTAATTGCCATGATTGTTTTGAGCTCGAGCTGCTGCTTTTGCTGCTGGAAGTAGTGTGTCTTTCTAACTTCGATGTCGACTCTTTATATACCGAAAAGTAGTTGCCGTCCTCGAGCATGTTGTAGTAATGAAGAGAAAAGAAGAGAAACTAAACATCGTAAATGCCAACACAAATAAAGTAAACAACATCTGATCGAAAGATGGAAAAAACCTAAGAAAAAAAAAACCCTTGTGCAGCTGTTCAGACTCTTCTTTTACACGGTAACAATGCGCGATGACCACAAAATAGCGCACACTGGGCGGAACCGACATTATCAACTTCATATACAATTATAAAATGTTTTCTGTGTGTAGTATATACCTTCCTCATTCTGCTTACTTTCTTCATTTCTTCCTTATAATTTCTATCGTCCTTTTTTATTAACTCTCCCTTTTTTTTTTGCTTAATCCAGGTATTATCAATCGGTGCGCGAATTTCCCCGTCAGAAGACGAGAAACTGTCTTTTCTCTTATTGTTGCTGGCCTGTGGCTCATTCACCTGTTTTTACACTTCCTCCATTAAACGACTCTGCCAAATTAGGGGTAAGCGCTGAATTAAGTTGCGAACTATTGCCTTGTATTATCTAACAGATGTCGACTCAGATACAGAAACAGATGACGAACCCGGAAAAAAAATAACCGCATTCATTGGTCTAAAACTCTAATTATTGTTCCAACATACGAAAATCGCGAAATTCCATCGTCGTGAAAAATAGCGCAAAAACAGAAGCGTTTTGAAATTCTTAGCGCCGCTTCATTGTACAGTCCGTCGACGGACTTTTGAGAAATCATTGATAAACATACATCAATGACGTATATAGTTATAGCTTCCGTCTCACTTCTGGTGATAACCCACGAGTCCACGACTTGGTGTAGCAAATCCTTGTACACCTAAGATATTTCACAGCCATATAGATAAGAAACTTTTCGTGCTGCTCTCATCTGTTTAGAACATATACGAACGTTTCAACTGATGCAATAGACCAGTTGCATTAACTATGTATAGCAGCTGGTATTACCTTAGAGCTCTCACAACCTGCTAAGTAAAATTATACTCGGATATTGTCTTGTACGCTAGGAATTTCATCTAAAATGATTTTACGATTCTTTGGAGTTTTTTTCGTCCTAGTTTCCATGTCTGCATCAATGAAGATTTCTACTTCGGTAGGTGTTGACTCATCATCCCTTATCTTATTATGTGCTGGCGAGAAGTACAAAGTTACTATAGATGCAGATGACGTAATTTCATTTCGATTTCTTTTCTTTTACAGAGCAGTGAAAATCAGGTTTGCGAAGCCGGAGAGTTTTGCCATGAAAGCAACTGTCAATGTGAACCATGCATACCTTGCGAGGACCTTTTTCATCGTCAACTACCCCAGCCGTCGCTGATTGATGGAAAAATTTGCGCAAAAAAAGCGATAGAATGTGGATCTTGTCTACGAGGGTAATCTAAAACGTCTGATTGGCGACTTGGTTTCAATTTCATTCACATCATGTTGTTATAGGACCTTTAATTGTGATGGTATATTTTTACAGATATCATAATCAAATTTTGACCGATGGTAGCAATTCCACAGAATGTTATCCGGTGATAGAAAACGCTAATCAGCACACTGATTCTACTTTTCCCTATTGGCAGTTGATTTGCATGTGGTTATGGCTATCACTAATTTCTATTTATCTCGTCCTCTTGCATTTCGGTATTATAAATCGTAAGTTCCTCAAATTCTTATCATCTCAGTGTTGAAATAAAGTAGTAAATTTAATGAAACTTAAAAGATGAAATTGTTTTCTCATAGGTTGTCTTAGTTGTACTTGTAAAAACCAGGATTCCAACGAAAGTTTGAACACCACAGGAGAGTCGTATTCAAATGTTTCAACCGCTGAAAGGGAGGACGATAATTAAATAGTATATAATCAAGCCAAAGATTCAATCGTTGTATGTGATGTTGTTTTATTTTGACGAGGATTTCAGGATGATGAAGAAAATATTTAACTTCCTACCATAATTCTAATCCCGTTTTCTTATTACTCTTCTGCCATGAAATAAATGTGTATTTATTACATAGACACAATTTGAAAAAAAATTTATTGAACAATATTGGAAATAAGATTTTAAATTCAATTATGATAATCAAAATTTGAAAATTGATTAGTTTTTTACTTTAAAAGGTGTTTGAATGAGGGTTGCCAGTTGGCCGCCGAAAGTTATATAAAGGGACACGGTAGCTGCTTAAAAGCTAATCTGAATTTCACAGCAGACTAACTTGAATTCAAAAATGACTTTTGCAACCATTATGAACCTTGTTTCTGTCTTGGCTTTTGTCACCTTATCGGGTCTCCTTGCCGGCTGGTGCGTTCGCGCATTACGCAACAGGAAGTTCGATCCATCCAACCTGAAACTGCGAGGATTACCAGTACAACCAAATCGCAAGGATGGTCGACTTGAAGTCGAGACGATGAGATTCCAACACCAAATCCAATCCGCAATGCAGACCTTGATGGAGAAAGGAATGGACGATGACGCAACAACTCGTCTCGTTTCACGTTTGCAATGGTGGAATCAAATGAACCGCTACCTGGACATGTTGAAGAATACGCCAGAGTCCATCGACAGTGTGGCTATTGGCATCGAAGTCTTGATGGATTACCACCAACTCCATCGATCAGAAGTGGAGGAAGACTTTGTCGATGCCATGTTTACCCGAGCTTTACAAGACGCCAATCTTTGTCACCTTTACGCCAAACTGTTGAAACGATTGAGAAGCGGCGACCAGAAAGGATGGACACATCAAATTGTCCGTCGTTTATTCCAACTCTCCGTTGAGGAATTTAACCGGCCGCTTCCCGATGACGACGAAAATGGCAAGTCGAGACTCAGGAAATTCAACAACGTCAAATTGATGGCCGCCATGTTCAAGAGAGAAATGCCCGGAGTGCCGGACGATTGGATAACAAATTGTGCCGAGACTTTGTCCCATCGTCTCGATACCTGTGCCACTGAGCAATCGGTTGAGCAGCTTTGCCTCTTCGTGACGACGTTGCTGATCGCCGAACCCGGAGAAAATTGTGACTCGATTGTCCCGTCCCGACAGAGACAATTGTTGGCCTGCTTCGAGGCACTTGGACGAGCGGCAACTCCACGACAAGTCAGTAAACCACCGGCCGGGACATCCGGAATCGATTTGATCGAAACTGATTCTGAGACGGACACGGAATCAGAGACCACTGACGCGAACTAGCTGAAAATTTCGATCTTTCCTTTCTTTTTCTTTTCAAACTTTGTATTAATTTGCGTCTGATATCAGTATAATACAAATCAAATTTCAAATCAATAAATAAAATTGTCGTCTTTTCAATTTTTTTTTTACTTTCTGGAGATTCATTCTGAATACGGAGATTGGTCTTCCCGGAATGGGAATTTGTTTCCGCGAAAATTAATCTTTTACATTAATAGAACCTCTCTTATTCTCGATTGCAACAAGCAACATTCTACGTCTATGAAAGCTAATAGCAAATTTAGTAATAAAAAAAAAAATCAAGATGTTATACAGAAGTAAAGATATAAATTGTTTGAAGATGTTGGTTTGAAGTGGTTTTTTAATTTTTTCATTTGATGGTGGATGCGAATGGATTGTATACTATGGATACAAATTAAATTTTCAATAATGGAATTGATGAGATTGAGAAATTAATTTGAAGAGCTATTTCCGTTTTTTTAAATGGGTGTAGATTACTAAAGTGTCCTCCCTGATTAAACCTTAAAAACCAATTACGACAAAAAATCTTTTTATAAACGAAGTGGTGTAGGGAAGTCTTTGAATTGTGGCCTAGTGAGAACAGCCGTTGACTTAATGACATTGCATGGAATCGTGCCTTTCTCCTGTATCCTTGAAATACATTTTTTTTTTCGTGCCATTGCATGTCTAAACCATTTGGTTACGTGTCCTTGGAATACTTGATAATGTAATAGTAAAACGTACAGGAAACTGTCTACGAGTTGGGAGAGGGCTACCCCTCTTCGTTCATTCATAAAAATATTGTTGATTATGTCATAACGAGATAACGGAGCTTTTTTAGTTTCCCCAATCACTTGTTGAGATAGGTTTTTGTTGTCTCGGAGTTGAAGCGGATGTATAACAAATATATCATCTTCATTCGACCATTGAAACAAGGACAACAAAACACTATTTCTTGACAAATGACAATTTTTTTTTTCATTTCTCGTTTTTGGACTGAATTTTTAAATTTTTGGATTTTTAAGATTTTTCAATTCGATCCTTTGCGAACGTGGAAGAAAAACATGCAATGTTTTTTAAATGATTAGGTTTCAGACATTTTTGAAGAAAAATCAAATGAACTGTATATTCAATAGGCAAATACATAAAATTAAAATGACTGCAAAAATCAAAATTAATTAGTGAAATCAAATTAATGCAAGAAAAAATCTTTTTTGTTATTAAAGTCGAACTACCCATCAAGCAGAGTCACCTTTGGGCTTGAATTCGAGAACATAGCGAGGGCAAGGATTTATAAAATTATCAATTATTTTTAGATTTCAATAATAATTACTATATTGCATCAATTATTATTTTAGCAGCCACATTATTTTTTTGGTTACTTTTGAAGAATGTATAACTATTTTGCCCTCGAATTTCGAAAAGAGCACATATGGTATTACTCGCTAGCGGCCCTAGATGACTCTTGCGTGCATCTCAATCACTAGCAAAAGAAATTTCACGCACCTGGGGTTGTGGGCTCCGCCCTCCGTTTCAGTCGACTGAATTTTCTCCCGAGGAGAAGAAGCAAACGTTTATTTGGCGTGCGCTTTTCGCCTTGGTACGTTAACTTACGTTTAACTGCACCTAATCAACCAGATAATAATCACAATTGTGTCTCAGTGCCAGGTAAGTTTTTAAAAACTTATTTTTAATCATGACGTGCATGGGATCTATACGAATCGTGTCTGTATTTTTGCGCCGAATAGTATTTTTTTTTTGCCAGCCCCCGAGGGGCTTCCTATTTGTTTTTTTTTAATTTGTTCGACTATTATCCAAGTGAATAATATGTTCCATATTATTATTGATTCCTTCGACGGTCACAGTTACGCTGGTCACGAAGCTCACGAAGGGGGCAGTGTTCTAGCCATATGACATCATCCTTCTAAATTTTTAAGAGAAAGACCTTGATAGTTGACGCAGGTTTGGAGAAAGTAATTAAGCGCGCGCGTCAGAAAAAAACGTTAGAATATTCAAGAAATAGAAAATATGTCAGGGAATCGGTCGAATTGACGGAAAAGAAAAAAATATTCTTTCCTGCATGGAAAACCAAACCGGTTTGTATTGATATCTTAGTGCGTCATGGCCAGCGCAGCACTGTTTCGTAAAGGAAAGGAGATGCATGGGTCTGGTTTATTAGCTAAGTTAGCTAGTCGACATCCGTTAACAGATGTTTTAGATTAGCCAGTTAAGGCTATTAATAAGGTTTTGGATTAGCGAGTGAAAAATGAAAAAATCGAGAAGGTAATAGGCCAGAAGATGAAGGGAAGTAGAGGGATGAGGGAGAATGGCGTCGCTGCCGTCGCTCTCTTTAAGGTTTGCCTTTAAGTTCTCTTCCTTTTTTTTCGTGGGTCACCATCGATGTTAGCCAATACTAGCTACAAGCTACTTGATACTCTATATCTCTATTACTTTCCCCCCAATGAAAAGGCATGGGAATCGGACACCACGACATCCTGCTCTTCATCTATTCGTTAGAGTAAATGTTGATTCCTTGTTTTCTTTACAGTATCAGCATTGACGATATAAAAAAATTGAGTCGGTGAAATGGAAAAAAGTTCAGGATAGGGTCGAATCTTTCAAGTTCAGCGCCAGATCGAAGAGACGTCGAGCGTCTCCCGCGGAATGCGGAACATTGTAGGGTCATTGACCGTGGGGTGTCTCTTAACTCAACGTTTGGACGAAATGACTGTCATCTCCTTGTGACCCCAATTCCCGTTGAGATCGTCAAGGTCTCAATCTTAAGCAACATTTTCTAGCAGGGAGAGTGAGATGCACGAACGGAGCAGATCCATATCATGATAAGGACATTTCAATAAGCAATTTTCTCCTACATATTTGGTCAGTAAAAACGAAAGGGTTAAATAAAAAAAAACGTCAAACTATACGCTTGAGTGTCACAAGAAAAATCTTCAACTGGGTCAACACGCACCTTCGGGACATTGACCATTTGGTAGACGTTATAAATATCATAGTAAGCAGTGAAATTTCTGCGCCTGCACCTGCATTATCTCCATCCTCTGGCTGTATCACTCTAGTACAGCAGTCACTAACCAATAGCTAACCATTAAGAAAAAGTGGTGCGATGCTAGTTGCGTAAGCGGCAGTCGCAGCGCCACTACACGGTGAACGTCGGTATGAGGGGAAAAAAAACTAACTCGAAATAAACGCTGCCGTGTTAACATACCACCTTTAGCAGTCTAAGTTAAGAAGCCGAACCGGTAAGTTGTCTCTGTTTCTGTGTAGTATAGAAAATTTAGCAGATGCTTTATTCGCTGTTTGGTAAAACGTTTACATTGTTTGGGTAATCTACTGTAGAAGCCTTTTGCCATAGAAATTGATCTAGTAATTGTACAACATTTTTATGATATGATTTGCGACACACCTCGAGGGGGTGGCGTGATCGTGGACGTTCAGGTAGGGGAGGGTTATTTATCCAATTCTGCATAGAAGTTATATTTACTGTCCTGTTGTTTCTGATTAAAAAGGAGATAGAGAAAAAAGAATCCACGAAAGATTTTCTTTTGGGTTAGCGCACCGGTTTTTTAAAACTAACATTTGTTTCCCATAGCCAAGAAAAGATGGAGAATAAGACCGAATGATTAAGTGTTTTCGTTTTGTTTTTCTTGCAGGATCATCCGAATTGTCAAGAGTTTGTACCTCCATCCATATCTTTTCAACAACTAGTGTCTTTTTTACGAAATTAACAATGCGTAAGGATTCATTTTTTCTGACGATTACGAATTGATGCTGTGCATAATTTTTATTAAATCGTCGTCTTATATAGCTACTACGACAGGAAAGACTGCTGGTCCCTCAGTGCTGAATGATCCTACCACAGGAATTATGCTGTGCATAATTTTTATTGGATCGTCGTCTTATGCAGCTACTACAACAGGAAAGACTGCTGGTACCTCGGAGCTGAATCCTCCTACCTCTACGGAGAGCCACCACACAGACACTCCCGTATTTGCTACGGTAGGTTTCTAATCATTACAAATTTAGATTAGTATAATGTTTGTTGACTTTAACTATCTGTCAAAGAAGATTAAGGGAGCTAGTTAATTATACAAAGAGTTAATCATTTCATTTACTTATTTCTTAGTGTGACGAAGATACAACTTGCTCATTTGAAGAGTATTGCTTCAAAGGGCAGTGCTCAAAGTGCGAACGTTGCGAGAGTTCGTACGGACGTCAGCCACCATCGCGGATTAATGGTACATCTTGCGCTAAGTCAGCGGAGGAGTGTGGAATTTGTCTTCCAGGGTATTGTATTCAATTCATGAGAAAATTGTTTTATTTAACTTAACATGACGTTTGATCTAAATTTTTTCAGGTTTCAGGAACCAGGTTCGACTCCTAGTAGTCAAAGGGGAGAATGTTCCCAAACTCCAACTTCTTTGACTTCTAATCAATGGCAATTGAATGTTATATTTTTGTGGCTAACGGTGCTTAGTGTGTATGTTTATTATAAAAAGCTCCCATGTACAAATTCAATTGGTGACAACATCCACCCAAACTTGGGGAATTCATCAAATGGACGTTCAAATCCCGCACTAAATGAAATTGTCACGGTGTCACGTGAAGTTGAATCAGACTCCCATCCTACCAACTACCAAACCATAACCAAACCGTAGAACACTCGTCAATGAAAATAAGATGTTGGGATGTTAGGGGAGACTGGGGCGAATGGATCCCCTTTTTTTTTAAACGGCTGGTTTTAGGAGGATGCATGTTTTGTCTGATGCAATTTCCCAATCGTCTTGCTTGAAATTTGTTTTCCGTCGTTTTAAGACAAAATGGTTAGTAGAAAAGAAGAGAGTAAATTACGTCATCATTATCAGATTTTAAGTGGGCTCTCAGAATCAAACCGATCAAACGGCGGTAGCAACAAACATTGTTAGTCAAGCTTCAACTCAACTCATTTAATTTGATATGGGGCAGTCTCCTTTCTGTCGCCATTGTTCAATCCCATTTGACATGTTTCTCCTAAAAAATAATTTTTTTTTCTCTGTCAGAATCGCAATCCAAACTATCATCGTGATTTGACATTCCTGAATTTGCTGCGGTATTTTTCGACTCATTGCACATTTAGATTAATATTGATATTATAATCTGGTGGTAAACACTCAACACAAAACCTGGGTAGTTTTTCACCTAGTGTGTTGTTTTGTTAGCCCCCCTGGCAATGAAATCCTTTTTTGGATGACTTTTGTTTCGTTCTTAAAAAAAAAAAAAAAAAAAAAAAACAGTTTTCTATTATTTCTCTTGAGCCTTGACAAAAAAACTAGTTAAACTAATAAACAAGTTAAATCCATTCGTTTTTCTTCTTATGTGTTTTAGGTTTTGAACGAAAAGACCATTCCTTAAATTCAAAAATGTTGTTGACTATTGTTTATTTTTCTTCTTTTCTTTATTCAATTACTTCCATGTTGCAGCAGAGCGTCTATCCAAAGTCACAAAGGAAATTGAATAAAAAAACATGGAATACATTCCCTTTTAACATGGAATACAATGCGCAAAATCCAACGATGAGACCCGGACGGCACCCTGATGGTCTGATTTGTCCAACGGGGGCGCAAACGCAATGAAGGGGCCCTATTCAAATTATTTTACACGTAAGCTATCGCAAACGATCGCAAATTAATTCGTGTTAAATACATAACTTGAATTAAACACGTTCTTCTAATAGGACCGCTAGATGACGACGTATATGTTATGTATTTGGTGGCGGCAAAAGTCTAGAAAAAAGGGAATTTTCAATGTAGGAAGCGGAGATTCAAGCTGTCATTGGGTTTGTTTCATCAAGTTTAAAAAGAAGGAGATTGTACTAATACAAATTAAATTTTCAATAATTGAATAGAGATGGAAGTAATAATCTAAAGACCTGCTTCTTTTCAAAAAAATTTGGTGTAGATTATATACTATGGTGTCTTCCCTGATTAAACTTTAAAAACTAATCACAACAAAAGAATCTTTTTTAAAGGGGGTTGTGTGGCGAAAGTCTTTGAATTGTGACGTAGTGAGGACGGCCGTTGACTTAACGGTTGCATGAAATCGTGCCTTTCTCCCGTGTCCCTGAAATACATTTTTCTCGTGCCATTGCATGTTCAACCATTAGGTAACGCGTCCTTGAATAACAGCCTGTATAACTTGATGTAATAGTAAAAAAGGAAACACCAATCTACGCGTCAGGAGAGGGCTTCCGCCATTCGTTCATTCATAAAAATATTGTTGATTATGTCATAACGAGATAACGGAGCTTTTTTACTTTCGCCAATCACTTGTTGAGATAGGTTTTTGTTGTCTCGGCCTGCCAGTGCATCATTGGAAGGAGCTGAAGCGGATGTAAAAAATGTATTATCCTTATTCGAAAATTGAAACAAGGGCAACAAAACACTGTTTCTTGACAAATGACAATTTTGTTTTTATTTCTCGATTGTTGCATTAACTACAATAACGTGGAAGGAAAAAAAACACGCAATTTTTTTTAAATGATTGGTTCAAAATTTTTGAATAAAAATCCAATGAACCTTTGCAGTGTGCAGCTAATCAACCAATTGATCGCAGTTGTGTCTCAGTGTCGATTATTAAAAATTTCTCGACATCAGACAAGTTTTTAAAAATTTATTTATAATTCTTATCTTACGTTCATGGAATCTATACGAATTGTGTGTGTGTTTTTTTGCTGGGATTTAAGAAAGCAATTCTCAAAATGGAAGAAGTCCGCTAATAAATTAATAATATAATCAAACAAGATCAATCGGGAGTTTGTAGTTACCTTGCCTTTGTTCTTGGACAAGTTTGGCGTCCCTTTGTAGATTGTATGTGTTACAAGAATTGAGATCATCCATCTTATGGGTTTTAACGTTATTCGGATGCTTCCCAACAGTCTGAAGGGCGCTACTGGTTAACAACTCAATTTCGCGTTTGTGTGCTAAACTGCGCCGAAAAGGATTCTGAGTTTTTTTTTTTCTTTTTTTTTAAATTTGTTCGACTATTATCCAAATGAATGGTTTATATAATTATCGATGGTCACAGTAACACAAACACGTTGAAGTTGCCTAAAGCGGAAAAAAATTTTAATACAAAATTTTAATTTTAGATTTCTCATCAACTTTTTTTTCGTGTGTGACGTAGCAGGCTTCCATATATGGCACCATCGAGCTTCCAAGTGAAAGACCTCGAGTCGTTTACGACGACCCGTCCGCGCGTCCGGAAATCAGAGAAAACTTTTGAAAAATAGAAAATATGTCAGGGAATCGGTGGTCGGTCGCAGTCAGAGAATTGAACATTTTCTTTTGGCTGGATGGAAAACAAAACCGAATTTTGTGCACACGTCAGCGCTGCGATGGGCACGAAATCATCCCACCTCGGGAAAGGAGTGGAGTGGCTGGAGCGCGTCGTTTTAATATAGGGAAAAAATCTGAAAGGGGTGGGGCTACAATCGGATGATCTTTTCATCATTTTCGTGACGACCAATGAGAGACTAGCTACAAGCTACTTGATACTCTACATCTGTATTACTTTCCCCCCAATGAAAGTGCATGTGAATTGGACACCGTGACTTCCGGCTCTATTCGTTTGAGTATATTTTCGATTCCTCTTTTTCTTTATTATTGATCATCGAAATTGGTACCAGAAAATGAGGATGATTCTTTGAATGTGAGAGCGCAATGCGGAACATTGTAGGGTCATCGACTGTGGGGTTTCGTAACGTTTGCACGTTTGCTCCCCTGCAACTTGAATTTGAAAGAAAAACGTATCTATACTTAGGAAAAGAACAAATACATGGTGCTATTGGGAATGACGGTCTCCTTATGAATGACCTCAATTCCCGTCGAGATCGTCACGGTCTCTGTGTAACACCACTTTTTCTAGCAGGGAGAGTGAGATGCACGAACGGGGCTGATCTCAAAATCATCGCAATTTCATCATATACATATTCCGCCAGTGAAAAACGAAAGGGTTTGGATGTGGACAATAAAAACCCGTTCAACTGGGTCAACACACACCTTCGGGACATTGGCCATTGTCTCGAACATTCGATAGACATTATACAGTATACCTGTAGTGCGCATTGAAATTTCATCATTTTCCGGTTTCGTTTTTCTTATAAAGACAAAATACAAGTTTATCTATTTTAAATAGCGCAATAAAAAGAGAATTAAGTCCTGTGTAATGTATACGAGGAGGGTGAGATGGTCACCACAGGTTTCGGGCGTTTTCATATGAAATCACCTAGGAGAAGAAAAGATGTACCTGCATCCTCTTTATCCCAGGCTATCATCAGGCTTTATCCCAGAAGATTCTAGAAGAAGTGGGCGGGATCGTGCGGGAGTAGAATGTAGCGCCAACGTGCGGATTTCGGAGTGTATACAGCAGCCTGCGCTAACAGATTTGCTGCAGTTCAACTTGAGGAGCCCAAACTGGTAGGTTGTCAGGGTTTCTGTCTAGTGTGAACATTTGTCAAATCCTTTACACTTTGTCGTTTGGAAAAAAGTTTTAATTTTGTAGATAAATGCCTTTTGTCATAGACACTGATTTAGTAATTGTATCACATTTTTATGAGATGATTCACGCCACCCTTCAGGAGGTCTTCGATAATAGAGAGAATGGGCGTTCAGGTAGGGGAGGGGGGAACAACAAAATGGAGGTTCAATTCTGTATAGAGACGTGAATAATTCCGATTTTAAATAAAAAGGAGAACGGCTGGTCCATCTCTTTGATTATTTAAAATTTAACAAAGAAATCGAACACACACACACCACGATAGATTTGCTTTTTTTAAGTTTTATTTGTTTCGCAATAGCCATGAAACGATGATAAAGACCGAATGACGTGTTTTGTTTTTTTCTTGCAGGATCGAAATTGTCAAGAGTTTGTGGCTCATTTCATGTTCAACCAGCGCTTCTACCATACATTTACGTACCATGAGTACTAAGAATACATTTTTCTAGCGATTACGAATGTATGTGTAACTATTATTAAAACGCCGTATTATGCAGATATTCCAACACAAATGACTGCTGCTGGTGCCTTTTTCCTGATTCTTTTTGTCACCTCTGCCAGCAGCACGCCAGTCAGCAGAGACATTCCTGATTTTGTTACGGTATGTTAATTCTACTCTTCGCAAATATGTTTGTTGATTTTGAATATTTTTCAAATAAGAACAATAGCCATGCAAAGACCAAATAATCGTTTATTTGTTTGTTTTTTTCGTAGTGTAACGCAAATAAGACTTGCCCAAGTGGACAGTATTGCTTGGATGGCCACTGTGAAATGTGCGTACCTTGCGAGATTCAGCATAGACAGTCTCCACCGCCGATTGATGGAATATCGTGCGCTAAGGAAGAGGCGCAATGTGGATTGTGTTTTCCAGGGTATAGTATTCAATTGATGAACAAAATGAAGGAAATTATTTTATGTATTTTGACATGACGTTTGATCGAAATTTTTTGCAGGTATGAGGAACAGAATTTGACTGGTAATAGGAAAATGAGGAAATGTTCCCTAATTCCAACTCCTTCGACTTCTTCGACTTCTTTTTTTGTCGTCTCTACAACGAGAGCCAGCTCAGACATTTCGGATTCTGCTAAGGTATATGTTTTTACTCATCGAAAATTAAGATTTAAATACTTGTTGTTACAAGAGACTTAATCATTTCATTTATTTGTTTTTCAGTGTGACGCAAAAACGACTTGCCCAACTGGAGAGTTTTGCTTGGATGGCCTCTGTGAAATGTGCGTACCTTGCGAAATTCGTCACCGACAATCACCGTCGCCGATTAATGGTATATCTTGTGCTAGGACAGAGGCGGAGTGTGCATCTTGTCTTCCAGGGTAAAAATTGATGAACAAAATGAAGGAAATTATTTTATGTATCTTAACATGACGTTTGATCGACATTTTTTCAGGTATGAGGAACAGAGTTTGATTGATGGTAGTCAAATGAGAAAATGTTCCCCGATTCCAACTTCTTCGATTTCTTATGAATGGATTCCATGGATTATCGTGATTGCATGGTTATTCGGGCTTACCTTTAAGGAGCAATTGAAGAATCTCGTTTGTAAGCGCAACAGTCAAAGCACAAGCGCCATCAACTTCGACTCAGCAGGAAATCTACCACGAAATGGACATTCCGATTCCGTACCAAACGGACATCCCGTGCCAAATAGCGTTGAATTCTCCTATCAAAACCAAAGTGTACAAGTACAACACGAAAGTCAACAAAACTAAGATGAATTTCTTCACATAGTCTTTTGTTAGTCCCCCAGTGAAATCCTTCGTTGACTATTTCTTCGTCTCAACTAAAATTGTTCTTCTATTTTTTCCTTTGTCGTTTTTTGTTCGTGTGTTGGTCAAATTTCGTTTTTCTTCTTATTTGTTTTAGATTCAAACAAAGAAGACCATTCCTTTTTACAAAAACGTTGTTGACATGTTACTCTTTTGAGTCTTTTCTTTCTCTCCTTTATTCTACTGCATGCGTGTTCCTTTACAGTAAAAAGTCAGCATTTTGTATCACAGTCACGAAGGAATTAAACTGGAATTATTTGTATCAAATAGAAAAATTGGGGTTTGAAGTATTTCATGCGATACTTTTTATTGTCCTGCTACGCACATAAGTCGAAGTTAGTGTCGACTATAATCTATATCGTCGGTTATTAGTTTTGCTCAGCGAAATTCGTCGTTCTTGTCAGAAATGGACGCGGACGTGTCAAATTAATTGTCTAGAAGTGACAATTGACTCAAGGGGCTACAAAACCCTTAAAATAAATAGAAATCGGTCTTAAAATCTTGAATTCCTTTGGGGATGGAAAATTAATTACCGCAGACTAAAAGAAAAGAGGAGAGTTGGTGGTTTTATATGGGAAACTATTGGGAGGGGAAGAAGGTGGATGGGCTGTTTAACTTGTAGATTATTAGGCATGATGAAGTAGCTGAGATTCTTAGGGGTTGGCCTCACTGGGCATCCGAGAGGCCGCCCCTTTTAAAATGGGATATGCAACTGCGCAAAAGCCGACGATGAGGACCCGGACGACCCGGACGGACCCGTGATTTGTTCAACCGGGCGCAAACGCAATGGAGGGCCCCTTTTCCTCAATACACTTCGCCGCCTCTCATCGAGACAAAATAACAAAATTTTAGAGACCAGTCAAACTACTTTGATTTTTGAGGATTCATCCGCGTATTGCGTATAGCCTATAGCTATCCTCTTTCCGGTTGTTGGCTTGAAGAGGAGATGTAGATCATGATGTCAATAAGGTCAATTTTATTTGATGCAAGATTCCGATTATCAATGCAGAATCGAACAAATTTCATCATCCTCCACCCAAAAGAAAAATTAATGGTTTTGGGAAAGAGCCAAGTGCTGTGCTTTTAAAAAACAAACAAGAGTTCCGTCGTGAATCCGTTTTTTACGACGAGATAGAGAGGGAAGGGTTTTTACCTTGTTACTAACTTCCCCACTCTTTTTCTCTTCTGTCCTTCTAGATTATTCTCTCCTCCTTATTCTCTTTTTCACTTCTTTTTATTATGGACCGGCTTCTTATAAATACACGAATATAAGGTGAGTGTCTCTTTCTTGGTTTTTTTTTTGTGTCGAGAAAAAGAAATATATTGTCAGAGCCATATAGCTATTGTTTCCCAGCTCAAAGTTAAAATCTTTTATGGCCCTTGTTAGTTGGTACTTTTTTGTATATATAGCTGTGAATACGAACGATCGTCTTATTTTCTCTGATGCAATTGCTCGATCGTCCAGTTTGAAATTTGCTTTCCATCGTTTTTAAGACAAAATGGTTAATAGAAAAGAAGAGAGAGGAAATTGCGTCAGATCATTATCAAGTGGGCTGTCAGAATCAGACTGAGGTAGCAACAAACATTTTTAGTCAATAAGCTTCATCAACGCATTTAATTTGATATGGGGCAGTCTCCTTTCTGTCGCCATTTTTCAATTGCCATTTGACATGTTTCTCCTAAAAAATTATTTCGTTTCTCTATCAGACGCGCAGCACAATCCATACCATCAGCGTGATTTTATCTTTAGAAAGTTTCTTTCTTGTTCGGACAAGTTTAATGATGGCGCCGAGTTGCGCAGTTTGCGCTTCACGTCGGTGCGTCTTTTCGTACGGTGCACACTGCACAGTGTGTGTTTTCTCGAGGCTACTAAAATATATGCGAGCACAAAAAGACTTTTTCACTTCCCATGCGGCAAGCAAATGTAAAAAAGGCATCCATTCAAGAATCGGCGAAAATAATATAGGTATACAGGCTGGAAGTTTCTTTACGTGTAGCTCATTTTTTACCACTTTTACGTTGCATTGGCGGATGATCGCATTTGATCTCGATTGTTTACTCGGAAAAAGTACGGTAGGGAGACTAAATGTGCTGTTTATTGAAGCTTCTATCCCGCCAATACAACTTAAAAGTGGCGAAAAATGAGCTACATGTAAAGAAACCTGCAGCCGCGACTGTATATATCATCGTTGGTTATTTGTTTGGCTCGCGGAAATTCGTCGTTCAAGTCAGAAAATGGACGCGAACGCGATCAAATACCGCAGACTAAGCTACCAGGAGAGTTGGTGGTCCTATGATAAACTATTGGGAGGAGTAGAAGGGTGATGGCCGTTTATTTATTGATTATTAGGCATAATGAAGTAGCTAAGAATCTTAGGGGTTTGGGCCTCATTGGGCCTCCGAAATGCCGTCCCTTTTAAAATGGGATGGAACGCGCAAAAGCCGACGATGAGAACCCGGACGGATTTCCTCTTTGACATTTGCTTTCCATCGTTTTTACGAAAAAAAAAAAAAATAGTTGTAAGAAAAGACCAAAAAAAGAGAGAGGAAATTAAGTCGTCATCATTATCAGATTTGAAGTGGGCTCTCGGAATCAAACTGAGGTAACAACAAACACTGTTAGTCAAGCGTCATCGACGCATTTCATTTAATATGTAGCAGTCCGCAGACACCATCAACTGCTCGCGGGGTCTTGTCGGTCGCTACGGTTCAATCCCATCTCGCATGTCCTCGTAGGGTACAACTGCACCCGAAAAAGCTATTGCAACGTCAGGCTGACGTTGCTCGAAGAACAAATTGTCTATTGCAACGTCAGGCCGCTAGGGGTGCTGTAGTCTGACGTTGCCCTATCTCAAGCATACTACGACCGTACTGGAGCAACGTCAAGCCACTATGAAGGCTGCAGTCATGCAGTCTGACGTTGCTGTATCCATCTAGGCATCTACTACGCCGGCCTATCTGGCTGGCTATACTGGAGCAACGTCAAACCGCTACGGGAACACGGCAGTTATTTTCTTTTATTACGTGCGTGTGTATTGCAACGTCAGGCCGCTAGGGGCGCTGTAGTCTGACGTTGCCCTATCCATTGGAGCAACGTCAAGCCGCTACGGTCTAGACACACGGCTGTTTCTCACACGGTATTTCTCTGTAGCTCGACTACTAGCATGGTCATTTTAGCTGAAAAAGGGGGGTTTTCAGATTTAAATCACTTTGATGAACATTTACTATTTTTTAATGTAGTAAATCTTCGAATTCTTTGCCGTGTTTAACACGGTGCTTATGGGGGAATTCAGAAACTTAAAATAAATCCTGCATAAAAACGTAACAACCCCCATTTCCCAATTACTAATTTCTAATAGATTTCAAAGTACTATTTGGTACGCTCTTATTAATAATTACTTAAAAAGGAGACATACAGCTTATTTTAAAAATTTCTAATTATAATTAGTTCTAGTTCTTTCAATGGTAAAATGACCATACTATACATTTATTGTGTTTTCGTGTCCCGGATCTGGACGGCCTTAGATGTACAGCACAAAGTTTAATTTTTACTATCGGGTTTTGAATATCCCGCATTGGACTACACTAGGGATAGCGCAACGTCAAACAGTAGCACCCCTAGCGGCCTGACGTTGCAATACACACGCACGTAAAAGAAAATAACTGCCGTGCCGTGTTCCCGTAGCGGCTTGACGTTGCTCCGGGATGGATACAGCATTACAGCAACGTCTCTGTAATGCAGCCTTCATGGTGGCTTGACGTTGCTCCAGTACGGTCGTAGTGTGCTTGAGCCTCCTTGAGATAGGGCAACGTCAGACTACAGTCAGCACCCCTAGCGGGGGTGCTGTAGTGAATGTGTAAATGTGGTGAATGTGGTGTTGTAGCGAATGTGTAAATTTTAACGTTGACACACGTAAAAGAAAAGAAACAGCCGTGTGTCTAGAGTCTAGACCGTAGCGGCTTGACGTTGCTCCAATGGATAGGGCAACGTCAGACTACAGCGCCCCTAGCGGCCTGACGTTGCAATAGACGATTTAGCCCTTCGAGCAACGTCAGCCTGACGTTGCAATAGCCCCGACCAACTGCACCCTACGAGAACATGTGCACTTTGGGTCACGTGTGCTTCTCAAGGCTACTATTTAAAATGAAACGATGGCGTTCGCTGGGATAGTTTACGCATTGCAGCATTCAAGAATCGGTGAAAGAGGGCGAATTGGCGACGGCGAGTGAATGTCTCCTTACTCAAAAAATGTGTGTCGGGTACAAACGACAGCATCAATTCAAAATTAAAACAAAACATTGAGACTTTATATGCCAAAAGAGGAAGAAAAGTAGAGAGATGAGAGAGAACGGCGCACCGGCGTCGCTCTCTTTAAGATCACCTGATTGTATTATTATTGTAAATTATTTTCGTGTAACAGAACCCACCAGATTAGTTTTTTGAAAAGTACGTGCGCTTGAACGCGAAGACGATTTGATTGAGCCCCAACAGAGACATGGACAATGTCGTCTTGATTTTTCGGCTTCTTTTTATTAAAATGACGATTTGAAATAAATGCTTGGTGTTTGGTCGTCATGGAAGACGGGCAAAGTTGCCAAGCCCCCTTTACCTTTTTTTTAATGGGTCACGACCAATGGGAGTCTAGCTACTTGATACTCTATATCTGTTATTACTTCCCCCCAATGAAAAGGCATGTGAATCGGACACCTTGACTCCCGGCTCTATTCGTTTGAGTAGATTTTCGATAGTATTACTCTTTTCTTTATTATTGATCATCGAAATTGGTACCAGAATATGACTCGGTGAAATAGGAAAAAGTTCAGGGCGAGGGTGAATCTTTTAATGTGAGAGAGCGCCAGATCGAAAGACGTCAAGTGCCATGTATAGCGGGCAATGCGGAACATTGGAGAGTCATTGACCGTGGGGTGTCTCTTAACTCAAAGTTTGGACGAAATGACTGTCATCTCCTTGTGACCCCAATTCCCGTTGAGATCGTCAATGTCTCAATCTTAAGCAACATTTTCTAGCAGGGAGAGTGAGATGCACGAACGGAGCAGATCCATATCAGGATAAGGACATTTCAATAAGTAATTTTCTCCTACATATTTGGTCAGTAAAAACGAAAGGGTTAAAACAAGAAAAACGTCAAACTATATGGTACTCTATACGCTTGAGTGTCGCAAGAAACATCTTCAACTGGGTCAACACGCACCTTCGGGACATTGACCATTTGGTAGACGTTATAAATATCATAGTAAGCAGTGAAATTTCTGCGCCTGCATCTGCATTATCTCCATCCTCTGGCTGTATCACTTCTACAGCAGTCAATAACTAACCAATAGCTAACCATTAAGAAAAAGTGGTGTGATGCTAGTTGCGTAAGCGGCAATCACAGCGCCACGTGAGGAAAAAACAAACTAACTCGAAACGCTCTCGTGTTAACACACTACCTTGATCAGTCCAAGTTTAGAAGCCGAAGCGGTAAGATGTCTCTCTTTCTGTGTAGTATAGAAAATTTAGCAGATGCTTTATTTGCTGTTTTGGGAAAACGTTTACATTGTTTGGGTAATCTACTGTAGAAGCCTTTTGCCATAGAAATTATATTTACTGTCCTGTTGTTTCTGATTAAAAAGGAGAAAGAGGACGGCTGGTCCATCTCTTGATTATTTAAGATTTTCCACGAAAGATTTTCTTTTGGGTTAGCGCACCGGTTTTTTAAAACTAACATTTGTTTCCCATAGCCAAGAAAAGATGGAGAATAAGACCGAATGATTAAGTGTTTTCGTTTTGTTTCTCTTTCAGGATTGTCCAGAGTTTGTACCTCCATCCATATCTTTTCGACGACTATAGTGCCTTTTTAAAAAATTAACAATGCGTAAGGATTCATTTTTTCTGACGATTATGAATTTATGCCGTGTATAATTTTTATTAAATCGTCGTCTTATACAGCAGGCATTCCAACACAAATGACTGTTGGTACTACGGTGCTGAATTATCTTACCTCTACGGACATTCCAGACTACACAGACATTCCCGAATATGCTACGGTATGTTTCTACCCATTGCAAATTTTGATTAATATGATGTTTGTTGACTTTAACTATCTGTCAAAGAAGAATAAGGGAGCTAGCTAACTAGCCTATACAAAGACTTAATCATTTCATTTTCTTCTTATTTCTTATTGTTAATAGTGTGATGAAAATATAGCTTGCCCACATCAAGAGTATTGCTTCAAAGGGCAGTGCGTATTGTGCGTATCGTGCGATATTTGGAATAGACTTCCAGCGCCGTCGATTAATGGTACATCTTGCGCCAAGTCAGAGGCGGAGTGTGGATTTTGTCTACCAGGGTATATTCAATTGATAAAAAAATGAAGGAAATTGTTTTATATCTTAACATGACGTTTGATCGACATTTTTTCAGGTTCAATAATTTGACTCGTGGTGGTCAAATGATAACATGTCAAACAATTCCAACTTCTTTGAATTCTTATGATGAAGGGCCTTTTGTTTTTAATCAGACTTACTTTAATATTTTTTTTGTAATTTGGCTTTTGTGTCTTTCCATTTGGGTCTTTTGTGCTCCCCAATTGAAGGAACTCGTTCGTGTGATCTATAGAAAGCTCACCTGTAAAAACTCAAATCGTGGCAACGATACCATGGAGAGTGAACCTGCCGAGGCAGATGAAAACAAAACCGGAACAAATGGTATACCATTTGTTCTGGTTTTGTCTTCAAAGAATATGGTGGAGGAGCACAATCTTCGAGGCTCTCACAGCAGTTTGGCTAGTGGAGGTGAACCAGGAAGTCACGGACCTCGGCCTCGCGGCAGACGTGGCCAAAACAACAACTCAGACTCAGAAAATTCATCACAAACTGGACAATCCGATTCCGTGACAGATACAAAGAAAAAAGAAACTGATTGATGACTCTAAAGTCATCAAAAAGAATCTAGTAACTACTCTCAACGAGAGTGTAGTTTTTTTTTCCGTGTTGTTAGTCCAATCCTCATTATAAGTATTTGCATGTCTTTTGCTTCGTCTTAAAAAAACAAGATCAAACATTGGCCAACAATACCCTTTCTGATATCTACAATGTTGTTGAGTATTGTTGTTTTCCGTCTTTCCTTTATTGCATTACTTCCATTGTACTAGATCAAAAATCCCAAAGGAAATTTAAATTATTCCAATCAAATAAACATTGTGAAGTACTATTTCATTGCGATACCTTTTTTTTCCCCCTACACAAGTTTAAATTATAGTGTCGGTTCAATGGGGAAAGCCAACTCTTGGGATGGCAGGAAGACGATGGATGCTGGCCTTTTACTCGTCTTACCGTTGTACCGTTTACGTCTTATTTATTCCGAGTAAAAATATATTTATTATATACTTGGAATGTATACACGTGCGTGTGGACGGAACACAGAAAGTAAAAATGTGAACAGAGAGATAAAGTGCGGATGGGAATCTCGCAAATTTGAATGGCCTTATTAATATAAAAATAATATCTACATTTCCTTCTCAAGCCAACAATCGGGAAGAGGATAACGGGGCAGATGAACGCAGATGAAGAAAAAAAAACAAAATAAACACGAAGAAATGAGCTAGACCATAAATCATTCAAATAAAATGAGTCCAATCTAATAAAGGTCAACGCAAATAATTTCCGATGGTTATAAATGCAGAATCGAACAACATTTCAGAGGGATCCTTCCTCAGCCTATATATTTCCTCCTTCTCCCAAAAGCCAAATGGATGATTTTGGGAAAGAGCTGCGTCGTGATGAATCCGTTAACGGCAAGAGAAGGAAAAATGTCTCTCCACTTTTTCCTTTCTCTCTAGTCTCTTGTCCTTCTCCACCTCCTCTACTCCTTGTTCTCTTTTTCACTCCTTTTTACTACGTCGTCACTTTGTAAATTTCCCGTGTTGCATGGCGCATGGGATTAAACAATCGAGAACATCCATATTTATGGTGGAAAAAGGATTTTCACGTTACTTGAATGCTTCCCAACAGTCTGGCGGGCACTAAATACCAGTTCAATTCAATTCTGGTTAACAGCTCAATTTCACGTTCTGTGGTCACCGAAAACGATTTTTTAGGGTTTTTTTTATTTGTTCGACTACTATCCAAATCAAGAATGGTACGTTTTAAATGATTATCGATGTCGCACTCGCAGTAAGCCGAGCACGGTGAAGCTGCCGAAAGCGGAAAGACGTCATGTGGAGGGTGGGAGGCAGTTTTTGCAACCATATCCCCACCCTACCGTTTTTTTTTTTTTGATTTCTTATCTGCTCTTTATTCTTGTGTAAAACGTAGTGTGTGCAGGCTTCATTGTATGACACCATCGTGAATTTGAATTGATGACCCTCGATATTGGAGAGTGGACGTTCAGGTAGGGGAGAGGGAAACAACAAAATGGATGTATCGAAAACATGTTCATCCAATTCGGTATAGACGTGATTAATTCCGATTTTGAATAAAAAGGAGAATGAAGAAGGCTTGTCCATCTCTATAGATTATTAAAGATTCCCATTCGCACTTTACATCTCTGTTCTTATTACTTACTACGTTCCACACACATGTGTAGCGCAATTCAAATATAATATATATTTCTACACAGAATAAGACGCACTGAAGGTTATTGGTGTCGGATCGAACACAATTTCAGGCGGATCCCTCAACTGTTGACTATACAAGAAAATCAAATTTTAAAATAAAAAGAAAAAAGAAAGAAAGGGGACCGCGTCTCTCTTATTCCCCACTCATCATTTCCTTCTCCATTATTCGCTTTTTCGCTCCTTTTTATAACGGAATGGACTTCGACTGGCCAGACGACATCATTCTTGTAAATGAGTGCCTGTAAATGAGAGCCACACGTAGCACAATATTTTCTATGAAATGTTTTGAGACGGGATTCGATGTTGAGGGGGAAAAAAAGAGATCCTGTGGTCCCTTTTTTTCCTGACGCAATTGCTTTCAAAAGGATTGACCGTGTAATCGTCGAGTTCGAGAGCCAGGTGTCAGTGCTGGGCTCAACAGGTTTCCTCTTCGACATTTGTTTTCAATCGTTTTTAAGAAAAAATTAGTTTAAAATAAAATTAGAAAAGACAAAAAAGAGAGAGAGAAAATGACGTCATCATTATCAGATTTAAAGTGGGCTCTGCTCTCAGATCTGAATCAAACTGAGGTAGCAACAAACACTGTTAGTCAACCTTCATCAACGCATTAAATTTTAAATGTGGTAGAGTCCTTTCTGTCGCCATTGTTCAATTTCCATCATCTCCATTGTCGGGCGGCACCATTTATCTTTATACCTAATCTAAAACGTCCGTTAGTCAACGACAGCAACCAACGCCAACCTTCAAATTGTTGACCAGGTAATTTTCATCAGTTTTAAAAAGATTTCCTAATTTAAGATTAGTTTGGTTTTCCATGGAATGCAGTCCGTAGTTCGGGTGTCGATAATGTGAAATAAAACAATTTTAAGTTTTTAAAACGAAGGCACACAAGATACCACTCGCCTTTGTAATCACCAATCTACGGTATACAGCCAACGCGCCAATACAAACTAATGGATCATCTCAAGTGAGCAAATTATCATGCAAAATTTGAGAATTAGTTTAAAACAATCCAGCAACGGGTCAAAGTGTACAAGGAGTATCAATTGCATAGGAGACAGCAAAACAAACTCTGAAAATAAAATGGAAGTAATTGACAAGATTCATTGTTAAGGGACTGAAACCGATATATTACTTTGATGAAATTTTTCTCGAAACCAGAAAAGGAGGAGCGAGGGAAAATAAGGGGGAACGAATAGGAATCGTTTTGGTTTTTTTTGAAATCTCAGTTAATTGTAAAACATGGAAGAAAAAGGGATAAACGGAAGGTTTTGTTGATTATCCTCCCCGACTCGAAAATTAAGACCTATATTCTTGCTCAATCAATATACTGGGCCAACCAGCGGAATCCCTCGCCGTAGCCTTGACGTTTTAAAACCGAGCACATGAACAATTCCAATGGCCTAGACGAGAGCTGCGCACGGGGAGTTTTACCCTATAAAGAAAATAACAATTACATTTTCATTCAAACCAAGATTTAAAAATAAAAGGGAAAATTTACTTTTCCCGTGGTGTTGTACAACTCGAAATAGGTCCGCAATTGTTCTTCAGAAGCTGCGCCAGGCCGATCGATTTTGTTGCCGAGAATGAGAATGGGGCAATGCCCTAGCTGCTCATCGGCTAACAGTGAGCACAACTCGTTTTTACTTTCTGTAAAACGCTGAGTGTCAAAGGCATCGACAAGAAAGACAATAGCATCCACAGCAGGAAAATAGTCTTTCCACACACGTCGAGCTATTTAAAAAACTAATCAGACCATTGAATTATTAGCTAAAACATGAAAACTTTGAATCCCTACCTTGACTATGGCCACCCAAGTCAAACGTAGTGAACTTCATGTTGCCAATCGACAACTCTTCTGAGGCTGTTAAGGTAAAAGAAATAAATTGTGTTAACATAGAAGAATACTGAATTTTTAAATGGAAAAATTACTTGGATGAAGAGTAGGCACATGTTGTGCCATTCTATCATCCTTGAGCATATGCAGAAGAGTGGTCTTTCCAGCATTATCAAGTCCGAGGAAAAGCAACTTTCCTGACTTCTTCCAAAGGCCTGCAAATGAAATGAAAAAAACCTAAATGTTTCTGTCTGTAAATACATGAAGATTAGAATAACCTTACCTAACATCCCAAGGACTCCGGTAAACCAATCCCAAACAAACATTTTTTATCTAAAAATAAATTGAATAATGGTTAGTTCACAAGCACCTGTTAACTAACCCTTATATCTGTTGTTAAATAAGGGAAGAGAGCTATAAGGCCAGAGAAAGAAAAACAAGTATTCTAGGCAAATCGGTTAAGTTAAGTTGAATGACTCACTAAACGACTCTAAAAGTGAAGTGGATAAAAAGTTACGTTAGTGTTCCGACGTCCTCAATAGGCCAAAATACAAAATATTTGCAATGATAATTAATTGGCTTTAAACTCACCTTTAAAAATGAATAAATGGAAGGATGGCAATTGCAATCCCAGTTCTTACAATCTAGCGTAAAACCCCACCGAAATCGCAAGACTTTTATTAATGTATGCAAGTATAAACGCAACGACCGAGGATTTCCTTTTTTTTAGACAGACGTCATAGGCGATTAGGCACCGTTGAGACATCAATGACGCCGGATGACGCCCCTTTAATTCTTCTTTAATCTGTTTTATCTTGAAAATTAGAAAAATATAAACTTTTCTAAAATTGAATAACAGGTAAATACGTTTCTTTACATTTTTAGAAATAATAATATACTATTTTTATTGTCATTTATTGTAATTTAGTTGAACGATTTGGCACATGATTGTTGACGTAGCCAAAAAAGATGTCGTCTGCCGACCTTGACCAAATTCTTGTTTGTTATTTTTAACAAAAATCAGATTGATCTTTGGCATCATGAATTCAAGAAATATTTTTCGAGCGTTAGCTGGTGCTCTTCGTTTTAATGGAGCCAAATTAAATAGGTCACAGTGGAATTCTAGCCGAAAATGTCATTCAAACAGCAAAAATGAGTCGGGCGAAACCAGTGGACAGCTGTCTTATGTCCAACGAATGAAAATGTTGCAAAATTTACGGGAGAAAACAGGGATGACAGAAGAAGTTATAAGAAATGGAAAATGCCTTTTATACTTCAAAGGGGACCCATTATTGACCGATGATTTTGAAATTGCTTGGATGGATTTTGCTGATTTGTGTGTGGAGCCAAAATTGTTTTTGGAGAATGCTCTGTTGCTCGGGATGACAGATGCAGGACAATTTCAGTTTGCAGTTCAGATTGCTGGGTTTGGACCAGAATTGAAACAGGCTGTCATAAACAAATCTCAGGGAAATTTCACCGATTTTCGCCTTAGCCTTATGGTACAGTTTTTAAAAATCATTAAATATTATTCTTCACTACATTTTAGAATTCTTAATACATTTTCAGATGATGTCTATCTCTGAAAGTTCTCTTGCTTCAAAAGCTAAAGCCATCTTCAACTGGCACAGACGAAATACCCACTGTGCAAAATGTGGTAGCCCCTCAGCAAGAAATTCAACTGCATCCTGTCGAACTTGCCACAAATGTGAAGAAGTCTGGTATCCATCTCTTTCACCTGTTGGTATTGTCCTGGTAGCCGACAGTTTAAAGACTAAGCTGCTACTTGTCAGACAAGGACGTCATCCTAAAGGGATGTACTCTTGCATCGCCGGATATGTCGACTCAGGTAATTTATTATTCTTCGACAATTCACCATGAATCTAATCAAATGTGTTGATATTCAGGAGAAACGTTGGAGGAAGGTATTCGTCGAGAAGTAGCCGAAGAAGTTGGTCTCACCGTTCTCAGCGTGGATTACAAAGCGTCTCAACATTGGTCTTTCCCAACTAGCAATCTTATGATTGGATGCCATGCAATAGTTAGCGGTACAGAGTGTATTATTTTAATGAAGCGACAATTTCCGATTAACATTGTTTTTACATTAAAAATTAGGAAACGAAGCCCTCGATGTGGACACTTCGGAACTGGAGGATGCGCGTTGGTTTACCGTCGAAGAAGTGAGACGTTCTTTGAATGCCATCAAATCCAATCCACTGGAAACGATGTCATCCGTTAAAGAAGGAACAAACAATTTCTTCGTTCCACCACGCGGAACTCTTGCTCATGCGTTGATTGATTCTTGGCTAATAAACAACTAAATAATAACATCTTTCAGACAACTTACAGGTAATGTAACGTTCACATATTGAGTCGTAGATGGCGCGCAAGACGTTTACTAATATCAAATTCGATATTGTTTAGTGGGTGAACGGGTGCCGGTGCTAGAATAGCGCGATTCCTACGTAGACACGACCGTAAACCACAGAAATAGAGGATCTCCATCAGGCTAAGGAGGCTGAATCCCACTCCAAGTCCCAGTAAACCTCCAACGGCGGCTGATAAAAATAATTTTTTTTATTAAAACCCACATTATATCTAATCTATAGCGCTTGTTATAATTATGTAAATACAGATGTAGAATTTATCAGAGAATAGCAAGAAATCGAAGCTTACAAACGAAATCCTGCCATTCGTAACGAACGTCACGCCGATATTGGATGCTGCTACGATCACGGAAGAAGACGTGCAGCAGGGCAACGTTGTTTCTACATGCAGCAGATTGAACCAGATTTTAGAAATTGATAGGATTTTCAAGATTGATTCGAGCTTAACTGTAGGTAAGAATCATTTGAAATCATTTTCGCGTTAATGTCGCGAGCCATTCGAGACGCGCGGAAGTCTCGATTGGGGAAATGTCCGCGGGAAATATCCGCAGAGTAGGACGTCATGTTGCAATTCACTGGACAGTTTACATCTTTTTGATGGAAATCATCTAAAAATTTCCAAAAAAGTTTTTAAAAAAATGTTTTCAGTTTTTTGAAAATATTTTTGTGGATATTACGAAAGGCTGACTGGACGCATGATTTCTTTTTGAAACGGCATGTGGGTGTCGCTTCGTCACCGACTTGGAGGAAAAAATGAACATATCGTTATATTTTTTACGACCAATATCTGCTGGATATTATTAGATAGGGATCGAAAATAACCTAAAAAGTAGAAGGGAAGACAACCGCATTGACGTGTGATGGTTTTGGCCATCCGTTCCATGAAGCAATTCGATTGACTGTAGCGGGAAAAGTAATTCAGGTGATTCTCGTAACTGTAGCGGCAATTCCTAGCGGACGGAGTCAAAAGACGGACGTCTTCCGTGCTGAAAATGGATGAGGCCGATACACCGACGTAAACTTCACTACCTGGTGAAACTGATGCCATATCGTATTATTTATAACTCTTTTTTTAAAATTTATTATCGAATGGCATTTGAACTCGTTGAAAAGGAAAAAAATATATCGTGACATTCGAATGGGGTGAAGTGTAGAGGTTTACGTTCTTCTAATCTCGTGAATTTTTTCAAATCCTATTTGACACCGTCGAGTTCTTTTTTGTCCTTTTTTAAATCCCAAAAGCGTGTGTAGTGAACAATATAACACAGGTAAAAGTAAAACAAGAGCCCCTTAATAAATTTTTTCGGGGGTGATTGCAATGGCTTCATTTGCTCGTGGGGTTGAAACATTCACGCATGAAACAGTGCACCCAACTTTTAATCGTGCACGGTATATAATACCTGCGAAGCCTTTGGTCGACGGATCGGGTTGGTCTTCCGGATGATGTATCAACACCTGAATGAAATTATTTTATTTTTATAAATCGTGGCAATTGATTCAAGTGCGAATCAAGAGATAATCTTTGATGTATTTAAGCTGATGTGTTCACCTTAAATCCGTGAAAGAAGGAAGAAGTGAGCGCATAGTCGTCGATTTGCGCGTCTAACAAGACCGTCAGACCCATTTGAACGCCTTCTCCGTATGCCTTGACGGGCTGTTGACTTAGTGGAACGGCTCTGTTCCTATTCCCAGATGAAATTTATTTTTACGTATTCTCGTATAAATATATAAAAATGTTGCGGTTTTCTTCGGGAGAACGCACGGTCGAATTCACAATTCGTTGGACCGAAAAGACTTTTTATATATGTGTTTATACCTTTTCCTGTTGAGATGGACCGTCTGTAGATTGTAGACGCAACAGAAGCCTTGATTGGAAGGGACGAGCTGGAAAATATCGGAGCAATTGACCGGTTTACTTTTCCATTCGCAATAGAGGAGCATCTGCGAGCACGGCTGCGCTACCTGCAGAGAGAAATGGTGTAAATCTTATGATGATTCCAGACATCCAATCGATATATTCTAGATAAGAAACTTAATTGGACTCGGTGCACTACTATACTAAAATTACGTTACGCATGAAGAAGGTCAAGTTGGCCGACGTTAAATCGCCCAGATGAATACTATCCTCCAATTGCGTGATGTAATCTTCTCCACTATCGGGAACGCCTCCTCTCATCAGACCACCCAGCAGATCGAGTAAATTTTCTCGGCTCATATTGGCCTCCCGGTAGATTTTGCTTTTTTTTTTAAATTAAGATTAAATTGTTCATTTTATTTTGACGGCCGATAGATGGCGTTTAAACGTAGAAAAATTCACGTTACTTTGATTTGATTAAACCGAGTACGATAGTGTTTGAAACTTGATTGACGTTACAGATGGAAACAGTTGGGAAATTGATCATTGAATTAGGGAAATCTGTTGATTCCACCTGAAGGGAAAAAAAAAAACATTCGTAACTTTCCAACAAGAATTAACTTTCCGATTTATTTCACGTACCGAGATGATAACGGGCGAGGAAACCCATTTGGACCACATGCGCATAATGAAGAAGACAGCTGTGCAGAAACAGGCCAGGAAGAGAGCAATCCACAAGAACCTTAAAGAAGAAGAAAACAGAAATTGTAGTATGTACAAGGAAATATCCATACTATCCCCCGTATGGATCAATCAATCAATTATCTCTCGCTCTCTTCTGTAGCCATGGGTGGGTGAAGAATAAAGTTCCCCGACGTCTACATAGCGGCAGGTGTGGCATCACGCTCCACCGCCCGAATGGAACGCAACGCGGACTCTTTTTCATATATTTCTTCTTCTTCTTCTAATATTCAAAATCGCCGACAGGTGTGTGATTAAAATAATGACGAGATAGGACGGACACGGACACCACTCACGTATAGAACCGCACATGGGCCTGCCTGCGCCGACAAAAGCTCACTTGTACACAACAACAACAACAACAACAATTCAGAGAGAAGAGAGAGTTGAACGCGGACCAGTCGTTCACCATCACTCGGCAACAATTGAGGAAAGATGACCCGCATTTTAAATCAATTGCCGCTTTGTGTGTATGTGTGTATGCACACACACACACAAGCCAAAGTAGTCATCACGATCACGATAATAACCGTTTTTCGTGTAATGGCGCGCCACACAACTTCGTCGTTCTCTTCTCTTTTCTTTGAATTATGATCGAAACATCTTCGCTAATTTATCACCGCACAACACAAGAAGAGTAACATGCAAATGAGTTTGAAAGAAAAAAAAAAGAACAGTTATATAGTGGTGGTGGTAGGTGTTTCGTCGCTAAAAATAGCGGAATATGAAAACACATTCAAATTTTTAGCGCGTGATTTTGTGTGTTGTTGTGTACGTATTTTTTTTACCTTTCTATCCAGGTGGCCTCTTTTTCGGCCGCGTATTTCAAGCCGTGCATGGACGTGGCGTGCATAAAATCGCGCAGGTGGGCGCTGGCAGTAGGGCGTCCTCCATATTTTCTTTTGAACGTCGTCGTCTTCTTCTTTTTCATCCATTTGATGATTCCGACAGCGTTTCTTTTAGGAATTTTAACGCCGCCCATCGTAGCACCACCACCACCATTGGATTTGACGATCCTGATGCAGTTATTCCGACTACGGATCATTCCGGACATTCCTTGTGTCGTCCAATGATCATCATCACTGTCTCCGTAGCGATGGATGAAAAACGGATTGATTTGATGTCCCGCTGATTCGTTCATCATCCTTCACTGTCTATAAGGAAAAAATGTTTTTTCGTATTTTTCTTCACACCCTCTCACTGAAATGCGGAAACAATTGCTGGATCTTACCTGTGGATGGATGGATGTATCCGGGTGTTGGCCCTTTTTTATCAGTTTTTTGGCCGACTGTTGAGATATGAACGATGCGGTAACTGCGCAATAGCAAATTTAAATATTCATTCGTTATCCATCATTAGCGATAGCCAAAAAGTAGGGCAATTAAGGAGCAAATAACTAACGTCACCTTGTTAATATATACAAAGGTGAACTTTATTATGCGACACATAGTTGTGTGTGTGTCTCTGTTGGCATTTTCCAACGGTAATTAAATATTTGGCAGGAAGAAACGAAGGTTAAAAATTGGGGAACGCTGTGATGGGCGTTGGCCAATAATAAAACGAACTGACGCCTAGTTTTTTTTTCTCGGGACACAAAAGAGACTCGATTTCTTTTTCCCCCCCAAAAAAATTTGTATTTTGACAAGGAGGAAATCTTATACACCTGCGCTCCGCCTCCGCTCGCGCATGTCCTTCGTCGTTGTCCTTAAAAACTATTTCAGAGTGACCACCCTGAAAATGATGATAGACACACTTCCTGCGGGCAAGTCAACAATAGGCTAGCAAAAGGGCGTGTTTTTCCATCTCTATATGGGCCTACACATACACACTGTGTGTGTTTGTGTATTGTCGTTTTTTTTTCCCCCAAACTAAAATTTTCCTTAAAAAATATTTTTGACTCTTTTTTTTTTATTCCGCATTTTAAGACAGACTTCGCCCATTTTTATTATTATTTAAAAAAAAAGTTCAGTGGCGGGAAATTTTGTGTTACACAAAACTTGTTTGTTATGTTTTTATTTTTAATGGAGATGAACTGCTATTTAAACGAAGGACGACTTTAATGGGAAAACGAGCGCGTTTAATAAAACACTTTATAACGACCTCTTTTTTTAATGATGCCGAGAGAGAGGGGGGGAGGAGGAAAAGGAGTTAACCTTCTTAATATTACAGAGCAGAACTATATGAGTGTGTGTCTCGGATGATAACAGGGAGGTGTCGTGTGCGGTTATTGCGGTCTGCGGTTCATTTATTTTTCTAAAATCTTCTCCCCCCTTCATTTTTTAAGGAATTTAATTTTCTTCTACGCGTCCTTGGATATTTTTTTTTTCTTTTAATTTAAATTTGATTAAAAAAATAAAAATAAAGAGACAAGTAATCAGAAGATCCTAGCGGGAGCCATCAAAAGTATCACGCGCTCGACTTGGAAATTTATTTATCGAATATGTTTAAATCCTATTTTCTTATTCCTTCACTGTAGAAAAATATAAATGTCTTGCGGGGATGGATGTTATCTGGATATCGTTTCAGATCGGAAAATCTTATTATTACGTACTATAGAAAAGAGCTGGGGGAAATATAAGGAAATCATCATATTTCATGATGATATGCGCACTGTAGTACTACGTCTATCGCTAGACTCGTGCTGTTGTGGCCTTTCGTATAAATATTCACGTCGACCTATCGCTCGTCACGCATAATATCCTTTTCTTTCTATAATATTTAGAACTCCTTTGCGCAATATTTAAATAAAATTATAATACACAGCAAAGAAGAAGAAGAAGAAGATCCTGAACACGACAGGAGTCCGGCGCTGCTGAATCTTCTTCTTCTATGCCCCCGTGACGTTTTGTACACACCAATATCGAAACAAGGAAGGAAGAAAAAAAACTATACAAAGTAATATTTGTGTTGGACTTTTGACTGCTGGACCCGATCGAAAGACATAACCATTCTATCCGCGATGGGCCTGTTGAGAGATTTGAACATTTTGCTTCTGCGTTGTAAGTTTAATTTACAACTTTTTGTTGGGTAGGAAAAGGTTTTCCACCCACCCCCAGCAGTGAAAGACAAAAAACAGAAGGGGGTTAAAAAGAAAGAAGAAGAAGAAGAACCCGATGGAACTACAAGATACTTGGTATATAGACGACCATCCATGTTAGCAGCCACTATATTTATAAGATTGTGTTATATAGAAGAAGAAGCATTTTCTTTTCTTCCAGCATCAACGGCTGTAAATCGCCCAGTCGTTAAAAGTTAAGGGACCGGCCAAACTATCATCGGCTATATACGTGACCCGCTGGGGCCCTTTTCTTTTTAAAAGAAAAAATAACTAAAAACTTTAAAAAACAGGGTTGTTGTTGTTGTTTAGAATATAACAAAAAAAAAATCTTTTTACGTAACAATTTCACTTTGTTTTTTTTTTGTCTAAATGGAATTAGAAGATTTGAGAGCGAAGCCTTGAGGCCATGCCTATATATAGTATTCAAATTCTTTTAAAATGTGTAATATTATAACTGCTGTGCTGTTTCTCTGCCATTTGGTGAATGTGACATCATAAAAAAGAAAAAATCTGAAGGAATGAACCGAAACAAATGCTCATTATCGCCCGTATCTCTACCGTACTACAACAGCGAAACATCAAACTTTTTCTTCTTCTAAAAGTGTTGATGATATTATAGCAAAGGTGATACACACAGTCTATATAAGACAGGTGTGAGGAGGAGGAAAAAAAATTTATTTGAAAAATACGGGAGAATCTCTGTATATAGGGTCGGTAGCCCGCCGACTGGGAGAGATCCCCCTAGCCCCCGTGCTGGGCTACTCTATACGCAGGGCCCAACAGCAGCGAACCTTGCGCTATACGACGACCATCGGACTTAATTAACAAAAATGCTCGTAGATGTAGAACTCTCTCTCTCTCTCTCTGCTGTTATTGTCTATATGTATAAATCATGATCGTATATATCTCTTAAAAGTGTTTTTTTTTTTCAAAAGAAACAAAATGGAATGTCCTGATTCAACACGACGGGAGATTTCTAGAAAAGAAAAAAATGAATTTTTCTTTTTTTCAAAAAATTCGATTCGCTTTTGCTTCGTGTAGTTATACAATCAATCAATCTCAATATGTTGGGGTTGTATACAAACTCTACTCTCGGTGATCATAAAACACTTTTTTCTCTTCGTTTAACGAAATTGTTTTTTTTTTTTTCGGGTAGAGTTGGCATCTCTTCTGCGTGAAACAAAAAGAAAAAAATTCACGAAAAAGAAACTGTCCAAGGTGAAATAGACGATTCTTTTTTGTATATAATCTAAATATAGTCGCCGCTCTATTGTAGTCCGTTTTTGGGATGGATCATCTGATTGTCCGTGAAAACAAAAGACACAAAAATTCTTTCGAGAGTTGATTGAATTTTTCGACCAACAACACAAAGTGTGTCCCATATTAACGTGAAACAAAAGACCCGGGTCGATTAGTATTTTTCAAAAAAATATTATAACGCGCGGTTTTTCTCTTTCTTTTCTTTCGTGTGTCCAACAGACTCATTTGAATACGCAGTCACGCCATCACCTTATAATGTATACGCAGCACCTGTATTACTTATTATATAGAGACGCGCGTACGGTTTCCGTTCTAGGGTCCCCTATACACACACAAGGTTTAACCTGAGTTTGTTTTCAATATTGCGTGATGTTATTGGGACTGAATATGTCCGTGTGTGTGTGTACCAGGCTGTAGACACTGTCTTGACTATCTAGTGAAGGGAATATTTGTCGGCTGGGCACAAAACACGAAGGCTGGTGGCCCGGGAGACCCCCCTCTTATTACATATTGCACTCAACCTTATGATTCTATCTATATCGTCGACTATATATCGTGTATAAATACCATTTCCATATTCATGTGTTGTTAAATTATTCTGATGAAAAAAAAAAACAAATTTCATCAAGAAGAAGAAAATTTTCCATTCTTTTTTTATACTTTGAATGTTATAGAACGCCGGAAGCCATAGGAATGAGTCGTGTGCTCAACAACAGCTGTTGATACCTTATATTCTTTTTTTAAAAGAAGAAGAAGGAAAACAAATCTTTTAATCCGCAGTGCACAGCACACAGTTCCAATGCATAGATAATAATCGCCTTAAGTCTCCCAATGACATGGCCCTGTGATGACTACACACGTCTGGCGCCCCTCATCATTGATGATCTGATTTCAATATTATTATCTATATATAAGATACTACTACTCGTAGTCGTCCATCTAAATGCTAATTTCTCATATCAAATCATTCGGTAACATTTTTGTGTCCGTTTTCCATTGAAACCATTTTTTGTTTTAAAAGAGAAAATATTTAATTGATTGTTTTAATAATCATCAGAATTTGCGCTAGACATCTGATGCCGACCGAGAATTATTTACGTATATATTGCGCTATTATTAAATGCAATTGTATAAGTCGCTCGGAGGTAAAGTGAAAGGTAGACAACGCCTCTTTTTTTGCATTTCTCACACAAACAAAAAATGAATTTAATATAATTTCTATATTTTCAACTATATTCGGGTTGATCCCTTTTTTATTTTTTCGTGGCCATATGCAAATTGTTATAGTTGGCCTTTGCGGCTCCTAGAAGGAACCCGCCTATTGTACACTACACACATCTGGAGCGAAACTAGTAGAAAGTGTGTGTGTTGTATTTTATTTCATTTTATGATCCGACCGTCGAAGATGAAAGGAAAAAGGGGGTCACGTCCAACATATCCAGAGTTATGTGTGTTATTATTATATAAGACACATTTGGACTCTTTGACACGCCCATCGTCAGGTCAATTGCGGCAGGTGCGCATTCCCTCAAATAAAAAAAAATTGGCGCCATATTTGAAAAAAACAAAAATAGAAAGTCCTCGCCCAATCTTGTAGACCAAGCAATTCACGATATAATAAGCTCCCGAAATTTTGTTATCTGACGCCCATACTCTGAATCGGTCATCTTGTTGACATAGTACATACCCCCAAAAAAATGTCTGTTCGAGGTTTGGAGATTTGTCGATTGTGTTTGAAAAACTTTGCTGCCAAAAAAAAAAAACCAGTAAGATGACACGGCCGTTATTTCACGTAGAGTATATATATAGAGCTCTATAATATAGTGCCATCATCATCATCTTGGAAGGTGTGGGAACAGAGTCTAAGCACAACAACAAAAAGAAGAAGAAGAAAAAATTCTTTTTTTCTGCTTTTCTGGGTTGATTATATTCAGTTGAAGTGTTGGCCAGTGTAGTGTAACAAAAACAGGATGCCATTGAAAGCCGGGCCAACCGGGTGACAAACTCTCGACGGGCATATTGAAAAGAGGAAAACGAAAACTTGTCGTTCGTCGTCGTCGCCATGGGACCGCGTAGTTTATAACAACAAACAAAACAACAAATGATTTCGAATAGACGACTATACTATAATGGGGAAAAGGTGACGAAGCGCGTCAACTTTTTATTCTTTTAAATAAATTTTATTATTATTTAAGAAGATTAAAAAAAAAAATACATTTTGATTTCTGCTCGTATAGGGTCAGCTATAGCGCACCTTTTTTTCCCCCCCAGTTGGAGTAAAGCTCAACAACATTCACAGCAGATAGAATGAATAAGCTATAAGAAAGTGACGCGTCACGGTCGAAATTGAAAGAAAAGCGCAGGCGCATACATTCGACGACTAGTTCGCAGCGTGACCATCTGATTATGATTTTACAACAACAACAACAACAACACAAGAAATAAGAGGAGGAAAATGTATTTTTTTTGTTTTGTTTTTCTCTGTTCCACCACCGCGTAATAATATTTTTTTAAAAAAGAAAGAGAATTTGAATAAATTCAAGTCAATAGACGCACCGTCACGGTTTATATTTTCTATTGAAATAATTCCAGGACAAAAAAATAAGAAAAGAATAACTGAGGATGTCGGACCAATTTGTCCAAGTTGATTTTATTAATAATGTAGTAGTGGTGGTGATAATTTTAGATTGTGAACAGATTATTAGCCCTGGCCTGTTGATTAATTGTTAAAAAATAAAAAAAAGTGAATTTTATTCAATCAATTTCTATCTGAAGAATGAATTTTCATATTTTTTAAAAATGAAATGACGAGGCATAATAAATTGTTGTGTCAGAATGTAGAGATGCTTTTGAATAATTGCCGAGATCGACCACCACCACATGCGAAAATTCCATTTCCAAAACAAAACAAAAAATTGTTGTTGTTGTTGTTCTAAACTTTCATCGCCAAAGGGACAAACTCGCATGTATAATAAATATCATTGCGTCACTAATCATTCATTTGTTTTGCATAGATTGTATTTTAATCATCATCCTTTTTATATAGGGACGAGAGCTATGAAATATATGCCCAAAATAGAAACGACACTTTATTATTCAAATGTATTTAGATTAAAATAGTTAAGCTAAATAGATAGCGAACATAAATACCTGTCACGCGGTATTATTACAAAGCTGTGTGCCTGACCTTTATCAACGCAGCTAAATAAGAGAGTTGAACAAATAGTATTTAACAGCTAAATTGTAAATGTAAACCACTTTCACTGCGTGTGTGATTTAGAGTGCTGTATATATAATACTTACAGCTTTTTTTAGTGTCCTCTATTAATATGTAAGTTCTCCTTATTTTTTCTCTTTAAAATAATAAGCTTCAGACGCGGAATTTAAGAAAAAAAAAAAGAACTTTCGGTTTTATGTCCATTTAAGGATCGAGTCAACACGGAGAATCCAATTATCTCACCGTACGGAAATTTTTAAAAACCAAAAAGGGCGCGAGTGTTGGTTTGAAAAATGAATCGACTCCATCAATCAAGTAGTACGTGAGCAAAACGAAAGTCAGATATATCAAGGCAAACAACAAGTTAATATGTCGCATTTTAAATATCAACCGGAACAGGTTTTTAAAAAGAGCGTTGCCCAATTGCAGCAAATGGTTTTTTCGCTTTGAAAATTTTACTTTAACGGACGGATTTGAAAATCTTCTTTGACAATGAAATACATAGAGGAATTTCCGTCAATGTCCGCTGTGCAATTTGCTCATCCATGTGGAGGATCTTCCGTTTATGCACAGTAGAATAGACACGTACGGTCTCAGCACGTCGTTTTTCTATATAATACTGGAATGCGTTAATGTTAAGGATCTTTTTTCAAAAGAGCGCGCGCGGATTTGAACGATACGCCGTGTGGATGGATGAACATCTTTTTTTTTTGAATGGATGGATATGGAAAATCCGGACATCAGTTTGTGTCTATCTGGCGGTTGGAATCTCTCTCTCCGTTCCATGTGTCCGCACGAGAGAATCGAATGGACAGTTGGATATGTAGTGAAGGGACTCGTGTTTGATGTTTTTAAAGAAGAAGAAGATGGAAATTTTCTTTTTTTTCTTCTTTTGGGGGGAGGTTTATCTTATTTTATGGAGAGAGAGAGAGAGAGAGTCTCCTTGTTTGTTTCGATTGTGGTCACCAACTCGATAATCCGTCGTGATCCCTTGGCGGAAGAGCGTTGAGAGACATATAGAGAAATACGACGTGGAATATATAGAAAGACCCAGCTGTTTCTTAAGACTTTCTCTCAAGTCTTTTAAAAAAGGATATTAGAATTGAAGAAAAACAAAATAGAGAAAGAGAGAAATATATCCTTTATCCGGATCATGACGAGGATGTGCAGACGAAAAATCTCTTTTCAACTTACAAAAAAAGGAAATTATTTTCTTTTTACCAACTAATCTAAAATCTCAGAGAAATAAAATTTTAACTACTATGATATTAATTAAATCATTTTGATTAATGTTATTAACTAATTTTATATTATCGTAAACATTTGCCACGAGGGAGCGTCGTGTTGAATCAAATTTTGTAGAAAATCGTCTGCAATTTTAGCTCGGTCGTTCACAGAATCACAGGTTACTGCAGTTAGTCGATCAGTGCGAGATTTTCTCTTTTCGGTCATTCGTAACCTGCATTTCATCAATCATTTTATCAAGTGCCAAGAAAATAACTAAACAATTCAATTGAATCGTGTTCAAGGCATTTTTATTGCATTTTCTGAGATCAAAAACGAAAGATGAGAAAAACTTGAAAGTTTTGGCGCCATTTTGCAAATTGCACTTGTGATATGAAACTGACTATAATTTGATGAATTTTGTTCAAGTGTATGAAAACAAGTGGTAAACTGTTGCAGTTCAGTATTTTCAAAAAGACTAATGAATTCAAAACGCGATAATCGTTCAGAATTACGTGCCATGATTGTGCCACGTGCTGGCAGCCCTTCCCAACTTTGTCATATTCAGATTACATCAGGTATATATTTTTGATAGTATTATTTCAAAAAGCATTTTACGAAAGTGTGTTACGATATTCAAAAACTATAGATGTTAACAAATGTAGGAAATTTCTCGCCATTTCCTTACCCTACCCTAATTTTATCGTGATTTGTCGGCCATGTTTGTTCGTCATGACCATTTCAAATGAAATAGTGATTCGATTCGTTGACTACATTTTTGAAACATATTTACTAATTATATTTCTTGATCGCAGGTCGTACAACATCACAACAAGACACAACCCAACAACATCGAGGATCGTCTCAAAGTGAGTCCCTCTTTTCTGCATATTTTTTTTGGGGAGACCTTTTTTCTTCTATCCTGCGTCAGGATCTCTTTTACTATTGTCGTGTCTTGTTCGTTCACGTTGATCATCCAACGTGTCGAAAAAAATCCATCGATTTTTAGTTGTCAAATTCTCAATCTCTTTGTCAACACAAAATAGTGAAAACTACTAAAATAAACTCTCTTAAAAAATTAATGTCTAGTGTTGAGTTTCAACTGTGCAATGATGAAACTCAACAAACGACAAACACATTTGAGCTCATCCGTTAAAGACATTTTAAAAAAAAGGGGCAACTTGTTGATGGAGGAGGAGGACGGCCATTTCCTTTTAGCGTTTTGACAATTTCTTTCTTTTTTTTTTTGTGAATGTCACCAGGCCTTGAAATTCCAGCCGTTTCCGTGCGCGGTGAAATAGACAAACAAAAACTCACGAAGAATAGAAGTTATTACGCAACGGTTGACGAGGTTTTTTTTTTTTTTAAAGCGGCGTGTGTCCATCATCACCACCACAGCAACTCGGGTTGTGTGCACACACACGAACGAACGAAGAATCTTTTCAACTGATGAGATGTGGCATAATGATTTGAAAAAAAATTTCATCTTTCAACTTTTATATTGTACACGCCTATCCGCACTCGTCATCAAACCATTTACTTTTATTTTTTTTTTTAAATCTTTTTTAATATTTATTGTCTTAAATTGCGTGTAGGGGATATATGCTAATGTATGCAAATGTTTATAACACACATCCTCGAAGAAACCGGTATTATTGACTAGCTCCTATATTATCTGCACTTGTGTGTGACTTGACACAATCGCGACCACCCCATCGTCTCGTCCACCTAAATTGCTTCGTTGTTTTTTTTTGTCGTCATTTTTTTGTTAAAGGAAATCCGGCAATGTCAAGTTGCTGATAAAAATTTCGTCGTGACGAAAATCAACTTTTTTTCTTCATTCCAGTTGGAAACCAATTAAAAAACTCGGCAAAAAAAAAAAAAAATTTGAAATAGTTGGATAATGGAATTTTTTTTTTCTATATCTGTAGGTACATTTTTCTTTTGACATATGGGTGTGTCTTATAATCCGCGGATTATTTCCAATTTTTTTTCCCGCGCTGAAATTGTTCAAATTCCCGAAATTCACCACAAAAAATATTTGAATTTCTTTTTATATTTTTAATGAGGATTTTTTAGAAGATGGAAGAATGTTTACCTTGACTGGGAAAACAATATTTCTTATACATCGATATTTAAAAAAAAGCCACACACAATGCAACAGCATCAGAATCCCCCCAAAAAACATCATTATATACAGGTGACTATAAATAAACCGCCACCATTTGATTGGATATCTTTTTTTTGGGAAGTTAAAGAGTTTTTTTTTTAAACAAAAATAATAAAATAGATAAAAAAGAAGTTGGTGGATAATCTGTGTGATGCGATCGAGTCACGTCACTCTTTTCAATGCAGTTGCGTTCATTAGTGAAAATAAAAACAACTTGAAAACAATAACGTTGAAGAAGCTTTCAAAATGTAAAATACATTTTTTCATTGTGGGGACTTCTTCTTCTTCTTTTTTGCTTGGCTGTCGTCTACCTTGTAGTACATTAAGATGATGATAACCGTGATGGGGGGGCCTCTCTTCTTCTTCCTCTGCTGCTGTTACATGTCGGCGGGTTGTGTGTGTGTGGGGTTGCAACGACGAGCAAAGATAAGAATCTCTCCGCCGTGATGGCGCGCTAGGGATTTCTTCTTTTTTTTTTTACCTTTTTTTTAAAAAAAATATCTAACGGAGGAGATAGAAGAAGAAAACTTGTTTTACCATTTGACCGCATCGTCTCTCTGCCTGCATCGAAGATGTCATCACCTGTAGAGAAGAAGAAGAACCACATCATTTCAAGTTTTTTCTTTCAAAGTCAAAATGTCGACCGGTTTTTTTTTTGTCTATTCTTCTTATAAGGTGCCATTACCTTTTTTTTAAGTTTCTTTTTCTTTTTCTTTTTTATAATCAACACCTGGCCATCTGATCCGCTCGTCACCTGAGTGCTTTACACACCTACTAGCAGCTGGCCCACAACCTTCTAGTCCATATATAACGTTAGATCGTCTTGTCTATTATAATATCGCCCTGCTGCTGCTGCTGTTTTCTTTCTTTTTTTTTTAAATGAAAAACAGTTGGAAAGGCTCGCAAAGTGCCGATTTCTTTCACCATTTTCAAGCAATCAACAGAAATCGATAACTTGGTAGAATAAAAAAGGACTTTCTTATAATATTTAATAGGGGCGACGTTGTTACGTATACTATCGATTCGTATATAAAATTTGTTGAAACATTTCTGACGACTTCATTTAATTTCAAATGTTCTTTTCTTTTCTTTTCCATCTTATTCTCGTCGACGCTAGTAGAAGAAAAGAAAAAAGCAAATTCCAGTCCATGACAGGAGGGAAGGGGTCTCCCCCTCCCACTGAAATTTATTGCGTCCAACAGTTTGAAAAAGGTTTTCGTTCCATATAAAAAACGTTGGCCAGAGAGAGAGTCCAGTTATCAAGCCCAGCAGATCAGTTCCAAGTTTTTTCTTAAAAAATAGAAGAAAAAGATTCAACAAACATGGGAAAGAGACTAGACGTAGTGAATCTTTTGACGATCTCTAAACCGAAATGAGCTTAAAGAGGTATATATATACTATACGGTAATTTATGGCTGACGAGCGTCCGTGGACGTAAAAAACGTCGTCAGTGTCGCAGCAGCAGAACCTTTTGGGAAAAAAAAAGTTGTTGTCCGCGTTCTATAGCTGCATATCAGAAGCTGATGCGCTACATGTTTCTTTTGTTTATTTTTATCTTCTGCCTTTTTAAAAGCCCATCACTAAAATTATAAAAAAAGTCTCTTTCTTTATTTTATTTCTTAAATAAAAGGATAATGTAACCGCTGGAGGCGCACATCGTTTATACGTCATATATACAATGACGATCCGCATCGAATCGATAAAAGAGAAGAGAAATAACAACAACAACGTATTTTTATTATTTTTTGTACCGGCGTCGGTATAACTTGTTTCATCCCGAATTTGTCACAATTTCAAATACAGCGCGCCATTTCGACTCATAAATCACACAAGAGAGAGAAAAATTCGGGACAAACAATAAATGGCGTTTGTAGATAGATATACACACACAAGTGTACGTGAAGAAGAATGAAAAATTTCTTTTGTGTATAAATTACCCATAAGAGTGAACGAAGATGAAAGAGAAATGAATTGGAAAACACACAATTGATTTCTTCTTCTTCGTTTTTTGTTTCGTTTTTTGATCGATTGGGTTTTCTGAGATTTATCAAAGAAATTTTTTCTTCTTTTCTTTAGGCGCCAAAATGTTGATGGGTCGATGGTGGGCGGGGTGAGGAGTATGTACGTACTTGGGTTGAAATTTTTTGAAAATGGTGGCGGGATATATTTGGGGAGCTACTCTATTCAACGAAGAAATTACCATTTCGAGAGTGCGGGTTTTCTCCCACGCCTTAGTCGTGTTACTTACCCACTAGAAAGAAGAAGAAAAATTGGCCCAGGTCTATGATAATAACGCTAAATGCTCTCAGCCCATATAACCGTATAAAGGACTGTGGTGTACACGTTTTTCTTTGAATTATTTATAACACACAAAGAAAAAAAACAGGTGAGATGCTTTGAATTTCATTTGGCGGTTTCCCTTTCGAGGTGAACGTTGAATTGGACGCGCTTTGAAAGAGGTTTGCCCTATTGAAAATTGACCCATAGGGATGTCAATTTCATACACGGGATATAGAATAAATAGATAAAAGGGTTTTTTTTTTTTTCATCCGGTCGCGGTGATGGTGGTCAATGGCTTGTTTGTATGTTTTCAAACAAGGATTTATTTCGTACTAGCACACACAAACATGTTTGGTACTTTTTTTTTCTCTTTTCTTTAAGGATCTTCTATTATGGGCGGGGACTTTTCATAAAAAGAATTGCCGATTTGGGACGAACAATAGACGAAAAACTTGGTTTTCTATAGTCGTTGCAAATTCATCACAATGGCGGCAGTCGAGTGTGTCATAGACGAGCAGAGTATTAGGACAGTTCATCCACACACACATGCGAACATGTGAAGAAGGAAAAGATGCGGAAAGAAACAAATTTTCTGATTTAAAAAGATGGAAAAATTTTTGGTGGAAATGGACAAGAATAACAAGATTTGTGATGAAAAAGAACAAGAGAAAGGGTTGAGACAAAATGAATTGAAAAGGTTTCCTTATCGGGCGACATGTTTTCTAAGCAGAAAACAACAAACAAGAGATTATTTAAAAAAAAAATATAGGTGAATTTTCTTGTTTACTCACAACAACAATCAAAATCACTTGTAGCGAAAGATTTTTCCCCAATCACATTTTTATGAAGTGTCCCAGCTGCTGGACACTTCATCATCACAGTTGGCTGGACATTTTTTTAAAAAATTTTACTTTTTGGGTTTGTTTTCTGGATTAGAAATTTGGTTGGGTTCATTGTTCTCCATTCCGTATGGATGGTGGCCCACATCTTCTCTCTTCTTTTTTCTCACAAACAAAAAAACACATTTTTCAATCTATAAATATCAAATTTTAAATCCACCAGCAGGTGTGTGAAAATTCTATTGAGGAAGAAAAAAGAATTTAGATCAAAAGGTGTTGGTCTAATTTTTTTGTGTTTTTTTATTCTTCTCCATCTTCGTGATTCACTCGTTTCGTTCCGAATTTACAAAACCCAAAATTTCTAACTGGGAAATGTCGATCTCTCACACACGTTTTGAATAATTCACACCCCTATAGAGAAAGGCGCTAAACTATTTTATCGTGATATTTCTGTTTCACTCCCGCAAGTAAATAGAAACCAACTTGAAAAGATGGAAATCAATTGGAAAAAATAAAAAAAATTGAGGCAAGTGGTGGTAAAAAAAGAAGCTCGTGCCGCTGGTAAAAAATGAAAACGAACGACGATGATAATAACCAGCCGAGTTGAGGAGAAGCAACAGCAGCAAGTGCCGCCGTTATTATTCAAAAGAGGAAAGAAACTTTTTTTCGAACAGCCTCACATTTTTGATTATTTATGACAAGAAAAAAGAAAAGAAGAAGGTGCGCGCACCGTTTCCTTTTCTTCTTCTTCTTTCTTTTGTTTCGTTTGTCTTTTCAGTTAGATCTTTTCTATTCTTTTTCGTCGTCGTCTAAGAAGAAGAAGAAGAAGAAGAAGCGTCCAGCAGCGAGGAGAACATTAGCGGCTATTTTCATGTGAAGGGGCAGCACAGAGTAGTAGAATATTATAAAACACCGCGGGCCGCGCTCGCGCATTCCATGCCGATGAACGATGACCCCAACCAACAACAACAGTACACAGTAAAAAATGTACGTATCTATCAACTTAAAAAAAAAATCTTTTTGTTTAATTATTTTCTTTTTAATGAAAAATATATAGTTATAGATTTTTGTTGTGGACTGGCTGTTGATTTCGTGATTGAATCACGAATTTATTTTTTCTACAAGAAGGGCCAAAAGATTATCGAGTTGTGGGGTTATAGGGAAGGAATTCGATCCATAATCGGAACGATGACGGCTTCATTCACGCAACCGAGCCGAGCCGAGCCAAGCAGCGTAGATCCAGTTCGTGCAGCTGTTGATTTCTTTTGATTACAAGTCGACAGAATATAAATAAAAAACAATTCCCAATCATCGGGAGTTGAGAGAGAGTTGTTGAGTTGTATCCCGCGTAGATTATGTAATCGCATTGAATCAAATACATCGAAATCTAGTCTAGCGTTTTCACTTGCGATCGTCGATGAGGTATTTTTTCGATTATCATTTTCTATCCCCTTTCGAACGGATGATAATGAATTTTTTTCTTCTTCTTTACACGTTACTAAATAATACGCAAAAGAAGCAGAGAACGTTTTTCGCTTTTGTTTTTAAAAAAATATCCCAAAAAAGAAAAGAAAAGAGAGAGACGGATGAATGTATAAATATATTCCAAGAAGAAGAAGAAAAAGAAAAGGGGTTTGGTTTTTTTTTTTTTTTCGTTTCGTTTGGCTGCTGCTGAGAGAGCTACGAGAAAATCTAGCGAGTTGGATAGTTATATAGCTATGACGACGGGGAGTACACACAGAGACGCTTATATATTTTTTTCCTTTTTCTCTTCCAGGTGGACTTCCCGCAACGATGAGAGAGCCAGCCTTCTGACTTCTCTTTGGGGTGTCTCTGGCCATCAAAAGAGTTTGGCTCTGCTTCTTTTTTCGGCCTAATATATTTCATCACAGCCTACACACAAGCACAAGCACAGTTTCACGTGTATAATATATAAAAAGATGGAAGAAGAAGAAGAAAAAAAGGGAGGATTTGTATAATACAATGAAATCACCACCCCTAATACAAAGTGGCTTCACATCATCGAAAGATAAAAAAAAATAACAAAATCTCGTAAAAATCATTTTTCTTCTTGTCCCAGAAAGAAGAAGAAAAAGTTTTATTTTATTTTATTTTTTTTGTTGAAAATTATAGTCGATGATGATGGGGGGAGACGGGGGGAAACACGAAATCACATAAAAATTCAGCTCGCGCTTTTTTTTTAAAAAAAAAAAAACAAAACAAACAAAACAACGACTCGTATTATTATTATTATGCGCAAAGTAGAAAGAAATTCATTCGTCTGACTGGCGATGAGCGATCACAGGTGGGGAAAATGTCCATAAAAACAACCAACATTGCCCAAAAAAAAAAGTTTTTGAAATGTCATGTCATTATTACGACATAATAAAAACATCTTTCTTCTTCTTTTTTTTCCGAAAATTTGCGGGAAAAATTTAAAAATTTTGAAAAAAAAAGAATAAATACATTTTTGGATTTTTTCTTTTTTACCTTTCACATTTAAATAAAAATAATATTTTTGGAGGGGGGTTTTGTGTGTGTCTTGTCAGCAGCCAAAGAGAAAAAAACGAATTCTTCAGGTGAGCTAATGACTGCCGCTAATTATAGAGGTCAGTCCTAAAAAGAACAAGTCGTTCTTATTCCCTTCTATTTTTCTTTTCGAGTTTTGTATAATAATATCGAAAGGGGCTGTTGTTGTTGTGCGTCAGACAGTGAGGGACGCGGATGAGCCGTCCGCAGGGCGCGCGCGATGCAAATGAGCCTTTACGTCGTCGTCGAGACCACAAGAAGAAAAAACAACAAAAAGGTCTAAACGCTACGATTTTTCTGTTATTTAAAGAAAAAAAAATGTGTGGAATATTTATTTTTACAACTGTAAAATTGACTGGGGTAAAATGGGAGGAGTCAATCACTCGAAAATCAAAAGTCGATCGATTAATATCAAACGTTTTTGGGATTTTTGTTGAGTGGGTGTGCGATCATTTCGATTGATTTCCATTTTGTCAGGATCACGATACCACCGACACAAGAAACACCTGCCCAGGTAGAGATGGGGGGGGGGGGAGTCAAACGGATGGGCGTCAACTGTTCATCACCTGCCATGAAAAATAAAATAACAAAAAAAAAAAAATTTTTAAATCTTTTTTGACCATTTTTGAAAGAAAAAGAAAATAAATCTTGACATAACAGATAGGGAAATAGATGCGAGTTATTCTTTTTTTTTTCGTCTACTACTCTCATAAAAGACCATATACAGTGAAATCGAGGAGGAAAAAAAAAGAAACAAAAGAAAGTTCAAATGTTTTTTTTGGTTAAAACAAGTTCCGGCTGGCCGACATTTTCGTCCAATGTGAATTTGGGTAAAATCTTTTATTTCTATTTTTTTGTTGGTTATTATTCACAAACAGATGACGCGACTTCATGACGTCATAAATGGCCAGCCAAAAAGAGAAGTAAATGTTGTGGCCATTAAAATAAAAACATGCGCGAACAAATAACCTCTAAACAACAACAACAACAACAACAACAACCGGAGAGAAAAAAAAAAATATATAAAACAAGACAAATATCATAAATACAACCCTCGTTGAGCATGAGAACAGGAAAGAAAGAGACCAAAAAATAGGCGTGGCTTTACCACTGTAGGCGCTAGAGAGAGAGAGAGAGAGAAGAAAAACCCACTTGTCACGAGTCCCGATATCTTTTCTAAAGCTCCTAATGTGCGTAATAATATCCCTACCCCCTCAACGCCCAGCGTGAAACTAAAATGGAAACAATAAAAAACAACCAGAAATATATATATTTGATCTGCAATGCAAAACTTGAAAAAAACAACAACAACAACAACAAAACACACGCCCTTGTGTATATTATATTACACGAAGTGAAAATTCGATACGTTTTTTTTTTGGCGCGAGCGCTAGAATCCCCAAATTTTTTTTGATTTGCTCCAGGTGTAAACGTGATGAGATCATCGCATCAAAAAAAATTTTTTTTTTTTTTTTTTTTAGAAAGGTAAAAGTTGCGCGAAAAACAAAATTGCAATTGAAATAATATCAAAAACAAGCAGACCGATTTATTATACAAATGTACAAGACGAGAGAGAAAGTGAAAAATCGATTATTAAAATAATTTTTAAAACCAAACCCAACCAAAAAATGGATGGATGGATGGAGCCGTGAGAAATCGGTTCGACTTTTATATATTTCTTTTTCCCGTATTATCTTAATGGATGTGGGGTGAAGTAGTCAAAGATGTTTGCGTGTCTCCCTTTCAAAAATGTTCGTGTGTCGATTGTGGTGGAAGATCATGTCGACTTTGAGCTATTAGTTAAAATGTATAGACACATTACACAACACGAGATATATAGTAGAGTCCATCTACATTTTGAGGGGGAAAAGGGCGTTGTCTTTCAGTCTCATTGAAAAGTGCATCGATGGCTACCATTTTCGGTTGTCCCATGTGGTACGGGAACCAACAACAACAGCGACAACTTTCCAGAGCTACCGGAATTTCCTTTACTCAACATGGAAAATGTGAAATAGCTCTTTCTTCTATTTACTTAAGAGGAGAGAGAGAGAGTGGCACGTCATTTGAATACGTCATTTTTTGTACCGTAGGAGGAGAGAGACAATTTGACACGCTTTTCCTCGTTGATGAGATTTTTTTACTCACAAGGAAAATTCATTTGATTTTTTTTTTTTGGTTTTCAATGAATTTTCCTTGTGACGTGATCTCTCCAATCCGATAAAAACAATATGGGCGCGTAAAAGCTTTTTTTTTTGTTTTTTTTCGTCGACAACGGCCATTGTTAATTGCAATAAGGGATCACCATCATGTAGAGAGAAAAGGTCGTCGCTGATGATTGCAGAAAAGAGCAGACAGCTCGTTAGTCGACGAAATTTTCGTTTAAATATTTTTCTTTCATTTTTTTCCTTTTTTTAAAACTTTCCCCAACACGGAATAATAACGTCACTTTACGGTACATCGAGTCGAAATATTCTTGTTAACATTTTTTTGACGTTGTAATTGGTAAGAGATTTCGGAACCAACAAATTGTCGATTGAGATTTATAGATTCCAATTCGACCATAGCAGAGCATTTTCTTCCAGCCCTTTTTTAATTTCATTCTGGACAACCATGTAGGCAGACGAGGGATTCTATATATATTTTATGTTCGTTAACAGTTAAGGTTAGGTTTCTTCTTCTAATTAAATATTCCAAAAGGTAAAAACAAACAATCGTCTTATTTTATCAATTATTAAGTTTTTCTATATTATATTTCCCTTTTCTATAATAATAAAATGAACAACGTTATCATCCGTCCATTGGGATTTATTACCTCAAAAAAAAGGTCTGAAAATTATAATTGCTTCTTCTTCAAGTCCACCCTGCTGATGGAATTATGTTTCAATCTCCTGGTGGTGGTGGTGGTGATGCACATCTACATAAAATTCATGGACTCCTATCATGGTCAGCATTCCAGTTTGGTTTTGTTGGACGTCATCATCATCAGCAGCAGCAGCAGTGTGTGTCGACATGGCATATCTATCGATGATTCTTGCGCAATAACACACACACAGCACACGAAATGTATAAATAATCAAAGAGAAAACGAGAGACCCTCATCTATTTCAATTATGCGTATGTGTATAACTTTCATTTCTTTCTTTTGGGCATTCTTTCTCAAACTGATTTGCAATAATGGCCAACTGTGGAATCTTTCCCATTACTATTCCCCGCATTGTGTCCAGACGTAATCTTCAATTTTCTGTACATGACATTTTTAGTTTTTTCTCCCTCGGGCAGCGTGATCAGAGTTAATGGACATTTGGAAAAACTTATCGAAATCTTCTATTGAAAACCCGTTAGAATTAAATTTAGAAAAAACATATACCCTATTTTCTACAATTTTTCCCCTGTTGAATTGTTTCTTTAACTGAGGGGGGGTTGGTGGTGTGAACGGGATCTTTTCTTCCAACATTATTATTATATACTAGTCTCACAAAATCATCATTTTTAAAAAAAAGGTAACAAAAATTCCCCCTCATGAATCGAAATGAAGATGGATATCTTTGGGATCGCTTTAAGCTCTTTTAAACGTTCAAACAGCAAAGAGGCGTGGATATCTCAGGTACGCTCGCGCACACAACACACATGTGTGTGTGTGTGAGCGCCAGCACTATTTGGGAAATTTTTATTTTTGTTGGGTTTTTTGTTTTCGTGTACGTGTTTTGTGTGAGCCTCATCATCATCGTAGATGTTGGCCGGTTTCGGGCTCCCTGCTCTCCGGTGTATTCATAACACTTTTGTTGTATAGTATCTGAAACGACAAAAATGATCTGCGGACCCCCATCTTCATATATTTTCACTTGTTTTTTTTTAAATTTTAAATAGAGAGACAGAGGGGAAAAGTTAATATTCAAATGATGATGGAAATATAGAAAACGCTCTCACTGATTTTTTGAGGGTTTTTTTTTTTTGAAAGTGGCGCGCGCCGCCACACCGTTGATGCTGGTCATCATCAACCATCTGTATGTATCTATTCTTTTATTCGTAAGTTGTTGGTGTGTGGATTTACCCTGAGGACGTTGAACATTCCAGTCTGAGAAAAAATTTATTTTCTTTAAATTTTAATTCAATAATTGGAGAGATGAAGACATTTGTGTAAAAGAAAAAAAAAGATCCTATTCATCAAAAAAATAGTTTTAACTAGTTACTTATATTATAGTGTGTGGGAGGATAGAAATGGGAGGTGTAATGACCTTTTCACTGGAAATGGTGGGTGAGAGAAGGCGGATGCTGGATGCCGGATTGTGTTAGCTTAGCTTAGCTTAGCTTAGCTTTTCTCTCTGAGGAATTTCTTTTCTTTCGTGTCTGTGAGCTGCCAAAAAAAAAAAAAGAAATTGGATACCACAGTCAGCGGCCCCACTTTTCTTTTCAAATAATTTTGTACGATCCATTTCTGCACGTGAAAATCAACACCAGACGATCGGAGTAGAACGTACGTCGACAGAGAAAATCGGCTTAACCAACACACACACACACACACATACCAGAGTGTCGATTGAAATGGAAACTGCTGGGCAGCAGCACGTACAAACAACATTTTTCTTTTTCTTTTTTTATGAAAATGAGATGAAATGTATTAACAACCATTTTTTTTTGCGCTCAAATTTATTAGAAATAATGGTGGAAGGAGAGAGCAGCTCCTGTTTCTTTCTGATATTTCTATTTGATTTATGGGATTCCAATGGGCGCCACATTTGTCGTGAAAATGTTTACATTTCTCTTTCGTTTCCCATACAGAGACATTTCAACTCGTTTTTTTTTTTTAGAGAGAATTTCATTCAGCCGAAGAATGTGTACGTCGAATAAATCGATAGAAAAAAAAAAGAGTTGAAAAATTCCATCGACATTTTTGATTTTTCTTTTTTTCTTGACGATGATTAGACAAAAGATACACACAGGTCAGCACTTAACTCTCAACATGTCTCAACTTCTATTGGTATGTACCAAGAAGAAAATTGCGTCATTCAAGTCCGGTTATTCCATCAGCTGGATCACTCCAAATGAACTTCAAAAAAAATTGTTTGTGCACACTCTGATGTTGTTGTGTCTTGTATTTTATCAGGATCTCACGACGACAATGTCGAGTCCCAAGTTGAAGAGAGACCAAGTTCACTTTTTTCGTTTTTCTATTGTCAACGTCACGAAATCTTCTTGTGCTGTTCGTTTTTCTATTCAAATCTAGCCGTCAATATGTAGAACACGCAACCGTCTGTTGATTCTATACTCACCACCACCACGACAACAGACAACATGAAGAAAGGAAAAAAAAAAGTGAACATTTTTCAAGAGATTTAGATGACTATGGTAAAAACGAAATAGAATTTCTTTCTAGAGATTAAGTAGCTCCATCATCACTTGATCACGTCCTGCTACTCTATTTGGCGTAAATAAATAGACAGACATGAGCCCCAGTGGCCTCGAGGGAAATAAGCGCGTCTATAAGATTCTCGAATAACAAGCCACTGACGATGGACGAATTCCCAACTGGTGGGTGAAGAAGGAAACGTCGCAGACCATCATGTCATCATCGGCTTTGAAAAAAAAAAAAGTAAGACGAAACTTTACCGTCTCGGATGACCGATTTTTTTTGCATGTGTGTCTTGCGTCTTTCACCTTAAAAGAAGAAGAACACCATGTGACACATCATCTTAATAATAATGTACGGGCTAATAATGAGCTTTCCAAACAGGAAATGGCGTTGTCTTTTGACACATCGATGAACGTGAGAAACATCCTCCCATCCGCCTTGTAGTTTTTAAGGGGTTCCCGTTCACATCCAATCCCGTTATCATGAAGACGATGATCACATCATCTTTTTTTTTTTTTTATAAAATATAAACAACAACAACATCGTTGCGGGTGAATTATTAAATGGGTGAACGTTCTGTTAGATTTCTCCTCTTCTAAGGAAAAAAATTGACAATAGAATGTCACACCTCGTTAGAGATACTTTGATGAGCCTTCTCTACAATGTCCCTAATAAAAAAATTGTACCGTTTTTATTTGGGACGAGGGAAAAGATTGGCAGGCAAATGTTTTCTCTTAACAGTAAAATGACGTAAGAGGACAAACTGTGGCTAATTTGCGACGTCTCTTTTGATTTGTGATATCAACTGTGGGATGGCCAATACTGTGTCCTCATGATATTTCTTGGGGATCTGATTCCACGCTCCAGTTTGCCTTGCCAATTAATACCAATTCAAATTGAAGCGGGAAATTTAAAATGTGTTTTTCTTTCTTTTTTGAAAAGTTCTTTAGATTTTTTAACAGAAAAATATTAGACGCACACGGTTTGAGTTTTTAACACACACATATGGACGTAATTACATATACTATATTCTAAGGCCCCTGGAGGAGACATACACACATATACGAGTCTGTGAACCAGGCGCATTTTTTTTTTTTTTTGTTGTTTTGGCGTCGTTAAAAAAACGGATCTTTTAACGACGGTAATGAGCCTTGTGTGTTGTGTTTTATACGATCGATTAAAGAATATAAAAAAAATATATAAATAAAAAATGGCCTTATGTCTGTGACTGCTCCGTGTGTCGACGTTCGTTAACGCTAATGACTCGACGAAGAAAAAAATCGTAAAAATAAAATGAAATAAAAAAAAAAACCTAAAATAAAAGAGATAATCATCAAAACGTTTAAGCCAAATGTTGTGCATGAGATCCGACGTCATGGTGACGCTTTTTTTCTCTTCTCTCTCTCGGACTCGTAGAAAACAAAAATGCCAAGTTTATTTGAAAAAAATAGGACATCAACGGATCGTTATGAGATATGAATACTGGCCGGATCTCATCAATAGTCGTGTATAGTTTCTTCTATAAACCGTCGCATTAATAAGGGAACCCCTTCAATTGATGATGATTGAACAGACGAAAGAAGGAAGAAAGAAAGAAGAAGATAGAAATGTTTAAATGACGTCATATCTGAATAAATTGCTCGTGCCCGATCGGCTGTATACTATCCAATAATTTATGTGCGTGCTCCTCTCCGTTGATATTCAGACATTGACGGAAGGATGTGCTGTGTTCTCAGCTCATCGCTCGCATAGAGAAATCAAAAAATAAAAAAAAAGTTTGAATTCAAATGTCATAAATCGCACGCCGAACGGTTTTTTTTCTTTTTTTTATAAGAAAAGACACAGCACACAAAGTCATCAGACGTCAAATGTTTCTTTTCAAAAGAAGAAAAGAAGTGATAAAGATATATATATACAATATATATATATATAAATAAAGAAATGGCGGATTATTATTATTATTACTAAATTTATACGATTCGCGGCGGGAGGCAATAAATTTCTCTTTAGAAGTTCACCCCCCCCCCCCCCCCCCCCCCCCTGTCCTTTGGTCTGCTGCTGCTGCTGGTCTCTCTGCTTTGCTTCCTGCATGGCCTTTTCTTCTTCTTCTTTGCGTGACAAGGATTTTTCTTCTTCTTCTTCTTCCTCGTAGCAAAATGCGCCCAACAATCAAAACGTGTCCATCAAGAAATGGGCTCTAAACACCGCAATAATCCGATAGATTAGAGAGACGGGACGATGTATATTTATACACACATCAAAAAAAGGGGCAAAGAAGAAAACCTCCACACACACACACACAAATCGGGTCGTAAATAACTCTTTTTTTTTTCTTCAAAACGACTAGACACACACACATATTCAACGCAGCCAAAAAAAACCTTTTATTTTCGTCGGTGTATATATTATTTATTTTTTTTAAAGAAAATAATAATAAAACGTTTTTCTCTCTGAGCTGTCTCTGCTGTGTGACCATAGCAGTTCAAACTCTCTCTCTCTTTTCACTGCTGGCTCGCGCCAGATGAATTATACATTTCACAATGTATTAATAACACACACACAGACACACACATATATATCTACGTAGATGATTTCTCTCTCATTTATTCCAAAAACGATTTTAAAAGTTCTCTCTCTCTTACATTTGCCGCGCTATTTTTTTTTTTTTTTTTTGGAAAATGGGTCTGCTACTCCTGCCAAATGGGGCCTAATCATCCGGTCATTTGAATAATTTCGGGGAGTCGGGTAAAAATTTTAAGAGAGATCTGGCTACTTTGAAAAAAAGAAAAAAAAAGTATAATGTGAAGGGAATTATCTCTTCATCATCATCATCATCATCATCATCATCTTAGAATATCTGCTGTTGATGCTCGTTTGCTGCCGTATAGAGGATTCACTCCGGTCGGGAGTGAGCAGCACCTCGCCCCTGTTATTGTTCGGTCAGTTGTTCTGCGGTTCCATCGTTCCAACATTCGCCGATGGCCATCACACAATTTTTTGTTTATTTCTTTCAAAAGGTCAATTGCCTTGGCATCATCACGCAATCATTTGTTTTTTTGTTTTTATTCTTTCTTTTATTTCGGCTGATTTTTATCACGATGCGTTTCAACAGTTTGATTGCTCTGATTTTGATTCGTTGAGATGAGAAAATCCCAATGTAATCCATCAAAACTGATTCGATTCGCACAGTTACTATCCATCCATCCAACTCTAAATGGCGGTCTCTCTATGGTAATTGATATATAGATCATCATCCAAGTCAAATAGAGCCTTAATTACCAGCGTGTAATCACGTCTGCCCATCACGAGACGTGATTACACAACAACAACAAATGTAATCAGCAAAATTGAATATTTTTTGTTTCTTTACTTTCTTTTTTTGTTTTTAAAAAGGGGGAAATTCATTTTCTTTTTTTTTTGTTAATTAGATTTTAACGAAGTGATAGTTGAGACGTTGCACATGTCGACAGCAGGCGACAAAATTTTTTTCTGGGGTTCACAAACGCAGCCGCTTTATTTTTTATTTTTAAAAAATATTTGAAAAGAGAGAAAAAAAAACGCCTATCGTAGTATAGAAATGGGGAGAACGCGAAGTTAACGAGAATGAAATTGGAGATTCTTTTTTAACTTCAAAAAAAAAGTAACGCGAAACTCTTTTTCACATTTTTTCGGGGAGGGGGAATAGTTGATGATGAGGAACTTGACGCCCTCCCACACATGAGACGGCCAGCCTTTGCAGCCGCTTTGCGTTTGTAGCCTTCATCATTGACAGCCTTCAAAAACGTGTTTCCACATATAAAGTCGATGATTTTTCGGAACTCGGTTACACATACACACACATACTGTGTTCAAGTTACAAAACGCGGTCAACATTTAAAATGGTGGGGGGACCTTGTGGAGCTAAGTAAAATCCTATTTTATTTAAAAAAATAATGTTATTGACACTTTTATTGTGTTGGTTTAAAAACTGAAATTCCAGTATTTGGGAAGGTAATAGAATTACCAGGATGGATGATAATTTCGTACATGTATATCCACTTTCTTTTGGCTGAAATTGGAATTGCGGTACGTGCTCCGAGTGCACATTTCTAGGATTTGTCTCTTTAGTGTGGTCAACATCGATTGATGTACTAGAGATGGGTAACTCCACCCACGAGCTTCCAATTCATCTTCACATTGTCCCAATCCTCCTCCTCCTTCTAATCAGTCTCTTTTTCAAACCTTCTGGGCGTGTGTACCAGTGTCCATCACATAGTCAAAAAAGGAAGGTCAATAGCGTGGGCAAATTTTCATCAACATTTTTTTTAAAATAGGAAAAAAATAAAAAAATGTTGCGCATCACCAGATAAAAAAATACAATTTTTTTTTAAATTTCAGATCTTAACTGCCGCTAAAGAAGACGAATGTGTCGGCTATTTAGTTTTTTTTTTATGTATGTCCATCTCGGAGGAGACCTTTCACAACTGTCACCCTCTGCTTCTGCTGCTGCTGTTCATGGCCAGGTAAAAAAAAAATAAAATAAAATGTCGGGTCCTTTTTTTTTTTCTATGTTGTTGCTCACACCGGATCAGCACCTGACGTATTCTAAAGTTCTACCTTTTTAAAAGAAGAGGAAGTCGTAGTCCTTTATTTTTATACAGGGGGGGAGATGACACACACCTTGTTTTGTTTTTTCAAAATTTTAGGTCATCTTTTTAATGTCTTCATTTCCGATGGTTTTGTAATCAATTTCAAGATGATGATGAAATTTAATCCGGAATTTTTTTTTTTAAATCAATTCGACTGCTGTTTGACGGATCTTATTTTGTGTGTGCCAACAGTTCGAACACGGTCGGTATGACAAATAATTTGTCGCAACGAAAAAACCAACAACAACCCCCATCAAAACTTAAAATGTGATGACGTCACTGTGTGAACTTGAACAACGTTCTGTGTCTATTCCGGTTTTCCATCACTTTCCTCCCCCCTGTTATTGTTCAAGTCAAGTCAGGAAAAAAAAAAAAATACGTAAAAAATTCGAATTTTAAATAGAAGAGGAAAAAACTATTGAAATTACATTGCCGGGGCCAACAGAGCGCGTCCGTGATGGTGCGCAAAAGAAGAAGAAGAAGAACCGGGTTCTCTCTTCTTTTTTTCTTCGTTGTGTCTCTGGGTCCTTTTGTATTTGACTACTGGACCTGTACAACAACCCAACCAGCTTTTAAAATAGATAAAGTTTTTCGGTCCCGTTGAAAAACTTTGTCGTGTCGGAGGGGGGAGCACCACCAACAATTTCTTTTCTTCTTCTTCTTCTTTTTCTTCTTTTGAGAACTTTTTTTTTCTTTCTTAAAAAAGGAAGGAAGAGGATGTATTGTTGAAAAATTCTCTTTTATATTTCGGTCGACCAAGTTCAAGTGCACACACACATTGGAAAAATGGGCAGAGAGAAGACTCAAAATGAAGGAAAAAAAGGAGAATTTCAACAAAAACGAAACGTGCCAATAGGCCACAATTTCGGAGTTATAGTTCCTGCACACATCAATGTGAGAAAGGCATAGCTCCTATCATATATCACATACGCATTGAGCGAGTCAAACAATAAGAAAGAAAATGCTTCATGACTTTTTGGCTGGCCCAAAAACTGGACACGAGAGAATAGAGGAAAAGGGCGGTCACAGCACAGCTACTACCCAGGTGTGTTTGCCACAGTGTATAAGATTTCGGTGTCAAAAAGGCGCAGACGGTCAAAACACTTTTCTTTCTTTGAGCTAGAGATACAATAAAAAAAAATCGAACCCAAGAGATCAATATGGGTGAATCTTTTGTTTAATTGACTTGTGTGTTCAAACAAGAATCCCCAAAAAGGTATTTTTCTTCTATACGATGTGAGAGAGCCCCCCCAGAACCAGCCAAACACAATAAAACCATTGAAGAAACACACGGGCAAATAAATGAATCGATATAGTATATTTTTCCATACCTGCGTAGACTAGTACCACACACAAGCGAAATTATTTATACAAAAAGTTGAACCGTTTTTGGGTGGGCCGTCTCTAAATGCGCAGAGTCAATTTTAAAAATGGGCCATTTTTCAGGTCAAAACATTCATCAAATTAGTAGGGAAATAATTTTGTACACATTTAACAAATGTTTTTGTATACCTGAGATGCTGGCCGTGGCCCGTTGATTTCGAACGTGGTCGTCAAAATCAAGAGATAGACGACAAAAAAATTCCAATGGTGCCATTTTGGCTGTGCCCGTAGTGTCGATGGTGTGTTACATTTCAAGCGTTAATTCAATTAACTTGAAGGTGTCATCAACTATATCGGGATGCTTCGGCTGCTTCGGCTGCTGTCGAACGCGCTAGAATAACTTACGTCAATTTTTTTGTTATTTTTTTTATTACGCGCCGCTGTTCTGCTGAGCTGCTGAGTTGAGGTGATAATAAAATAAGAAGAAGAAGAAGTGAGAAGCGACACCTTGACTAATAATGATGACGCAACAACAATCGCCCCCCCCCCCCCCACTACCATCCGCAATATGAAAAAAAAGAAGTAACCATGGTGACGTGACTTATACGCCGCCGCCGTTGGGTCAATACGTTTTCTCTCTCCTACACACCGCGTCGAATAATCAAAAAGAAAAAAAATGAAATAAAATATATATATTTTCTTTTCATTTGATTTCTCTATCAAGAAAATTTAAAGTCTCGGGAGTATTTTTTAAATGTTGGTCTATGCTGTGTGTGACTTTGGATAATATTCTAATGAAGACGGCACATTTTTATTCGTTTCATCTTAATTACCTGGTCGGCGCTCCAATCGCGATTTCATTTTTTATTTAAAAAAAGATGGCGTGAACGTGAAATATTAACTCAATATAAATGTGCCGGAGCACGCGTGAATAGGAGTATAAGCTACACATGTTGTGACGTCTTGAAAAAAAAAATAACTAAAATAATAACTCGACACTTTTTTGTGTGTCGGATGAAAATGGGAGGAGCAACAACAACCACAACAACATACGCCGAAACGATTTGACCCGGTTGAACCTATTCAAAAGTGTTTGTGTGTATTTATTAATGTGGTCTACATACACACACACACACACACTACTACCGCATCTCAACAACAATTGTCGGCAATGTTTTCATTTTTTTTGTTTTCTTTGGTGAGTTTCTTAATGATCGCCTCCAGGCGGATATAACTTTCCCTATTAAAGAAAACAAAAACAAAAAAAAATAATTCGCCAAAAATATTATTTATTATTGCGGTGAGCGTATTAGGGAGGGAAAGGGCAGGTGAACGGAAGTGACCGGATCTGTACCGGTGCCCAAGCGGAAATAATAACATTCTTCCCGGAACTTCTACATGGACCAGTAAACAAAAATGACTAATACTACTGGACTGGACATGCTGCAATTTACGCTTGACAAATAGACTACTATAGTTTCTAATTAGGCTTGACGCCAAGTTCTTTTCGAAAAGAATAACGTAGGGTGGAGCATTGGAGCAGACGGCAAGCGGTCCAGCACAGGACTTGTCGGTGTGGAGAGTTTTCAGTTGTACTCTGTCGTTGGTCGAGTGAAGACTTACATTTCGTTGACTCTCCTCCTCAACATAGACACACACACGCAAGAGTTTTTCACGGACCCCCTTTTTTTCCCCCATTCTGTCCATTGATGTGTGCAGTCGAGTAGTGCGTATACAATTACAAACAACAACAACAACTGGAAAATAACAAACAAAATCGATTCGAAGTCCATCAAGTGCTGCTACTACATTTTTTTTTTTTTAAATTTGGGTTTTTTTTCCTTTTGTGTGTTCTCTACAACTGAAATTTTAAACGTCCCAATCAAATCGAAACTTTCAAGTGAAAACCAAGTTAAACGAACAAAATTCACTTTTATTTGTGTGCCGGTATTAATTTGAAAACGGACATGGCGTTCATCACGTGGTGTTGTACAATGTTGTGTTTATTGGTCGTTTTGACGACGCCAAACGCCGCGACGCTGACGTTCCATCAAGGTGGATACAATCACTTGCAAGTGGCTCTAGCGCCGCAGACTGCCGTGCCCAACAATTGCTCTCAAATGCTCAACCAACTCGAGGTAAAGAAACGAATCATCATCATTTTCCCACACAAAATATAAAATACAGTTAACTACTTACAAATTTTCGTTGACGGGTAAAGAGGATTTCCAAAAAGAAACAAACAATCCTGTGACGGGCGGGTGAGGGGGATCAGATTTGTTTGCAGATTGACACAAATCCCGAGAGCTTTTTTTTTTTCTTTTTTAGGAAGAGATTAGAATCTTGTGTCTTTTCCACACGACTTGATTTTGAAAAAAAAAAAAAAAAAAGGAAATAAAAACAAATTTTTTTTTTTTGGGAGGGAGGATGAGGATTGCGCTTTACACGAAGATGAAGCGGCCGCTCGCTGCTGGACATCTCTCGAAGGTTTTTTTTTTTGTCTGTCGGATCGGGTCGGATCGGTCGGCCGAGTGAAGAAATTATTTCCACCTGTCCGAATTTTGAAGTTCTTTTTGGCTTCCCCTTGTGGCCCCCTCAGTTTGTCCCGAGTCCCTGAACAAGAAGAAGAAGAAGAAGGGGTCTCTCTCTCTCTCTTTTTAAGGGGAACACACGAAAACGTATAAAGAGCGGCGAATGCGCGCCGTATATATCCAAGTCGATGGAATATGTACCCCCCGCTGTCCAAGACAACAAGAAGTTTTCATCTTTTTTTTCTTTTTTTGTTTTTCGTTGTTTTTTCCTCATTCGTTTCTCTGCGTGTGATGCGAGCCAACTCGAGAGAAAGACCGGTCGGTCAGGAAACACACCTACTTCTCGTCTATCTCATTTTTGAATACTCTTTTTTTTTTCCGATTTCTTATTCGTATAACCTTGACTATTAACTTGTGTAAAGGCCATACAACAAGAAAATATTCTCTCGATATTATTTTATTACAACGTACAGCCCCAATTATTTATATACAAAGTCTACAGTAGGTCTAGAGAGGGAGTGTCACAAACAGGTCTGCCGGCTGTTGAAGTCATTTCTCACTCCATCATAACATTTTCTACGACAAAAACCCAACAGTCGCGTCGTATGTAGATTTTCAAAATGTCACTGGGTAGTCAGAGAGAGAGAGAGAAACGAAAAAGATTAACATCTCAAACACACACACGAGCTGTAGAGAGAGAGAAAGAAAGAGCTCGTTAGATATATATACGGAAGAGAGGGACAGACAAGAGCTATTTCTCTTCCTAGATAGATAGAGAGGACATTGTGTATATCTCAATTTCGTTTTCTTCATCGTAGTAGTGGTTGTTGTTGTTGTTGGCTAGTAGCTTTCACTGACCGACTGAATATAATAAGAAGGATAGAAATGTTATGATGGCTGTATTTGATATCTCCGTGGACCTTTTGAGAGATCGAACCCAAAAAGAAGACCGGCAGGGCACAAGCCGCCAATTACTAAAATAGAAGAAGAAGAAACTTTTTTTTTGGACGTGGACTGATGGGCCCCATCTCAAAGGTCCCGATATTTCTTCCCCCCCCCCTCGTAAAATTAAAAAGGAAAAAAAAAAATAGATAGATAAAATCAGTTTTTGTATTTTTTACGTAATTCATCAAGACCTTTAACTCAATTAATTCGTCAGCCTAAAAAAAAGAAATTTTTCTTTCTTTTAAAAAATGAGGATATCGATATTTAGGGCTGTCGATAGCCCATCATCACGCGAAACCAATTTTTTGAAAATAATTTTTATAATTCCCATTTTAAAAAATTGAGTTTTTTGTTATATTTAACAGACTAGAAACACGCGCCGTCGTAAATTCATTTTCAAACGAAATTTAAAAGAAAAATGTGATTTCTTTTAAATTGAATGTATCTCTCATCGTCGCGCCCATAGTATTTTGATGAGTGTCATTTTGAGTCCCATCAAATGTTATTTACTTGCACGTTTAAAAGACGATAAGAAGAGAAGAAAACAAAAATTTCTTGTGGAATGTGGATTATTATTACTTTGCTGATTTATTTCACTGCCCCCGAAGCAGAGCAGAGCACAGCCCAACCCTATATATGATGTTTATCGTACGTATGATATAACCGTGAATTCGGCGCGCATTATTCAAATTTCCTGAGCATTTTGATTCTCTCTTTTTTTTTCAAAGCTCCAGGCTTAGTCTCAAAAAGTTCTTCTAGTTTTCTTGTTTCTTCTCCTCTATATATATGGTTGGAATTATTCATGACAGGGCTATATACCCCCTCTAGGAGAATCTTTAAGACTATGTCTGCCCCCTTTAGCTTCTTATTTTTTTTTCCCTTCAAATAGCCAACCCTCATAGAACGCGTCTAGAGTTGCGAAGAAGGTTTTTAAAAATGTTGTTTTATTTCATTTTCTTGGCCGGCAGCAGGAGTGTGTAGTACTTTTTCGAGGCTGTAAGAAGAAGAAGAAGAAGAAGTTGAGGGATGATGATGATGATGATAGAATCTTGACCTCAAAGAGGCGGAGTAATTGGGGACGGCGCTATTTATTCTGGCACCCGTCCTTCTTTTTCTTCTTCTTCTTCTTCTTCTTCTTCTTGTGTTCTTCTCTGCTGGTCTACAAAGACTCACATGTTTTTTTGTCGGGTTATATAGGCTCTCTCTGCTGTTGCTAGCACTCTATATAGTATACCGGGGTCATAATGAGGCTGTATACTATAGAGAGAAAGAAGAAGAAGATGGTCGAGGAAATATATATTCTTCTTCTTGTTTTATTGTTACACACCGCCTTTTCTTTCCCTTTTTTTCCCGACAACACACACACACAGTATATACACACACGACCTCCAGGGCGCCAGGTAGATGATGCCCCATGTCGTGGGTATTTTTTCGATCGTGTGTTGTTTCGTCGGTGCCGTTCCATCATCAGAATCATCTTCTTCATCTTTTCTTCTTCTTTTTATATTTTTTTTAAAAATATATTAACGTAATGATTCAATTGTGTGCGCTCAATCGACAGCCATGATATGTGTCTGGCAATGTTTTTAATCATATCCATCGAAGAATAAGCGCTTTTACAACTTGCTCTAATGATAAAACTCGATTCTTTTTTTGTGTGTGTGTAAATTTGAAATTACATTTTTCGCGCAATTTTTTTTTTTAAGATAAAAGTAACACACTGAACGCCTACTTCCATAACTCTTTCGTTGTGTCTATTCAAGTCAAGAAAAATGTTTTTTTTTTTTTTTTTAAAGAAAAAAAAAGAAAGAGAGAAACACTTTGGATATAATTACTCTGGAATGGATAATTAACTCAGTCCTCTTCTTGTGTGCTACCTGGTAAAATGTGTATTTCTCTTTTTTCGCTTATGATGTCTAGCAGCTTGAAAAGAGATCTTTTTTTAAAAAGATGATATTTGATTTAAAATAATAGCCTCCGCCGGTCATATACATACTGTACAGTTTCCCTCAAGTCTTTTTCTGTGTCTCTTCTATGCGTAGTATATACAAGAAAGAAAGTTAACTTTACCGAGGTGTACATGGAGAGATATTTTTTTGTTTCTTTTGTTTGCGATGAAGAACGGCTTAATGCATTTTTTTCCTCCTTTTTCTTTATCTTAACTATCGATCATGAGGGTTTTTTTTCCCTCTATTTTTTATTTTTTGTTTCGGGGCTTTTAACGGCCGTGCGTGTGTGTTGGTAATGTACGGGTCAAGTCCGAGTGTGTTGTGTCTATTCTTTTGTTGTTGGGGAGAGAAAAGAAAAGAAAAGCATTGGCCATCTTCTTCTTCTTCTTTTTTGATTATTACAGCACACAGTGTATATGGCGCGCCGTTTGAATGAGTCGTCGTCCCCCACCGTGGAAATGAGAAATTCTTTTACTTTTGATGATTTGGAAACAGAGAGAGAACAAAAGCATAGAGTAAAAAATAGTTTCTCTTATAGGGCGGATATAAGTAGAGAGAGAGGAAGTGTCTATCCGGAAACTGGGCGCATTATAATGTGTATACCGTTACGCAAACACAAAACAAGAGGAAGTTGCTGCATTCATCTACTCTTTTTTGGAATTGTTTTGTATTAGTTGACATTTTACTTTGAATACCAGCAATTCGTTATTTTTCTTTTTGTGGAATTGGATTAAACTTTTTGGGTATTTTTCAAGTGGTCCATGCGACGAGTGTAACGAACTGAATGGGTTTCTTTTTTTCTATACCTTCTCTCGACTATATACGAAGTCGTATACCTGTGAGAGTGTTACCCTTGAAGCCTATCGCCACTTCGTGTTCCCGATCCGCTCGACTGCCCGACCATTCGGACAACAAGAAAATGAGGAAGAAGAATTAAATATAAAAATATAGTGACGATGAACAACCACCAAGACGGTCACGCTGATGATTTTCCAACGGCCATTTTATTTTTTTTTGAATCGCCAGATGTTTTGTTATGTCCTCATCTGTACATCCCCAAAACCAAAAAAAAAAATTTTTTTTTAAAGAAAAAAAAAATCACGTGAACTTCCTGATTGCACGTCCGGAATTAATTTCATCACATTTGATAGAAGAAATGAAATGGGTGGGCACGAACGATACGAGATGATGGAAGAAAAAAAAAAACGGGAACAAGATCTGAAAGTTGGAAAAAAAAATTGAATTAAAAATGCGCGTGAGTCGATGCACGTAGCGTTGAAATTTATTCGTTTACACAACATTTTAACACGTAACAATAAATCTCTCGTATCATGAGCTGTTAGTATATGTACTAAAGTTACTACCAGTGTAGTAGTAGTAGTAGTAGTGAATTATTCACGGTTTCCGGCACCGGATGAATTGAATTTCACAACAACAAAAAAGAAAAGGGTGGAGGAAAACATTTTTTTCCATTTAAAAAAAGGGCCCGTCTATATTGAAACCGTTAGGCCAAGTTATACAATTGATATTCCGTCATCCGAGATAATTTGCAATACCCTATTCATCCGTTGAAAAATATATAGAAATGTATATTATATACCTTTTTTTACCTTGTATGTATATAGTCATAACAACAACAACAAAAGAAAGAAAGAAAGAGGTGAATAGTCGATCTGGTTGGTTTGATGCAGTATAGGGCGTTGCCATAGCGACAGTTAAATACACACAACGATTTGGAAATGTTTTCTCTCTCTCTCTCTCACGTTCGTGTCAATAATAAACACACAGACAGAAACAGGTGCTGCCAAAATGTAACACACAGCCGGACCTTTTTTGGGGAGGCTTGACTGGCCAAGCCGCACACGAGTCAAGTCCACCATATTATTATTATTGATGTCCCAAAAAAGAACAAAACAAAAGAGATGAACACACACACACACCGGAATTGCGCTTGGTCGACGAGCGAGTCTCATCATGAAACGTTCAGCGCAGCGTAACGATGTGAGAGCAGAGCCTAGCCAACAACAACAACAACAACCGCCGTTCCTCATCATCTTTTTTTCCTTCTTCTTCTTTTGTTTTCGTCATTTTGACCAACGATATATTGATGGGGTTTCCTTTTCTCTCTGTTGAAAACACAGACAACACAGTTAAGCTTTTTCTTCTTCTTCTTCTTTTTGTACTTGGCCGCGTTGGAAAATCAATTTAAAGCTTGACTGGCTATAGACTAAAGCCTCTTTTAATGGTCTTTCTTTTCTCTTCTCTTCTCTTCTCTTCTACGGGTCTTTTTATTCTGTGCGAGCCGCTGGTGATTCGCTTTGAAAAAAACGGGCAGAGTTCATTAGAAGAGCTTTAACGAGAACTAGACGATGCCACGGATAGAAACTCCTCCCTTTTTAAAAGACCTACATACCTGTTTATTTGTAGTACGGTGCGCAAAATAAAAGAAGGGGAGAGAAAAAGGAATTTTTGTAATTATCACATTTAAACACCCCCGTAGATATTTACCAAGTCCTCATCTTCTGTTTCAAATAAAAGAAGAGCTTCTTCTTAAAAAACTATAAGAGAGAGAAAGAGAAGATTTGTTTTAAAATCGTTTTTGACAGGTAGCAAACCAACCCGTCAGTCGGTATGGGTTTTTAAGAGATGAATATTAGCAGCCCCTTTAGATCTTTTTTAAAAAATATATTTAAACGCCTTGGTGAATTCATCAACTAGAAGAAAAAAACACTAGCGGGTTCGTACGGGGCTAATTGGTCGGACTGAAATGGGCCGTAAAAGAAAAATGCCGTTTGATTGTGCCTGTTTTCGGAGGTCCGTTGATGAGTCGACATTTGTTTTTTTTTATGACGCCGCGCCATTTATTTTGAAATTTGCAATAAAAATTGGAATTTTTTGAATTTAAATAGATGGTCATCAGAGAATCTTCACGGCTTCTTCATCAGGCCACCGACGGTCGTGCCTTTATCCGTAGCGTCAGCGTCGTCTTGCCGACCGGATGGAGTAGCGCCGATTGCGGCCGAAATGTTAGCCGAACTCGTCTGGAATCTTACGGACAGGCCGATGTTCGGATTTCGTCGCAACCTCATCCGCTTTTCAACGGCGGCGCCGACGTTCTGTGGACTCAACAGTCACGTGATTGCGGACAAATGGGCGACTACATTTCAGCTGGACCCGATTTCTTCTTCAAATCCACGGCCGCCGCCGTTTCTTCCAACGTTTCCGACGTTTGGATCAGAGGTCGACGCTTCCTCAGAGAATTCGCTAAATATCGATACGGAGTTTACGATTTGAACGAACGTTCGGGATCCAACGTCGTCGAACAGGACGGACTTTTCCCCGATTTCTTTTGCGTCGGATCATCAACTTCTTCGTCATCCGGATCCAACGTGACTGGTCGATCCATCCAATCTGCTCGCGGTTGCGACAATCCAACATCCAACGAGAATTGCATCAACGCAACAACTAACCAATCGACTTCGTTCACTACGGTAAAAATTTGAATTTTTTCTTCTCGGACGGGGAGAATGAATCAGCATCAAAATGTTCGTCAGAGCGTTGCCCAAAAGAATTCTTGATTTCAACCGTGTTTGATTGTTATTTGAATTAAAAAACAGTCGACTGTCGATGTTTCACTAACCTTGAGGTTGTCAATTGTGTATTTTCAGGCGACCGCATTTTGCGACGCTTCGCTGCACGACGATATGGCGCCGACCCAGCAGAACCTTCTCTGCCTGGGCCAAAGTGTCCGCGACGTCGTCTTCGGTCACCAGGACTTGAGAACAATGTAAGTTGAATACCAACTGCTGATGAACTCATTGAAACTTGTTTTTTTTTTTTACAATTCAGTGAAAATTGACTATGGAGTTCATCGACATTTTCTCCTGTTGTTTCGATTCCTTTTTTAAATTCCAAATCACTTTTGAATGTTTGTTTTTTGAAAAGTAATCAATCGAGTCGGAAAGATAATTGGAATGTTTTTTTTTGTTTTGTTTTGTTTCTTTGGACGACATTCAGGAACGGTCAAATGTTCAACCGTCTGGAAACTGTTTTTCATTACAAACAGGCGGCTCTGCCACGTTACGTCTTGGCCTTGGATAAAAGTTCCCCCATGGACGAACGAGTAAGTGGATGAACAAGTTTGTTTTGTTTTTTTTGGTTCAACCAGTCAAATTCTGATCGGGATAATATTATAGAAAACATAAAAAAACAAACATTAGATCAAGATTCCCTCAAGCGCCAAAGAGTGAAATGTTCAAAAAAAAAAACTTTCCCTCTTGTATCATAGAAAATATCCGTAAATGACGTACGTTTGTGTTCGGGTTAAACGTTGTTTTGTTTTTGTTTTCGGGCCTCGAATGACGCAACTTGTGAAACGTGAACTAGTCGAAGAAACACAAAAAAACAAGATCGTGATTGGATTTTAATGTATGCAAATTTCTTGTGTGTATAGGATCATTGGAAATACGTGAGGAGCGCTACAAGGAGATTGGTGTTGAACGATCTGGCCGACGAAACGGAATTGGGAATTTTGAGTTTCGCAGACACGGTACAGATCCACACGGATGGACCCATGGTCCGTTTGGGTAGTCCTGGAAGTCGTGAACAAGTCGCATCGGCCATTCCCGTTTTCATTTCCATGCCTTCCAATGGCGGATCGGCAACGGGTTCCGTACAGGAATCCTGTTTGACTTGCGCCTTGGCCGAAGCTATCGCCGTACGTATTTCAAACTAATCAACACAATTTCCATTAAACTACAAAAAGAAAAAAACAATCGTGACATTGTCCAATCAATAAATCGATTCCCCCTCCGAAAAAATGTCATTCAATTAAATTTCTTGTATGTTTTTTGTTTTTGTTTTTTTCAGATGCTGGAACGCGGAGGAGCTTCGTCGGCCGGTGACGTTATCATTTTGATAACGACAGGTTCGTCCAGTGCTGACCAGGTGCAGAGTGCTTTGGCATTGGCCAGCCGTAAACAAGTTCGCGTTTCGGTTGTGGCCTTCGCCTACGTCCCGACGCCTGGAACTCACCGCGCTGGAGCCTTGCGCAATTTACAATCACTGGCCGAAGCGACTGGCGGTCGTATGACGGCCGTGGCCAGCAAAGGAGTTGGAACCATGTCGCACATTTCGATGCTCATCGAACTGGGAGACGCTCTTCTTACCACCCTGGATTTCCATCAAGGCAGCGACAATGTCCCAACTCTGGTCAGTTTTTCTTTTGTATTTTTATTTTCTTTTTCCCTATTGGTTTTTTTTTTTCTTTTTTTGAAATTTTTTTTTATTTCCTTTTCCTACCTCTTTGGAAAATTTACGATCACTGATTGGCCATCGACGCCATCTACCGATTGCCCATCAGATAATAACGCACGTCAGCACATTTTAGTGGGCGATAACCGCGCACACCAAAATTCCAACAATTCGTCGCGTCCCTTTTTTCTTTTTATTTGAATTCTCCTTTTTTAGAAGACAGAAAGAAAAGAATCGAATTTGAATAAAAGGGGCTTTTCTTTCCCCCTTTTTTTTCTAAATAAAAAATAGAAAACGACGAGCAGATGACCGTAGAATAAAAAAATAAAAAGAAGAAGAAAAGGAAAGAAACTTTGGGGGAATTGGAAGAGTTTCGACAGATAGTCTGAACAAGATGGGGGGGGGGGATAGTTAGTATATTATCGATAGTTTCTATACCTCCTATTGTTTGGCGGTGAACTTGTTTGACGCAAAAGAATGCGGTTCGTTCGCATACCGTTGAAAAAATGTAATGCCACCCCCCATATCTACTCAACTTTATTTTATAGAGACGTTATAGAGAGTTACATTCAACTAGCTCCTCTAATAGTGAGCTACCATGTTCACTTCCGGTTAGATGATGTATAGAACAAACGGCGAAATGTTCTTTCATCCAACTGGGAATATTTCGAAATGAATTCGATTTAAATTCTATTCTGTTTTTTCTTTTTCTTTTTGAATTTGATGATTTCAACACGCGATCGGCTCGTTTCTGGGGCGTGCTGCAAAGTTTCCGTGAACACGGTCGATAATTACATGTCGATTGAAGCAATAAAGAACGGACTTTGATGTCTGATGATCTTCAAAGTCAATATAAGAATTTGATATTATTTAGACTATTGTATCTACGCATATTTTGATTGAGCTATAATTTATTTATTTATTTTTTCTTTGTTTTTCTTTATTTCTACGCGCAGGTGCACGAGCAAGAATTTGGCAGCGAATCGGCCAGCGGCTGGGTCAACGGAACTTTTTACATGGACCCTTCCCTGGGTCGAGACACTGTCATGGCCGTCTACTTTTATTCTCGCGACTTCAACACGCACGTCGGAGACATCCGACTCGTTTCACCTGACGGCGTCGAGCATCGCGGCATCTCTGAAACGGCCATGGCCAGCCTTTACGTCACGCCACTTGAACCTATCGAAAAGGTAATTTTTTGAAACAACAACAATAAAAATTTCGATTTTTGTTTTCAACTTTTATTGGTCATGAACAACAACTTCAATGTCTTTATTTCTTTTCTTTTCTATTTTTTGTATAGTCGGGAGTTTGGCGCTATTCGTTCGACAGACGATCGCAGAGTCACCAATCGCATTTCGTGAAAGTCACATCCAAACAAAAGGCTCGATCGACATCCGGATCGCAGCAACAACAGCGCGGACCTTTGACAGCCAAACTTCGTATTGTTCCTCCGGCTGTTGGTGATGCTCCGTTCATTTTATTGGCAACGGTAAAAATTATTGCACGCAAAAATTGTATCCAATGACAATTGACTAATTTACTTTCCCCTCTTTTTCTACTAAAAAAAAACAGGTTAAATCTGGTGAATTGCCAGTTTTAGACGCTAGAGTTCGGGCCATTATTCAATTTACCGGAACGCCGTCTAACCAAGATTCGACCAGTAACAATACACTGGTTCTAGACTTGTTTGACAACGGCAACGCAGGTAATTTAATTTTATCTACAAAAATCAAGTTATTTTTGACAGTTTTTTTAAATAATGAACTTTTTTTCTTTTGATTTATTCAGATCCTGACATCACTCGAGGCGATGGAGTTTATTCTCGTTACTTTGGTAAATATTTCAGAGGAACTGGCACTTATTCCATCACTCTATCCGTTGACGCTATGGACGGAAGGGCCTACACAATCCGCACATCTCCAACCTCCAAACAAATAGGTAAATTTACTTGTCATTTTTTCTCGTTTTCTGTTTTTATTTTATTTTTTCAATTTTCTTTCCACGAAATAGATTCGGTTGAATGTTGCGGAAGCGTGATTCGAGTGCCACTGGAACGGCGTGAATTGACTGGAGCTTTCAGTCGACTGGTTCCAGGTGAAGTCATCAGCGCCGGAAGTAGCCAATTTGTCAGTTCTCCATCTTCAACAGCCAACACGACATTTGGACAAGAACAGGAAGCGTTGGATATCCTTCCGCCATCTCGTGTCACCGATCTACGCGTTCATGTCGAACCGACAACTCAACGCGTCACTTTCCAATGGACAGCCGTCGGCGATGATTTTGACATTGGCACAGGTAAATTTCAACAGCATTTTCTCTCGAAATTCATTTTTAAAAATGAAAATGTTTTATTTCTTTTTTCAGCTTATACATACGAACTTCGATTGGCATCGAATAAAACTTGGCTCAAAATGCCGTCGACGTTCCAACAAGCGGAAGCTCTGCCCGCTCCCACTCCTCGTCTCAGTGGTGACCCAATGGATTTGACTTTGATGGATTTCGACCGTTATGATCGCTGGTTCTACGCTGCCATCCGGGCCGTTGATAGACGCGGTAATCGCGGTCGCATCTCCAATTTGGTTCAACTGTGGATGCCAAGCCCTCCGACTACGACAACGACGCCAGCTCCAGTCTGGCCGGCTACTTCCCTGTCTGTCAACGATGTTCCACCTCAATGGTTCGCTGGAGGCGGTCTCAGCACTGTTCACTGGGCTGCCATCGTTGCCGGCATTTGTGTCGCATTACTCATCCTCGTCTTGGCCGTTTACTTTGTCATCGCTGCCAAGAGACGCAAGGATAAAGAACAAAACAGCAAATCTGGACCACCGAAATTCGCTTACGTTCCCACCACGGTGAGCAGCACACTTTACCCAACGCCGGAAACGAAAAGCGTTTCGACCATCGATTTGGCCTCTGTGGACCAGAACAAAGAGATTCTCAGCCAATACCAATCGGGAGCTGTCACCATCTACGACGGTCGTACCGTTCCAGTTCACTGGAGCGCTTCTCAGTTGTTGCAAGAACACGAACGTCGTCACAGTCCATGCGGACAGAACGAGCCTTCTGATCATTTCACGGCTCCCAATGACTCGGCTTTCATCAGTGGCAGTTATCACTTGAATTCGGGGAGCGCCATCTACGGTGGAATGATTCATCCAGACCAGCAGAACATTTACACCCAATCGTCGGCCTCGGCTACGCCTCCATCGGCCGACTATCGTCCGTACTCGGTCGATTACGAAGGCTCTTCCTCCGTCGAACAGGATGGAGGCTACTATCCGACAGCACACAATAACAACACGAAATCTCGTCCTCCGACGTTTCCCAAACCGACGTCCGTCATGGGAAACGGCACCGGTCGGCTGATGTCTCATCTGCCACTTCACGGATCGTTCACATCGTTGGCGTCCGAACGCAAGAAGCGCAACGTCACTCAAGTCTAAATTATTCAACTGTATGTCCGATAAGCAAAAAAAACTTCTCCGTAGGATACGGAAAGATCTTCTAGTCTACGGTCGTGACTTGACGTGACCATCTTGATGGAATTGAAGAGAAAAAAACAAACAACAGATGACTATCCAACAACGTATAAAAATCTGCTTTCATGGTGCTCTTTCAGGTGTGTGTTTTGATTGTAATTCGGTCGCTTTTGTAATCAATGGATCGTATTTGGAAGGAATTTTTCGTTTTTCTTTGTGTGTGTTTAATACTCTGACGCATTCTGTCTATTAATTTGTGTGTTTCTTCAGCTTTTTTTGCGTGTGTCTTTGAGGGCGAAATTGACAGTATCGAATTTGTACAGTATGTTATGGACTGAAGCGACGATTTGAAGATTTCTGTTTATTATTATTATTATTTTGTGCGCGTGCTCTTCAGATGAAATTGCATCTGATAGTGTTTATCAAGTGCTATATATATTGAAATTTTGTCAAGTCACTGCAGTGTATTATTCGTTTTCTTTTGAACGGACACAATTTCTCACGTTTGCTTTTTGTATGATCAATAATAAAATTTTGTGTAGAAATGTTATTGATGGAGTTCTGGTCGATTCATTTACAGCTGCATCCATAAAATTCAGGTAAATTTAGTTAGGTTATTCAATTCAAACAGTGGGGGCAGCTTGTCTCTTCTAATGTCACGTCTGCTACTGCAGTTCATCATTTCAGATGGCAAAAGCTAAAAAATAATAGGTTTAAGCCAGGAAAAATGGTGAAAGAGTTTAATTATACGTTTGTTATCTTGTTTGTTCCAATTTGCCACTTAAGAAAAACTAGTGAACAGAAGCAAATTGATTTAATTTACCTGCACAGCTGTCGAGGGGCTCTCGAAAGATTTCGAAAAAGTCGAAAATGTCACACTTCATGATCAGATGGTAATATCTGCAGCACGCATACAACTTAAACTTTCTTTTAAAAAATGTAAGCTATAAAAATTTAACGGCAACAACCTTATCTAGATAATATTGCTTACTGAGAGACAGTCGAATTGAAGATAATTTGCACAGAACTACAAAAGAAGTCAAAGTTTCAAACTGTCAAATCCGGAAAACTCAGTCAAGCAGACTGCAAATGTAAACATTCGTCTGCTGCTGGTTGTTATGGGCAACAGTCGTGTCAGTTGCTTACAAGCAGGTGTCATGCAGGTGTTGTGAATTATGTGATTGAAACGTCGTTCGTCACTCTCAGTTTGGCAGTGCTTTAATTAGAAAATTAGTGTTAATTTCTTGTCGACGATTTCGTGTTTTAAATTAATAAATTCACATGTGCGACCTTTTTTTGTAGTGTGGTATGCATTAAAGTGAACAAACTACCTTATAATACTTCCAGGATAACTTCATAATAAAATTTTCAGGTAAATTTTATGCGATTATTGATGTTTATTAGTTAAGAAACAGAGCTCACTTTTCAGATTTGTAAAAATCCATGCCGTTTTGTACTTTCGGTTTTTTAATGAGCCCCTAGCTAAGTAACTATTGAGCTGACGCAAAAAACAACCTGATTTTCGTGATCCTTGTGTAAAATGGGGTATAGTTCACGTTTCCATCCAAAATATCCAAAAATCGTCGAAAATCGCAAAAAACGCTGAACTAAGTCCAGGAAAAATTTTTTTGGGCCATGTCATGGATTTCGTTTTAAATACATCAATCCTATCTGAAATTTCACGAGGATCACGAATCTGTAAGTTATTTTGATCACAGATCAATAGTTGAGGAGCTATCGGTCTATTTCCGGTGTACTTCCGGCCAAAATTGAGTTTTTTAATTGCCTAAAAGTAAAAAGTGAACTTTGTTCTCCACACAGTTTATATCAATTTAAGCATAGTTTAAGTAAAGAACAAGTGGGATTTTTTAATTTGTTAGTGTTTTTAAAGAACCACTGGATTGGGAATCCAGTCTGTGGGATGAGTGTCTAAGAAGTGACACTAGATGTCTCTTACTGTTGTTGTCTTGGAAAAATGTCCGTTTTTCTTGTGTACTTATTTTCTTCATTTATTTGGTTTATTTTGGATAAATTCAGTAAAAAATTCGCAAGTAAGTTAACCTAGAGCATTACTGAAAAACTTTAGTTACTAAAATGCCTAAATTCTTCTTGATATCAAAGAAAATGTGTGTTTTGTATGTGTAACCTACGTTTGTCATTTCCAGGTCTGACAGAACCATATAATTTGCCTGCTAGTGAGTGACTCAATCGTTTCCTGTTACAATTTCCCCTTCTGCTGAAAAAACCCACCTTTTTTCCCCAGCTGTTGTTGAATTACACTAAGGTAAGCATGTCTTTCCGATTCTACTATTTCGGAGAAAATGTGGCATAAATATCTAATCAAATGCATTTATTATCTTTATCATTTTAGCAGCATTCATCATTAGCGTCATTCTTGAACTACAGTCATCACATGGGAGCAGGAAGCTTCATTATTCTTGAGAGCTTCATAAAATGTGAGTATTGTCTTCTCATAATTTGTATGTGTTCTAATAACACAATCTTTTCTTTTTTCTACAATCATAATTATCTCACTTGAATCGTCATCCCATCAAATCACTCATCAAGTCATCATCATCCCATCTTCAGGATCAGCCAAGAAAACCTTTCTGGTATTACCATGTGTAAGTCTTCTTGTCACATCTCTAAACTAAATAGAATTGTACTTAACCCCTTTTCTTTATGTAGCCATTTCGGTAATAACCAAAAGGATGCAGGCTACAGAAACATCACAAGAGTGTCACCCCTTCTAGGATAAGCCTAGAAAACCTCATCGTTATTACCCAAGTAAGTTGGAATGCTACAAATATTTCTAATCAATAGACTGTGTTTTAACTCTTTACTTTTTATTTAGTCATTTCGGTAATTAACGTGCAGCCTTCATGGACAACAAAAGAGCGTCGACCCCTCACAAGCATAAACATGAATCTTCTGATTGCGGTAAAATCTGGAGGTATAGTAAAAATTTTTTAATTTTGCTGTTAATTTTCGTTTAAATGCTTTCTGTGGCTTATTCAGATGAGAAGACTCTTCAGTCAGCTGGTAATTCTCAAGGAGGCTGCTGATCTGCACCAATATCTATCAAACATAAGTTTTTTCGAAACTAGAATTTAGTTTATGCTGTTTGATGTTTCAATGATCCTTTATTTATTTATTTAGATGAAGAATTGGTGTGGATGGAATGCTGTGGCGCCTTACAACTCGTTCAACGTGGATCATCAATGGCTTTAACATCTTCTGCACATCACATTCATCATCGAGTCATCTGTTTTTGTTATTGGTATTTATGTTTTTGCTAGTTTACCCGTTGGCTGCCACGCCTTTGTTTTCCACCATGTTAGCTTGTTTCGCCGAAAGGCGCGTGTTGTGTGCACCATAGGGACTTCCCCCTTGTCGATGCGGTGATGGGTTATAGATGCGTGCACGCTATTTACTACTCCCATCATCGTGTCAGCCCGGACTTGTCAGCAATGGCAAGTCCCACCTTGGTCGTGGATCCTTCGGACACGGCGTGTAGATAGTAGAAGGCAACCTACGGGTTGTATGGCGTGGCAGCCAATGGGTAAATTATATGTGTATGATAAGTTGTATACTTGTATGGATAATGTGTATTGTAAAATTGTGGTGGAATTGTGGGTGAAGGTGGGAATTAATAAATAACACAATTCTATTATAATTTATCTTGTGTATTTAATTTATTATGACAAAATATTAACGAGTGCAATAGACTGACTGAAATACTGTAACCAAACTTTTAGAAAATAATGAAAATAAAAGTAGTTTCAATTTCTTAACAGAGATCTGAAGTCCTTAGGATTGGTTAACAGCATATGCAGAACAGTCTCTTGATTTCTTGAAACACGAACAATCTTTTTCTAAGTATCTAAAACATGATGTGAGATCTGCATCAGGTTAGCAAAAGAGTTTTTTTGGCCATAACTGGATGAGGTAAGCCCAAAAAAGAAATGAATCCAGCCACAGCTGCAACACTCACAACAGCTTTGGTCTGGACAGATATGCCTGATGCAATTATAGTGAGAGCACATCAGGGCTAGAATAACAAAAGCATGGTAAGTATAAAAAATCAGAAAAACAATCAAACATAATGCTTACTTGATAACATGACAGAGGAACTCTAGTTACTCTACCATCTTTGGTAATTGGTACAGCATTGATGAGGATGCCCATGGATGGATTGCGTTTTCTACTGAGGATTTTTCAGGCAGCACAGGGTTCCAGGGATTTCTTATTTTCAGCACCACTGTTAAAACCTGACTTTTAAAAAATTATCAGTGGTGTTGAAAAGCACTTAAAATGCTTCACAAATAAAAAAATTTTAAGTGAAACTTGGTGAATCACAGCAAAGTTTTAACTTAAGAAAAAACTAGAACACAATTTGATCCTGGAACCTTAAAGGTATTCAGTCTAAATGATGAATAAAAATCTAAATGCAAATATAGTCATTTTAACCAACCTTATTGAAATTGATTGGTTTGTTCTCGTCCTCTCGATCGGCACAAATGGTGGCGGGCGTTCCTAAACTGCGAAGGCGAAACGCGAAATGCGAAACGCCTAAAATGCGAAACAGCGGTGCGAAACGGTCCCAAAATGGTTAGGTTAGGTTAAGTTAGGTTAGGTTAGGTTAGGTTAGGTTAGGTTAGGTTAGGTTAGGTTAGGTTAGGTTAGGTTAGGTTAGGTTAGGTTAGGTTAGGTTAGGTTAGGTTAGGTTAGGTTAGGTTAGGTTAGGTTAGGTTTGGTTAGGTTAGGTTAGGTTTGGTTAGGTTAGATTAGGTTAAAAATAGGCCGTTTCGCACCGCTGTTTCGCATTTTAGGCGTTTCGCATTTCGCGTTTCGCCTTCGCAGTTTAGGGACACCCAATGGTGGCCCCCATATTTGAAAAATTCATTTAACGTTGCCGTATATTTCGAGAATCCAGTCTTAAGAAGAGTGTCTAATGACTGACGCTAGATGTCCTACTACAAGTGTCAACACTAACATTCGTCTGCTGTTGCTAAGGCAATTTTCGTGTCAGTTGCTAGTGTTGTGATTGATGTGAACTTGTGATAAAACGTCGCTGTCAACTCTACATTCCAGTTTCTTTATTTGTTACCCAGTATTAGTGTTATCGACAATTTAATCTCGACATTCGGATACTTTGCAACTTCATTTTGTTGTGGAAAATGCACAAAAGGGAACAAAACACCATAAACAACTTCCAGGACAACTTCAGATTCAAATTTTTCATGTAAGTTTTTTATGGGGTTTGATGTTTATTAGTTAGAAAACAAAGCTCATTTTTCAGATTTGAAAAAAACAGCGCCGTTCTGTACTTCCGGTTTCTAAATGTTCCTATAGCTAAGTAACCGTTGAGCTGACGCAAAAAAGAACCTGATTTTCGTGATTCTCGTGCAATATAGGGTATAGTTCATGTTTCCATCCAAAATACCCGAAAATCGTCGAAAATCGCAAAAAACGCTGAACTATAGTCCAGGAAAATTGTTTTTGGGCCATGTCATGGATTTCGTTTGAAATACATCTGTCTTCCCTGAAATTTGATGGGGATCACGAATATGTGAGTTATTTTTATCATAACCCAATAGTTGAGGAGCTATTGGCCTATTTCCGGTGTACTTCCGGCCAAAATTGAGTTTTCTAATTTCCTAAAAGTAAAAAGTGAGCTTTGTTCTTCACACAGTTTCAATCAATTTCTGCATATTTTAAGTAAATTAGAAATCGTATTTTTAAATTTGTTTGTGTTTAAAGTGTCTTGAGAACTTGTGGATTGCGAATCCAGTCTGTGTGTAAAGACTAACACTAGATGACTCTGACTATTGTTGTCTTCGTCTTGAGAAAATGTCCGTTTTCGTTTGTGCCTTATTTTCTCGACTTATTTGGAATATTTTGGATTAATTCATCTAAAACTTCGTAAGTAAGTTAACCTAGAGCATTACTGCAAAAATTTAGTTAATAAAATGCCCAAATTCTACTTGAAATTGAAGAAAATGTGTGTGTGTTATACCTGAAACCTGTTGTCATTTTCAGGTCTGATAGAACATACCTACGTACATTGGCAATGTACGAAAAAATCAATGTTCCTGATTAAATTCCCCACTTCTGCTGCTACAACTTTGTTACCCAACAGTTCTTCATTGGTAAGTATATTTTCGAATTACAAAAGTGCCCAACATGATTACAAGTTTAACCAACCCATAATTGTCACTTTTATGCCAGGTTCATTAACATCTGTGGCAGGAGCTTCAAAACCACGAACAAAGGAAGTCTGGAACAATGTATGTGTCACCCAAGAAAACCTAATTGGTATTACCCCCAGTAAGTATAATTGACTTATCTCTATTTGGAAGAATCTGTGTTTATCAACTCCTTTTTTAGTGCTTCGGGTAGTAACCAAAAGGATGCAGCCCTTCCAAGATAAGCCAAGAATACCTCATTGTTGGTATGCTATAAATAAAAATAATTCTAAAGACTGTTTATTAACTGTATGTTTTATTTAGTCATTTCGGTAATAACCATGCAGTCTTCATGGACATCAAAAGAGCGTCGGCCCCTCACAATCATCTACATGGATGTTCTGCGGTTCATCGTCTTGGGAAAAAAAGCTACAGTCATCATCATCTCACTTGAATTGTCATCCTATCACTCATCGTCATCCCATCTTCTGGATCAGCTAAGAAAACCTTACTGGTATCCCCATGTGTAAGTCTAATTGCCAAATCTCTAAACTAAGTAGAATTGTTGTTAACTTATTTTCTTTATGTAGCCATTTCGGTAATAACCGGGAGGATGCAGCCTAGAAGAACATCGAAAGAACCCATCCCTTCTTCCAGTTGTCAACGTGGATCATCATCATCATCTGTTCATCTTGTATTGTTGTGGTAATGTGGTATTTATGTTTTTGCTAGTTTACCCGTTGGCTGCCACGCCTTTGTTTTCCACCATGATAGCTTGTTCCGCCGAAAGGCGTGTCTTAGTGTGCACCATAGGGACTTCCCCCTTGTCGATGCGGTGATGGGTTGTAGATGCGTGCACGCTATTTACTACTCCCATCACCGTGTCAGCCCGGACTTGTCAGCAATGGCAAGTCCCTCTTGTAGATGGTAGAAGAGCAATCTACGGGTTGCATGGCGTGGCAGCCAACGGGTTAACTATAAGTGTATGTTGTACTTGTATGTTTGTGTAAAATGTGGCGGAATTGTGGGTGGAGGTGGGACAAAATAAAAACAATTTTGCTCTTTCCATTTATTGTTTTTGGTTTTTAAGATTATTATATTTTATCCTATGTTCTCCATGCGCATTCTTGTAAGGACGTATATATACACTTATAAGTCCATCAATTATTATAGGAGTAGCCAGGAATTGAACCCGGACGACATGTGTTAAATCCAAATGTTCTATCCATTACACCAATCGGAATATTTACAAATGTTGCTATCCTCAATTACTTTCTTGAATTTGAACTTAGTCATTCTCAATGGGAATTTTAAAAATATCTTGTAGAGAATTATAAGAGAAACCCGGGAATCGAACCTAGGATTTCTGCTCTTCAGGCAGAGGCTATATCCATTAAACCATGATCCAGTATACGATAGACGACGACTACGTAATACATACGGCGAAAATAACGTCCATAACGGAATTTGAACCCTGGGAGCTTAACCAGAAAGACGGAGCTATAACCCCGATATCATCAACGGGAATAAAAATGAACCTCATAGATACAAAACAGCAGCGACGAGTGTTTCTTTAACCCTGTTGCGTTTGAAATGTCGGTAATACGGTTCGACGTGGTGTCTACCCCTATCATGCGCTGCATGATTGCAACTCAAATGAAACAAGTAGTCTTGTACCGGACAGTCTGTCTATTAGATTTAATCAAATATTTAAAATTGTTCCAATTGGGTTAGTAAATCGGTTAATCAATCTCTCCATGGCCATCATTCTCACCAGTGTACCTCCCAATCAAGGATCAGCTGCTGTCAATCGTCCTGAATCAAAAGTAAAATTGCGTGAATCTCTTTGTAAAAGTGTAACTGGTGCGTGAATGTCCAAACCAGAGCCATCATCTACAATTACTCAAATTTCAAAAAAGTTTCATTCATTCAACTAAAATGAGTACGATCCATTTAAAAGGAAAATGCAGCTGATATTGACGACGTTTCATCGACAGGGTCATCATTGTGGGATTCCGACAGGATGATCCACAGTGGATCATTCAGATTAAGAAAACGATCATCTCATCAAACACTCTTCCGCTCTATATATTCCCAACCATTACATAACCTAAACCCTAGTTATAATCGCCTAAACCTCAGCCGACGCATTTTGAAAGGGAAGGATTAATCCTGTCACGCACACATGTGGCGGCAGGAAGTGTTTGTCAGGATTTCAACTCTTCCATTCAATGGTGGAGAAGGACTGTCAACAAATATTTACCCCATAAAAAGCCAAAAATTGTCAAAATTCCGCATTCCGTCCTTTGACTTTATTCACTCCACATCTCGCTACCTTCTTAACGGTCAGTTTTCAGTTCGTCTAGATTCCCTGTTGTTTACTTATTTTTAAAATTGTTCAAGCAATTTTGTTGACTCTTTTGACTATCATGGATAGTTACGGTAATTTAATTCTAAGCTGCTCTAATTTACTTAAAAGTAAAGAAATGTTTAAAACTAAATTCAAATTTTTACTTTTCAGGCCATCCAGTGGGTTCCACTTCAAAATTTTCTTCCGGTCGGCAGCGCCACTTTTGCGACCAAGTCCAGTTGGAGCTATTCGATGCAGAGTTTCCCAGGGAATCGTTTCCCAACCGAGAAGGTCGTCTCCGCATCGACCAGTTGATTGGCGTCTCTGAGAAATCAATTATGGTAGACCATTTTTCGATTTAATCTATTCATTTAAATTACCTGAAACTGATTTCTGTTCTTTATTGTTCCAGTGGTGGTTTCAGAATCACCTTCGACGTGCCCGTCAACTTGGATCTTTACGAGCCGCGGGTTCCATTCGTCAAACAATTCGCCAACATCGTCGAGCATTGCCTTACGTTTCTCCTCGATCCCAACAAGGTAATCAAATCTATTGAAAGAGAATAAACTTTTATTTGTTACATAAATATTTTGTTTCGTTTTTAAATTCTCAGATTCTTACGTCTCATCCCAAGTCCAGTCGTCTGCTGGATTCTACTCCGATGTTCCAGCAGTTCCCTTGCAGGAGTCCATCAACTACTCGACGTCCGATTCTTCATCGTCGTCCCCACCTCAATCTGGATGGATCGCTGCTGCCAACCGTCCACTGGAGGTCACCCAGTCCAACTTCAAATACTGAAATGGATTTCAACCAGATCAACATCAGCAACGACAACAACAGGACAACTCTTCCTATTACTGGAACAACTGGGAACACTCCTCCATTCTATTCATCGGTTAAGGCCCATCCAAATTTCTACTCCACATTTAATTCCACGATTTAACTAATCGTGCTAAAACAAAGTTAACACAGTCCATTCGCCATATTAGGTACTTAGTTAGGAAAATTGGCAGTAGCGAGTGTTTACACACACCAATAATAAACATCGGCACCACAGCTGACCACCACACATAATCCAAAATACTGCGCGAAAGCTATTACGTCATTATGTTTTAAGCAAAACCTGGGGCAAGTGGTTTAGTAGTAGCCCCATAATTGATTTCATTTACAATATCATCATGTGAAACTGGACTAACCTATTAATTTGTTGCCGTTTTCTCTTCTAAGTTCTAAGTCAGTCTACAGCTGGTTGTTGGATTCTTGGGTTCTCGATCCTGTTGTGTTGTGATGCTAAGACTGCTGCCTTTGGACACTGGAAAATGCATTACAGATCTTATTTTAAACTTAAATTAATTTAACAAATCTCTACACTTGTTTAATGTGATGTAAGGCAAGTACAGATATCTTGGAGAGAAAGCTGTTGTAATGCAATATCCTTGCTGTCACCTTGCTGGCACTGATGATATTGTCAAATTGATGCCAGTTCTCCTGCTCTTTGATAAATTCTGTGCAAGTTCACGTGTGTCCATGTTGATCCAGTCCATGGCCTCTATAAAGAATCCATTGAAATTTTTATAATGAAATTCCGTATCATTTTAAACACATACCTCCCGAGTTTCATTTATCACTTCTGGACAGCCATCTTCTTCATACCGTGAAATGGTTTTCAAATTCATGACACAAAAACAACCACACTTGCCAAATAATGGATGTCAATGGTGATTTGTCTTGCATTCTGAATCTTTGAGAAAAAGAATTTAAGAGGGTTTTCTTGCATTGTATATCCCATCAACTCATTTATAAATCTAGAAAAAGTTACGGATGTACCTTGACATGAGCATTATCGGTAAAACATCGATTTGCCTCTTCAGTGAAGGCGAAGGCAAAATTCACTGCGGAATTCTCTCATATCAACGACCACCACTTGACGGGCATCTTGACAAGCCATTTGACGAGTGTCGCTGTCGGGTGAAACTAAAGCCATCTCAGAAGCCTTGCGTGGATCTCTCACGAAATCAGGATAGTCATTGGTGCGACATTTACAATCCTGATCAGGGATCACCATCGTCTAAAATAGCAATTCCGATTTTTCAGTTATAAAAAAAAATTTAACGTACTAACAAACCACCTACCACAATTTCGCGGATAAGTAATTCTAGCGCTTTCTTCTCTCTCCTCAAGATTGTTAAGTAGGTCTGTACCTCGGCGGATGCGTCGTAAAATAAAAATAGATGCGGACGGTATGTTCTTATCTATGAGTCGCTTTAATAAACTTCCACCTAGTAAAAACGAGAATTATTAATATTTACTCAAATACTATACACACTCTCGGTTTTATTAGAACACCAAAGTGAATATAGAAAACCAGGTGAATATACAATACCAAAAACATACGAAACGTATACCTTGATCATTTCGGGCCGTTCTTTGGCTTTTGATGAACTAACCCAGATGCATTAGCGGTTGATATAGAGCCACAAAAACTTGGCCTACGATCTCGGGCTCGAAATTCTTGTCCAACAGTATATTGGCACTCTTCATATCGCCGTTCTCCCATCGATTGCTCATAAATGGGAAAAAAGAATCCTAGAAATATTGAAAGTTATTATTTTTTTATATTTTAAATTTACATTCTCCATCCGTTTAATGGCAACTTGAGTTTTTTTCCACGTCCCCTTGTAGACTGTACCGAAACCCCCTTTTTCAAGAATAGAAACCATGTTCTAATGATTGATGGCAATCGACAATTCTTGCTCATCGATGGGTGGAATGTTTGACATGGCTGATGCAGACAAGGCCTCGCTAAAAGCTGAAAATAAATAGTTATTTTTAGAAATGTAGTAATTATCAGGAAAACTATTTACCTGAGCTTTCAGAATCTCTTCTGGGAAGGATTCCGTTAATAAGTCCATATTGGGGTGATGGATTTGAGGGTTGAGCAGGTGATGATGGCGTGTTCCATCTCACTTCTAGTCACATCACCTTGTTTGATGGATATTGGTTTACTGACACTTGGATTGTTCTGGCCCAATTCAAATGGCACCAGTTTGGAAGGGAAAGCTCTTTCACTAGCTGGTGAGTTAAAGTTACAGGAGTCAACAGATTCTTTTGCTCCACTTAGACTCTACTTATTGAAAACAACAAATTTTACAATGATATTGTGATAGTGTGATGAGTTTTTCCTTACCCTAAGTGTGGCTGTGCTAATTTCATTGTAGGTTCCAGAACGAAGCTGCTGTGGCAAACCCGTTCTGTTTTCAGTAATTTTGACAGATTAAATTCTCCAATTCTTAATAGAACATGGTATCAAACTGAAACAATCAAACATTTGGCTCACTTGTTGACACGACAGAGGAACTCTACCATCTTTGGTACAGCATTGATGAGGTGCCTAGGGTGGAATGCATTCTCTACTGATGATTTTACATGCAGCACAGGTTGCAGTGATTTTCTTGTTTCCAATTTTGATACCTGACATTTAAAAATTAATATGAGTGATGAAAAGCACTTAAATGCTTCACAAATACTGAACTCACACTATTGGAAAAAATCCTATGCAATAGACATGACCATCGTCGAGGAAAACAACGCGACAATGAAAGCTGAAGCAGACGACGGTCGAGTTCTTCATAATGCCAACAAAATTTGAACAAAACATTTAAAAGATACTTGCAAATTTCAGATAAGAATGTGCAGCTGCATTTCTGTTTGTTTGAATACAGAGTGATTTATTTATCAAATACTAAATGAGTTATTCAACTCGAAAATTTTATCAAATATAAAATGTCAAAATTTTCATTTCTACCATCAGACCTGGTAGCACAAACACTAAATTACATGTTATGTGGCTTGCCACACATCATCTATATATGAGGAGATACCGAGTGATCGCGACTCTCCCAGGACTGATCTATTTTATTATCTCTTTTTCATGCTTTGATAGTTAAAAAAAAAAATTGTTAAACTTTTTCATCGTATTCACTGACAGCGATTTTTTACACTGATTTCTTTATTTCTGATTGTATGGCTACTAAAAACATTGTTCAATGTTGTCAAGACTCAAGAGCCACTTATACATTCTTCCTCATTACATCGGCTTCAGTCACGGGCTTGACTAAGTTTGGGCGTTCCTAAACTGCGAAGGCGAAACGCGAAATACGAAACGCCTAAAATAAAATGCGAAACAGCGGTGCGAAACGGTCCCAAAATGGTTAGGTTAGGTTAAGTTAGGTTAGGTTAGGTTAGGTTAGATTAGGTTAAAAATAGGCCGTTTCGCACAGCTGTTTCGCATTTTAGGCGTTTCGCATTTCGCGTTTCGCCTTCGCAGTTTAGGGACACCCACTAAGTTTGTATTAGTTGTTTACTTAATTAATTGCCGGGAATTGGTTATTGCCTCGAAAAGGCTAAACCAAAAATATGTTTAGACTATGAAAAGAACGGGGTCGAATTTTTACTGTTCAAAGTAGATGTCTCAATACATCACAAAATTTCCCTTGCAATTAGAAAACCACAATTCAGCACAAAAAAATGTCATTAATAATAACAACAAAATCAAATCAAATGGTACAACTTGTTACCAGAATACACTGAGTAAACCATAAATTAATTTGTGTTATCATTTATAAGAACGGGTGTAACTTTATACTTAATATAACAAGTAATGAATATAAAAATGTCTAAACTTGAATTGTAGCGTCCAACACTTTTTAGCATGGTGAGATTGAAACTGCAGTCTCCAGTGAAGGCAAAATAATCCTCACTCAATTTCTTTGGCCGGTGTAATCTCACTAATCTGGGTATTATTCTATGATGTGTTGTCTTCAGTCTTTTACTGCTTTGCTTTCAACGTGGAGATGGGACACACATGGGAAACTGTCAAACACTTAGTAGGATTTGGCGACAAAGAAACAGGAAAACAGTACGTTAAAGGAATTTTTTGTCAAATGCTTATTCATTACTCAAGCACGACAATGAATTGGATTCCTTAATCACGTTACAAACTACAATTTCCACGTAACAACCTGCTCCAATAAACCAAGTTGGTAAATTCAGAATAGCGTAAACATTCACTTTTCACACGAACGAACAATTGAATGCAACCAAATTGGTAAAATCTATTGCACTCCGGAGTCCGGAGCGCTCTAGTGTCAAAAGTGGCTATTGCACTCCGGAGTCCAGAGTCCTCTAGCGTCAAAAGAGGCTATTGCACTACGGAAAGGAAATATGAAGTACTTTAATTAACGACGAATGGGAAAAAACGACTGATTCTGTGTTTTAAATGATGTTGAATTCATTAAAAATTCAATCAAATGTAAGAAATGCATTTGAAATGTACTTACATATATATTTGAATTTCACTAATAAATACAAATTTTATATAAGATGGAACTTGGAACTTGAAGTTCAATTTCTGATTTTATTAGTTTATTTTTCAAGTTATTTTTCAGTTTATCTTTCAGTATAGTTCCGAGTTCCAACTTATATATCTATCAGTCGTTATTTCCCATTCGTCGCTAAATGAAAGTACTTCCTATTTCCTTTCCGGAGTGCAATAGTAGTGATGTCGAGTACTACCCGCCGACACTACTCGATACCCGGGTTACCCGGGTGAAATCGACTACTCGGGTGATACCCGGGTGAAATGCGAGTAGAACGGGTAGATGTCAAATAACTTTAAAAATCTTATTTTTTTTTGCAAAAATAAGAAAAAACAAAGAAAAAATAAACTTTAATAAAGAAAAAAACGTAAGAAATAGTTTTACAACTTTATAAATATAATTTGGTATTAATAGAAATTTTAAAAACTGAAAAACACAAAAAGTAAAATGGCAATGTTTTCACGATTCAAAAATCATTTTTTTCAGAAATCATTTTTTGATGGCATTACAAATTACAGATTTATATTTTTGGCAACGTTCAACCCGCTACTCGGTACCCGAGTGTTCACCCGGGTGGGGGCGTGTACAACCCGAGTTGGTCGAGTGGGTACTTGACCGACATCACTATGCAATAGCCACTTTTGACGCTAGAGGACTCCGGAGTGCAATAGCCACTTTTGACACTAGAGCGCTCCGGACTCCGGAGTGCAATAGGCGTGACCAATGAAATTTGAAACAGCGATGCCATTTTATTTTTTTATGAACTCGACAAGTCGACAGTGCCTAATAAAATTGTAAATATTTTTACCAAAATAAATAACTAACAGTTATTTATATTATTTACTATTTCCCAAAATTAGTAACGTATAAGTATAAAACATATTTTTTTTTCCTTAAAAAGACAATACTGACAAGTGAAAACAGAGCAAAATGAAATAGTCGTCTGCTGTCTTTCTGCTCCAGATGTTTGATGACAGTTAACTGAAGCATTGAATATTGATATTTGTTGATTTATTGCGATTAATTTGAATGGAGGAATCTTTAGATAATAGAGAATCAAAGCGGCCTCAATTTGGCACACGACATTTATCGGACCCTCAAAATGTATTTCAGCATAACGCCTGGTAATGTCTTAATGGGTTTCTTTCTACGATATCACAAGTATACTCCATCCATATGCCGTTCTAGTTGGTTTTCTCGTCTACACTTTTGCTATGATCATACGAAATTCCGTAAGAAACCTTCTATAGAAGAAAATGGGGATGGTAGGATACTGAAAAATCAAGATGATTTGTGGCAGCATAATGCTTGGTAGTTTGATGAGAAAAAGAAAGACACATTCTATTTACTTTTAACTTTAATTACTCTTTTGTTGTTTTTAGGGATAATGTTGTATGGGGAGATGAACAGATGAGAGAAGCTGAAGCTAAGCTGAAGCTCAATTCCTCATCTTTCATGGAGGAAGAAGCTGCTCTCAAATATGAAAAAGAGGCCAGCCAATTCTGGGACAGATTCTACAGTACACACGAAAACAAATTTTTCAAGGACAGACACTGGCTTTTCACCGAACTCCCAGAACTTAGTGAAGAGCAGCAAACAGAAAATCCAAGTGAAAAAGAAATCAACACAGCAGGTTTTCCATGTCAAGCAGCTGGATTTAGAATTCTGGAGGTTGGCTGTGGCACTGGTTCAACAGTATTTCCATTGTTGGAAGCCAACACACTTAAAAAAAGTTTTGTTTACTGCTGTGATTTTTCGTCAAAAGCAGTTGAACTCGTCAAAAATAATCCAGAGTACGATTCTAGCAAATGCCACGCGTTCATCTGTGATCTTTCCGAAGATAACATTAAATTTCCGTTTCCAGAGAATAGCTTGGATGTTATCCTCGTCATTTTTGTACTTTCTGCCATCAGCCCCGAGAAGTATGTATTCACCCACTAGTAAAAGTGAACTCCTTTTGTTTTAAATTCTAAACTTCATTTCTTTAGATTTAATTCAACGATTAAGCAGCTCAGTCGTCAGTTGAAACCTGGTGGGAGGATTTTCTTTCGAGACTACGGCCGCTATGATATGGCTGAATTACGTTTCAAACCCGGCAAATGCATCTCAGACCATTTCTTTGTCAGAGGTGACGGCACACGGGTATACTTCTTCAGTCAAGGTGAGGTTCTTTAAAACAAGATAGCGGCATAAATACTTACTTTAAACATTTTAGACGAACTTCGAAAGCTTTTTGAAGATTGTGGCCTTGTGGAGGAGCAAAATGTTATTGACCGAAGATTACTCGTCAATCGTGGAAAACAGATAACTATGTATCGAGTGTGGATCCAATGCAAGTATCGCAAGACAGCGTAACGTGAAAATTTATTGAGAATTTTGAGATGCATTATGTGGTGTGATGTTTCAATTTGATACACGTGTCTTTCCTTTGTCAATTGTATTTGCTTCTTCGTCGGATGACGAGGAATGTCTTCGTTTTCTGTCTCTAGTGCGGTCCTCTTTTTTAAATATGTAAACCAGGTAAAGCGCTACAAAAAAAAGACCAAATAATGAGGCAAGGATCACTAAGTATTGATTATCGAGATACTTACAAACAGCCTCCCACTCAGCTTTGGAGAGCGTTCCGACTTTTGGACGGAATCCATCTGCACTAGAGGACGAATCCAGATATTCTCGAACGTGATGGTAATCAATTGGGTCTTGACTAACCGGCCTTTGATTTCCAAACGGCGGATATGCCTTGAAAAATAAAGAAGTTTCAGTTTTTGTTACATAACAGATTAGACTCGCGACTAACTGCTCGCTTACTTCCAAAGCTTTCATCCTCATTAGAAGATCCTTTCCACGGACTAACTCATCACGAACAAAATCCTCGAATCTGGTTTTCTGTACAAGTTTGAGGCCATACTTCTTGGCTAACCTGCATTGAAAACTGCTTTAGTAAAGCTTAGAAAGAATAACGATATAACGATAATTACTTTTCAAATGTTGGAAAATGTACAAGAAATTCGGGGCAATCAACGACCTCTTCTAAGTGGAAGTTGTATTTAGCACCAAATAGAGGAGGAGGATCCAAAGGTGTCTCTTCGGGAAATTCCACACTGAAAATAGCATTTCCGAATTTTCTATTTTCGGGATCTTCATTTCGACCAAGCCGTCGACTGAACAAAACCGTATGTGTTATCATATGCTAATTAAGGGTATTTTTAAAATTAATTTTACATGATGTCATTGGCATCTGTTGTAGTTCCAATAAAATAGCCACCAGGTTGAAGATTAGACGAAACATTTGCCAACATCTGCTCAGCTTGTGGTAATGACTCAAACGAATAATGAAACGCAAACTGGCAGCTGACGAGGTCTAGTTTCAATTCACGATCTGCCATGCGTTCCCTTATGCTCTCCTGTAAACGAAAAAACAAAGTTTTAAGGGGTTAAATTATGCCGAGAATATAGTCAAAATGTTTTTGTGGATACTGCAATAAACCTAATGAAAAAATTACTTTGGAACAGTCAGCAGCAATAAACTCAGCTGAAAATACGTTGTTACGAGATCTATGTTTTAAAGTTGCATAGCGTTCTTTACACTGCTCGATCGACGTCTCGGCAATGTCGGCACAAACAACATGATGAACATTTCCTCTTTCCCATTTCAACAGATCCCCACCTTTTCCACAACCCAAGTCAAGAACATTCAATCTGCAATGAGAACCATTGTCTTTCCTGATTTGATCTAATATGTTTCCTGAAGAGCAAGAAAAATATTTGATACATTCAATAGAATTCAAAAGTTTAATAATCAACTTACCTATTATTCTGCTTTTGATCCAATTGTTGAGATTCCTCATGTGAAAAATTCTGCTTTCCTTCCGTTCAGCAACCCCTCTTTCCAATAGTTGATTGTAGTGGTTTGCTACAACTGAACCAACACAGTCACTTTTCTCACTCATCTCTGTGTTTTCTGTTAACCTTCTGTCTTTCACTGCATCATATTCTTGATTTGACTCGAAAGAGTTCAGCAACAGATCATTAGATAATGCGGAAATGCCACCTTCAGGTATGTGCAGCTATTTCATAAAACAAAATTTGTTTTAAATTAATCATCAAATAAAGAACAAACTAAAACATTGCTTTCAATCATACCTGGATTTCATTGGACAAAACAGTTGTACCTTCAGCAAGATAATCCATAATACAATATGCTTTTGACAAATGTCACTCGAGTCAATCAGTCTATTCAAAATTTACGATATAACTTTGTAAAAAACGTTAGATTATTGATAAGTCAAAGTAAAGATCAGCAGGCAACAATATAAATAAATGTTAGACTAACTAGCCGAACAGTCGGACACTAAGAAGAAAACGCCACCAAACGGTAAAATGCAGCTGCCAGATTTCCTGAATTCTCGCAAATTCAATGCCGATAAAAATAATTAAAAAACTAAACGGAAATTTGAAATTTCGATCGAGCCCGTAAGTTCAATGCAGTTTGCAAAATAAAAATGTTGTACATACGGTCATTTTTTTTTTTAAAAAGAGTTAGCTATCGTGTAGAGTTGAAGACTGAGAGAGTTTATATATTTAGACTGAAAACTAAATTTAAAAAAAAACACCAACTGCATAACTGCATGATTAATTTAAAAAAGTCTCTGTAATTTCTATTGCTAACTAATACCGACCAGTATATAAACTTCTAAGGAGAACACAACGCAGAGATTCCTTAATATTTAGATTACCTTTTTTAAAAAATCACTCCTGTGAATAAATTAATGAGAGACCTAAGTAATCCTTACACAATATAATGACTCAAATCTTCTATTTTGAATGGTTACAAGAATGCGGTAAACCAAACAAACAATAGAGAATTGTCTGGATTAAAAAAAAACATAAATGTGGGAACACTTAAATTGGAAGGTAAAAACTCAATTCAAAAATATATTGAAATAAGGAAGAAAAGTAGTTCTATCTTTAACTCTCGGAAGATTTGGCTAGATTAAGTTTCGTCTTCGAGCAGCTCTTGAACAACCGTATCTACAGCCTAAAGTACAAAACAAATAATTATAAAAATGGACCATGAAAATTTTCCAAAACATTTTACAATACATACCTGTGAAATTGCGCGTCTCTTTTCATTTTCTTCCTTAGTGTCAACTTCTATCGCAGTAGAGGGTCGTTTTATTCCGTTCATACGTTTCCTCATGCTCCTGCGCGATTTCATTTCGCATTCAATAGAATTGATGAGCTGGTCGACTGATATCGCTTCGGCTACGACATCATCTTGACAGTAGCTGTCACTCAAATGCTCCCGGAGCGTGTAGTCACCCATATTCAATCGACCTCTTGTGATTTTGTCCATGAAGAATTCGTCAATTCTCATAAAACAAATAACCATCATATCAACGGAGTACGATTTCCATCCATCAAATTGCTTCATGGTTAAGTAGAAAGACTCGTTTGAATGGGAATCGATCGAATCAAGCGAAAGCCCAAATGAACGAAGAGCCCACGCCGCCATTATGTTCATATCGCAATCGATATGCTCATCGAAATAGTTGGAGAAATCCTTAAAAAAAACACACACAAACAAAAAGAGGATTAATGTAAGATTTTTTAAGCAGATTAAATAAATAAATAGTTTTTTTTTTACCCGTTTCCATTTTTTCAAATACATTTGAGCAAGAATGGACTTGTAATCACCCATGGACTCCTGATCCAGTAACCGCATGAAATCGCTTTCATATTCCTTAACTTCTTTCTCATCGGTGATTTCCAAAATCTCAAGATTCTTTTTGATGTCTTTAAGTGCGTGTTGCCAGTTGCGTAACATCGAAATATGAGGACAATATTTCTTGATGGCATTGATGACGTTCTCATCATTTTCCGTGATTGTGATCATCGTTTCTGTAGTTTCCAGCTCCGGGATAAGTTGCTCCAGTCGCATGAAGAAGAAATTATGGGCCGCCCCAAGTTTATCTTCGTGAATCATGAACATTAAGGGAATCATAGGAAGCTCTTCAAATTCTGTTTGACGATATGTCAAAATTGACAAGTTGTAAGCGTTCATCTTGAACGTGTTGGTGTCATATGTAAGGGACGGAAGGAACAGGTCTTCTCGATTGAAGAGTTGCTTGAATTCTTCAATTGTATCTGTGAAGGAAATTATATGAAAACATTTCCATCTTAATTTATATTTTAAAGCAGAAAATTTATACTTGACTTGAAGCAAATGACTAGCAGGCTTGGAGCAAGATGAATATCGTTAACGAAGTGAGACTCGGAACGTAGTTCATTCAGAGTGCCAATGGCATCCATGGATAAACGTTCGGCTTTTCTACCGGAACTCTGGGCATTTCGGATCTGCTGGATATTTCTTGGCGCATCCGTGATGTGACGTCCCGATTGTTCGGGAGTAGCAAGCTCTAGTTCAGAGTAGACTTGCGATGGCAATTTTTCTTTGACATTCCTCAATTGACTTAAGACGGATGGCGTTGTACGGTGGAATTCTTTTTCGGGATCTTTGGCATTTCCGTGCGAGAAATCAACAACGACCGAGTTGTCACCTTGATACCAAATCAGGAGTTGTTTCTCGTGGAGTGAACATTCGATTGCGTGTTTAGAAAACTCGTTGGTGTAATCGTTCCCGGGTCCAATTTTCAATTTGAAGTAGTAACGTTTACATTTGGCTTCTCCATAGTTGAATTTGACAGTGGCATTCTGTCGCCACCGGTAACCGTCAGCACGCCAATCTTTGCGTCGTGTTGTACTATCCCATTTGTAAATGTACTGGTAGCCAGCTTTCGGTCGAATGGGGACTTGACTAAGAACTTCCAAGTTTGATTCAGGCTCAAAGAGTTTCATTTCTTTTTCATATCTCTGCATTTTGTTAGCCATTTTAAAAGACTTTTCAGGGACAGCCAGGGAAACCGTCTCCTCTGTTTAGTAATGTTGTGTTGACGTTTGAAATGCTTTGAGCGTGATATGGACCGTAAACACTGAAACAGTGTGAACCTAATAATCATGAAAATAGTTACTTGAACAGATTAATAATAGAAAACTGAGACAATTTACTTACAAACTAAGTGGTAAGTTTAGTTTCTGTTGAAACACTGTTACCTAGTCCAGAATCGCTGCACTTGGGAGACTAAAAGCAAAGAAAATTAATTTGTTACATATGTGTAATTTGCACCTGAATTCTAAAATCAGTCAAGCCCAAATAATCAAGTTCATATCTTGAGTTATTAGAGCAGTCAGTCTAAAGAATTTGCATTCAAAAGCCATTCAGATTCAAGCATGATGCCACAGGTTTTACCAGCCAATACTTTCTTGTGACTTTGAAGTAAAGACTTTCAATCATATTGTTATGATATTCAAAATTACCTACTAAGAACCGAAAGTGTACGTTTAAACCTTTTTTGAATTGTGTGTGCTTCCACTGTTTACAAAAAAAATGGAAACTTGTTTTCTATAGTATTGCGTGGAAATGAGTCGTGGCTGCTATGGCGGAGTTGACACAGCAGACGGATGCCAACAAGGAAGTTTCCACCTTCAGTTCCGCGGATTACTTTTTTTCCGCGCAAACTCGGCCGACTTATATGAGATTCACATTTCACAACGCATTTGATTTAGTTCGACTTCCAAAGTCCAAACTCGTCAACCATTAAAAAATATAACCTGTTGAGCCTGTTGGATGACTTTAAAAATATTCCCCATTTCGAAATATTAATGTAGCACACTATTGTGAAAGGATGAGAAATAACATTAAACCATGTTGGATGCAATTACGATTAATCAATAACTAATGGCGTTTTGACATATTTCAAAGGCTATATCAAATGGATTAGTTAGAAAATGAATTTTTAAATAAATTCAAAATGAAAGTTGTGTACACAATAAAACCAAAGAGGTCAAGAAATTGCGGTTTCAAATTCCAGTTATTAATTTTCGACTACATCGAGAGATAAAAATCAAATGCGCAGCAGCAGCAGCGGTGGGGGGGGGGGGGGGGGACGTGATTGCTTTCACTATATTATAGATTTACGTGTATCCCCAAAAAATGAAAAATATCACGAAATATCTCAATCAAACCGTCGAGCAATCCCACATCGATGGGCGATGGTGAGATTATTTTTATTCTTTTACCAATTGATAAAAAATTCTTTGAAATATAAATCAAGTTCACAATATACCACTATGTGTGTGTGTGTGTAATACAATCGAATTATTTTTTGAAATATGCGGTCCAGAGAGATTCCTGCCGACGTTTCACTTGGCTTTTGACAGTGATCGCTTGCCACATTTGGTGATGACAACAAAAACAAAAAAAATTAACAAAATTATAAAAAATGAAAAGCCACGAGAAAATGTTGTTTCACTCTCCGGCACGCAGATTTCAACACATATTCACGTCCATTTTTCTCTGAAACTTGACGATTTGTTGTCTCGGATCACGGAAAGAAGAAGTCCAGTTATTTCTAATTTTCCTCCAACTTTTAATTCCGATCTAAAAACAAAACACAAAATATACAGTTGGTTATATGCTGTAATCATGATTTATCGTTGCGTCTACGAAATGTCGTGAGCCAACTCGGTTTCACCGCAGAGAATTTCCGATATTAGATTTCTGCGAGCGCTTTCAGACACCATTTTTTGTTGCTGTTGTTGTTGAACGACACTCTAGCACACACAGATGTGGCATATATGGCCGTATAGCCGCATACCTTTCCCTAATTTGGTGGACTACTATTATGTAGCGGTTGTCATTTCAGGCTCATAGCAATCATCCACGATTTCACATATGTTATGCATCTGCATCTAATAAATACCAAATACATTTTTGCTACATGTTCTCGTTTTTTTTTTGTTGGCCAGGTTAAACACTATGGTGAATAAGCCAAAGGTTGACGCGTTTTTACAACGCGGACCTTTGACGATCTGATCTGGAGCTCATCGCGGCGGGGCAGGGCGTGTGGTGTGTCTATAGTTGATTCCTTTTTAGAGTTTGAAAAGGACGTTAGGAGAAACTACATTTTTTTCATTTCAAATTTGGATTTTGCAGGGAAATCCAACGTGTAATATCGATCACACGAAATCATCTCACACAAAACAGAGAGGAAAAATCTCCCGTTGAGAATTGGCCTTCTTTCAAATATTTATTCACTTTCAATATAATATTTTATTTTATGCAATTCAATAACTGGATATATCGGCGATGCGCAAAGAAATTTCCAATCGATCCAGCAACTGGCTGTTTGACAGCAATTTCCCTTTTCTACGAAAAAGCGCCAAATCAACGCGACAGCGGGAATATTGAATATTTTGAATTTGAAATCACACGAACGCGTTTGTCAAATGTTTTTTTTTTTTTTTTGACAGGTTCCATCGAAAAATTACGGTGCGTGTGAATCTTGATGCGTACCACTTTCACGAGACCGCCATTACATATACGTACTACGGCTGTATCTAGCGGGTTTATATTAAATTTCTTGAATCTAATATTTTTATTATTTCTTTAACAAGCGGTTATGATGTCGACTGCTGTCACCTGAGCACAAAAGGCGACACATAACACGGTCCAATGTGTGTACAGTGCACATCCATTCTCTTCAACGTGATATTCAACTGATACGCACGTCATCGTGAAAGTCTCCCGTTTGAATATCAAACAAGCGACCAGATATAATGGACGTACATCTCAGCAACTGCACAGGCGCCCATAAACACCCGAATTTTAAGTAGCCTATACTATAAAAAAAATAAAATAAATAAATACAAACAACGGGCTCCCTTTCACAGCGTCCACCGTTCGTTCCACTATATAAAGAAAAATGGAATAAAATCAAGTCGACGACATACGGAGATGATGTCTGTTAATTGGGGGGGGGGGGGGGACTGTGCATCGTAATGATTTTCGTCGATCCAATCAGCGGACGTCTAATGATCCAATCAACGCAGCAGCAGGCCAAGAAAATTCGACTGATTTTTACGTGAGTTGATGATCGTGAAAAAACACACAAAAAAGGGCGTTCGCGAGTTCAAGGACTAAACTTTGGGTCGTTAACTTTAACTCGATTTAAGAAAAAAACTTTCATTTGCCTTTGTAGAGACGAGATAAGAGAGCCGATGAAAGTGTTGTGTGTGTCCTTTTAACTCGTTCTATGAGTTTGAATTTTATCTCTTTGCATCTCTGATGTGATCACTCAAGTGGCCGAAGAAGGCGAAACAAAAAAAAATCGGGGCGTTGTTCAACATCTTAACTTCTATTGTGTCTCTAGAAAAAAAAAATGCCATCACAAGTTCGTGAGCGCGCAAAGGTTTTCCTTGTCAACGTTCACCATCGACACGCTCACAACAAAACGGGAAAGCGAGCGTGAAAATGATGACGCCTGATATTGATATTATTATTTCAAAGGCAAACACAGAAAACTCGCGCCAAAATCTGATTTTCATCTTTTGTGTCCATTTTCAAATCTCCCGCGCTTGATCAGAAACTTCAAACTTTCCATTTGTCTTCTTTGTTCAGCTGCAGCGGCCCGCCCGTCATCATCTACAAAATGGATCGAGGATATGACACCAATTTCACGGATGATGATGTCGTAGGAGGAGCTCGAACGCCCATCACATGTTATTCAAGTACACACACAACAACAACAACAAAAGACGTTACTTTGTGTGCGTTCTCCATTTGATGAATGATGATAGAGAGAGAGATCATATCTCTTTTTGTACATCAAAATCCGAGACGAACAGGACATGACCGCAATATTCAACAAAAATATCCTCAGACTCAATCATATAGTTTTTCCCAGCCAAGGTTTATCTTTAAATACAAAGTGTATACTATTATAGAGAGAGACTCGTTATATGCAAATGAAGGTATTTACGTATATAGACGGAAGGAAATATTTGACTCTAGATTGATCTTTGCTTTTATTCCAATACGACATCTCAAGGTCTAAAAAAAAAAAAAAAAATTAAATTTCCTTTTAATAAAAAACATAATCGACCAGAAGGGAATAGAAATGTGACGGGCGGGTTATGAATCTGAATCTGATCCAGCATTTGAAATGTCAAATGAGAAAGTTTTCATTTTGGCAAGAGATTGTAAGATAATCTAATCATTTCAGTAATCAATTTTTTAAATAGGGGTTTTTTTTAACCACCACCTTCGTCGTATACCTCGCATCATGAAACAACTTTGAACTCTCATAAATCACCGACGTAACGAATAAAAGCGGGGACCGATTTGAAATACGCGTCCGCCGTGACTGCTGTACTATTGGCGATGTGTTTATTTATTACTCACGGCGGGATTATATGTATAACAGCGCATTTGAAAATCCATTCCCAACTCTACGGGAATAAGAATCGAAGAGTAGTTATATGATATGGGAAGAATTTGAGCTTTTTCGACTTTTGAGTTTGACGTTTTCGACCTTTGCGGTCGTTTACCGAACAAGAAAAAAAGAAAGAAATAAAAGGGAAAAACTCGTTTTCTTCTTATCGTTTTATACAGTCAAAAGGAGAAAGAGAGAAAAATACATTCGTCAAAATAAAAACAAATAACTTGGAAGAAATTCCACAGAAATAAATAAAAGAAATATATAAAAGATTCAAATCGACAAAAAAAACTTTCCCTTTAACATTTTCCAAGGAAAAGAAACAACGAAAAAAATATCAAGGAAAAGTATTAGAGCTTATAATATAGGCTCGATATACCACTGACGTACGTAATAGCTCTAGAATAAATAAGAATCGATAAATTGACGTAACGGAAAAGTCAACGAAATAAATTATAGTTACATCATTTTTGAAAAGAGGAAAAACAATTATTAATTGGCATCGATATGCAGCAAAACATTTGTTTTTGTTTTTATATTTAGCAAGTAGGAGGATGTAACAAATCATTCAGATGCTGCTAAAATAAAAATAGTCGAAAACAAAGGGACAACCACATCCCACAACAACAACAACATCACGAATTTGATGGAATAACAAGAGTTATTGCACAAGGAAAAAAAAAAATAAAATAATTTTTAGAAAAAAAAGAAAAAAAAGTTGGGGAGTTTCGTCATCCTATATACAAACTTTCACCTGGGCGCCCAAAAGAAAAGAAAAGAAAAAAAAAAAATCCAAACTCTGATGATGTGGCGCCAGGAGTACAGCACACCTGGAGGCTGGCAAACTGAACCAACAACAACAACAACAACCCAGAAAATAAGGGAACGACGCATTTCACAATTGGTTCACAAATGCAATCATCACTTAAGTATTTTTAAGTACCTGTCACTGTAGGTATATATATGTTGTCATCTTCTACATGATATCGACCTGTTGTTGGACTCGTTTCAAAGCCGAACGTAAAATTCATGTGCAAATGGGCGTTGTTGTTGTTGCAACAAGAAAGGAAGAGCTAGAGAGAGAGAATCAAACTTACGAATTATGCATTTCACTCGAAGAAGAAGAAGGAGCAAAAAAAGAGGACTTGAAAATCAGGTATTAGAATATAGCAGAAGGAGAAGATAAAAAGGCAACGGGGAAAGGGCCTTGCCGTTGGCAATAACACACGCATAATCACGGAGGACGAGGTCGAATGAGGAGAAAAAAAAACAGCTCTCAAGAGAAAGAAGTTGAATCACAAAAAAAAAAACGAACCCGCCGTTATATTGCACAGAAGAGTTGTTCCTTTTTTCCTACTCTATACATACAAGCGGACACACACACACACTCTCTCTTCTCTTTTTTTCTTTTTAAACGATTCAAAAAAATGTTTTGTTTTTCTCCCTTTTTGTCTGATGCCTCCTTCTCTATCGTTTCCATCGAAAGAGAGAGAACAATAAATATACACACAGCTCGGCCTATAGCTTTTCAAAAAAAACAAAAACTGGCAAAACGCCCTTTTGACGTCCTTTTGGGGCTCATCCTGTTGGCCATCAAAACTTTTAGCGGCGCGCAAAGATGTTGGATCCCATTTTTTGATCTCTTACTTTTGGATGGTTTAAAAATGCACGTACACACCATTTTGTATACGTTGAAGAGAAAGCGATTTTGACCGTAATTTAGTTTCCTCTTCAATAACACGGCCGATAGGACATGGAACAATTCAAAGCGGTCACATTGAAATTCCCAGATAATCATCAGCTGTCACACTCTCTTTTCTATATAGTACAAACCAAACTAATAATACTATCCAAGTTGTTATTATTTATTTTGGAAAAAATTAAAAATTAAAAATAAAGAATATCACATCTTGTATTGAATGTGTTGCTTTTGATTAGTTACGCTGCTGCTGCGTGTCGCCGTTCGGGAGAAAGCGGTCCGAGACGACCTTGCTGTTGTGTGTGTGTGTGTGTGTGTTATTACCATGTGATTACACGTTGGAGATATGATACGAATGGCGCCAATTTTGTTTCGAAAGGTTTTTTTTGCCTCTATATCGACGGACGCAGTTCACGAACGATATCAATCGGCAACGACACATTTCTTTCTTCTTTTTTTGTCGCTTTTTTCCCGTCGTGAATAGATAAAAAAAAAAATAAAAGCCGAGCTTCGATTATAAGAATCTCATCGCAGATATAACAGGACGGGCAAGCAATTTTTGCTCAGAGACCTGAAAGAAAGGGGGGTTGTTGTTATTTGAATAAACAAATAAATAAAGAAACACAAGGGACACTCTAGCGATCGTGAGCAAACGACTACGGCCAATGTGTGACGCGTGTGTGTGTGTGTGTGTGTGGATGATTTCACCTTTTCTCTCTTCTCTTCTCTTGATAAGAAGAAGAAAAAGAAAAAGAAAAAACAGAAAATAAAAGGGGGCGCGCGCTCTGTTGTTCGGGTTGTTGCGTAATAGAAACTCTCGCGATGGAACCTCACCAGATCAGATATTTCCAACCTTTTACCCCGTCTCTCTCTCTCTCTTTAAGAAACATCTACGCCATTAGATGGTATTATATTATATCAAGTCTAACTTAAACAGATTGTGGAATTTTTGGTTGAAAAAAAAAAGAAGAAGAAGATGAACAACTGCCATTGTGTTTTGGATTCTGAAAAAGTGTAATAATGAAAGTTATATTTCGACATCCCCCATTTTTTTTTGGGGGGGGGGAGATTGTTCTCTCTCTCGCTCTCTGAGTTCCATGAAACGCGGACGATATGCAGCAGCAGATGAAATTCAATCAAATCTTTTGTTAATGGGAAATTGTGTCGACAAAAGGTCGCCATTGTCTGCTGAGCACTGCAGATGCGACACAATACCCGTCCCAGAAAAAACGTGACGGATCTTCGTCTTTTTTCGTGATTGAGAGTTTTCAACCTTCACTTTTCTGTGTGTGTCGTCGATGTGCATCGATCTATACAAAGTTTCATTAGAATTATAGAGCGAAAAATCCAAATAATTCAATCAAACATAAGAGCTAGGCATGTGAACCCCTCTTTCCATATCTAGGCGCTACTGTTGTTGTTGTTGTTGTTGTTGTTGGGTACGCACGCCACGCAGCAGCAGCGCGTCGCTTTCGATAAAAAGGCGCCACATATTCAGAGAGTCGTCGCAGAGTGCATTAGACTACGGTGCTGGTTAGGAGCAGTCCCGCTCAGCGTATTTTCAATTCGTCCTATACAGTACCAGTTCGGTGTGTTTTCATACTACATAGACAAAACACTTTAATTGAAATTATAATCTCTGAGAAAAGTGTATCAAAATCAATTGCCTGTGTCCTCGTTCTTAGTTCCGAAACTATTATCGTTCGGGAAAAAAAAAACCCCGACATTTTCCTGCTGTTTCGCATCAAATGGTAAAAAAATTTCAAATTTCTTACACATTAAATTTGACGAATATTCACGATCTCTCTTTCAATTCTAATCAACTCTTTGGAGTTATTCACATATTTTTCCATTTTCGTTTGTGCTGTGTACCGCGTACCTAAACTCTATTTCACAAAACCGCGTTATATATTATTGCGATGCTTTTCATGGCTGGTGTGTGTGTGTGTGTGTGTTTTTTTTCTCCATCGTTTGATGCGTCGACGATGATGATGATGATGAGAGTCTCTATCGCGCATGATGAGAAAGTTACAAACAACAACACGGGAAAAGAAGAAGATGGGAAAAAAAAGGGTTTTCTTCTCCCATGAAGGAAAATGTTTTCTTTTCGTTCTCCGTGCAACTCCGTGCTGTTGTTGTGTACACACACAGGTACTACACCCATCATTATGATGAATTTTCACCCCCATCAAAACAACTTCAAAAAAACACACACACACACACACACAAAGAATATAGAAATAATAACCTTTCACTTTATATTGCGCATATCCATCCCGTTTCTCTTCTTCTTTCATTTCTATCGTTGAGATGATGCGGAACTCACTGTCAATTATATCCGGCGTGAATCGAATAAAATGGCGCACCCGTCACAGAGACTCGAATCATTTTTTTGTTTGTTTTTTCAAAGTGGCAAATTCGCGAATTTTTAATAAAATGCGGGTTGAATACAAAAAGAGAGAAATTTCGCTCCCAATGACACACACACACACACCGTGCAGTATAATTCGCAAAATTGTGTGTGTGTGTTGCGTCGACTCTTGCGCCACGTGTGGGACGCACGGCAAGTTAAATCTTTTTGTTGTTGTTTTCAAAAGGAGGACATAGAAAAAAAAGATCTTGTGCCAAGTACGCAGCAGCAGCAGACTCCCCTTTCATATTTTTATTTTTGACGTCATTTTTTTTCTTTTCTTTTGTATTCAAATATTTGCGTATACCGCGCAATTCGAAAAAAAAAAAAAAACTAAATTCGGGGATTATCGTTTAGAAAAAGAAATATTTCAAAAAAAAAAAAACTGGCGTGAATTTATAGAAAAATCATTCATCAAAATTAGAATCCAATGAAATCGTCGACTGATCTGATTGAACGGCCAAAATGTCTAATTTGAATTTTTTTCTTTCCTCCCCCATTTGAGTGAAAAATTTGCCAAGAAATTGAAAAATTACATTTCGTTGTGTAGGTGGTGTTCATCCATCTTCATTTTAAGTGTACAGGAAAGAAAAAAGGAGGGGATATTATAAATTTTGTTTCTGCTCCTGTTGTTTTCTCTTATTTTGGGTTGATAGAATCCCGAGCTTCGTGTTACACATTCGCTTTCGATTATGTACGAGCCGTTGCACATATTTGGCAAGAGTCCCGAAAACGTGCCAACAGCAGAGAAAAGACTCTCTCAACAATTTCATTCGCTCCCGTTTTTTTTTTTTTCTTTTTTTTTCTTTCTTTTAAATTTAAACGCAAATTCGTGGATATGGGGGCGGCATCGTCGCCAGTCGACGGGAAGATGTTCGTACCCACCGACCGACAGTCGACAGCTTATATCGATCCCAGTCACGAGATTTGAACCACTTTCCAATAACCCGCACCCCGTTCGGGATGATGTTGCCGATGAAATTTAATTTTGCTCACGATATTATTATCAACCTAAAATGAAAGGATTTTGTGTAATTTCGCACGTTACAGTTGTGTTTGGAGGCGCGTGAATCACGACGATATTGTTGCGCCTCTCATCCCGCGTTACACATCAATAACGACGATCTATCGAAATCTTTTGAAACATCATGCACGATCTCTTTTGTAAATGTCGTGAGCCAGATGGTCTTTTCTTTACTTAAGAGAAAACAAATAAATAAATATTAATATTAAAAAGTGCTCTAATAATATTTAAAAAAAAAAAAAAAGGAAAGTGAAAGGAATCATATAGAGAATTCTATTATGCTGCACAACAACAAAATGAATTCCGCTTCTACTATATAGTTGGGATACTTTTTCATTGCCAAAAGGGAAACGTTTTCCGTCAGTTATTATTTAAAAATTCTATTTTTAATTGTGCGCCCTTGGTTTTATTGTGATACGAAAATATTGGGCGGTGGTCGCCATTAGGGTACATAACGACCCGAGGCTAATCATTTCTCATCATCTGACCGAGATAATTCTTTTGATATATAAAAATAGGCTGCAGCAGAGAGAGAGAAAGTGGAAGAATTGTACAAACGAGTTTTGAAGAAGAAGAAAAAAAAAACATTTTTGGTTTCCCGTTGAAACGAGTTTGAATTTAGCCGAGTGTCAATTTGAAATTGTTTTCTAAATAAAAAGATGACCTTGTTAGCTCGTGATTTCACGAGCAGTCCGCATTGAAGAGGTGAGAATGAACTCCCATTTTCACTTTGAAAACAAAAAAACAAAATGTCAACCCATTTCCGTGTTGGCTGACACGCCAGCAGCCGAAGTTCTCTATTGTTCTGTTTAAAGAGTTTAGCAGGTGTTAATAAAATGCAACACGGGTTCGTTGATAACTCTCCCGATTTGTGTGTTATTCTTATCGAAACATCTCGATTGTTGTTGTTGTTGTTGTTGTTGTAGCTGATACTTCTGTGGATGGATACATGCCCGATGGCGATGGTGCCAACAACAAAAAAGAACTCGCTCAAAATCAAGAAAAAGTTCAAAAGGCCCATCCAAAAAAAAATAGCAAACGGGAGAAACAGGCCAAAAAGGTTATCACATTCTCTTGTCAACGCTCAGCACTCAGCAGCACGTCATAATATTATTACATATACTAATTTCCCGAAAAAAAAAACAAACAGAGAAACAATTGGTCGGCGCCTCCAGCCAGAAGATAAAACCGCAAAAAAAAAAAGAATCGAATCAAAACGTCGTGATGGGCTCGTGTGAAACGAACCACCACCCAAGTGAAAGCGGCGCCAATAATAGTTCCGCACAGCATCTCGTTTTAATATAATTTCTATCCGCATACAAGTCCAGATCCATCACGTATACGCACATTCTTAGTATAATATTGGCCGTGCGGCGTGTGCACGACGGCCAAGACAAAAGCGCCATTTGAATTCCCGCCATTTGTTTCCCGTCTAAAGAGAGGCGTTACGAAATGATTCTTTTGTCCTCAAAAAACTCTGTGCCAACAACAACGACGCAACAGAAAAAATATATACAAACGCGTTCGCTTCAAATGAGAAAACAACCGCGTCAACCTGCTTCTTTCTTTCTTTTTAAAAAATCAAAAAATGATTATTATATTGCGTCATTGTTTTGATGGAGCGCAGAATGAAGGCGCGCGCTAAATAAGTTTTTTTTTTTTTTTTTCTTTCTCTTTCCGCGTTTTTATTTGATGATGATAGGATGAAACGAAGAAAAAAAGGAGAAAGTTGGTGCTGGTTAAAACTGGCACAAACAAGACAAAGACAACATTTCGTCGTTAAGGGGAAATCCTCGACCTTGCCGAAATTTAAAAAAAATTTTGTGTTTGTTTGGTTTTTTTTGTTTTCCGGGTCGCTTCTTCTTTGAAACTCTCGGCGATACTCTGATGGAGAGAGAGGGGGGTGTGTCGTGAATTTTTTAGGGATTTTTCCGTGTCGTGAATCTCCCAACACAAAAAAAAAAAAGACTCAAAAGGAACTTTAAACTTTCTCTCTTTCTTCTCTCTCTCTTTTGATCATATCCCGTCCTTACACCTTGACTCTTTGGCCCTTTTTAGGAGGAGGGGGGGGGAAGATTGTCACAAGTTTTTCCTTCACCTCCCTGATTTGTTGAGAAAGAAAAGAAAAAAAAAAGAAATAACTTTGAAGGGTTCCTTTCAATTTTCAAATGACGCGGGCATTTTGTTGCTGCTGTTGCTAGCCGGACCCTCTCCTTTTTTTAAAATAAAATTTAGAAAACTTTCACCCTGCTGGAATCCTTTGGGTGTATAATAGTACAGAATAGTTGCGTGATTCAAATCATTCGGCTGCGGCCCTTCTTACGTATATATTTACAAAGATGCTGCTGCTATAGGAACTCAATCAGATTTAAACGAGTTTTCTTCTCGAATGTATTAGGCCCCTTTTCTATTTATATAGTCTGACAGCTACTGCACACCGCAGTGTGAAAGCGTGAACGGTAGCGCCTCAATTCCGATCAAATTGGGTTGAAGAAGAAAAAGAAAAGAAAAAACTAACAAAATCACAAAAGTTTTTCCTTTTTAAAAATCTGAAAGAGCCGGTTCGTCGAGGACGAACGAGACTTTCACGATCTGACGAAGGTCTCGCTAGCGCCTCAATTGATGGGGGTCAAAGTGGTCAAACTCTTTTCAAAAAAAGAAAGAGAGAGAGAGAGAGAAAATAAAAATTAGTGTGAAGCCCAGTTGGGATAGAAGATGGGAGGCGCTCAGCGGGACGTCGCTGAATTGAATGTTTTTTCAATTAGACAACCAAATGGCTACAAGGCATCGTTATAAATATAACGTACTACACACACATGTGTATATACGTACATATTGTGTCGCTTGTGTGTGAGAGAGTCGAAACGCTCACGGCCATCTTTTTTTTATGATATTAGAAGAAGACCACCCGTTGGTGTTTGTAGCGCCTGGCCTCAACTGTTTCGTTTTCACTTTGCACAGATTGTTTCTTCTTTTAGAAAGAAGTTCCTTGTCTTGACTTAATTGCATAATATCGGGATGCTAGTAATCATTGTAAAAAGGTGGTCACTCTCTCTCTCTACCTCTACCTCGTTATTTAAACACGCAACGTAATAATAGACACAAGCATTTTTAATGACCCTCCAAAGTCCTTTTGTTGGGTTCATTACATAACTGGCCAATCAACAAGTTCACTTCTTTAAATCTTTCTTTTTTAAAATTGACGTGAGTTTCATTTGTTTATAGGACGGACGAGAGATGATCCATTGGATTCTGATGATGGGGTTATCCATCTTAGCCGTTCAGGCGTTTGATAACAACAGACCAGTCGATCATCAGCGCAAGATTTTAGTGAGGATGGTGTGGCCTGGAGGTCACACGGCTCCTCCACCATCGATAGAGGATACAACTCCGATTCCGGTTGTTATTCCAGCGGCTAGTTTTAGCCGTCAAATGATCATTCGATTCCCATCGTCTGGATCCATCAGTTCAACGGAACAGAAACTATCCCAACAGGCGATTTCATCGGCTGGATACGATCCATCAACAACAGAAGAATCGGCTGATTATTCGCTAGACAGTTACGTTAGTTTGTCGCTATCCAGCGGCGGAAGTGACGCAGAAGGTGCCGATCAGAACCTGCACCGATCCAGAAACGAGAAATCCTACGATGGCAATAACAGTAAACTGGATCTACTTCAGCAACTACTCCGTTTGGCTCCATCCGCCGTGGAAAATGGAAATGACGACAAGTGTAACCATCCGTTCCACAGCTGGATATGCAACAACAACAAAGAAATCGCTCGATCCACAACTACACCACAACCGACAACAACAATCCGTCAACAGACGGAATATTTCCCGATTTCTTCATTTGAAAACGTTCAAATTTTGATTCCGGATCTTACTCCCACTATTGTACCACCGCTTCCGGCTCCTCCTGTTCAGGAGCGCCTTGAAGCCGTGGATTCGTGGAAAGGGATGGATCCTTGCAATCATCCGTTTCACAGCTGGATGTGCGCAAAGCCAAAAGTCATCCGACCTCCTCCGGAATTTAAAGAAACCGGAGCCTCGGTATTGGATGAGAACCTTTTGCTTCCGTCGATTGAATCTACAACGACCACTACATCCGCACCGACGCTTCCGTCCACAACTAAACGATCCGGTTGGGATGGAGCCGATCCTTGTACTCATCCGTTTCACAGCTGGTTATGTGGAAAACAACTTCCGGCTGTTAGAACGACAACGTCACCTCCTCCAACAACAACTCCTCAGCCATTGATTCTGGATGCTTCCTTCTTCATTCCGGATCTCAACCCTGCCCCTCTTCCTACAACAACTCAACCCCCTCCGCCGCCAACGACCACAATTCCGCTCATCATCCGCACATTATCTCCGAAAAAAAGGATGGGACGAAGCGGATTCGTGTTCCCATCCATTTCACAGCTGGTTGTGCGAGAAACCCAAAGTGAAAACGACTCCGCCGACGACAACAGTTCCGCCTACGACAACGACTCCGTTGCCACCTCCGCCGGAAGAAGCTGTCATCTTTGAACCAGCCCCTTCGATTGATGAAGGAAATCAATTAGTTCCGGATGTTTCTCCTCCGCCGCCAACCACAACGGCAAAACCGACGAAATCATCCGGATGGGATGAAGCGGATTCGTGTTCGCATCCGTTTCACAGTTGGTTGTGCGCAAAACCACAAGCGAAAATGAGAACAACCCGTCCGCCACCAACGACAACTACTCCCCTTCCGGCGGCAGATATCCAGCTTCCGGAAGCCGCTTCAAATTTCGAAACGCAAGACGCCATTCCTCTCATTTTAACTCCAGAGATCACAACGTACAGACCGGCAATAAAAATCATACCAACACAATCATCCGGATGGGCGGAAGGTGCGGATCCTTGTAGTCATCCATTTCACAGTTGGCTGTGCGCTAAACCGCAAGCCAAAGCGAGAACGACTCGTCCACCTCCACCGACAACTACTTTAACACCTCCGGCGGCAGATATCCAGCTTCCGGATGCATCCAATTTCGGACCTCAAGAAGCGATTCCAATACCGATACCAGTGGTTATCACCACACCGCCACCAGTTGTAATTCCAGCATCCGGCTGGGCGGAAGATGCGGATCCTTGCACTCATCCATTTCACAGTTGGCTATGCAATCGTTCGCCATCCGCCAAACAGAATCTAAAACTCGATTCTAATTTGAGGATCGGACGTCAATCGATCAGGTCCTTCCAGTCGGAACGAGAAGCCCTGGAAGAGGAAACTGCGGAATCTTCACGATGGAACAAGTTTGAATCGTTGCGACTGTTGCCATCTGGCGTTCGACAGAGAAAATAGTTTCAACTGACACGCAAAAATACTCGTCCGTGTGCCATCCATCCGATTCTTATATTCAAACTTCCTAACACACACACACACACGTAAAATAGTAGATAGACAGACGGAAAACAACTATTTAGTCCCCACAATATTTAGTCTCTGGTCCTATACTCCACCCAAATTCTTTACATAATTTTTTTAGTAATTCAAGTCAAGCCTCATTGTGGAATTGTATCGAGATTTTCGAGCGGAAACAAGACACTGAAACGAGAGAGTTTCCGCTATCAAGAGCCTAAAAAGCAAAGCTTCACATGAATCGCAGATGCAAGCAGGTATTGTATCATGTCAGGCATAGTTGCCACTATTAATCGCGGACAAAAAAAAAAATTGATGTATACGGAATTTGATTTGATAGCAGGAAGAATAAGAATCAAAATCAATTTAAACGATAAAAAAAAAATTGAACAAAATCAAACGCAAAAAAAAAAAATTAAAATTAAAATTGAATGACTTTGATAATTTTATATTCGAAAAACCAAAACGATTTGTGTTGCGAATATAATAGTAGCAACGAAATATCGATTAGAATTTTTCAATCTCACGATTCACTTTCATCAGCGTCATCTGGAGAGCGAGGCTGGACCTTGTAAGATTCTTTCTAACATTAATAGGTAAAAATACGCAACACCAAACACACGCATCTGTGGTAGGTATGTAGCGTTACTGACCCCTCAACATTTCTTATTATAGACGCAATATGATTTAACACAATAATTTGCATATAATTCGGTCCGATCCCCCCCCCACATTCGTTCGTTCTCCAATCAATTAAAATGAAATCTCGAAATGATTTCGTTTCATCGACGAAACTCTTATTTCTCCAAAATGTGTTTAAAAATGATAAAAAAATGTATCTCTTATTGAAAAAGAAAAAATTCTTTCTTCATTTTATTGTGTAAATAAACGCGGCGTTCGATTCGGCAATATGATCCAACTTCTTTCTTATTTTTAAAATTGTGTAGGAATTCATTCGTTTTTAAAAAGAGAAAAGATTTAGTTTGAGTCCTACCGTAAATGATTTGAGTGTTTTGACTGGATGAATGAAGATGACTAGTGTGGAGCCTCAGATCCAGACTTCTGAGGGAATGCATCCACACTCGCACGGATCTACACGAGGACATTGGAGTTACAGGGTTCAGTTGGAAGGGAAGATGTTAGCAGAAAAAGTCATTCGCCGTGAGCGCTAGAAGAACAATGCCTCCAGTTCTATAATGTAGAAGAATCCTGTAACCCAAAAAATCAGAATAAGGTTAAAAAAAATGCTGTAACTATAGTTATTTAATTAAATGTATCAATTCTAGTTATTCTCTCAATAATCAAAGTGAATTTGGCATCAACATATCGATAATAACTCAATGAAATATAATCTCCTGAATCATTTTCTATATTCCTTTAATGGAGAGAGATAAGAATCTCCACTCACCTCCACCTTGGCCCAAACAGCTACAGTTACAATCCAGCCAAACTGGATTTAACTACTCACTCTTGTGAGTGGTCAACTGGGAGAATATTCTAAAGCTTGATGTAAGAGAAATGTAAATTTCCATAGCTTGTCAACAACATTGCTCCAGAGCAAAGTACACACTGTTTTTATCCTGCAAATAACATGTTATGTCAGTTTGTTAGTTTGAGTTTAAGGAATCATTCAAAAACAGTTAGGCCTTTAATAGCCCAATATAAATGTATGACACACAACAACAACCAAGGATATATTACTATAATTTAACCAGAAATGTTTATAATGTTTCAAAACCTGACATAGTATATAAGAATAAAGCAGTTTAATAATAGCAAGCTTTACCAGGTAAAATGTGTGGCAGTTGTGCAAGGAAATTTTTGGTTACAACTTACAACAATTCAGTTCCTGAAAAGTGGAAAGAAAAGTAAGAATAATCAACAAGAGGTTTGAAGAATTTAAGTTTAAAAATAATTTGCTACCTTAGTAAAATATGCTGAGACCTGAGACATGATCTGTACAACATTTTCCCTAAGAGCCTATCACAATACTCACACTTTTGGGCTTTTGAGTTTTGACCATGCTGTTACGACAGTCTTTTGTTTGGTCCTCAAGAAAATAAAAAATGTATAACGCTCAGGGATGAGGTGTTGGATAATTTTTTCTTTTTTAAAATAATTTTTTAACTTTTTTGCTTTAATACGCCAGCTCCTGCTTTTCTTCTAGATCATATTCAATATATTAGCCACTCATATTTATTTTACGATACAACAGTAAGCTGCAGTTTCTGTTTCCCGCCCGTGACCGTGACGCATTCATAAAACAAATATCTTTTACCTTATTAGAAATTTGAGAATAATTAAGTGCTTCCTCCACTTGTTTCATTCATGCGCGAAAACATGTTGAGATGAATTTAAATTTAAATTTGCTCACTGAATCTGAAATTTATTTTGGCGAAAAGAAATTTGAAAATTTAAATTTGAAACAAAATACAAAGAAATATAAATAAAATGCAAACAATTCATCTAATAAATAAATACAAATTTACGTTGGTGTTTAATAATTTCTTCTTTTTTAAACTGGTTTTTTAACTTTTTGTTTTCGCCAGCTAGCTCCCGTTTTTCGTCTAGAATTAGATCATATCATATAGCCACTCATATTTATTTTACTACACGTCAACAGTAAGCTGCAGTTTCTGTTCCCCTACGCATTCATCTAAAAAAATATCTTCTTACCAAAAGAAATGTGAGAATCAGCTGCGCCCGGTCCGATTTTCAAGCGCAGCTAAACGAGTTTGAACAGTGCGTGTTGAGCTTTCGTCGCGAGTAGATGAAATTGGTTTTCTCTGAGTTAGTTGAATATTCTTGAATATTCTTGAATGTTCTTCAAACTTACAAGAATAGCAACCAACTTCATCTACTAAATATTCTTCGTAGATTTTACAATCATACGTCAAAACGAGCATCGAAATTTTTTTCATATCACAAGTTTGTGATTTACCGATATTTGGCACTTTTTAGTGGATATTTGCTCAAATTCCGAGTGATGAGAGATTCGACGCCGTCGATAGGAATGGAAGATGAATCATTACTACAATGGACACGATGAGTCCGCTAATGATGAAATTGATGACAATGATAATAAGGGTGCCGTGATTATTTAAGAATTAAGGGGGGTGGGGGGGGGGGGGGGGGGGCAACGTCACCTCGATCGCTTAATTCGGGGCTTTCCAGCGACGTCTGTCTTCTTCTTTCGGGCGGCTGTGATTTTCTTTGGCCTTGGCATCCTTGCGATTATTATCTCTGCCCACAGGATCTACTTGATCCCGATCGGGAGGGAAGAAAAAGTCACTGTTGTCGAAGATCGTTTCAAGGATGAGGCGGTGATGCGACAAGTTCATTCCCATGGTAAGGGTGTCTTCGTGTTGAATCAAAGTTGGGGCAAACACAATCGCCAAATTGTGGGCGGTTATCTGGTTTACGTTACTCTTGCCAGCCACGCGAGACAAGTGTCTGGCAAGGTAGCGCAACGTCGAGTAGTGAATTTCGGGTAACGCTTCCACCAACCGCTTGATGATGAAATTGAAGCGTGCTTGCTCCGGTTCCGTCTTGCTGGTCTCTATAAAAGCGCCGTACAGTTGAAATGTCATCAGCGAATTCGGCAGATGACGGAAAAAGGATTTTAATACTGAAGATATCACATCCACTTTTTCCCTTCGTTCATTCGTCGGAAAAATGGGAAAATTGGGATTAGGGAAAATATGATGAAGAAAAATTTAGGGAAAATTATAATATATTATTATATTTTATACTTCAACTTACTACCTATAAAAATAAAAAAATTATATGGTAATGAAATTCTTTTATTAAAAGGCTTTCTCTTCCATGTTAAAGCAATAGGTGGTGTGTGGTGGTTGCGTGTCTTGCGCATGTTTTAATTGGGGTTGAGTCTCCATGACAACGAGAGATTCAAGTGGACCAAACAATCAAACATATTTAGTGCATTTGTTTGCGGTTTCGCTGGATCCCGTGGAATATCGAAATATGTAAAAACTATACGAGCAAGCAAAACTCGTTTTCTAATTGCTTGTTGGCTTGAATGGGCGAATTGGGCTGGACAGTGTCGCAAAAACAAATTTCGGCCTTCCATCTTGTTGACCAAGGGGTCCGCAACTCAAATTTACCAAAAAAAATTGCGTAAAAAAAAGGTGGGTGCGCAAAAAAAGGGAACAAAGAGAAATAAAGGGAAAACAAAAATGAACCAAAAATAAGAAATGAAATATTAAGAAAGGGGTAATTGAATCTGGTGGTGGGTGACAGCGAATGAATGAAAACCTGAGCGCTCAAATCTTCCATTTTAGTAGAGACTATGCCCGAATTTGGTGGTAAGCGACAAAATTAGTTTTCATTTCAATGATGCGATTCCGGATCGGCAATGTAGGAGAAATTTGCTCAAGTTCCGAGTGATGAGAGATCCGACGCAGTCGATAGGAATAAACGATGAATCATCACTACAATTGACACGATGAGTTCGCTAATGATGCGAATGCTAATAAGGCCGCCGTAATTATTTAAGAATTAATGATTTGATAACTGATGGATGACAATGTAATCCCCATAGCGCTCTGGTATATTTCTTTTTTGTCAATCCTACGAGTGGGATCTTGTGTGGTTGACGAAGAGGTTGACCTTTTGCGCATTTGCTTTCAGTCAACATTTTCCTGCCAGAGAGTTGAACGTTTTCAACTGTGGGAAAATCAAAACCTGTGCAATCACAATGACTATAAGCTATGAGAGACAACAGGTCACGCGTCCAGCTGTGTTCCCAAGACGAGTGACGAAACGAAATTTCTTGCTTTTTCGATGATGATTTGAATACATTGAGACACTTAACTTTGTATTTCGGGAGCTTTGTGTGATAAAGTTAACACGCTGTCGCTAGGGTTCATTTCATCACACATCTGCACGGACCCTTGACTTTGTCAGAAGAAAAAAATATCAAGGTGAATTTTCTTTTTTCTACTTTTAAAAGAAACAAAAAGGAACATAACAGTTCTGAAGGAGGAATGGTAGTTCAACTTTGAAAGACAACCGCGAACCGACTGGACCGCGATCCTACCATCTTCCTCTACATACTCTAGGCTACGGCTGTCATCTGTTGATGATTCAACAAAACTGATCGACGACAGCAACCAATGCCAAACTTCAAATTGTTGGCCGGGGCATCAGTTTAAAAAATAATAATAATAGTTTAAAAATTAAAAAAAAATAATACTAGTATAAAAATTTGTTTTTCGTTTGAATGCATTTGATTGCAATCGGTGTTCCGGCATCGATAATGTGAAATAAAACAATTTAAAGTGTTTGAAACGAAGGCACACAAGATAGGCCTACCACTTGCCTTTGTAATCAACAATCTTTTCTACAAAGGCGGCCCTAAAACCATAAAATTTGTTCGACGAAAAGCGCTAACGATCTAACGATCTTCACATCGGAAGAGGAAACTTTACGATATGTAAACAAATTTTTTGAATCGTTGCGGCTGTCGTCATCTAGCGCTCGGCAAAGAGAATAGTTCCAACTTACACACATAAAGAAAAAAATACTCTTTTGGTTTCCTTGTCCCGTCTGATTCTTATTCAGATTCAAAATTCCCGCTCCACATAATCAATGGCAATCATTACTATTTTCAATTAAAAAAAACACTCACCATTCATTATATCAGCGCCATCTGCAGAGTAAAGGTGGACCTCGTAAGATTCTTTTTCGATTTCTTCTCATTCTCAATATTAGGGGAAAATCACGCAACACTGAGCACGCACACCTGTGACAGAAATGTAACGTTATCCAACATTTATTTTTAAAGCGCAACATAAAATTTAAAATAAAAAAAAAAACAAAATTCAAAACAAATTTCTTCCGATCCAAATTATTTCGGAAATGTTTGGTTTCTACACGATATAACAGTCATGTTTCTCCGTCGAATAGTTTTCTCCACAATGATCTAACTATACGACAAAACTAATTCTACATTTTATTGGTTATTAAAGCAAAAACGCACCGTTCGATTCGACAACCAGCATTTTTTATTAAGATAATTTCTTTATTTAAAAACATGTTCGATTTACCTACCAACTGGCGAATCACTGCACAGTGCACACGCATTGGCGTGACAGCTGGTCAGATTTTGAATAAACTCCATCATCAAAGCAAAGACTCAAATATAATTCATAGAATTTCGACATTTTTAAACATAATAGAATACTGAAAGAACAAGTTGACCGCTGGCATCAACAGCTATCCGCTGGAAGGGCTCTTTTAAAAAACTTGTGGAAGAATAACAAAATAAAAAGAGGGGGGAAACGAAAGAAAAGTACCGTAACATTTCGTCGGCAGCCGCGCTGGATTAGATATTTGTTACATAGCGGTTCCTCGGCTGTGCGTCTAAGACCAGGGTGGGACGGACTCTGTCGCTCCATCATCGCTTCATCGCACCTGGTTAAAAAGAATTTTCGTGAGTATATATGTTTCGTTACGTTCTTTTTTTTCTCAAATTCTAGAAGAAACGCTGCGAGCGAACCCGCCCATCTGTTGAAGAAAAAAGAAAAAAAAATTGTTCATTCGAGTCTTCCGGAGTAGGAGGGGATTACACACATATATACTCTTCCTCTCACTCTTTCCGCAGAGAAAAAAACTGAACGAAACGTGATATTATATACCCAACAACCGCCTGTTGTTGTTGTGCGAGTATTTGGGTTCTTCAGTCAATTTTATTCCGCCGGTGTAATCAGTTGTGATAATATCACGCCATCCAGTTCATAATTACAAATAAATTCTGTTCTGTTCTATAGCAGTGCGGTGTGAAGTTTTTGTCTTTGTGTGAACTTGCAATTCGCATTTGACTGCCAGTGAATAGCCGAGATCATTTCACCTTTTTCACCCCAAGAATTGAATGGATTGTTATCGCCGCTGTGATGTCTAACGCTGGATCTTCTTCAACGCAGGTGAGACTTAGCCTTGAGTCATCAAAATGACAAAGGGGAGACCATAAATTTCTTTGCACAAAGTTGCGGTAGTTTTGAGTTATTTATACGATGGCAGACTATGAGGCTAAATTATTATTTTTCTAAAAACGGTTTCACGTCCTAGATTTTTAGCTTCAAAAAACAATTACGAATTATCGTCACTAGTGAGCGACTTCTAGCGCGTGGAAACGGGATACATTTGGTCCTGTTTAATAACCTACAAAAAAAAAAATTGTTTTTCAAAATTTTGTTTTGGCTGGGGGAAGTGAGGGAAGGAAGAAAAATAATAGAGCAGAGACCCCGTTCTCATGAATGAATGTTGTTTTTATTTAAAAAATAAATACAACAATAATTCTTTTCGTTGTTGTTCGGCCGAGTGTGAAAACTTTGGCGTCACCTACTGACGGCTAATAATAAAAGAAAGAAGAGCGCCCTATTAATAAATGCTCAAGAAATTCATCCAATAGAATTGACAGGGAATACTGACTGGTGTAAGCTCTTAATTGGGTTGATGCGCAGTGTAGCTTGTGAATAAAGGCTGTAAGTACTGTAATGTAACATTCTCTTAGATAACCTGAGGCTATATACAGCTCAAGAAGAAGAAGCGTCGAAACGAGACTATTTAAATAGCGGGATAACATTTTTTGGACGAGCAACCGCATGCTTTCTTCCTAGATACTTTCCCTCTGGCTTTATATTACTTTAAAGATCTCCGTGTCGTATGCAAATGACGACCTGGAACTCGACAACCATCTCCGGAAGGCTTGACGTTTCTATTTCATTTTGATCTCAAGGCGAAAATCGATTGTAGGATCATAAATTTCGTTCCTTTTTTATTTCATTGACCGAATTGTTCTTATTTGCCGGAAAAAAATGGTGACATTCCCCCTGGAGATAATAGACGCTGGTGATCTTTTTTGTTTCTTTTCTAACAAAAACTATCAAAATAAACGGGATTTTTTCCTACCTCTTTGCGGATGATTGAACATCCATTTACTACTCTATACGTTCTCGACTTTCATAGGGTCCGTTGTCAAATTGGAAAGAAATCTCCGATCGCAATTTCTGTTTTTTCAAAGAAACAAAAATACATTTTTAGATGTGTCACGGTTGATAAAATACAAATAAAAACCTTTTCTTATTGTCTTGAATTGTTTCGTTTGGTTTCGTTTGTTTCTTCCATGGAGGCAGGAGGAGAAGAAACCGGGTCAGACCGTTTCCCGCGGTCGTGTGAAGTTGACAGACACGCAAGCCTTCGGCCAACGAATGATAGTCTGACGGGAGTCCATAATTTATGACTGTGTGTATTGCACTGTATGACTTGAGGTCAGCGATCTCTTCTTCTTCTTCTTCTTCTTCATTTCCTTAACTTCTTTCAGCCAGCTGTCTGTGTGCTGCAGATCCAGATTCGTTCACTTCCGTGAATGTTTTCAGGGCTGTGAAAAAAAAAAAGTTGAAATCAATTCCGGATTATACTGCCAAGCGTGAGAATAACTGAGCGCGATATACACAGTAACTCTGCGTTCACGGCCAGAGGGGGAACAGTAAAAAAAAAAGTTTCTACACAAGAAAGAGACGAAAAGAAAACTTTGGAAATTTCAAATTCCAGATTTACCCGCGCAAACTTTTCTTCGTCGTTTCGCTACGATGAAGAAGACGCATATAAAAATGCAAACCAGTTGTTATGTTACACAAATACCATAAACCGAGTACCGTAAAGTATTTTCTTTTTAAAAATCCTAACTTTTTTAAGTTGCCCATAATAATGACCCATTACCAAGCTGTTACAAGTGATGGAATATCGCAATAATGATAATGATGAACTGAAAAAATGTAGTGCGTATAGTCATAACAAAAACAGGTCCTCTTACTATTTTGATGAGTAGTAGAAAAAGTATGTTGATTCAAACGCCGGAAAACGAATGAATGTGTTTCTGTGATGTCGGTCATTCCCTAACCCGAGCGCCAGATGTTTTTATAGGGTGGAGCTTCATCAGTCGACATATATATATAAAAGCTAGCTTTTTACAAGTTTAACGGTTAGTCTCCTGTTTCTGTTTGCCACTCGTGAGTCTCTCTCTCAAGGCCTGCGTTTACACAAAGATTTCAATCACATTTGGATTTATCCAAAATCGTTTTCTTTTTTTAGATCGGCGAATGCGGAATTATAAGCGACCAAGAAGTGGCTATTGTCGATAGTCTCGACAGTATAACAACGGCAAATAGTGACGACGACGACGGCAGTAGTGATTGTAGTAGCGACATTAGTAGCAGTTACATATCAGATCCGGACGAGGAACCCATTTCCATCGTGACTAACATCAGGCCATCACCAGTGAATCCGGCAGACGAAGAGGAAGAAAAGTCTCCGAGTGGTGGCAGGATTGCAAAAGATACTGGTTGTTGTCTCTACAGCGCCATCACCGCCATTTTCGTCATGGTGGTCAGTTTTTGAACGTTTTAATATTTTTCCAAGTTTAGATATTAAAACGGAACTTTCTCTTTTTAACAAAAAATAATGTAATCACATAACCGCATAAACAGGTTTTACTCGGAATCGTTTTGATCGTTACCGGTCCCGTTTTGGGTCTTTCCTTCCCGCCGCTCTTGCGGGCCAACACGCCGGCGATTTTGCCACCGATCGAACACAATTACCTGACGTCTAATTTCAGCGATGAAGGTTCGTCTGTCGATGAAGACGTTAACACAATTCATTCCAGCAGTAACCAGTCAGATGCAGATTATCCGGCGTACGATCCTGGTGATGTTAATAATAATCAAAATCAAACAAACGATTCGTTTGAATACGTCGACTACCTGGACTCAGATCATCAACTGCAGACGACTAATTTGACTGACTATTTGACTGCCATTAACAATACGGTCGGTATTTTTAACGAGTCGGTGATTGAGGATCTAGCCAATTTGTCACCGGAAGCGCTACGTACCAAGTATGTGGCATATGTGCCTATTCCGCTTAAAATTGACGACGACGATGAACAGACTGATTACCACGACCAAGTTGATGACACAAATACGGACATAAATGACAGGAACGACGACGATAATTACAACAACAACAACAACGATGACACTTACTACGACGAAGAAATCGTCATGACTCCGAGATCTTCATCCATCCGACGAAGGCCTTCGGCGACCATCGACAAAGTCCTTTTGCCCATTGTCATGGTACCAGAGACCACCAACATCGGAGAACAACGTAGCAAATCGACGAGTCACCAAGGATCGAGTTCTTGGCGTTCCGACGATTTCTTAGAGGATCGACGCAATTATCCACCTAGGAGATTCGACGAGGATCAATCTGAAATCAGGACGGAACATGATGACGAGGAAGATTTGACTTCGTCACCTTCACTTCGGATACCTGGTTTGAATCCTCCGCGTCGAGGTGGCAATAGACCGGATCGAAAAAGAGGTCCAGGGATCGATTACAGGATGTTTGGCTCTTTGACTAATCAGGACAACAGAAGAAACAGGAGACCGAATCGTCCTCGTCCCCATGATCGCGAACGTTTCCGTCCGAGAGATGATTTCGGCCGGACTACCAGTCTCCATCCGCACAGAGTTTTACCTCCGCCCAGCAGTCGATTACGTCCTCGGAACAACAAAGGCAGTAACAGACAGAGGACAGTTGAGGGTCGTGAAGGTAGTCCAGCGTTGTATATCCGCCCTCCGCCTAGACCTCGTCCCCGTAATGCCCATCCAGCTCGACAGAGAGTCCATCGACCACCTCCTCCGGTCAAGGAATCTTGGTTGAACAGACAACGGACCATCGATTCTCCAGCGACTTCTACCAAACGACCAACGTATTCTTATCCTCGAGATGCCATGAGTATCCAGGACATTATCAGGTACACATCTAAACAGTAAATCAATTTGTTATTAAAAATTGGAAAACATTCTTATTGATTCAATCGATTTATAGTTACATGACGTCGATGAGCCACTCAAACGAGCAGACGACTAAGAAACCATTGACACCAACGGGTCCTGAACACAGATCAGAAGTTTGGACGAGTCCCGATTATTATTCGACTAATAATCAACGTCAAGGAGAATCTTATCCTTCTATCTTACCTCCACCGCCTTCGATGGGAATCTCGAGGATGCAAGATAATTTACCTGTGGAATCTCACACCAAAGGAACGTCATCCGGGTCATCCAATCCTTACTCATTCAAACTGGACGTTTACCCCATGAGGGATAGTCTCGGCGGCGGAAGTTCCAGTTCGAATTACGTTCCACCAGGACCATCTTATAGACAGCAGAGTGTCTTACCACCGAGCAATTATCGCTACCGTCCGACGTCACCTTACTACGAGACCCGACAGCCGTCCGGCGACTCTTCCGGTAGTCTGTCTGGTATCGACTTCAGTTACAAAATCGGTTATCACCAATCTGACAGAAACAATTGGTCCTATTCTTCCTATTCCTCCTCGTCGGTAGATCCTTATTATTACCGGTCGCAGCGACGTCCCCAAGCCGGAAGTGGATCACAGGAACAGAGTAGATACCGGGACGACGACGATATGCCTCTACCTTTGGCTTTCAGGCCCAGACGACCGGAAACTTCTGCCACCACGCCCAAACCGAAACTCATCGTTCATTTGAATGTCTTCAATCAAAAAGGCGGGCGAAACAGGTAAAGAATTTTAAACAAGAAACTTTTTTGGTTGGATATTTTCTTAGTTGAAGTTATTATCCGATTGAAAACATTTAGATACGCAGAAGAGCGTCAAGATAATCAAGAAGAGGAGGATTACTATTCTCCCAGTGACATCTATCGTGCTGTCTTGAGGAATAAGGCAGCCAAAACGGCTCACGATGGTAAAAACAAATTCAATTTCAAAAGCCAAAAAAAAGAAAAACTAAAACAAATAAATAAATCAAACAAATCGATTGAATTTCCCGCTGAAGATAGGGATCGATAGACAAGTGCAGCCATCTAACGTTACTTGAATCAATTTCCCTACTTTTTTTCACGCAAGTCCCGGAGAAAGATTAGAGTAGGAAGCGGATCGATGCAGCCCCCGCTAGACAGATATATACCTTTCCGTGTTTCAGGTTGTTTAGCTCTTGGCTTCGATAACGATCCATCTGCCTGGCTCGTTAAATATGAATCACCTTGTTTTGTTTTTGTTTTTGTTTCCCCCCCTGAACCTTCTACTGTATGCATTTACCAATTCCCATTGGATATTGGATGAGCCGGACAAACTTCTTCCATAGTACACATATGGATTTCTTGTGTAAAGGTTGCCTTTTAAGTTTTCGAATTTTGCGTGGAATGGTTCAAGCTTAGCATTGGGGGGGGGGGGAGAGGAAAATAAGACGAAAACAAATAGGACAGAAAAGCATTTGCGTGATTCATTCTCTTTCATTATGAATGAGAGTGCCCAGCCATTGCAGTCGATATATCTAGAAAACCAGTGTCTCCAATATGTATAGGATCGAATTTCAACAAAAGCCAACAACTTCTCTTTTATGGGGGAATGTAGTAACGTTGAATTGCCATCAACTTCTGCTGCAACTCAAGTTACAGAATATGAGATTAGTCCGGCTGTCATCAAAAGATCTCGGGGCGCACATATATCAAATATTGAGTGACACAACAGACTCTGTAGTATATCCTTTCACTGCGATGTTCCATAATCGAAAAAAAAAAAGATAAAGAGAAGCAGTAAACTATGCAATCAATTCATGTGTCATTTCAATGTGCATCAGCAGGTGGTGACGATAACATCATGCTGAGCGGGCAGAGCCGTGTCGACACTTTCTCTCAGCATCAGATGGACGACGCTGGAATTTCCGCCGGATCGACCAGCAGTAGTCATCTCAACAGTAACTCGTACGACAATCATAACATGGCCGCTTCATCACCGACAGACCAATATTACAGATCGGTGGGAATGAGAAGGCCGTCCGTCAATACGGCCAGCAACAATAATTATCGTCTGAGTCATCAAAGCCGAAATTTCTATCCGTCCATTGATGATGACGTTCCCGAGCCTTTGCCTATGCCCATGGCCGCTCAGCAGGACGATTGCAATTCCAGTGTGGGAGTCAATTGCACTCAAAGATCCGTTTCCTCATCAATCGATCAAATTAACAATATTACCACCACAACAGAGCCACCACTTGCTAGTTGATCTGCAGAGCCTTATTAGCTAATCGCGCTTGTTTCTTATATGCTGACCTTACATTTATCGTCGCAGAGACCAAATTAGGGTATTGTTAGTTACCGTATCGACGATAGCCCCACCCTCCCAAAAAATAAAAATGTAATTGAACTTTTAATTTCAGTCGCAATTTCCTGCGTGTACAGTGTTTATAAAAACGGTAACAATATTGAGAGACTGAGATGTTGTTCATCCATCAAAGAGCCATCAAATTAACATTAAACTTCATCTATTTAATGATAATACACTTATTTATTACAGTTGTGTTGTGTTTTGCACTTGATGAATATTGATGGGATTCGTTACACACACACTCTCCATCTGTTTCCCCCTGTTGGCTTTTAATTAATTAATGTTTCTGCAAAGTAATGCGATACACATACGAGAGTAGACTGGCTGGCTGTAGTACTAGGAAAGGCTATTGAAATGTCCAATTGCAACGAAATCAAGGTCCGTATACATGGAATAATAGATTAGTGTCATGAGAGAGAGAGAGAGAGAGAGAGAGAGGAGCAAACGAATTTCTCCCATTCGCGGATTTCTCCAACCGAAACGAACCAATGGCGAAATAGGCTGCGCGTGGCGAGATCGAAATCAATACTCTCGCAGAGTTAATGGAGCCGCTCGGCTTATAAAAGAATTCTCCCATTCGAATACATGATCGAATCAAATAGATATTTTTAAAAATAATACTTTTAAAAAAGAATCTGCAATACACCCACACAACATTTTACAAAAAAGACAAAAAAGTTTTTTTTTTTCATGTTCAAATTATTCAAAAGACTATCGCATATTTATCGAATTGTTCTGCTGCTGTCCGAAATTCAATTAGGCTAGTTCGATTCAATAAATGTATCAAAATTTAAAAGATAAATAAATTCAATTTCACCGCGCCTTTGTTTTTTTTTTCCTAAAGAAACTTTTCCATCAGGATTATGGAAATTCCCATCCAAATAAAAAGGGAAAACATTTTGAAAATTTTACTTCGATCACATCCATAAAACTCTTCTATGATAGATTTGATTGTCATTCAGCGGATAAGATCGCGCCTGCTCAGGCGTCGGCGCACAATATCGACGTCTGCGTTTTTCTCCCCATTCTATAGGATTTTTGCATCAGGACGACGACAATGTGCTGCAGGACGCTCGTTTCTGCCGCTGGGTGGTGTTCCGGCGGGGGACCGGTGTGTGCGGGGGAGTGCGCCGTCGCATCACGGTGGAAAGGTGACGCCAGTCAGCCTAGGCTCTGTTGCCATCGAGAGCGAGTAACGAACGGTGCTGTGTCCGCCTTACGTCCTGCGATCCTTGTGCATTTTATCTATCTATCGTTTTGGTGGTGGAGAGAGAAAAGCATCGCTCTCAGTGTCACCCCTTTCCCCTCCCACCCTACCGTGTGTGTGTGTGTGCGTGTGTGTGCGTGAGTGTGTAAAATAGCGACACCTGCCTTTCAAATTAGATAGCGTTACCCCCTTCTTTTTTAATTTGTCAAAACAAAATTGAACCGATGGCTTAACTGATCCTGAAACTTTTCCGATTTGTTTTTTTTTGTGGTTCAAAAATCCCGCCACCGAGAAAAACCAATTCCAATTTGTTAGTAGAGAAGAATCTTTCGTATGTGAATTTCCTTTACATATTCTAAATCCCCCGCAAAAAACTAACTCACCGGAACTGGGCCTCAAATGTGCGGTTACCGGACGAGGAATTGGCCGTCGAAGAAAACCTCCCTGCGTTGGGGTGACTGTTGTGTCCGACAGCCCGTTTCATCATCGCCAACCTCGTGCCACCCCGTGATGAACTTCTCACCTGTGAAACAAACAAACAAATAATAAAATTCAATTTAAAACGCTCACACCCAAATTCTAACATTTCTCAAAAAAAATTCTATAAACAAATCATAGCAGAAAAGGCTGTCGCCACAGTTCGTTCATCATCATCGTCATACATCGTTTCTTTCGACCAACGAATTTTTTGCAACTAGAAGAACGAAATCAGTGAAAAAGTGAAAACGTTTTTTTTTTAAATTTCCCCTTTGAGAGCGTTTCGATCACCGATCGCCTCACACAGCACAGAGCAGCGCACGCACCACACATTTCTAGAGAAGAAAAACAATTGTTTTACCTTTGGTGATCGAACTTAAGGTAAGCATTACACACTACTCTTACTGGGTGGGTTGAGGGGAAGTAGAATAACGAAGCCATACACGCACACACAGAGAGTAGAAAACTTTACCCGTGTATATATGATTAAGTATATGCCAACGGCTTCTCAATCAATAATTGGGTAAGGAATACGTCGTACATGTATATGGAACAAGTTTTTTTTTTGGATGACGTACACGAAACCAGAGGTGTGAATAGGAGATATTGAAACATTAGCGAATGGGATGTCTACATACACAAGAAAAGGCTATACAGTCTGCAGGGCTTACAATAGACGTCAATGAGCGTCGATTATACAATAATTCATACAGCTTATTGTTATTCGTTTTTTTTTTTTAGATAAGAATAGAAAATGATCAACATTGGAGGCATTGTGGCCATTGTGGTCTTTTACCTGCTCATTTTATTCGTGGGCATTTGGGCGGCCAAGAAGAAAGGCAATGGAGGTGAATCGGAAGAAGAAGTCATGTTGGCCGGACGCAACATCGGCCTCTTTGTCGGCATCTTCACCATGACAGGTTACATACAAACAAATCCAAAATATTCCAATTCAATGATATATCAATGTTTTGTAAATTATTAACTTTTTGAATCGATGACGTATACTTACAGCGACATGGGTGGGAGGTGGTTACATCTCCGGAACGGCCGAAGAAATCTACGGAAAGGGATTGATCTGGTGTCAGGCTCCGTTCGGTTACGCCCTCAGTCTCGTCTTTGGCGGATTGCTCTTCGCCAATAAGATGAGAGAGCAAGGTTACGTCACGATGCTCGATCCTTTTCAAGACGCCTTTGGTGAACGTATGGGCGGCATGCTATTCATTCCGGCACTTTGCGGTGAAGTCTTCTGGTCGGCTGCCACATTAGCCGCTCTAGGTAAAAAAATGAAAACCTAAAAAATTAATATAATTGAAATGATCATTTTAACTACTCCCCCCAAACACCAATTATCATCAGATAATATAAAAGAGAAAGAAGCTTATTTTCTGTGCGTGTGTGTGTAATAGTAGTTCAATACGAAATCCTTATCGCCAACGTGTGAGGTGATTGTGACCGTTGAACCGTGTAGATCTAACGAAATCATCAAATCGGATATCACTTTTCTTTTTTTTTGCCACTCCGCTTGTCTACGGTCTTTTTCTTTTCTCTCCCACTCGGATTATTGAATTTGATAGATAAATATTTTATATGTATACTTTATATATAAGAAGAAAGAGAGAATCCCAAAGGATCACTACTGTATGTGTGTGTCTCTACTAAAGAAAGAAAGAAAATACAAGAAGTTTCTGCATGGGAATTGAGGGCAACGCGTGACTTTGAGGATACCCTTCGATCCAAGATGGCCGCTCACGGTGGTTGCAAGGTCACTTGACGGCGGCGACTTTCGTGATATCACGCGTTTCAATCGATTCACTTTGTGGCTTTGACTCCGTGACGTACAACGTTGTACACCGCATCAGAAGGGACGGCCGCGCGTGTCTCTTCTATTGAACTGGACATCAAATTTTAGATTTTATAATTTTAAAAACAATGGCCATCAGTTTTTTGTTTTACAAAAGAAATTGATGTTTTTTTTTTTACTTCGTTTTGGGGGAAAAAAAAAACAGGAGCGACGATCAGCGTCATCGTCGACATTGACGTCAACATCAGTGTCATCCTGTCGGCATGCATCGCTATTTTCTACACGCTCTTCGGCGGACTCTATTCCGTCGCTTACACCGATGTCATCCAACTCTTTTTCATCTTCTTCGGATTGGTGCGCAACCCCGTTTCATTCATTTAATTTACAAAATCATTTTGATCGATTACGAGTCAACACGTTGAAATCGTTTTCAAATTGGTTATTCAATTTTCTTTTTCTTTTTTTAGTGGGTCAGCATTCCTTTCGCTATGACCAATTCGGCGGTGAGCTCCATCGCACCGTCCGAGGTCGACTGGGTCGGCACCCTCGAGCCGCAATATTACGGCCAGTATTTCGATTATGGAATGCTCTTGATTTTCGGCGGCATTCCGTGGCAGGTGAGTTTTCGTTCGGACTTGTTTTTCTTTCTAACAAAAAAAAAAAATAAAAAAAATAAAAAACTTTCGCCATTCATCGTCACTTGCGGGCGCGTCACATTCGATTTGAAACTGAAATTTAAAAAATGGAAAGTCGACCTGAAATGATTGATGACGAGTCGAAATCAAATGTTGGTGTGTGCATATACAAGATCATCTGGATTGATCATTCTACATGTGCCATATCTTTTTGAATTGAAATAGGCTTACTTTCAACGAGTTTTGTCGAGCAAATCGGCCAGCCGGGCGCAGATCCTGTCTTACGTGGCAGCTATTGGTTGCGTCGTCATGGCCCTACCGTCCGTCCTAATCGGGGCAGTAGCTAAAGCTACAAGTACGAGACAAGTTTTTCACTTTTTTTGAAAAAACAAAACAACGAAATTCCTTTAAAAAGACCAGCAAATAAAAAAACAAAAAACAACTTTCCTTCATTTTTAGATTGGAATGAAACGGATTTCAGAGGTAAAGGTAACATTCCCCTGGATGCAGAACAGGCCCGGATGGTTCTCCCAATGGTCCTCCAATATCTAACGCCGGCTTACGTTTCATTTTGCGGATTGGGAGCTGTTTCGGCGGCTACAATGTCATCAGCCGACTCTTCCGTCCTTGGAGCTTCGTCCATGTTCGCTCGTAATGTCTACCGGCTCATATTTAGACCCAGGGTACGAATGGATTAGAATTGAGATGATTTTGTGTCTGGTGGGTTAATATCCATTGTCATTAACGGGATGTAATCACGCAGGCGTCCGAGCACGAAATCATGTGGGTCATGAGGATTTCCATCTTTGTTACGGGTGCCATGGCAACGACCATGGCACTCACCGTCCACACGATCTACGGCCTTTGGTAAGTGCAAAAACATTTCCGTTTTCTTTTGTTTCATCCATCCAAATGACGGCCAAAACAAAACAAAATGAAATTCAGGTACCTGTGCTCCGATTTGGTGTACGTCATCCTGTTCCCGCAACTTCTCATGGTCGTCCACTTCAAACCTTATTGCAACACATACGGGAGTGTGGCCTCTTACGTCATCGGTTTCCTGGCCAGGGTGTCCGGTGGCGAGCCGCTGATGAACCTGCAGCCATTCATCTACTATCCGGGATGGAACGGGACCGAGCAATTGTTTCCGTTCCGTACGTTGGCCATGGTCTTGTCCCTGGTCTCGGTGATTGCCTTTTCCATGTTGACGCGATTCTTGTTCGAGTCGGGCAAATTGCCGCCCAGCTGGGACGTCCTGCGATGCGTCGTCAACATCCCAGAGGACGTGGTACGCGTTTCCGGTTCTGGCGACGAGTTGGAAACCAACGACGCCATGGGTGAAATGGCCGTCATGACGGGCCTGGGAGAAGTGAGAAAATATTCGGCCACCGATGAGATGAACGGCAGAGTCAATCCGGCATTGAATCTGGGCAGCGATTCGGATGAAGAGGCCAGCCAACAGTTGGCCTCTTCAGTTGCGCAGAGAGCGAAATTGCAGCAACAATTGTCCATTGGCGGTAATAGCATCGATTCGCCTTCACACCGGCCCATGATTAGCAACCGCAAGGCCGGCACTAATACCGGCACTGCCATAGGAGGATCCGGTTCAGCCGCGGTGGCGGCTAATAACGCCGGCGATCGACAAACCACGCTCTGAAATAATAATCATAACAAAATAAAATTCAATTAGGAACAACTAACTACTACCACACACACACACACACACACACACACTAAACATGTAGAATTTGAAATTGGAATTTCCCCCCTTTCACTTGACACGTCACTGAATGGTCAATTATTTTGCCATTGAAAAATGAAAATTTTTAAAAACTGTGTTAGCGAATAATATCTAGTCAAAAAACGGCGTAGCACGTCAAACTGGTACTTACGTCAATAATAATAATCATAATCATAGACTCACTTGCATGGCCGATAGAGAGGAAAGTTGATGTTCTAATCCCTTCTCAATGTCACTCACTAAGTCAACTAAGTCAACTCAATTGCTGCTGTTGATATTTATTACTAATCTACAATATCTATAAATATATATATATAAATAAACATATATATAAATTTACGATCGATAATACAGGCTGGATCATAAAAGACAAAACAAAATTTAAAAAAAAAAAATCAAATCAAATTCCCTGTTCAATGTCCACACACTCCACACATTGTTGTTGTTGTTATTTAAAAAGAAAAAAAAAAAAAAAAAAAAAAAAAGTCAATTATTGTTGCCTGGCTCTTAATATTCTCTCATCATAAATATAAAAAAAATTATATATATAGTCGATCGATGTACCGTGTGTGTGTTGTGTATACAAGATAACTTAACAACTCGCTTGGTGATTCGATTTTTAAAAAACCCTTATTATTCATTCAATCGATTAGCCTAATTATTATTATGTGTGTACTCTACAATAATTCCTCGACACGATTGTGATCCCGTCCGTGCGGTATTTACTCTGAACGACGAATTTTTTTTTTTTTATATTTTTCTTTTGCAAAAATTTCAACACGCGGGAAATTTTTTTGTTTTTCAAACTTTTCTTTCTGTTGTTGATGTTGTTTCTTTTTTAAAATTGCGATTTCTGTCGATGTTTCCACACATTCCTGTTTGCGATGTTCCACTACTAAACTACCACCATTCCCGTCTCTCTCTCTCTCTCTCTCTCTGTAATATTCTACGTGTTCACAAATACCAGCCCGAGACTAAATTATATACATGTACGTACTATACATATACAAAAACTACTTTAGTCAGCTGCTTCGATGTATAGAGCCAATGCTGACGCAACGATGCAAATGGGATTAGATGGTAATGAAATTATCATCCAACCCATTTTTATCCCATTTTTTTGTTTTTAAAAAATTCAAAAAGATAAAAAGAAAAGAAAACAAGTCAAGTGTCAGGGTTAGTTAATATAATAATTTTAAAAAATAGATATTAAAAAATATAAAATTGTTGTCGGGTTAATTCTCATATCTGTACATCTTTGACGGTGTTTCTTTCTCAATATCTCCCTGTTGGATGTGTTTTTCTTTTCTAGACGAGGGTAAAAAAAAAAAAAAAAAAAAAAAAAAACGAAAAAACAAAACAAAATGATTAAAAATTAACTCGTCAAAATCTGCTCTGCTGTGTATAATAGTGTAGTTTTACAAATTCGTCGTGATGGGGGGGGGATGAAGGGACTCGGTTATACACACAGACTTTCATTATGACATTGTAATAACGTGACATCAAATTCAAATGGAACAAACGACATAGAGAGAGAGTATGTTATTACTGGTGTCGATCATTTTCATCCAGACGACGACGCTCTATTTATATCAAAAAAAGAATTTTCAATTATCAATTATTCAATTCAATAATACGATGCCGATGATTTTTTGTTTTTTTTGTTTCTGTTTACAGCCGATTGGGAAATTATTATTAATGGAGATGAGAGGCACTTGTAAACACACAGACAACAATCTCATTGTGGAACAACCCTAATCAATAATTCAACTCCCCTTCCCCGGTTCCCCCCTTAAAGTAAACAAAAAAACAAAACAAACAAACAAACCAAATTTCGACAACATGTGTTGGTATTTTTTATTTTAATTTCTGTTTTTGTTTCAAAAAAAAAAAGCTTATTATTATTATACATGTTTGACGTTGAGAAAAAATATACAAAGCATTCGACGAATCTCTTATCCTTTTTCATTCGCCATGTAGAGAAGAAACTTTCTTTCTTTCTTTCTTTCTTTTGTTGTTGTTTTGTTTTTATAGCTCGCTAAGTCGTTAGTTGGACCGTTACACGATGTCACGTGATCGATTTTAAGACCGCGTTCGTTTTTAAAACCCACCAGAAAACGAATCGGTTATTATGTAGTCAAAAAATACTAAATAAAGAAAGAGAGAGAGAGTTATTACGTCACAATATAATCTAATTTATCTCAAGAATCTAAATGGATATAGAAGTAATTTACAGTTTATGTAAAAGAAAAATTGTGTCACGGGCGATACGATTATTATAATAGAAATAATTGATTGAAATGAAAAAAAATAAATAAAAATTCTGTTTCTGTGTTTCTAAATGTCTGACAAGACTGTAAATTACGCGACGTGACCGGATGCAAGAGAGAGAGATATATAGGCTATATATATAAATTTATGTTATATAATAACGTGAATAAGAATAATGAAGGCCCTGTATAATGGTGGTGATGTTTAAATTCTAAACGACTAAAAAACCCTAAACTCAATGAAAATGTTTTTCTTTTCTTTTCTTCTTTTTTCGAAATGTTTTACGATCGTCAAGTTTTTCATTTCTTTTTCTTTGAAATTTGTCTTCAATCCCTTTCTGGATTGGGACTGAAATTGATTTCATTGGCGCTAGCGTGCTGCTGGGCCAACGTTTTCGGCGGAACTATTTCTTTGAATAGAATTTCAGGAATTTTATCCTTGAGCTCTTCCTCCTTATCGTCGGTTTCACGAAGCTCGGGAGTCCACGGGTAACCGTCCAACTCGTTCAACTGGACGTACGGATCTAGGACGTACGAGGCCGAAGTCGGAATAGGTGACCAAGGTTTGTTATCGAACGTTGTCGGAATTGGATAACTCGGACGATGAGTTGATGATGGCGGCCTGTAAGGCGCCGGCCTGACTGGCGGCGGGCGATAAGGCTCTGGTGCCGGTCTCACCGGTGGACGGTAAGGTTCCGGTTTTTGTTGTTGTTGTTGTTGTTGTTGGTAAGGTTCCGGAGCTGCGTAAATCTGTTGGTACGGAACGGTCAACGGAGGAGGTGCCGGTTGATACGGAACGACAGGCGGCGGCGGTGGAGGGACCGGATAATACGACGGAGTCGGATAATAAGATGCTGGCGGTTTGACGTAAGAAACCGGATGAGGTCGGCTCAGCTGAACTGGTGATGGAAGATAAGGCAAGTACGGATGATATTGGCCACTAGAGTACGTTGGCTTCGGATACGGACCATTCAAAATGATTCCGTAGAGCGGTCTCTCTGCATCGCCTAATTTGATTACAATTCAAACAATCACGACATTTGATTAGAAAAATATATACCGACACGATTTAACGGCCACACCCCACCATTCCGATCCTAGTCGGGATTTTCACTTTTCATGAGCCCAGAACTCAAATGTTAAACTGGAATGGAATAACTAGAGCGGAGTCATTAGATGTGTAATCGAGAAAATGAGCATTGCGTGCCGACAGTTGGAGATTGATCAACTATCCAAATGAAAAGGAACCCGTCTAGAGACTAACTAATCCATTTCCCTTTGACTCTTGAGCAGGCGGATAATATCATCAGTGCAGCAGCACCCAAAATCCAAATCGACCACCACCAGAGAGAAAAACTCAAGTAACCGGTTGTGCCGACACGACCCTTCCACTGTCCAGCAGTTTGTCGTCCTTGTTTAACTTAAAGTGGTTCCCTCATACTAGTGACACGTAGGACCCACTTTCATTTTGTCATATAGTGTCTTAAAATCCCGTTTTTTCAATTGTCTTTTTGACACCAACAAGAAGTCTGACGTTCGCTAAAAATGAAGACAAATTTTGAACTACAAGATTGTGTGCAAAACAAGTGAATTGAGTTACAGTCTAGACAGGTCACACTGACCAGTTGTAAACCGTCGAGAAAACCGGACGCACGCAAAGATTTAAAAACTTGACCAGCAGAGAACCGAAAAACAAAAAACAAAAACAAAAAAAACCCGAGAAGAACTTTCGCGCTGTCGACTTTCACGACCGAGAATAAGAAACACGAAAATGGACAGGCCAGCCGAAAAAAAACAGGGGGGGGAAAAGACAACGAAATAAATTGATACGATGGTAGTAGTTGCACGTCCTATAAGTTGCGTAGTAGTGCACCCGCGGGTCATACCTTGGCCTCGAATTTTTAAAAACAAAAATAAATAAATTTTTTTTTGAAAAATAAAAGACCGAAATCATTTTTCGTACAGGGGTTTAGATGGGGGAAAAAAGAAATGCGCCGTGCCTTCCCGAATTACAATGGAATATTAAAACGACGACGATAATCGGTGTCGAGTGAAATAGAGCACGGGAAAATATAGCCGATACTATCGGCAAACTCACCCAAATGAAAATCAGAATTTGTTGGAATAAAAATCTAAATTTTTGTCATTTTTACCGTATGCTTTATTTTTGATTTTGAATGACGAGATGTCGTCGACTACGAGGGCGAGGATCAACACCAACAGTAGACTCGACGTCACGGCACTCTGCGTGTTTCAAATAATAGAGACGATATCAATAAATCTGTACAAATTCGAATTCAATAACAACGACAACAAATTGGGTTTTGTGCTGGTGGTGGTGGTGGTGTTGGGGCAAAACAAAAAAGAGTAAAACCACGCACGATTTTTTTCACTGATAAATATAAGGACATCGGGCGTACAATCGGCAAAGATGAAGCCATGATGATGGCTGGACTTGTGTGTTCTTCTTTCTCCAATCAAGAAGATCCTCTTCTTCTATTTCTTCTTCTTCTTTTGTTGAAGGAATTGCAGGCGATATGAACAACTCAAAAAAAGGCGAATAGAAGAATCCTCAACAGGTGTGTTGACGCGATGACAATCAACAGAGAGAAAAACACTAAGTCCAACACCAAACAAAACAACAACAACAACAACGTTTTTTAACTTGCTGCCAACTTGACTGCAAGTCCGGCGCTTTCTGACTTGTTCACTGTCTAACACGTTGCACGTTGCTGTGTGTGTGTGTGTGTGTGCGGACCCGATCGGCAGCCAAAAGGGACCCGACCCCCTTGCGTCCCCTCCTACAAGTCGATGGGGCTGCGGTTGTGTGGTGGTGGCTGGTACGGCCGGGGTCCTTGGTGAAAGTGTATCATGACGTTGGTTCTGTTTTTGTTTTTTTTTAACTCCCCCCCCCCCATTTGCAGTGGCCATATTTATATTTATAACTGTGCACGTGCTACCGTCGAGGACTTTGAGGTTGATTTGATTCACTAATTGATTTGGGGGGTCTAGACTGTATTACTTATTTTAATGGAAACTAAATGTTGATCGCAGTTATATGGCCAGTGAAAAGAAAAGTGAAAATCAACGTCTAATTCGGCTGCATTTCTTTCTTTCTTTCTTTGGGACGTGCGTCTTCATCAGTGAAGGTGATTCGGTAAAAGTTCGTGCTAGGAGGTTGACCGCCTTCATTTCTTCTTCTTCTTTCGTTCCCCTTCATTTCACTGGCTTAGAAAGTCCTTTTTCTTTTTTAAAAAAAGACCAGAGTCACACTGTAAGGAACCCATGATGCCCGGGTATTATAATTATCCGCCAAAGAGATAAATGATTGTTTTGGTTATTTCTTTTCTTCTCTCTCTTTCTTCATCTTTTTTTCAACAACAAAAGCGACACAGAAACGCAACAAATGTAGAAGAAGAGAAAAAGACTGCGGAAAAAATATATAGTCAATAGAGGAAAACTTTCACGCCAATGACAAATGTCATTCGGTCAGATACCTAAGAGATTTTGCAGACAACGGGGGCTACTTATTTATAGGGCGATGCTACCAGAATATCAATTCAATAACAACCCCAATCTCTTTCTCCGTCCTCTATTTTTTGCGTTTGGCTAAAAATAATTCCTCCTGCAAGCTAAACAAAATTCTACCAAGGCAGGCCGACGTGCGCAATATCCAATGTGTAAATTTGATCCTTGTTATTTTTGTTTTTTAACGTTACAGCGATAAAAATGTATCCGTTTTTCTTCTTATTACAGAGGTGGTGTGGTCCAATTTGCAATTTCTTGTCCAGTAAGAGTCCAGTCACAGCACGACATGAACGCGCGAGGAAAAAAAAAATAAAGCGGAACCTCTGGGCATCGTAACCGTAGCGGGAGGAGCGGCTCTCTTATGAATGTGGCTCAAAATATTTATTATATAATACATTCAAAGCGCAGACTCTTTTTCTTTAAAAAGATATTTTATAAAACAAAATTGAGAGACCACATTTTTTCTCTATTCTTTTTTGTCTGCTAAGACACAGTCCGCCAATGATGCCGACCGCAATAACAAAAAAAGAGAAATGATCGATTGCTCTCTCTCTCTCTCTCTGAGCTGAGTGTAATTAACAGTTGAAAATGGCAAGTCGTGTCAAGTTTGCGCTGTGCCACAAGCTGCTAGTTCCATTCATCTTTAGTAGAATTCATTTTTTCGCAAAAAAAAAACATTATTTTGAAAGTCGTTGAAAATGGCGGACGAGGACCGCAATGACAAAATGTCTATTCGATGTTTATTCCTCCGAGTGTATATATGACATAACTTAACCTATACGCTACGATGATTGAGTGATGGCGTGAGAAGAGCTATGCACATTTGGTTGATGCTGTTCCTCTTCGATACATTGCGTACCAAATAAATACGTAAGAATTTGGGAATTTCCCGCGTCTTGCAAATAGTTTGAATTTCATTCATGCAAATTCAACGGCCTTGTCATTCAGATGGGTAAGACTTGGCCTCGCATACATATTGATGTCATCATCTCCTTTTTATCAAATGTTTCGTAATAACTAGCGGCCATCATCCCATCCACTTGAATGCAGAAACGATTAGCCGGGTATATTTATTGTTGTTGTCTTGGTTACTAGGTCTAATTTTTTTATACATGTGTTATATAAAAAAAATGGCACGAATGGTCAATCACGTTGAGGGTTCGTTGAATTCCACACAAGAGTAGAAACTGGTTATTTAGGCTATAGCCCACTTTGTTCGTTTGAAAGTTTTGTCCGTGATCCTTCATCATTTAAATGAAATCATATTACGATGATGATTAGAGAACAGCGCACGCTCTCTCAGCGTCCAGTTAAAAAACCACACTCCAACGGGCAAAAAAAAAAGAACAGTCGACATATTTAAAAAAAAAAAACAAAGTATGAGCCATACGACCATTATGGAATGAAACCAAACCAAGTTGACAATGAAACAAGAGGAGAGACATTTTTATGACACCACCAATGCCCAGCAGTTGGGTCTATTTAAAATACGACCTATCCAGCAAATGATGAGATAATATAACAAGGTCCTAGAATAGTCAAAAAAATTGTGTCGAGCTCTATAAAGAGGGGGGGGTCTCACTTAATAAGCATGGAATCTTCCAAGGATGGATGGATAAGCCTTTACACATCTTCCGTAGAGAAATCTGGAAACCCCCCCTGGATAAATAGTTGTGGCCGAAATTATTGCTACACACACACACAGAGACTGCTTAAATGTTTTCTGGGGGGGGGAGTTATACAAATTCCTGACTCGATTCCTTTTTTCCTTGTAAAGTATCAAATAATTTCTGATTATTGTGTCGGTGGTTTCCACTAACAATTATCCGCTTCTCATTGCTAATTAGAAAAAATGTGTTGGTTATGGTTCGATTTCTTTTGATTGTTTCATTTTTCTTGGGGCGACCTGAATTGTTCACGTTTCCTTATGTTGTATTCACATTATCATACCCGGAATATAATGGCAAGACCCAATGACCGAGTCGATATTTTATCTCCATTGTTTACATTCCTCAATTTTTTTTCAAAAACAAAAACAAAAATAGGAAATTATCAGCTAAATTTCAATTGCAAATTGTTGAACCTCATTGATATGCTACGTCATTCTCTCTCATTCTCCCTATAGGTGACACACATTTTCCGCGTATGTACGCACGATCGAATGGAAATCACCTGGACGTGGAAACTAATCGTTCCAAACGTAACTCTTTGGCCGATCGTTTTATTTCATTTCGACATGAGCTATTTCACTAACACAACGATTTTTGTTTTTCTCTCCTTAAGGGCAAAAAAAGAAGAAACGAATGTAAAAAAAATAAAAAAAAACTCTCTCCATTTTCGTTCAAAGAATAACACCCACAAAAACAAAAATACGTAAAAGGCCATCCTCCCGGAACATATTCAAGCACTGGTTACGCGTGTGTGGACCGTGTCGCTGCTTGTCTTTTTCTTCTTTCTCCTATCTCATATCCCTGGCACAACAGAGTTGGATTAGGAGCATGACGTAGAGCCTAGTATGTCTGAAAAAAAAAAGAAAACTCTTTTTTTTATTTATTTTTTGTGTGTGTAACGCCGAGAGCGCTGTATTAGGTATAGTATAGTGCGTGCTGGTTATTTTGTTACAGGTGCCAGACCCTGTAAGTCTTGTTAAACTATGGGGGTCTACTACACAACTCTGTTTTCTCCCGTTTCTCTCTTTCTCTCTTTATACACCCAGTAGTCGTTCATACTAGAGTTGGTGGACTATATCTGACATGGTCACATAGGGCCGTAGGGAGTTGAAACCAAGGTGAAATGGCCAGGGACCTCCATCGCAGAGCTCGAAATGATACGAACGTCAGAGCGCCTTTTACTTTTCTTAACAGACCGTCCTTATGTAAATGAATTCAACCTCGAGCATAGCGCCCTCTTTATTTTGTATATCTCCCAACAGAACGTGACTTAAAGTGTCCCGAAAAAAAAAACGAAATGTTCGTAACATTAAATGAAGACAATATAAGTGAACTTGGAATGTAAAAAGATTTACGGCTGGTCATGCACCTGATTGGGGATAGAAATTCAAACAAAAGGGGAATTACTGTTCCTTGTTTTGGAGAAACAAGGAATCGATGCCAAAAAAGTTGGGAAATGGCGTCGTATTGTGTCATCCCAAGCAAAAAAAAAAAAAAGAGTTCGTGAAATTGTGTCCTAAAACCAAGTCAAATTTTATTTCGTATAAAAAACTAAACAGCATCTGCTACTCTCTGCCCATCCACTTTGCTTTATATGGTCCTGAACGAAAGAAAAGAGAAAAGGACTCGGATGTCTATAGTTGTAACCGGAGCTTCACAAAAACACACAAAAGATTTACAGACGAATTGCTCAGGTGATTTACGTTAATTGATACGACGGGAAAAAAACGGGAAGAATTTTTCAACTATTATTATCGATCTTACACTGTAACATATAAGGAGCTAAGCTTTCATTAGAGTTCTTCTTTTAAGTATACATCCCTGATCCACCCTACCGCCTATATCAAATGCATAATGGATAGACCCGCCGTTTGGTGTACATACCAACCCAGTCGAGTGCTGACAGTTATGTAAATAAACACTTAAACAGCTTGAAGTGTGACGTGTATAATCATCATCATGGTATGCCTGTATATATATATTTACCCAGCAGGAAAAAGTGCAACATCAATTTGCTAAACGCCTAGTTTCAGCACGGCATTTACCCATTTGAGAAATAGCGCCAGTACTAGTCCATCAAATAAGCGAAACTGGATGCAGCAGCTGCACAAAAATGCAAACTCATCTTCTTGAACACTTACGGACTCTACCCGTTTGTTCCTGTCGACAGAAATTGTCTCAAGATCCCTGGAGTATCCGTCCGACTTTGAAATAACAACATCTATGATTCTCTATTGTTCCCTTGTATATCTCTCTCTATATATGTAGCGAAAGTGGAGATAGTAATATTACACAGACACAAACGACAAGTTGCTGGTTCAATTGACTGCGACGACGTGTCTTTTGTTTCACTTCTGCCCACACACAATGAGCCACGAGCTATTCGCTCCAGTCGTCGTCATTGTCTTTTTTGAAAATCCGTGGGAAAAAGTCTCAAACGAGATTGTCATTACAAACAGACGAAATTACAGGCAGCCGGGCCATTTCGATACGTGTACAACAATATCAAAGAATATTATCATCGGAACACAAGGGTTTGAGTTGATGTGGGTAAAATGTTGTCAAGAAGAAATCGCTAGCAGCGGTGAAAACTGTCCAGCGTTTCCCTCCTTTCTTATAATTCACACTTTTTTGAACGGGACAAGGAAATGTAATCTTCTTTCGTATATAACGGCGACGACTTTCTCCACACTCGCCCATAAATCAATAGCTTTAAACATTAAAAAAAAAGAGGTACACAAATGTGAGGACGTGTTTACTGGAGGTACCGATGTAAACATAATGAAATTGAATCGCTCCTTGTTTTTACACAACAATTTTGAATACAAATTATGAACTGATGTGTGCTGTGCACCATTTCCCCTTTGAAGACCGAAATTGAAGACCGTTGACGAGTACAAGCGTCGAAACGTGCCGTATCACATGATTTGTTACGTCAACTTTCTCCTTCATTTTTATTTATTAGTCATCGTTTCTTTTCTTGTCATTTGCCAACGACTCGGAGAAAAAAAAAATGAGTTAAAGAAATTGTAAGATCATCTCTTGGTGGCATCAGTATATGTATAATCTAACTCAAATTCGTTGCGTAAAACGCGATGAAATTAAAATTAAAACTTTTTTTTGGTGACACAATAGAAACACCATTCATGGATAACGACATGTATGAAATATAGGAGAGGGCCGATAGAGAAAGGCGATTGAATCCTATTATATAGTACACATATTTTAAAAAGATATATAACAATAAACAAGAAAAGCCTTTAGGCAAATAGGGTGGAGTTATCTAGGCCTGCTCCTGACTGGCCAAATCACAGCTCTCTCGCCTGTTGTATATTTTTCATGAAGTAAAAAAATGAATTTAAAATAAAACAGTCGACCTACTTAAAAACTACTTTTCAAACAGAAAAAAAAACAAACAAAAACTAGGAATTTTGTAACAGAGCAAGTTAAGACATTTTCCAAATAACTCGACAGCAGGTGAAGAACTCAGTGCGCGGGGTGTCATATTGATTACGTCTTAGCGGGAAAGTGTATGTATGCTGTGAATATACTTGGAACTTTTTTGAATTCAAAATATTCCATCTGCTTATTCGATCCGCATTTATTCGAGTCGTTCACTTTCACTTTTTTACTTTTTGGTGGAGTTTTATTTTTCAAACGGGTTTCGACTGGATGGCGTATACACAGCGGTGAACGACATTCACCGGAAGTGCCTACTTGAAAAGGAGTTCAAACTAGAGCGATAGTATACACACATAGCCAATCTAGAATATCAAACGCACCGTCACAAGTTTCATACAAGATCCAATAGCATAATAAGGATCCCGTAGTGATGATAGTGATCGATACACTTCTTCTTTCTATTTTACCTTTTTTGTTTTATGACTTACAATTCGAGTGGATGGCGTGGGATCGGTGCATAGGGTTATGTCGAATCGAAATTCGTTGACTCTCACCGGATTCAACAAGATCCAAGGACGGTCGAGAGGGCCAGGGACACGATTGAATGACTCGATATATACAATCTAGATTGAAAGTCGAGTCTTTTGTTTAGGTTTTTTTGCTGTTGTGTTTGCGGTGATGTCAAAATAAGTGAAGAGCACAGGAAAGTTGGCGTGTAAGAATGCGGTCACACTCACATCCAATTTTCAAATTTCGCGGCTACGGGATAGATCCGTGCAGAGTGAAGGCTACGGGTTTTAATTTCAAAATGATGATTCAATTCCAATTCCATATATTGAGTCCGAGGTTTATTCATTCAAGTATAAAATAGATACGACGATATGCCAATTCAAATCACGCTGAGCACCAAGGCCCTTTTTATTCTACGGTATCGTATCATCAATCATCGCATCAGCCAATTGATGATCAAAGCGTTTCGCTTTACACAATTTTGGTTTTTTTTCTTTGATTTTTACACGAAAATAAATCAGAAGGAAACTTTACGCAATAACTACCGTTGATAAAATTACAATTTCTTCGCCAGTTAAACATCCGCAAAAAGGTTTTCACATTGCGATCCGGATGGCGAATACCCAACCCGACGCCTCGTTAATGTCTCGTCTCAAAAAAAAAAACTCGAAAATTGAACAAAATCACGCACGTCTAAACTATGCTTACAAGTCTGCTGCTGTGTGAGAATAAAAAGAAAGTCTAAAATAACAAAAAAGGAAATATCTAGCCTGAACTGGGTTATAAAAAACTAGTTTCAGATTTTTATCGTCTGGGCCCATATATAATAATATGTAGTTACGTATAAGGTGAGATGTAGTACGTATAGGGTGTTTGGAACGACACGGTTTAAATATACAGTTAGTATATATTGGCCTCCATATGTTTCTGAAATTGTAGGGATACTACAACTAAGCCGCGAGCTAATGCGTTATTCCCATCGAATTCCAAAAAAAAAATTGATGAAACGATTTAAAATATTTTTCTATTCGGATTATGTTGTTACACAATAGAAACAGTTCCAATGGCACCCACTACCATAGATATTCTATACACTATGCAGACCGCAAAATGTAAAGTAAGAAAATGGTGTACAAACATGTTGTTGGTGTCCGACTCGAGCTTTGAAATTGTTTTTTCCCTATTTTCAGCACTTTCCCCGACAAAGAAAAGACAAGAAAAGAAGATGGTGAGTGCTATAAGCTGATGGAGAAGGCGAGTTTAAAAAAAAAAAAATTCTTCTAATTGGACGCCTGTGGGAATGAAAGCGGTAGCATCTAAACTCGCCATGTGTCGTATTAGTCAAGGCTAAAAGTTCTTTTAAATAAAAGACAAAACAAAAGGATTTGACCAAAACATTTTCTCTTTTTGTGTCTGTTTCAAAAATTCCGATACACTAATAATACAGGTGTCGGCATCCCGAGCCGTAAATTATTTTCGCACACACCGGTGCCATAGAATTAAACGCTTCATTATTATCGTCGGAGGCCATTTCTTTCTTCTTCTTCTTCTTTTTTTAAAAATTGATGTATTCATTTCATCATTCGATTATTTAAATTAAAAAAAAAGTGAAAATTTTGATTTTTTTTTTTTTGCAAAAAAAAAAGATGGTAGCACAATAAATAAGGCAGGTGTAATCTAGCCAAAAATGTAAATATAGACGGAAAAAAACAATGACAAAGCGACGAGCCAGTCAGTGACAAGTAACGCCTGCAGATAGATGGATGCATGTCTCATTTTTCAATGTAACAAAAAAATAGCCAATGCAAATATGAAAGGTGGAAAACCAACCGCACCACCAACAGCTCTTTGAAAAGAATAGGAAGGAATCGTTCAAATCTCAAACCGCAAACGTTCAACGAGAATAATGCCATGCCACGCAGCAGTTGGTCTACGATTATTATTTATAAAAGAATCTCAAGACAAATGTAGAAACAAATAAACAGACTCGAGATTCGCACACATTTCGGCCCCCGCAACGTGTTTTGGATGATATAATCATCACACCAGCACAGCATCCAAAATATATGCAAATGCACTTATTTCGGCTGATGACCTCACCGCTGTTGCGCAGTTGCATCTTTCAGCACAACCCGGTGATCTCTCTACTATTACAACCATTTACTTGTATACAATGATGAGGGCCAATGACGTTTTAAAAAAAACTGGTTTTAAAGACACTTTGTTCAATGTGGGTGAAGTGGAAACAGTTCAGAGCAAAATCGTTCGTTTCATTTGAATAGGAGGAAAATCAGGTGAACTAAATCAAAAACAGAAATGAAAGTGGACACGGAATGGATCCGTGTTTGATCAACCGATGACCCAGAGAAAAATATGATTGGGGATGATTGCAAGAGAAAGGGGTTGAAAGTATTTGAACGATGTCAACTTTTGTTTGCATCGCTAAATTGATACGTACGTATATATCCCGGCCTGCACCCAAAAAACGGATTTTGGCAAACAACAACAAAAACTTTCTCACAGAGAGTAGAACGAGTTGGGGTTTTTTTTTTTCTCTTTTCTTAAATGTGGACACATGACCAGAAGGTCAACCAGGTGATGCTCCAAGAAACCCCTAAAGGCAAACATTTGGAAACAATGTCCAATTATTTCAACATATCCAACAGGGAGAGAGAGAGTGCGCCATTAATAATCATTAGTTACTGCTTGGACGTCCCGGAATAGATTTCCAATGATTTTTAAATTCAATTCTATGGTACTCTGTGAATTGATCGTAATTTATCGTTTGATCGATATTCCATCCGTGTTATTTTGCGAAAGTGTTCAATCTTGATTGCACTTTCTTTTTTTATTTTGAGTCAGGGTGACTCAAGGAGGAATAAAACTGGTTCAAACAAAAAAAAAAAAAAACAGTTACGGAAACTATGAACACAGTTACCGAGCGAAATAAAATCGGTGGAGCTGCAAAACTTTCCGGTTTTTCTCTGAACCGATTTCACTTGTTGTTGTGTATAGATATTCGTCTACGTCATCGTCATTTAATCGAGAGGAAAAATCCTTATTTAAAAAAAAAAAAAATTTTAAATTGGGCGGGTATTTTGAAGCATTTTCGCAATATCATTACTCATCGATCTTATTGTTATAGTAACCGCCGCTCCTTACACAATTAAACGAATCAAACGTGGAGAAAATGACAAAAAAACAAACGAATACAGTCATCATTGCGGTTGGAAACAACCTGCTTCTCTCTACGCGCACAGCAATTGATGGAGGGGAATTCCTAAAAGTTTGTTACATTCTCAAGGACCCTGAAGAGGCCAGTTAAAATTCGTACCAGGTACTACCACAATAGCAAATAACTGCAGAGTCGCAACTAAAAAGCCACTCGGTCAGCTCAGCGTCGAGAGGTGAAATCGGAGATTTTAAAACTATTACACGACACTCGATAAGTCCTTAGTTTCTTTTATAAGATATAATAAGGAAAGATACCATGTAGAATATTAAAATTTACAATTTAACAAAGTTGTAAAAATACAAATTCAAAGAGAAAAATATATTGGGAATCCAACAATCAAATGTGTGTCCCTGAAATTCCTTATTGAATATCATTTTTTTTTAAAAAAAGAGACGAGATTGAACGATAAAATATCTTTTCATCAGGAGCTGAGCAACAGATTTAAATAAATTTGAATTCGAATAGAAAGATGGAGAAAACGATTACGTATTTATTATTTCTTCTCTGATGATGCTGATCAAAAAAAAAAAAAAGGAAGAAAATTTAGTTTATGGGCCTGTCGTAAAAATAGGATGAAACTTTTGACGCGCTTCATGGAATCTAAAAAAAAAGATGTGGGGGGATTTCGGAAGCTGTTTCAAGACAAGTTGGACAAGTTTCTCGAACCCACGTCATTTAGCATTTAAAACGAACGAAACGAACAAACTTCCTGGAGAAGGCGTAATGTACAATTTACAGTCTATATACTTTCTATTTTAAACAAATAAGAAATGGGTTGGTCGTATGCTGGTTGATCAATTTCACGCTTCGAGTCGCTCGCCATCCCCATGGAAAGGACGACGTTGGGTGACGCTATTTATGGCGGGGCAGAATTAGACGCGACTAATCCATACGTTGACGCCAACATATGCGACCGGTGTCGGTGTAAATTATTTACTTTTTATCATTTCCTATTTTCTTCTTTTTTAAGGGCAAATGAGGACACATTTTTTTTTGGATATTTTCACCAATTTCCTTCTTGGTTCAAAACCTTCGCAGCTTTCACGTTTTGACACGGAAATGCTATAGAGAGTAGTGCACACTTGAAGAACCTTTTTTTTAAAAAGAAATATAATCATCTAGCGGCTTCCAGAAGCTGTAAAAAAAAAACGCTTCAGCTTTTCGTGAAAGGAAACGACAAAAAAGATCGTCCCTGTCGCCACTGATGTCGTAAATAACGGAAAACACGGGGGCCATATAGAAATGACGATTTTCACATCGCTAATGGAAATCTAGTTACTTTATTTAAGAAAAAAAGATTTTAAAAACACAAAATTGTACTTTGTCTATTATCTGTCGATAAATAGTCGTTCAATTGAAATGATTTTCTACCAAAAAATGTCTCAAAAAAGAGGATATTTCTAGTCTTTTATTTAGATATGTTTTGAAAGCAAAACAATATTACGCAAACACCATTCGATAACTATTTATAGCCTGTCTATTATAGTAGCGCTTTCTAAAGAAAAATAAAACTTTTGCAACTTCGACCAGAACACGCAAACATAGCAAACAACTTTTGTCAGATTGGATTTTAAGACATCAGGAGGAGTTTTGTACGTAAATCTTTCGTTCAACTAAACATGTATAACCCGGGAGCGCTGAACAGTGCGTCTCTATAATCATCGGCCGTTTGATTTTTATCTATTCATTGACGATTGGGTTGGAAATGACTCGAAAAAGGATCGCATTCGTGTTCGTCAATTGAAGACGAATGGGCGCACACGATTTTCATTTGTTTCATTTCTCTAACTCGTATTTACTACTTTTTAAAAGAAATTGATGTTAACAAACTCGGGAACGTTTTTTTTTTGTTATCTAAGATGAGCTTGCGAAAGGGACTTCTCTTAAAAACGTAGAAAGATAAAAGAAGAAGAAGAATTTAGAAAAGTACCACCGAGTTTGAGTGTTTGCTGCGGTTTAGCATCTCATCAAAGATGTTTTTTTTCTTTTTTTTTTTAAAGACACCTGTTGGACGACAAAATGGTTTTAACTTCGTCCTAGATGTGTGCCTCATTTTTTTACTCAATGAATTATCTATTGTTGAGAAGATAAGGAAGAAAAGAAAAAAGAGTTAAGTCATGGTTGTCTCTACCGATGAGGAGAGAGACTCTCTCTCTCTCTACATGGGCGTATGTATGAAAATGTCATCAAGTCAAAATGTCAAGATTCAAAAAGAAGACAAATATTGTGTTTACACACTGTGTACTACACGTCAGAGGGAGCAACGCTCGACTTGTTGTAATATCTCATCAACATCAATGGCAACAACAAATTCGTTGAAAATAATTTTTTTTTGAAAAAAAAAAGTGAACAGGTGCGCAATTTTAGCCTCGGGGTTTTTGAAAAATATTTTACCAAATGAAGGCTCCATCTAGTGTTGGATAGTCCAAGTTCGTGTTTGATTTAAAAAAAAGGAAAAACAACAACAACTTTCTTCAACAACAAAACAAAAGCTAGTCGAATCACGAATACAAAGCAAATAACGGAGCTGTGGTGATTTGAAAGAAATTGACAATTATAAAGATAAAATTGTCTCACGATCTTTAAAAATCGTCGATTAAAATCAACTAAAAAAAGGGTAAATGATAAGGGGGACTCACTTTTGGACGATCCTCGATGTTGTTGGATGTTGTTGGATGTTGTTGGATCTCGTTGTGGTGGATGTTACGTCATGGGCATGTCACATGTCCTGTGATTTTTTAAAAATACTCAGAATGAATTTATTTTTATTTATTACGCATGTTACATTTCACACAAAAATCGAGGAATAAGTATTTGACGATGATAGAATATCGTCCAAATAAAAATGGCTGAAAAGATGCAAATAGGGTAGAGTAAGAAAATGGCGGGAAAATTTCCCACATTCGTTCACTTGAAATCTTTCAGAACAAACGATTTTTTGCACAACTTGTTGTTAGTTTATCTGTCAAATCACTTGAACAATCGTGAAATGTTTGTTGCACACAATTAACCACGATAAAAATACATACCAGATCTTGAATATGACGATGTTGGAGGGAGGGCCGGCACATGGCACAAGGACGATCGGCACGTAGTTCTGAACGATAATCATCTGGAATTCATTCGTTGGAAAAATAGTACTGCTCAACACTTTTAACACTTGTTTCCATACACTTAATCGAAATTCAGCCAATATTCTAGTTTTCCGTCACAAATCACACAATTGGCAAAATGGCGCCAAAATTTCCGGAAAAAAAGTGCAACAAAACTGTATTATTTCTTTGGTGATCGTCACAATTCTACTTCTTTTACTTCTTTAACCGCAATTGTATCAAATTCTATGCAATTAACAAAAATTCTAAAGAGTTACCACGCGTTTTTTGGCTGCTCAACTCTGACAGCACCGAATAGACGAACTCACGAACAGAAGTGAAGAGCAGTGCAGACGATTTTAGAGATTTAACTTAAAGTCTGAACGTTCGTTAAAAAGTTAAAGTTAAAGTCAAAGTGATCCGCGGTTTTATTTGAAACAATTTTAAATGAAAGATTAAAGAATTCGGCTTTACAAATGTAAATACGTTCATTCAAAAAAAATGTTGAATCATTTTTTTGTCCCCACCTTTCTTTTGTATACGTAGAAATAGAGAAATCTGAGCTCAAATCTGAATGCTGTACGAAATGACCGACGAACTTGGCCAATAACCCAGACATCGAACGGGCGATTAGACATTGCATCATCATAATGAGCACACAAGTCGGGGTCCGTCTCTTTCACTTTCTATGTACGGTTCACTTTTCCTATTCATTTTCATTTCTTACATGACTGGAGCTTAGAGAAATAGAGGTCAATATCCCTTCTCATAATTAATTATTTGCTTGAATTGGAATGTTTCGTTTTCTATTCTCTGACAGACTTTTGCTAAATGAAAGTAGTAGCTGAAAATCAAAAAACAATGTGTTTGTTTTGGTTTTGTTGAGACTGCGGAGTCCCGAAGAAATATATTTATTTGGCAATAATTAAAAATATAAATATGTTATCCGACGAATACAATCGAAATACACAAATATATCATCAAACATACTGTCAATAAAAGGCTTTATTAAATAGGAGGGGGAAAAGATTTGCTTTGGGGAAAAAATCGGTTTTTTTGAGGAGCTGGGGAGGAGGAAATATTTTTCAGTTCCCTTTTTGTTTGGTTTGAGCGAAGATGAAATAGAAAATATATTTACTGTATATATATATATACACTCATGAATGGTTTGTTGACTATCATAAGTATCTGTTGAATAAAATATTTGAAATGAGTGGGAAAGAGGTGGTGGAATATAGATGAAAAGTTATCGATAATTATAAATAGCATTTAAATTAAATATAGATTATCTTTCTTGTGATATAAAACTGTCATCCATTTTCAGATGACGAGATATAAAATCTCTGAGTTTGAAGAAATGAAAATTAAAAATATTTGACAAACTGGCTATACATCAAAGACCAACTCCTTCGTTTTTTCCTAATATGCCGGAGCAGAGTAGGATGGAGCAGAGTATTCCGGAGCAGAGTAGGATGGAGCAGGGTAGGCCGGAGCAGAGTAAGATGGAGCGGGGTAGGCCGGAGCAGAGTAGGCCGGAGCAGAGTAAGCCGGAGCAGAGTAAGATGGAGCGGGGTAAGATGGTGCGGGGTAAGATGGTGCGGGGTAAGATGGTGGCGAGTATGTTGGTGGATGGTAAGATGGAGCGTAGGACGGAGCGTAAGAAACGGCATAGTGGCTGCCTCCTTTCTTGCCACCTCCATAAGATGGAGCTCCGTAGGCTGGTGCGGCGTAGTTGTTACCCCCTTTTTTGCCTCCTTTCTTGCCTCCACCGTAATGAGATGGAGCCGGATAGGCAGCAGGAGCAGCAGCTCCGTAAGAATCGTAGGAAGATGATGATCCTGTTAGAGAAGCGAGTTGGTCAAAAAGCGCGACAAAGTCAATATCACTGTTTTTGACGGCCCTAATCAAATTTTTGAGACCTTTTCTGCCCCCTTTACGTTTACCGGAAGAATAAGCAGGAGCTGAGTAGGACGGTACAGAATAAGAAGGAGCAGCGTAAGAAGCATCAGCGTAAGAAGGAGCAGAGTAAGCGGGTGGGGCGTAAGAAGGAGCGGAATATGCGGGAGCGGAATAAGAAGGAGCGGAATATGATGCGGGAGCGGAATAAGAAGGAGCGTAACTGGCGGCTCCATAACCGCCACCTGTAATTTAGAAAAAAAAATGAAAAAAAATAAAAATTGAATTATTGAAATTGAAATGATTTCATTCTTGTTTTTTGTTTTTTTTTTTGGCTTTTTGATGATCGGAATTTCATCGGTCAATATTTCAAATTCTTACTGTGTCCTCCTTTTTTCCCTCCGGCCATTGAGACCGCTACACACACAGAGACGACAATGAATAAAACCTAAACACACGCAAACAAATAACAAATTAAAGAATTGAAATTTAAAAAGTCCGTAAATGTAATTCACTGGTCTTACGGAGAACTTGGCTGCCATCTTTTTCTCGGCTAGAAGAATATATAGTATATATTGACTTGTTGTTTTGGTTGAGCTGTTGAAGCTATGAATATGACTTGTAATCCGTTGCTGAGCTGTTGGACGATTGAAACCATCACGTTCGATGCTTTATATACCAATGGCTTTTACCTTTGAGAGAATGGAAGGGGGAGGTGTATAGTATACGTCACTGCAAACAGGTAAAATACATACCGCAGTAGTACACAGAGAAGGTGAATGTGCCAAGAGCCTGTCACACTGGATGCGTGGCTGCGTGCCTGAGAGAGTCGGGTCCCGACCATCCCATCGAGCAGGGAACGGACAAAAAAAATTTCCACAAAAGTAGAACACTTTCCGCTTCTTGTATGCTGTATACATAGCTGTATATTAGTAGTAGGCTAGTAGTCGTAGTAGTAGTAGTAGCATATCACAGGCAATTGTGCCCCTGTGTGTGAACCATTCACCTGCTGCTCCAAGGACGACCGGGTCGCGACTCTCTCTCTCTTAGCCCCCTCAAGTCCCGAACGGCAACAAGTCACGTCCTCAACGTTGTATTATTTTCGTACTCTGTGCACGACGAGCTCATTTGGAAGGAACACACACATTGTTATTTTTTTTTTAATTATTATTAGTATATCTTCATTGTCTTTGATTTTTCTATTGTTTTTAAGGGGGGAATTTTTAAAGAATGAATTCAAACAATTTAAATTTCGCGCTTTTTTTAAATTTGTATATTTTGATTGGCTTTTAAGCCCTGACATTGTTCAATTGAAAATATTTAGGGCGAGAGTTTATCGAGCTCATACGAACCTTGATTTTAATTTCCGCGTAACGAATTTAAAATATTGAAATCTTGTATTGTCATCATTTGAATTTTAGAAAATGTGAATGCTGCGCCTACGTTCTAATCCACATAGGCCAGTGAACGTCAGATAATTGCAAACGGAAGGGTGTGTCAAGAAGGACTCTCTCACGAAGCGGCCTATTACAATAATAAGTCGGCCGTTGCTTATTGTTACACATGAAATACCACGCAAGACGATTGATATGTATAGCTGATGCAGTCAAAAAATTAAAACAACTCTCCCTTTTTTCGATACCTTTCTCTCTCTCTCTCTCTTCTATCTAACTGCCAAAGTGCAGCGGGAATTTCTAAGTATACACTTAGACCTTATTTGATGTATTCCGTTTAGTTTTTGGTTTTTATTTTTGTTTTTCACGGACACGATGTGCTTGGTTCTCATCTCATGTTGGGATTTACACAGAAAGTGAAAGGTGTGTGTGTAGTCTTTCTTCCATTTAAATGGGATATCCAAATTTTAAAAATGAAATTTCAATTTTGAAATTTGTATTAAATTTGAAATTAAACTAATGAAAATTTAATATGGATATGGTTCGGAAGCGAAAACGAAAAAATCCGGTTGAGAAAAGGTTGAACGTTGGCCAATAATTTTCAGCTCAAAGTAGAGATGTCTCTCTCTCTCTCTCTCTCTCTAGAGCCAAAAACGAAATAAAAAAAAGGAAGATTTTTCAATACTATCAAATAGAAATTGAGCTGGACGGTTGGTGTTGTCTGTCTGGCAGAGCCGGTAGACCTTGACACATAAGAAAACCAGCCAGCGCAAAAAAGGCACGCTATGCACAATATTTATAATAACCATAATCCATCTTTAGATATATATACGCAACAAGACTATACGAGATACACACATACATAGCGGTCAAACGTGAACGAACGTAACCAGTTTGTGACTCTCTCTTCTTCAGAGAGAGAGAGGAGAGACCATCAGCAGCTACTCTATAGAGAGTTTTACATTATTATGAAACGTCAATGATATTTGATTTTTTCATTCGATTGAGTTATGATTATGTTGAACTCTTAATGGCCGTATCACGTTCGTCTAATCATTCGTTTCATTCAAAAAAAAAGTATTTATCACGATAAAATCAAACAAAAACAAAAAAAAAAACAAGTTCACTATATTGTCCGCAAACCGAAATATTGTGTTATTGTACGTTCTATTTTTCATTCAAAAAGTATAAAAACAAGGATATCCCCGGTTGTTTTATATTCAAATAAACATGATTTTCTTAACTGTATTATTTACTCATATTATGGACATCTTCTATTGCGATCGAGTCACATTGATGAGTGTTGATCTGTCTGATGTTTCAACATCAATATTCCCCAACGGTAATTGTATAAAAACAAAAGAAAGTTCAAGTTGTGCAACATCATCCCCCCAAGTATAGTGTGTGGATGTGATTATAAATTTAGCTCATCGTCTGATTGATTTTTTGTTTTTTTTTTTTGTTTTTTTTGAGAAAAACAGCGCCAAATACGAAAGTCTGTCAGAGAAATTCCAAATTCGCTTTCGTTTTTCTCTGTGTGTATTATTCCGGGTATGTTTGACGCACAGCATTCCATGTCCCTTCTCTAACGACCCGTATACGGTTATTGCCTCTTCCATCGTCTTATTGAACTTCCAACAGCCCCCCCCCCCCCCCGAATAATATCAAAACCGGTTATTTTTGTTTATTTCGTCAATTTGAATTTGGCGCTCTTTTTCGTTTAAAGACGCGTAAAGGAATAGATCTCTACACTTTATAGGAGCATATCACACTTGACTTTGGACATGAACCTGCTGCTGATCATGTTTTGCCAAAAATGGAATAATTTTTAAGGGGCAAAGCTCTAGGCGCCAGCACAGGACACGAAAGAGAGCGAAAGTGGTTTCGTATATTTTTTTTTGACATAAATTAGAAGGGGCAAATAGAGTATATACAACCAAACTATACTACACACAAGTAGATTGCTGATGTGTGTACATATATACTACCTGCTTTGAATATTGTTATTTTCTTGGGTAGAGAGAATATTATTATTATAAATTGGCTCTAGATGAATATGACGTAGGTAGCAGGTAGTAGCTGCTCCTGTTGGCCGGAGGATTGAAGGACCCACCTGCGAGTAAAAGAGAAATGGAATTTCCCGTTTTTCTCATTGTAAATATATATATTTCCACTCTCTTCATTAGAGCAGCAGCAATATATATACGAGTGAGAGTGTGATTCATTTTTTTATTTAATTTTTTTAATATATGCACACACAACAAAGAAATAAGTAGAAAAAGAAACAAAAAAAAAAAAAAAAATATATGATTCGTGGCGATGATGATGGAGTCTAATTACAGCACTAATGGCCCGCAGCCATTGTGTTTTGCCTGAGCTACAAGACGTGTAATGAATTGCATCATCATCAGCTGCACAGTACACACATGAACCCATCAAAAATTAGAAATCGTTTTCTTTTCTTGTGAACAATTACTTATTATAAATATATATATAGTCAAAGAATAGACAGTCTCTTCTTTTATTCACCGAGCTCAAGGTTTTAAATGAAATGTTTTCCGTTTGACTGTAGGCTGAGAAAAAAGATCAAACTCTCTCCTTATAGAAATATAAGGCAAATATATCGATTCAATTGAAATGTAATGGCGACGATGCTGATTGGAATCGGACAAAAGCCGGTTGGCTTCAAAGTGAAATAAGGATATGATGCAGAGATCTATGTAGTAGAGCTCTACTACTCAGGACGTGAGTCTCATGAATGAACGCGGTCACTCACGGTCCATTTTACGGCGAGGGACAATCTGAAAGGACTCGCCGCTACTTGTACTAATATACAAAGAATGCCGTGATTATTTACTTTCTAAAAAAATCAAAGCAAAAATAAATGGAAAATTCTTTTACAAATGTATAATATTATTCAAATAATACGATGACGCAATCGGCCGAGATTTCAAATGTCGCAAATTGAAAACAATAAAACAAAAAAGATTTTTTCTGAAAATTTTTATTTTAATTTCTTTTCAAGAGTATTTGAAGATAATACAATTAGAGACGGGAGGTTAAAATGTGCTGAGTTTGAGGCAATATTCGAGTGAGCATCTTTCTGACAATCAAATCAATGAAGTTCGAACGTCATCATCGAGAAAATGGAACGCAATAGGAGAGACACAAAGTGAAATGACAGGATCTCTTTGAAAAAATTTTCTTTTTTGGTATTGACGGGATGAATGAAGTGGGTGACGGGATGAATGAATTTGGATGTCGGAAATATTTTGTTTTATCATAAGGCGAAAAATGAAATATGGGAAGGCATTGCTGAGATGATGTCCAAAAATAAAGAGAAAGGGAAAAAAAGTTTTTTGCGCGTGAAATCAGCCAGCCGAACTCACGTCAATTGTTTAACGGCCGTACTGCGGTGGAGCAGCAGGTTGAGGAGCGTATATGGGCTGAGGAGCTGAATAAGAAGGAGTTGGAGCATGATACTGCTGCTGTGGAGCTCCGTAAGATTGCTGGGGAGGTCCGTAACTCGACTTGGGCTTCTTGGGAGCTTTAGGAGCTCCGTAACTGGGTCTCGGGGCACCATAACTGGGTTTAGGAGCTCCGTAAGACGGCTGAGGAGCCGCATAAGACTGTTGTGGTGGTGCGTAAGATTGTTGAGGTGGAGAATAAGCAGGTTGAGGAGGAGCGTAAGATGGTTGAGGAGGAGCGTATGATTGCTGCGGTGGGCTGTACGATTGAATAGGAGCGCCATAAGTTTGTTGTGGAGCTCCGTAGGATTGTTGGGGAGGTCCATAACTGGACTTGGGCTTCTTGGGAGCTTTAGGAGCTCCGTAACTGGGTCGTGGAGCACCGTACGATTGCTGTGGAGCACCGTAAGATTGTGCCGGTGGCGAATAAGATTGAACAGGTGCGGAATAGGATTGAACGGGTGGTGTGTACACTGGAGCCTGTTGGGTGTAAGCAGGAGCTGGTGGAGAATAAGCGGGAGCTGGTGGAGAGTAAGCGGGAGCTGGTGGCGAATAAGCGGGAGCTGGTGGAGAGTAAGCGGGAGCTGGTGGAGCATAAACAGGAGCGGCAGGAGCTTCATGATGTTGAGGAGCCGGTGGTGAGTAAGCAGGAGCCTGTTGGCTGTAATCAGGAGCTGGTGGCGAATAAGAAGGAGCAGCCTGGGCTTCATAAGCCTGAGGAGCAGGTGCGGAATATTCAGGAGCTGGTTGACTGTAAGAAGGAGCGGCTTGAGCCTCATAGGACTGCTGAGGAGCTGGTGGACTGTAGGAAGGAGCGGCTTCGTAGGATGGCTGAGAAGCTTGAACATCGTACGATGCCTGTTGAGGAGCAGCCTCATAAGAAGGAGCGACTGGTTGAGCATCATAAGCCGAAGGAGCTGGTTGTTCGTGATGATGATGATGCTCCTCGTGATGGGCCGGCTGTTGGACGTCGTAAGACGGAACGGCCACCGGACCACCGTACGCCGATGCTCCTACATCTGGTGTGTGAATGGGAGCGCCACCGCCGTGTCCGTGATCGTGTCCGTGATCGTGTCCGTGATCGTGACCATGATCATGGTGTCCATGATGTCCATGTCCATCCGCTTTATAAATAAGAATTAAAAAAAACAAAAAAATCAAATAAGCGCGACGGTGATTTAAATTTAAAACGAACGTTTCATTTCAATTTGGGTCAACCCAATTGTGACTTGACGATTGGCCTCATAAATATCGATATATAAATGCACATCATTATATAGGCATATGATACCCGGTCAACCAGTTCAACCGGTTTTATTTCAAAATGGGAAAAAACTTTCTCTTATTTCATATTAGTCACTATCGTCGTGTAAATTTTGTTTTTGTAAATCAATTTTAAAATAAATACTCACGAATGGGTTCGGCAAACACAGTGCCCAGCACTAGACACAAGGCCAATAGAGCCTGATGGACATGAAAAAATAATTTGTAAATAATAATAATAATAAAAAAAAATTTGATTTAAAAAATTTGAAAAAAATAAAAATAAAAATTTAACTTACAGATCGTCTGATGACCATCATTTCAAAAAAAAATGTATTTAATTATGTCTTATGCTGGCAGCACGTTGAATTGCAACTTCTCTGGTTGGAAGTGAAGACGATGTCTGTTGCTCTTTGTGGAACGTCTTCACGTTCTTATATACTCCCGAACGGTGTGACCGAAAAAACACACACCCTCCCAAATATTGTGGTGTTAGACTGGAAGGTGGTGAAGAGAAAGGGGGAAGAGCCCGGAAGAGAAAGAACGTACCGCCACCACCAGCAGCTAGTCCACCCTCTCTTTCTCTATAAACGTCGGGAGTCCAACCTCTTTGCGGGTCTCATGTATACGATGAACAAATTTCGGTCGTGAGTTTTTTTTTTTTTTTTGAAAATGTGGAGAACGGGAGACGGGGGGGAAGATCTCATCAACTCCACCCACTTTTTCAGGTCTTCTTATTCCCTTTCTCTCTCCCCCCCCCCTCGTTGATATATTTTGATTTTTTTTCTTTTTTCTTTTGAATTTACCCTGAAGCGGTGAAAGCCCAAAACACATGGGCTCGGGTCTATTCTTTTTTTTTATTTTCTGGTCGGTCTAACTTTAATCTCTGTCCATTTTTGTATTATAGCGAAGAAAGAAAAATGAATCGCGAGTTAAATGCGCACATGTCCTTATATGATATGCCCGCACACACACACACACAAACAATCTGCTATTGTATCAAATTTAGGAAGACAAATATATTTTTCAAAATTTCGCGCCTGTTTTGTTTGTTTTTTTTAAATAAAAAAAAACATTTTCTCTCCGTCGGAGACGAAGAAATTTACATATATACAAACGTGATGCTGCGGTGTGGATGGGTATATGGTGTGACCTAGAAAGAGAAAAGAGTTGAGAACGGGCACAGCAGAGCAGCAGACGTATTTATTTTTAAATAAATAAAAGCTAGACTTTTTTTCTTCTTCCTTGTATTTTTGGGCATTGGATCTCCATATAGGCTCGTCAAGTGTTTTCCCCTTCACTTTCACCCTACATCGTTTCTTATTGTGTCTTTTGATTATTCATAGTATTACATACGGAGGAGCAATAACCTCTTTTTCTTCTTTTATTATGCGAAATATTGAATTCAAATTTGCGCGCTCAAATCGCCCTTGAAAGTATTATTATTATTTGAAAGCTACAGGTAAAATTCACTGAATTATTTAATGATACAATTGTAAAAGACAATGATTCAATTCATTAATAAAATAGAAAGTGAGTCGACATCATATAGTAGCGGACATTTTAATTATTATGTTGACATACAATCAAAAGAAAGGATAATGTCTTTAAGTGTATTAGCATCACGGGTGGTCACAAGACTTTCTCCATCAATTTTTGACTTGAAATGAAATGTAAAGAAATTTTCTTCTTTCCCTCTTGGCTGTAATTCAAATTGAATCAAGTCGATGCGACAATTTGAAAGAGAAAGTTGTTTTTTGTTGATATGTAGTAATAAAATATCTATTATCAATAAATCACGCGGTAACATATTTAATCCATGGTGATGCTCGTTAAATCATAGACGAAGCGTAAAGGAGACATAATTTTTTGTCTTCTTATTTAGTTGATACATGGCTATTTGCTTGATTACATCAGCAACTTTGCACAGCACACATTTTGTGTCTATACTTTCCCCTAATAGGAGAAGAAGAAGAAGAAGAAGCTTTCACCTTATAGTCTCTTTTGCCATTTGGCCATTCATCGTCGCCATATGACAGCTCAATATTGAATGATCTATAAGCGGTGACGCATCGTTCTGTCTATTTATAACATTTTCACCTGGAAATTTTTGTTTGCGGTCATTGGCATTTGCCAAGCGCAAAAATAGAAAATAAATTTAATTTTTGGTTATATTAAGTCGTCGACGAACCCAATATGGTTCGTTTGAGGACGTCGCTTTCTCCACCAGTCAAAAAAAAAAAAAAGAATTTTATAAGTTATGACTTTAAAGTATTCAACCCTTTCAAAGATTTAACGATCTTCAACTCAACTTTCACCCATAGAATTTTGTATATTATTCTATGGGTGCGGATTTCGACGAGAAATTTCAATATACTATTTGACAGGGAATAGATTAACATTTTGAAACGGGGTTTAATATCCGTCACTCATTGGAAAAAGGAAACGACACTAATAAAAAAGAAGAAGAAAGTGAAATTCATTCACTTTCATCACACAACGACAAGAAGAGAAAGGCTGCAACATATCATCATTTATTTGTCAAGTGTGATTTTGAAAAAAAAAACACCTTGGGGATTCCCTAATTTTAACCCAAAAAAGAAAAGAAAACGAAACGTCTTTGTTAATTATTTAATATTAGAATTAAATCACGAAATTCCTTCCGAAAGTGAAATAACTTTCGGAATCGGATGTAAGAAAATCGACATGTGGTGTCATTCAATGGGCGTGTACGAGTAGTACGACACATCAGAGGAGAAAGTTGGTTTCAAAATTTTATATTTAAATTGTATTTAAATCAGATTTTAGTATAAATGCGGTATAAAGAAAGTCTACATCTTTTCATCATGTAGTTTTATATCTTTCTGAATGTTTGTGTGTGACTAGCCTAAATGTTCTTTATATAAGTAAATTTTAAATTTAAAAAAAAAAAAATCGGGGACGGACTAGTTTTTTACCCGAACTTTTTTTTTTTTGGGGGGGGGGGATATTCCCGAATAACATTTTGCGGTTTCCCGGTTCGGTATAAATCAATCTAAATAGGATTTATAACACACAAGACATTTATTTTATTTTATTTTTTTTTTAGAGAAAATCTCCTACAGCATATTATTTAGCTAGAGGCTAAACACGTTTCTGTCTGGTGGAACGTCTACCTCTTTTTTTTTTTTTTTTTTTTTTTTTTGAAATTTCTAGACATTTTTTGTTGCTGTTTTTATATATTTCCCGACGAGGAACCAGCAGGTCAAACAGTTAAAAAATATTTCCCACTGATCTTTATATGTTATGACTCGAAAATTTAAATAGAATCAAACGCTATACAGTTGAATATACGAGGAAAGATTTAGTTGGATGTAAACAACCAGACTGGCTGGTTTCAAAAAAAAAAAAAAAACTAGGTCATCGTTCTTTATATATATAAACGTTTCATCAAGGGGAAATCCCCTTTTCCCCATTTTTTTATTTTTTTTTTTTTACTTGCCTTTTTGAGGAAACACTCGGTGTCTATATTATTTCCAGTATGACGTATAACATGACGTTGAGTGTTAATAATTAACACTTTTCCTTAATTGTGGAAATTCCAATTGATTGTGCGAAAATGTTTTCTTCCGCTCTTCGGGATATGATGTCAATAACATTTTCTCTAATAAATGTCTGTATTATAACAGACTCTTTGAATTGTTGTGCTCCTTTCCATCGAGGTCTCTGCGTCTTATTTTTTTTATTTTTTTTTTTGTCAAAATAAACCAAGGAAAAAGGATAAAGAAATTTATTTTATTTTTTATTTTTTTTTTATTTATTTTTTGGAAAAAAAACTAGTACTTAAAAAAAGGCGCATAGTAAAACGTTTCGTGTTACATACGGGAAGAATATCAATCATTTTGGAAGGTTTTTATTACACCGTCTATAAAATCTGATTGAATTATCTTTTATGTAATGTGTCTAAACTTTTATCAGGTAGAGAGGGGAGAAAAAGTGTTTCACCCCAGGTGAATTGGGGTATATTTTCCTCGACCCTTCTCCCTTTGATTCTCTATAATAAAAAAGTGTCGACGTCATTAAATCGATCTCGTTATTTTCGTGAGTGTCGACCAGAAAATAAAAATGGATTGGTCTCGTGTATACCTTATAACAACTTATTGAACGAAAAAAAGAAAAACCCCAGCATAAATGATCAACAAGTTTGTTTTGTTTTTTTTGTTTTGTTTTTCATTGTACCCATGTAATCAATTGATTTTCATATAATATAAAGACCCATGCGTGTTTGTCGTCATCTTTTTTTTTCATCATCAATTGATTATCGATCGACAAAACTGAAACGAGGGTTTTTCTTTTTTTTTTCAAATTGGTAATTGTTTGAGCCAATAATGTTCAGTTGGGTAATAAAACGGCTGTAATAACACGACCGAGGACGGGCCGTATATAGAATAAGAGAGAAACCCAAATTGATAGACAACAAAAGGGAGGGATCAATCTATCCCTTGTGTAAACACGGTTATAGTATACACTATACAGCGTATACTATATACACACAAAAGACAAAATGGTTGAATATTTCAATTGACTATGTATTTGATGTTGGGTCTTATATATATAATCTACTTCAACATTTTTAGATAGTTTTATTCTTTTCGTTTCTTAATGTATTATTTAATAACTGATGGGGTCGCTACTTTCTCCGGCTGCTTCTTCTTTATCCTGCAGGCGATTTGTTTGTGTACGATAAGTAGAAAGAAAGAAAATAAGTTGCTTGATCATCCGTTGATACCAACGTCAGCACGTAACCATCCCCAGTACATTTGTCTCCCTCCGTTATTTTCTCAACTTTCTCTTCTACAATTTACGTTTTTCTTAATTTCAATTTGGAAAATTCTTTTTTTTTTTTTTTGATATTTTGGATTTTAAAATTTCATCATATGTAGTTTGGATTATATGAACAGGTCGAGCGATTACTTTTAGATAGTAACACACACATGAAGTTGGAGTCAGCAAAAAAAAAACGAATCGATTGCGTTGGCCAACTCCATGGACCTCGTGACCCGCCGCCAGGAGGCACCAGTAACTAGACTCTTTCCCGCAGTTCACACAAAATTCCCCCAATTTTTTTTTCTTTTTCTTATATTTTTAAAAGAAAAGAAGAATAATTTAATAATAAAAAATAAAAATAAAAAGACCTGTCGTCCCCCTCCCGAAAGGAAAGAACAAGTTTTGGACTTGACTTAATTTCATCATTTGATTCAATTGAAATTTGTTATTATGTAAAATAGAAAAGTTTTTGATGTTGTACGTCTAAACCTTTTAAGATTTGAAAGTAAAAAGGAAACAAATGTACAAACTACGTACCGTATGGAAGCGGATAATATTTGTACGTATATATAGTAGAACCTGGTGGCGGGTGCTGGATGTCTGGATGGATCGATCCAGCTCTCTCGTCTCAAAATTCTCCCGAGACTTTTTCCTCCTTATAATGTTATATTATTCCCTATACTTTATTATATATATTTAAGTTTTATTTTTATAAGAGTAAAGATGAGAAATTCGTGTCGACACTTTATTAATCTAGAATTTGATGGTTTATTATTTTTGAAATTTGTTATTCTATACTATTATACTCTTATACATAGTTATGGAATTATAAAGAGAGAGAGAGAGAAAAAAAAAAAGGATCGTGTGACTCGCTCATATGTAACGTCGCTACAGTAGATATGCAATGACATCCGAAAAAAAAATGAGGAAACATATCAGCATCAAGGATCTTTCTGACAGATGATACACATCCCCCAAGATCCCCGGTCCAATCGTTTCCCTACCCCTCCATGTGTACCTACACACACACACACACACGGATAGTAACGTATCAACACACAAAATCCATCAAATATAACGATCCTCTTATATACATTTAATATAAATATAAAATATATAGAAGAAAAACGTCTATTTTTCATTGTCTTCGATTCAATATATTCACCTGCAACTGGGTTTTGTATTATAGTCGTGGCCATCTGGTGATGGGATTTTGATTGCATTTACATCCCTCACGTTTGTCGTTGTTGTTTTTTCGGTCATCTCTGGAGGAATCGATCGTTCAAGGCCATCAAATATAACAAAATGACCTATTGACCGCAATTTGTCTCTCTCTCTCACTGCACGCTCATATAAAGTCAATTGAATTATTTCCATTAGTCACGCATATCAAAATGGAGAAAACTGTAGAAACCACCAATCTAAATAATTAATTGACTTTTCAAAACTGCATCATTTCTCTCTCTCTCTCTCTTGATTTTTGTTTGATATCTGGTCCTGTACAAACGTCAATAATTGACGCCTTCCATTTTGTTCTAATTTATCGATTTATAGACTCACACAACTCGAATAGATTCAAATAAAAATAAAAATAAATAAATAAAAAAAAAACCTTTTGAGACATTTTTCTTGGTAGCACCTGAGCGAATTGTGCGCGCGACGAGGTGGATGTAGACGAAGGGGGTGGATGGGTGGATGGGTGGGTAGGTAGGAGGATATTTGACTTGGATTTTGCAGGACGATCCCACCCATCGTCAATGTCACGCGGCCAATCCCGCACGAAACGATAGGCGTGGCCTTTTTGCGTGAATAACTCGTTGGTGAGCGCATGATCCGATTCCCGCCCCCATTTGCGCATCCGTTCGAAGCTGGAAACCTGCGAAAAAAAAATAAATAATTCCGTTTCACGCTCCTGCGCTCCTTGGGATCGTCCCACTTTTGAAGTTCGTCAGTGAGGGGAGTTATAGGTGCGGGTGGTGGGCTTAAGGTGGGCGTGTTGCTTTGTTTCCCTCTCACGGGCGCTCCCGTTTGCCCGCAATATCGACGGAAGATCCCGCAGTCTCGAACGGCCAAGCGAAACGGTGAACAGCGGGAACAACGCGGCACAAACAACTGCCGATCCCTTCAAAATTAAACCCAAAAAAAAAAAAACAATTTTCGTTTTTTTTATCACTCAAACTAAATTACATTTTTTTTTTGGAATTGGTTTCCATTTCATCGATCCACAACGATCCAGGTAAAAAATTTTATTTTTCAAAATTCAAATTTCGCGCGCCATTTTTTTTTTTTAATTCTATTGATAATAATTCGAAATCTTTTCTTTTTGATAGATTTATATGTTGTTAAACATCCGGAGACATCCATCGGGAATCAACCATTTCATCCATCGAATTGGAAAACGATCGAAACAACAAGGTAAAAAAACCACGATCAAAAATCTATTCATTTTGTGCCCCTGCCCCACCCTTTGCCCCTGAATTCCTCCTCTATGGTATAACCACACGACGTTTGACGTCATCATAAGTTGAATAATAAGGGACGGGTTACAAAAAAAAAAAAATCTTCGTTGATTGGTTGGAATCTTCCACTGCTGTTGGATGCCACTATTTCTATAAATATAATATTTAAAATAAAAGGGAAAGACCTCCGACTGCGTTGGCGATTGCCAGACGTGTCACAACCAGCAATCAGAGAGTCGGTCGTTGTAATATTTATACTGTCAGTTAAACATGTTGACTTGTAGTATACTCGTAGGATATAATTTAGATGTTAACTTGGATATATATTATCGACCTATACATCAAAAGTTGATATTAAAGAAGAGAAAAAGACAAATAATAGACGATATGATAAGAAAACCAGGGATTGTTCTCACTCTCTCTGGTTTTTTTTTTTTTTGTTTTGATCATGACACAAGAATAGCAGCTCATTATCTTTCTTTGAATATATATTCATCCAACCGTGTAATAGTAGACACCGAAAATAAGAAAAGAATATCTTTCCATTGATTTGTTGTAGAAAGGCTTTTTAAATATTGTCCTTGACGGACGATCCGTACAGTCACGTTCCTACAAATCGAATGAACTTGTCATATAATTAAATACAGTATACAGAATATAGCACATTGTGTGTGTGTGGTATTCCACACGACGATAGCAAGGTCACGCAGTCTTTCGATAGTCTAATAGAAAACGGAATGGCAAAGTGATTGTCGCTATGGCAACGTCCATCCAAATGTGTCGTAACGCTATTAAGGATAGCTAGATAGAGATATTCTTATAGCTCCTGATGACCTACCATCAGTCTCCAAGCGTGAAATATCATCTGCAATAATATCTACAGTATATCCGTCCACACATTTACGTAAAAGAAAGAAAAACCCATCAAGAGCATTCAAGACGATGGCAGCTGTCCATTCTCCCATCCATCCATCCGCCACGTCTCAAATGTATTCAGTTGATGTAACATTTGATTCCCGTACATAGACTCTCTCTCTCTGCTGTGTGTGTCTATATTGATCAGCTCCCGCTTCCCCCCCCCCCCCCCCCACTATTCCCATCTCTCGCTCAGGTATACAGTGGAGTGGTGAATTATTGACTATACAAACATAGGGCAGGATAGAGAAAAATGCGTTCGCGTGCGGATGCCGTCCTCTGTGTAAATGTTGTATATGTCCTGGAACAACACAACTCTCTTGAGGGAAAAAGAAGGGTCCTACCCGTGCTGCGCATCAAGGAGAGGGTGGTGGAAATAGGAGAAAAAGGACAGCGTTGCTAGGCGACCAATTCAACGATACACACACACAACGTGACATGCCGAATTGATTATTATAGAGTATCAAACACAGTTGCGTATCAATAAAACTTACAAAATTGTATTTAAAAAAAAAATTAAAAAACAACGAAAATTTTGTGATGATTTTATTTTTTTTTTTCGGGGGGAATAAATTTGTTGAATAAACTAGAAGATGAAGAAGAAAGTTGTGTGGAGGGGGGAGAACGGATGTCACACACACACACACACACTGGGGATGAGAGGTGGGTGGATGCGCTCGTTAGTTCCTTGTTGTTGTCGTCTCTCCCGGAACTATGGGGAGAAAAAAAAAAAGCTTTTCATCATTTTATACCCGTTTCGTACGCTTTTAAAAAACGTTTGAACTTTTGTGGAGAAAACTCTCTATAGATAATTCAGCACCTCATTATTATATAATATATATATAGAGAGAGATGGATCGATATATTTAGATTTAACTTGTACTTGTGTGACGTCATTTTTTCGAAACATTTTTGCCATCAACGAGGATCTCTCAATTTTTTTAATTTTATTTTTTTGAATGTCTCTCCCCAATTTTTTTTTTTAAATAAAAGTAGTTTGTTAGTTATTTGCTGTCACAAAAAAAAAATGTTTTTGATTTTGATATTTCTGTTATTTTTTCTTTCTATTTTATTTTCTCCGTGTAGATTGCAAAATTGTGTGACGACCGACAAGGAGCGACAGGAAAAAAATAAAAAATAAAGAGAGAGAGAGAACCTCGTTGACCACGCCCATACCCTCCCTCTCAATTGAGGCCCGGGAGAATTCAAAAAAAAAAAAAACAAATTTGCAAATAAAATATGGCCACTGTCAAGTGATTGCACATCACAATCATCGATCTACTACCAGCCAACCGAAAACAAATTCAAAAATTTGAAAAAAAAAAAAAAAAACAATTTAAATTTTGCCGCTTAAAAAACAACAAATAATTTCAATACAAAATGCCGATGATTCCGTTTCTCAACATGGAACTGTCGCTGGCCAAAGAAATCATCATGGAAAGAGTGCGCGAACCGCACACTCAACGTCGTTTAGTCTTGGTCATCGTCTCCATCGCTCTCCTACTGGACAACATGCTGTACATGGTGATCGTTCCGATCATTCCCGACTATTTGAGAACGATCGGCGTTTGGGACACTCACATCGAAGGCGGTGAATACGTGACGGAGCCGAGCAGCGTCCGGTGGCACGTCAACACAACGGGCAATTACAGCGTTCCAGGCAACAAGACGAGTCTTCATTTAGTCAACGGCGTGATCGTTTACGAAGGTGAAGACGCCGCCATTGGCGTCCTATTCGCATCGAAAGCCATCGTTCAATTGATGATCAATCCGTTTTCGGGAGCGTTGATCGATCGTGTCGGTTACGAATTGCCCATGATGATCGGTCTGACGATCATGTTTCTCTCCACGGCCGTTTTCGCATGCGGTCGATCCTACGGCGTCCTCTTTTTCGCTCGTTCCCTCCAAGGCGTCGGATCGGCCTTTGCCGACACGAGCGGATTGGCAATGATCGCCGATCGTTTCACAGAAGAAAGTGAGCGAACCAAAGCCTTGGGTATCGCATTGGCTTTCATCTCGTTCGGTTGTCTTGTGGCTCCACCGTTCGGCGGATTATTATACGAATTTGCGGGTAAAGAATTGCCGTTCCTGATCCTGTCGCTCGTTTGTTTAGTCGACGCTTTGATGCTCAAATTGGTCATGAGACCTCGAGGTATGAGTCAATTGGGTAAATCAGCGTCTGCCGTCAGTCTGGCGGCCGGAGCGTCGCAGGGACCTCAAGTGGGCACGCCCATTTGGAGACTTTTAATGGATCCTTACATCGCCGTCTGTTCGGGAGCTTTGATGATGGCCAACGTTTCGCTGGCGTTCCTCGAGCCAACCATTTCCGTTTGGATGATGGACACAATGAATGTCGAACAATGGCAACTCGGCATGATCTGGTTGCCGGCCTTTTTCCCGCACGTTTTGGGCGTGGTATTGACCGTGAGAATGGCGGCACGTTATCCACAATACACCTGGGTCATGGCGGCCTTCGGATTGGCTCTGGAAGGACTTTGTTGTTTCATCATTCCATTCGCCACGTCTTATTGGGTTTTGATGATTCCAATTTGTGGCATTTGTTTCGGGATCGCTCTCATCGACACGGCCCTCTTGCCCACCATGGGCTACGTGGTGGACGTTCGTTACGTCAGCGTTTACGGAAGTATTTACGCCATTGCCGATATTTCGTATTCGTTCGCTTACGCTATCGGTCCCATCATCGCTGGCGGTGTTGTCGATTCCATCGGATTTCTGGCTCTCAATATCGGCATCGCTGTCTCCACTTTGTTATTCTGTCCCGTTCTGATGCTATTGCGTCACATTTACGAGTACAAACCGTTCGGTGTTGGCGATGGCGAAGAAATGACCGGATTGGGACCGATGCCGTCAGTTGGTCACGGATTTTCTGGCATCGCTGGCGGTGGATCGAATATCATTCCGCTCATGTCGGATCCACCTGATAAACAATATCAAACGTACGCCCTACAAGAATCGGGACCTGGCCAGCAACAGCAACAACAGCAACGCTATCAAATGAATAATCCGTTGTCTTCCCAGCCGAAAAATCATTTGGAATACGGGAGCGCTAGACATCAGGATACCAATGTCGATGCCGCTAATCATCACCAACAGGCAGCTACTAACAACGGCTATAATCAACGTAATAACAGCAGCAATCAGGATAAACCTAAACCGCCTAAACCTCCTCTGCCGACAAAGATACAAATGACTCAAAGGCCAACGACTATCACGTCGAATGAAACGGCCACGGCTGCCGCCACTAGACATCAGGAATCGAATCCATTTCTGGCCAGTTGGGATTGAATACATTTTTAAAATTTCTTTGTAAGAAGAAATCCCGAACGTTTTCCAACACACACACACAATATTATTTTAGTCATTTTTAATTCTAATTAAAATTAGTCGATTTTTTAATTTTCTTTTATATTAATTTGAAATGATTTTTTTTTTAAATACGTGTCTAATTACGTATGGATTTTAGATTGTTAAATTATTATTTATTTAGCGACCGAGATACACGAATACCACGTCGGTCGATTATTTTATTTTAATTTGCTAATAATAATTTCATTCATTTTTAATAAATAGGGTTATTATACATATAAATACTATATAAACGTACGTGTAGTCATCCTAAGATTTCAATTTTTTTTTTTTTTTTTTTTAATTATCAAAACATTTCCGGTATATATATATGAATATAGTGAATTATTCGTTGGGTCTCCCCGATTTTATTATTATATGCTGATTTAAAATAATAATAATTCACGATTATGAGTCTAAATATCGTGTGTCATCGTCGATGTGTGTATCATGCAATAAAGTGTGTTATATGCATGACCCTTAATGTAATTTACAAAACCCTTAAAAAAAATTCAACAAGAAAAAAAGAAAAATGACAAAAATATTATATAATCAACAGCGCGTCATTTAAACAACTTCCCGCGGACTTTTTTTTTTGGAAATAATTTTGTTTTAATTTGATTTTCATAAAATTTTTCCATAAAAAAATAATTTTAAACATAGCAAACCATTGATAAATTATATATTTAGTGGTCTGCCCTAGAGCTCGATCCTCCCTCCATGAAAATATATAGGCCAATTCAATTATAAATCGCCAATTCAAATTTTTATGTTTTTATTTAATTTTCTTTTCTTATAATGAAATATAAGCATTAGAATTGAATTACGTAACATAATATGACCGTGATTTTGTTTATTCTTATGGCATTATTTGTTGTTTTTTTTTTTTAATTTATTCCATATTAACTTTTAAAAAAAGAGCATATCAATGTCATGAATCGCTTCGTTATATTACATTAGGTTCTATATATTATAATGTAATTTCACAATTAAATAGTTTGACGTCGCCCCATTTTTACATTCATCTAAATGTGTAGTCGTTTTAAATTCAAACAGCAACAACTCTGAAATGATGTACAGGAAAGACAAAATAGAAATTGAGAAGGGAAAAAGTGAGTGACATTTGAGGCTGTAATTTGAATTATTTTTAATTATTTTCTGTAAATACATTTTAACTGTTGATATATCACACCATTCCGCTAATAGACACACACATGATTCATTCTTAGAATATAATTTGGACACTCTGATCATTTTTCCATCATATAATCTCCGTTTGTTGTGAATGTAATTTCAAAAAAAAAAAAAAACAAAAGAAGAAGAAGAAGCAAAATGAAAATTGTAATGCTCCTCTCTCTTTTCTCTGTGTGTGTGTGACGATGTGTAATACTAATAATAATAACAATAAAAAAAAAAAAGAGAGAAAAAAAAAGGGAAACAATCGATTTTCAATCATATAGCTCCTATATATATATTGTAACTGCTATTACATTAAACTACGTGGCTGAAAATGTATACTATAGAAGGGGAATTGCTTTGACTCCTAAAGGTCACTCCAATTTCTCCTAGCGAGGAGGTGCTGCTGTCCCTAGTGAAAACACCCCAAAAAAAAGGGAAAGGAGCTCCTGGTCGATATTATACACAACAGAGCCTCAATTCCTTCTCTATATTATATTCTTTTCGATCTCTATGGGCTTGTGTCCAATCGAAAGTTTGTATATAGTCTCTCCCAGCCCAAACTTAAATATTAGTATAAAGAAACAAATCTATCATTTATTAAGTTTTACAAATTATACACATCTCATCATATAAATAGAGTATACAGGATATAAGGTATAATCAAGAAATAAGCTCATAAATATAGATGGAATACATATAAGATACGATGTCATCTAACAGCCAAATAAGCCGCTCCGTCTACATATATTATATAGTACAAGAAAGTTTTGCAGGAACGAAAACGAGATGGTTTTGATATATCCAAAAAAAAAAAGAAGTAAAAAAAAACTTTTCTTTTTTTTTTAAATCAAACGCTTGGATGATGATTGGAGAAGATGGAAAACGGGGCGTCTATCCCTTTAGCCGTTGGTGATTCATCTCCATATTATAGAAACGACGCGTCGGGTTTATACTATACTATACGGAGAGGGAAGGAACGCGCGTTGAATAAGCAACGGCTAATGAGTTCAACATCATTAGCGGCTCCTAGTACAGCAGCGTGCCCCCAAAGAGTTTACTTGTCCCTGTGTGTATCGACCAAGTTATACACACATAAGGGATGAGGGAGCACAACTCTGAGTATATAAGGAAAGTACAGTCGTGTGCTGCTGATATAATTGGCTAAACGGAGATGTGGGCTCACCATTAAAGAGTTTTGACATTGAATTTCATCAACATATACGCACAGCACAATCTATGTGATGTATATAGTAATAGAGTTTAAATATTGTGAAGAATGGATACGTATATATATAAGCTATTACATCACAAGTTATTCGGCCTTTTTTTTGTATTACATTTCTGGGTGTCGAGTTGTGTGCTGTAGAGAGAGAGAGGGGCGCTATATAGAAGAGCCGCGGAACGAATGCACACTAGGCCTATAAATGTATATACAAATCCCTGGGATTTAGTCTCATATCACAATCCAATATATAAAGCAGCAAGTCTTTTTTTTGATTATTCTCTCTGCTGCTGTCTATATCTAAAAGGTTATACATGTTCAATTGAGAGCGTCGTCATCGTCCTATATATTTTGTTTGATACATTTAAAATATATTTCGCATGAGAAGGACAGTCTGCTGTCTGTATTACGTGCGTTGAATCATCCAGCACACCATCACATATATGTATCTAACATTTAAGATAAGAAAGATATGTCATATCGATTGATGCTGGGACTCTATAAACATCATCATCAGCATATAGCTGTGCACCCCGATCGTTAGATATTCGCTAATGGATAGATGATGAGGAACGAGAAGAGAAGCAATCACAACTGGGGAGAGCCAATTGGATCGTAATTATATCCTCATTTTGTGTATATGCTCATCATCATTTGCCAGAGGCGCACACCAAACTATGTAGAGAGAAACGTTCAAAAATTATAGTCTAGGCCTATAAAGAACGATGATGATGACATAAATACACAGAGAGCATATATGACGTCATTATACATAACAACTTTTTGAAATTTGTTTTTTCTTGACATAGCAGCTATAGGGAGCTGGGCGTGAGCACTGTGTATTTATTATAAAGGTGCACTTTCTGCGATTGGATGTAATTGAATTAGTTTTTTTTTTTCTTTCACATTTCCCGTCTGCACTATAGCAGCACTTTTATATATATTATTCACTCTGTGTGATTCTTCTTTTGACTTTTCTCTCTTATGTACATCACAAGGACGAGCTTTGACGACGACGATAGAGAGCGGCTTCACATCATCAAGACGAATCAATTCGTCGTGCAGCAGCAGCATCCGTACGATAACAGCAGCGTGCAACATGATGACGAGTCTAGAAGTAAAAATTCAATTGATTTCAATATCCCGTGTACTACACACATTTTTTTTTTTTTTCATTTTGCCCCGTCACTTATAAGATCTCGATTCAATTTATTTTATACAGAGATAATGAAAGAGCCTGTCCTTCCATAGAGATTCTTTTGATTTCTAATACCGCATATATATATTCTCGATCAAATTGATCTAGAGATTTGATAACGTTGTGGGTTATAAGGGAGATAAGTCACGACGACGTGAATTTATTCACCAACGAATCAAAACAACAAAAAAAAAGACCATTTTCTATGTATATATAGTTCACACAGTCCGCGCTGATCCAACGAAATTCAAATTACACAAGGGCGCGCGAATATTTAAAAAAAACGTGTACTATAGACTGGTACGTACGCGCATTGCCTGCAGTCATTCTGAAGAGGTACCTCTACACATAAAGAAGAAGAAGAAGTAAAAAAAAACAAATTCTAAATAAGTGGAAAGGGGGAGAATATATAGTTCAGAGTACCATTGCTTTAATACCCCTCCTGGCTCTTATATACTATTTCTACCAGCCAACTTCTATACACACACAATACACAACAGAGAGAGAAAGAGAGAGGGGGGAAAGAAAAAAAAGAAGGTAACAAAGTTAAGGCTCCCTCGAGACTTCGTCTCTTTCGTTCCGCACACACACTCGTTCGCGTTCTTCTTTCATTTCTTCTTGTATTTCCACCTTGGGATTCACATATAGTTCTCTCTATTAGTTCTCTCTCTAACATATAGAACACACGCCAAAGTCTCCTACATCATCTCAAATGCAATCCATTTGTTTTGTCAATAATATATATGCTGTCCAACTCTTTTAAAATTATAAAAAACAAAAATGATTTTAGTTTAATTTTGACCTGAACGTGGATCTATAGATTTTCCATTCTCTATATTATATATACTGTACATACTGTACAGCAGTAGAATATTACACGCATGGAATACGCAATGTCGATTGAGTGGGAGGCAGCGCATCAGTCTCTAGTGGCTTAACGAGGTACAGGGGGGAGCAGAAGAAGAAGAAGGGGGAGAGAGAGAGATGGCGTCCCTCTAAGGTATTTCCCTCACGTTCCGCGTTCCACACACAGAGACACACCAGCAGCCGAGAGGGAGGTATAATACAGTTGCACATCAGGCCTCACTCTATGTGTCTATGTAGTTACATATCTATGTGTTATTCGTATGGTAAAAAAAGGGCAGACAGACAGAATAAAGATGGCAGGACCTTCTCCTTCATCATCAACTGAAAAGAAGAGGCAACTTTTCGCTCCAACTCCCATCGTCAATAGTAGTAGTACATGTAGTGAGAGAGAAGATTGAGCTATATAGAACAGTTCAGGACAATAGCGTTCCCTTGAAATCATCATCATCAAAGAGAACCAGTTGATGTGTATTCTTCTTTTCTCTGTGAAAACGTGATTTCGATCACGCTCACGATAATAACCTGGAACAGACAGACAGACAGAGACTTTTTTTTTTTTATATATAAATTTCTAAAAGATATACTTGCTAGAAAAGAGAGTAGTATTGAACATGGCCCGCAGCATCTGGAGGATGTCGCACGCCTCTCGTCTTCAAAGTACACCAAGGAACTGGAAAATCGATGCTGGTTTTTTGTTTTGTTTCTATATAGCTAGGTCGACGACGACGACGAGACTGTGGTCGATATGACGTGTGTCTCCTGCTGCGGTTTGCCCCTAAAGTTGTCGAGGATTGCGTGCGAACTATGACAGCAGGTGTACCATCACAGTTGGGGGGGAGAGATGCAAACATCTCGAAACTATTATAAGAGGAACTCCACGGCTACCTTTCAAATGATATTAGAGTATAATAACAGATATATAATAGCCTACATTGAAATTATTTGTATAATATAGACGACATGGCTACCGAAATTACCTGTACCGTCACTCGAACAAACGATGGCCGGTTATTTGGAAGCTGTCGATGTGGCCGTTGATGATGAACAACTCAAAATGGAAACTAGACGCAAAGTGAAACGTTTTCTCCAAGGCGTCGGTTTGAAATTGCAAGAACTTTTGATTGAAAAACAATCGAAAGAAGATAATTGGGCATATCATTGGTGGTTGGACGACATGTACATGTGCAACGACATCGCATTACCTATCAATTCCAATCCTGGAATGGCATTTCCATCAAGACGAGATGTGACATCATCATCATCAGACGTCGACGACGCTGCACCAACGAATTTCGTTCAAGATATAGCCGATTTCGTGAGCGCCATTCTTGATTATAAAGAACTGATCGACCGGTGAGATAAAAATTCGTGATCTAGCTATATATAAGCCTTATATAGGCTATATAAACGTATTAATGGCTTGGTCTCTGTGTTGTTGTTGTTGTTGTTGTTGTTAACAGTCAATTGCTGCCTCAAGATAGAGCCCTCTCAAGGGAGAAAGGCCAGCCATTGTGTATGGCTCAATATCAACGATTGTTTGCTTCTTATCGAATGCCAGGACTGGAACAGGATCAACTCAAAAGTTTCCCACCACCTGATGAGAATGAACACATTATCGTCGTTCATCAAGGACAAGTATATTTATCTCATTTCAATTGATTCAACTGACGATACATTTAAATGTGTGTGATATTATTATTGCGCAGTTTTGGCGTTTAGAGGTGCGTCACAAAGGCTGTCGGTTATCCAGCGAAGAAATGGCCTTTAACTTTGCGGCTATTATTGAGACGACGGACGGACAAAAGACGGGCACATTAGCTGGTCAGCATCAGCAGCAGTCGAGTCATCATCAGCACTACCCTCCTTTGGGTCTCCTAACGACCGCCAACAGGCGGCTCTGGGCTCAATGGCGTCATCAATTACTCCAAGGTACCAACATCGTCCCCTCACTTCTTCCTTCTTTTGTTGCTGCTACTATATAATGTTTCCAGCACCCCACCCTTCAAAATAAATACATGTTGGGAAAAGAAAAAAAAAGGGTCCCCCTTTCATGTCCGTCCATCAAGTATATTTTTCTCAGGTCCAGCGCAGCGCCAAATCGAATATAAAGAAATAGGATTTCTCTCTCTTTTGTTCATTCAATTGGATAGATTTTTCTTCTTTTTTCTTTCTTTTTTTTATTCTCTATATGCCTTTTGTGCTGTGTGTGTGTAGATTTAATCAACGCCCGCTCGCTACAGTCCATCGAATCGTCCAGTATGATCGTCTGCATCGATCAACCGTTTCTTCAATCGACTCGGCCTTTTTCTGATGACGAAGAAGAGGTCAACCATCGAGTCGACACCAATCGAGTCCTACAAATGATCCATGGAGGTGGTAGCCAATGGAACACCATCAATCGATGGTTCGATAAAACCGTCCAGGTACTTTTGAACAACGCGCATAAATTTAAAATAATTGATTTTAAAATTTTTCCTGGTTTTAGTTTATTTTCAGTCCGGATGGAACTAGTGGCACTTGCTACGAACATTCACCAGCCGAGGGCATCGTCTTGGTTCAAGTCATTGAAAAAGCTCTTGAAAATGTCCAAGCCTTGCGACAACAAGAACAACAACAAGAACAACAACAACAAGATAATGGGCAGCAGCAAATAAGAGCTGGTGGGCGTGTACGTCGGTCGACGTTAACGACGCTGGACGACGACTACGAACGACAGCCAAGTGAAAGCGGTGGCGCTGGTGGACGAACGACGTCGTTTCCAGCGCCAAAGAGACTGACGTGGAAGATCGATGAAGATATACGTACGGCTATTGAAACTGCCGCAAAAGACGTCGACAGGTGCGTCATCAAAATTCAACTTTTTTAAAAGCGGAAAATTGAATTCAATTTAAATATTTTTCAGTCTTGTGGACGATTTGGATTTTCGCGTCTTTCGGTTCACGTTGTACGGCAAGAATCGCATCAAAACTTTCAACGTTAGTCCCGACGTCTACATTCAATTGATGCTCCAATGGACTTATTACAAGTTGGTTTCAATTTTTTTTGAATTTTCCCGCGAAGATTTGTACGTACTACATTAACAGGATTCAGTCTCTCTTAATCAATATGAATGATGTTGTGTTGGGTGGTGTGTATAGGATAGGGGGGAAACAACCATCAGATTGACTAATGATGCACGTAGTAATAGCCGGGCCATGTATATTATTTAAACTCAAATGACGCACATATTCTTCTTCCTTTTGTGTGTGTGTGGGGGTGGATGATTGATAGATTGCACGGGAAACTTGTGGCAACTTACGAAAGCGCCGCCACTAGGCGTTTCCAATTGGGAAGAGTCGACAATATCAGATCGGCATCATCTGCATCTTTGGCCTGGGTTAAAGCCATGGCCGATCCTGATTCGTCGGTAAATTCAAAAATCAATTTTTTTGGGCGCCAAATTTGTCGATTCAATTTCTATTTTAAATAAAAAGGTGGAAGAACAGATTCGTCTGTTTTACAAAGCTGCCGATAATCAGACGAATGTGATGGTGAAAAACATTCTAGGCCAAGGAATAGATAATCATTTACTAGGATTGCGTCAGTTGGCCAAACATATCAACATCGACACAGCCACGGACGTTTTTCAGGATCCAAGTTTTCAAATCGTTCATCATTTTGCTCTATCCACCTCTCAGGTACGTATTCCTCATTATCTTCCCCTCTTTTTTCAATCCCTACCTCCTTTGATAAATAGAAAAATAAAAGAGGATCGATATTTTATCGATTTTTTTCCCACCTTAGAAGGGGGGGGGGGACGAGGTGTGGTGCGCACATTGAAAAATAAAATAAAAATGTTCTTTCTTTTATGTGTGTATATAGATTCCTACCAACAATGCAGACTCTTTCATGGGTTATGGTCCCGTTGTACCCGACGGCTACGGTTGTTCGTACAATCCTCAACGTGATTGTGTCATCTTTTGCGCTTCGGCTTTCAAATCTTGCGAATCGACCAGCGTTGGATGTTTTGTACGTCAATTGTCCGACACGCTAGTCCAAGTTGGCGACATGCTGGAAAATCGATCCAGCAACGCCTCCATCGATTGAACAACATCAATTTGAATTTTTTTTTTTAAAAAGAAAAAAAAAGTCTAATCATCGATTCTAGTCATTTCCGTGCTGCTGGTCTAAAAAAGATCTTTGTTTTCTTCTTCTTTGTTATTTGAGCTTTTAAAAGTCAAAGTTAACGATCCCTTACTATATAGCCTCGAGGCTTTTTACCCTTCGTGATTTATTCACACGCATTTGGGTGTGCACAGCACTCACACACAATCCCCGTGCGTTTGTTGCTGTTTCTCCCCGCCACTACCAACCCACAAATACCCTTATATATTATAGGCTGGCTACTCCTCTATACTGTATAGCGCTATGTGTAGAGACGCTATAGAGAAGAGTAATACCCAAACACACACTAGGACACGCGCGCCTAATCTAAAGCTTTCTTCACCCTCCTCCTGGCCTAGCCTAGCAGCATCAAATAAAAAAAAAGATCCCTATCCTTTACTCACGGTGGTTTGCTCCTATATATATATACGTATAAATATACAGAGAGAGAGGATTATTACGTCACACGGCCTATAGCGCACAAGCTGCTTGACATCAACCCACAAAAAAAGGTCAACATGTGTAGCTCGGGGGCCTATTTACAGTGTGACATTATTGTGTTGATATTTGCATGGAGATTTAATAGGAAGAAGAAAAAAAGTTTTAGAAAGCTATTTTAAAAAGATCAAGTTGTTTGTTTGTTGTTGTTGTAAATTGGATAAATCGAAGGAAAAACAAAAAGTTTTTTTTTTTTGAAATTGGAAATTGTTGTTTTTTGTTTATAGGTGTGAGCAATAATAATAATGTTATTAAGTGTCTTTAAAAAAAAACCAAGCTCATTACGCACGCCGTCGTTATTTAAATTTATAACTCCCTGTTAATTTTTAATTGAACACTAATATCAGTTATTCCTGTTGATGTTTAAGTTTAACCAGTCACTATTTGTTGCTTGAAACAATACACATAAAAGCAGCACAAGCAGATCAACATTTTCGTGACTACAGTTAGATTAATTTAGAAAAAAATGTTTTTCGAAAGGGAAGAGCGGGAATTGAATAATTGACAAGTTTAGCCACCTGCTGGCGATCAGGTCAGTTATTGGCTTATTGCAGAGTCGTCTGCTCCAAATTTGAACACGTGAAATATGTGACCATCAGTTCCGAAAATTGTTTAAATATCCAGTGAAAACAATAATAATATGAAATGAACAAATTTGATCAGTTCAAAGTAAGTCACACAAAGAACTTTAGTTTCCAAGTCATGATCACGATAAATATTTCTCTAATGTCTAAAAGGATGTTATCGTCTCACGTGGACGAGGCCGTGGAAGAGGTGGCGGTGATCGTGGAGGCTCTCGAGGTGGAAGCCGAGGAGGTATGAGAGGGAAATTCAATAAAGGAGATTCTAATAGAAGTCAAAGTGAAGGTGGTGGTGGTGAAAGTCAATCAGGATCAGCTGAAAGCAATCGTGGCAAGAGAACATTTCAAGGTGGCCGTGGAAGAGGTGGCCCACCAAGGGGTGGCAGAGGAAGAGGAGGATCAGCACATGGAAACCGTGGAAGAGGAGGATCATCACGTGGAAATCGGGGAAGAGGTGGAGGAAAACCACCAGTACAAGCCAATCATACCAAAAGAAAACCAATTGAAAAGAAAAAAGAAATCCAGGAAAATAAGGGTTCTGAAATTAAAGATGGTCTTTCACTCTACATTACCTTCAAAGATGGCCCTGATGTTTATGAACTTGAAAAACTAAAAGGATTTCATTCACTGAATCCCCCACCCAATAAAAAAGAAAAAGAAAAAATCATGTTATTCAAAGATATGGAGTCCCTTGAAGCTGCCAAGTTGATCCTTGATGTTCATAAAAATGTGAAATCAACAAACCTTTTGGGATTGAAATCCTTCAAGAGACAGGTGTGTGTGTAAGTTCTCTGGTTCATTTCCTGTCATAATGTAACTTGATTTTCTTGTTTCATCATGTGCAGGGTTCTAATTCATCAGACAACTGCAGATTGTTCTTGAGGTTTGATAAAGCTCATGATGAAGAGGCTGTAAAAAAACTTGACAGTCAAATTCAAGAAGTTCTTCCTTTAAAGGATAGCAGGTATATTGAGTGCACTCTAATCTAACCAATTCAAGACTCTTAATTCTTTTGAAAAACTGAAGCTGTTGTAAGGTGCAGTTTGCTAATCCTGAAGAAGCAATCTCTGCAGCTGAAAGGTTGAAAACTCTCATTCGTAAAACTGGTTTGAGACAAGTGGATGTGTTTGCAGGTGCTATAGCAACCAGTTTACCAACAAAATCTGCAATTACACCCACTGCTACTATCCAACAAGACCAGTAAGTTTATCTGCGAATTAAAGTTAAAACTTAAAATACTAAACCGCAAAATTGTATTTGAAGAGTCGTGTTAAGAGATGTTCCCAAAGATGCCACTATTAAAGATATTGCCGAACAGTTCCCAGAAGCAATTTCGTATTACCTATACGACAAAACCTTTCCCGCTTCAAAATTTTGGTGATATTCATCGTTTCTTGATCATTTGAATGACATTAAATCTAAAAGATTTTTTTATTTATTAGTCATGCTGCCCTTCGCTTTGACACAGAAAGGGCTGCCGATATTTTAAAGTGCAAAAACGTGAAAATTGCTGGCAAGAAAGTCTACGTCTTTCCTGCTTATTCGGAATTCTTACACGACGACCCCAAGCTGGGAGAACCCGAACCTGAGTCTGGAAATGGCACCCAAGTCGTAATTAGCCTTGTTAGAAACATTTCCTAGCGGCGTGTTGTTTTATTTCATTTTCTTTGAAGGAATCCTCAAGCAAAAAGAGGAAAGTTGATGTCAAACAAAGAGAGGACGGAAATGACGAAGAAGAGGAAGGAGATGCGGATGAAGAAGACGAGGATGAAGAAGGTATTTCTATTTAGTAATTCCTTTTCTAGTCAACATAATTTTAAGCTTTTTTTTTAAATTTTAGATGATGATGAAGACCTTGACGAAAGTGATTAACTATTGACTATTTGGTGTTATTCACACATGTGCTTTAATTCTTCAAGAAATAAAAATTTGACTTTTATTTTAGTCAAACGACGCTTTGCATTTGTATGTATCCCCTAAAAAAATGTTAACAATTTTTTATTTGGCTAATTTGACAGTTAACTTTGAGAAACAAACTGCGACTTTAGCGGACTCAAGTTCTTAATTCTTATAAATTATTCAATAGTTGTTTCAGTCTATTTCTACTATTTTGCGTCAGTTGTGCTGTCAACTAAGAAAATTTATGACTAATCTCGGACTGGTTGAGTGAAGCGTTTAAAGACTTTTCCTCGTAAGCGACGTTCACGGTTAGACGGTCTTCACTAATCTATCAATAGTTGAAAAAAAAAACTGTTCTTTGATGAGAGGAATTATGCTGTTTTATGGTATTTGTTCACGAAAGACTTGTCTTAGGCCATTTCGACTTTGTTTAATTGAAAACACTTAAACGTTGAAGGGCTTTTATATTAATTTCCATTAGAAAAGCTAATCAACCAAATGTCTTTTAATCGGATTAATCAAAATCTATTTATTACTGAAGATTTGCATGCATTCGTGTCCTCGAGATGAATAGTGATGCTGAATACTGATGAAAGGACGCGCAACGCCATCAGAACGGTGTTCAAGTTTACGTAAGTCAATTTTTCACTTTTACTGTAGTCACTGTCGCACTTCTATCTAGTTTGATTATTTTAACTATACCTTAGTTTTCATCCGTTGATCAAGCTCAGAAATATTTTCCTCTTATTCTGACGATATGCAAAATGATTAGTAGACTACTCCCACTATTGTTTACTTGCAAGTCAGGTTTGTTTCGTTTAACGCTACATTTAATTTGCATTGCCCGTGTTATAAATACATGTATATCGTCAGGGTCTTACTCACATTTAGGGTAAAATAACACGGGCTTCAATGTTTGCTTAGCTATGATATCGTAGATTCTTTTTCAGAATCTCCGTCATTATAAATCATTTAAGATGATTGAATAATTTAATATTAGTGTACAGTAGATGTGCAGCAAGATTGCTTGCACTGAACGCGAATGCCTTTTGTCCGCTACAGTGATTCCTAATAGCGTAGCGTTCAATATATGATATCTGCGTATTCGTTTTATGCAGAACAAGAGACTAACGCGTTTGAATAACTCAATTGCTGAGCTTCATTGACCACGACTTTTTCCCAATTTTTACATGCGACGTTAACTGCGTTTCACAGGCAGATGCGATATCATCCGAATAGTATAAACCAACAATATTTTCTGAAAATCGCTTAGTCCTTGTTAATACTATCAAGAGGAAGGAACGTTTTCGATTCAAGCGTAAGCAATTTGCGTCGATGAACAAGAGTAATGTTGATCTTGCAGGCAATATTACGGAAAATACAAAAGAGCGCGTTTTACTCTCGTCAGATTTCACAGGAATTGAAACAATATTTTGCATTTATATTATTTTATTAACTTTCATGCAAAGTTCTTTATTAGCTACTAGAAATACTAAAATTGCAAACACAAACACAAAACAATTGCAAACACAAAAGGTTCAATTTGAGGATAGATACCCACAATGAGAGGAATAGGAATCTGGTTGTTGTTATCTTTCAGTTTGGCAAAATTGATTTCAAGCGATGTGTCTCCGCTTAATGGAAAACATGTGATAGTTGGGACACAGGTAAATGCATTTAATAATTATCGTTAATTTAAACTTGATAAATACTTTTGAATTAAACAATTTTGTTAAGGTTACTTTGGTTCATCTCTACGTGGTGAGAAATAGTTCTGGCTATATTCTTGAAATGGATGGTACTGCAGCCGAGACTTTCAGCGCTTTGTCACGACGCTTCAATTTTACGTAATTAATTTTCATGTTTCCCCTTTATTGCTGCTGTAGTGATCGATTTCGTTTTGTTCAACAGATACTCGGTTCTACAAGTTAACGATAGCCTTATAGAAAAACAAAGTGAAGATCTGCCAGGACTCGCTTACTACATTGCAAAAGGAGTAAACTACTTACAAAGATGCAGTCTTAAATTCGTTTATTAATTTTACATTGACTCGTTTCAGAGATGTGACCTTATTATTGGACCCGTAGTGTCGACGCCTAAACGAGCCGCCGTCATGGAATTTGCTGATGGATTCATGTACACAACTGGTGCCCTTCTCATTCCTATGCCGAAGCCTTCCGATAATGTAGCTGCTGTTGCTAAACCATTTCAGCTATCGGTAAATTGATTTGCTCGTAATTAATCAATTGAAATGAAAAAGTGGACTGATAGAAATTGGAAAATAGGTTTGGATTGCGCTATTGTTTGCCATGCCTATTACGACTGTAGCGATTTACTTTGTCATTCGTCCGACATATTGCGCGATTTCAACTCAGCCAAACACGGATCACGAATATGGCGAAAGGATTCCTCACATTCTAATGTCTATTGGTCGAGTATTTTTCGAGATTTTCCGAATTATTCTAAATCAAGGCAGGTTGACTTGTTATTTAATTTGTGAAACATTCATCGAGCACAATATATGTCCGCAGGAGGATACTTTTCGAATATGCGAATTGCTGTTTATTTTGTTGCGGGTTCTTGGTGTTTGGTCAGCTTCGTTCTGGTTTGTTCCTATAGCAGTCTCTTGACTTCTTACATTCTGGGATCCAATGCCGAACCGTTGGTTGATTCCCTCAACGACCTTGCTGTAAATTCAAATGTTAAACTAGTTGTCGACAAAGGTCTTGCCGTAGATATAGTCGTTTCGGTAACTGAATTAAATAGAAAACAATTGAAGTACCCATTAAGAAACTTCGTTTAAATTAAATCAGGCTGCGGTGGATGGACTCTACAAACAGCTTGGCGACAAAATGCGATCTCAATCGAAATCTAGTTGTGCAACATTTCATGAGTGCATTGAACTCGTGAAGTCTGGATCTTACACCTACCTAAATGTAATTTAATCAACTCTAATTTTAAAACGAATCTATTGAGATTTTAAATACCGATTGGTGTACTAATTATGCATTACCAATAGGGTCTTTCGGTAACGCTCAACGCCATCGACGAGGATTACAAGGCTACTGGAAAATGCAATCTCGCGCTAGCTAGAAAACCCGAATCGGTTCCTGGTTCGTTGGCTTGGGCTCTGCCTAAAAAGAGTCCTTACACGTCATCGTTCACCAAAGGGTTTGGATTTGATTTATTTATCTCACTGAAAGACCAATAATTTTTGCACATGAAAGAATAGGGAATTTGTTTTATGTTCTTAGGTTCATGGAGTTGCATCAAGCCGGACTGATTGACGAATGGACTCAAAGGGAACTGCAAAAACGAAGAAACGTCACTTACTGTTTGAATGAGGCCCGTAAAATACAGCAGCACAAGATAACCAACAATTTAACAAAGATCACCTTAAAAAACTTTTCGGGTGCATTTTACGTCTTGATAATTGGTTATATTCTTTCTCTAATTTGCTTTATTGGAGAAAATGTTTATTTCAACCTCTCAAAGTTTTATAAGTCGCCCACAGTCGGTGTGAAACAGGAAGTTGAAATCGTTCCCGGTGAATTAAACCAAGTCTAAAGTATAATTCACCTATCGAACCAAGGACATTGAAATGCTAGAGCAAAAGAGAAATGGGATAAAAAAATCGTATTTTACCAACATCCTTCGGTGATGCTGTTCAAATTCAGATATTCAGGAGCACTGTTAGAAAATTGGTGATTTTCTGACTATTGTAATTTCATTATTTTGAAGAACGCTTAAAATGTTTCAACTGTTATTTAGTAATTATTTGAATATTTAGAGGAAATGTAAAATTTTTAATAGGTCGCTTTAAGTCGATGTACTTTGTTATCGGCAATTTAACCATTCATGCCGTTCCGTCACCCTGGACTTAAAGCTACTCTTCGCGCGTCATTTTGAGCATCAACATTGATATCTATTCATGTATGATCGTTAACCTGAAGTTTAAACTAGTATATCTTTCTACCGCTCTAAACATTTTCCTTATCTGTGTAACTGCACCCCGAGTTATTTAATCGGCACATTTTCTTATTTATGCATCTAAGATTCAATGTGCTAAGGTAATAAATTGAAGATGTCCCCGTCTGAAACGAGATATCTTGATGCCCTAGATTCGAAATCCGACGATGATAAGTGATAACTAAACAAAATTTCCAAATGCAATAATGTATTGCAGTGACGAGAAACCAAAGAAACGAGAGAAAACTAGCAAGGGTTATAATCAACAGATTGAGAGGATTAAAAAAAAAAACATAATATTGATGGAGGAGTGGTTTCGTCGCAGGGGACGCGAGTTGCTGTTGTGTAGCTAACAGAAAAGGGGCTGGTTGGTGGTGAACGAAAGCTAGGTTAAATTGGTCATGAGACAAAGAGCAATAAGAAAAAACAAAATCATACATACGTTGTGAACATCATCATATGAAAACGATAAACACTTTTTCAGGGAATCATTAGTACACCAGCAGGAAAAATCAAAGAAAGAAAATCTGGATACTAGGCGTTCTATTCCACCGCCGCATACAAAAGAAAAGACAAAATTAACCCTTCTTGAATAAATATTTCCAATGAGATGAGACACAGGATAAAGGAAACATGTCCATCAATTCTTTATCATAATTCGATAGCTTCGTAAAACAAAAAGTAAAAAAAGTAGTTTTTTTTTGTTGTGGCCCTTTCTAAATGCAAAAATGAAAAAAGGGCAATTTTCAGGTTTTTTTTTACTTTAACCCACTGCCGTGGGTCACTCTTATTTTTTACAGTAATGGGATAATGTTTCAAAAGGCATAGGGGAGCATCTTGACTGTATGAAATTCTAACCTCAACCAACATTGCTGAAAATAGTGATAGTAAATTTTGTTACTAATGAATCCAATGTTAAACAGTGTATCTGAACTTAGCAACAGATCCAGACTTTTTCATGCTGTCATTGTGAGCCTCATAAACAATAGATCCTTTAGTTTGAATACCAAGTCTCTCCTTAAGTTTCTGCCCAATTTTCATAATGCCATCCCGATTAGTGCAGTCTGCCGTCCAGATACTTAGTTTGTCTCCTTTGGGTCTGATGTTGACCACAGCTCCACAGATGTCTTCACTGGATTCTTCAAATGCCTCACCAATCAGACACAATATCTAGATACACAATCAAAAGTGGTTCAAATAAAATGTATGAAATCTAGCAGAAATAAAACTCACCACTTCAAGCCAATAATTGTCTAGTTCAGAAGATCTCTGTTTCTTCTCCAAACTTATGAGCCATCTGCCACCATTGTTATTTCGGGGGTCCTCCCACATGGGCTTGATTCCAGCTTTGAACAACGAGTAATCACAGCCTGCCGAGAGCTCACTTGCTGATTTGATGTGATTGTGTGTGCTAAATCATAAGCACATGACATTGTTAAATGGGAGTATGAAACATTGGGTGATAATTAAAGTACTTACGACCAAAAATCTTCAATGGTATCAAAGTGAATCACTTCACGCTGGTTCTCTTCCCATCCCTTGGCCCTATCTGGTTTAAAAAACCACAAAGTCCACTGATTTTGGAGGGGGTGTTTGATCAACATGTCTGAGTCTACAAAAGTTTCTTCTGTCTCACCCTCACCTTGAGAGACAACTGAAGGTTGGCTTTGTTCCTGCAAATGAAGTCAAATAAAATCTTCAGTTGAACATCTACAAACGAGGTTGTCAAGTTTTAAGTAGAACGAAAAATATGAATGAGAGCATGTCGTGAACTACAATTCAACAGTTCCTACCGGCATTTGTTCAACTGTTCACAAGAAGAATATTTGGTAACAACTATATCTCAAATTAAACTACAGAAATTGTAGTATACGAATGCGTCAAAGTGTCTCTTTTCGGTTGACCTGAACTAGTGCAATGACAAAAAAGGAGTAACGAGATCTCACCGTTTGAGTAGTTTCTTCCATATCGGCGGCCATCTTTTTACATTCTAATGGCGCAACGTTGCCACACCGATGAATAATGATTAATTATTCCGCATGCGGCATGTCTTTGTAAATTGCAAGAAAAAAAATCGGGCTGTTCAATTCGGGCATGAACGTTCATCGTTGAGCGATTTTCCTTAAGCTATAAAGTTCACGTTTTTTTTATTTATTAACTTATAAATTAATGGTTGATCAAATGAACGCGATAAGATAATTTGCCACATGAACATTCCATTGTATTTCTTTCAAACGAGACGTCAAAACAAGGAGACGTGGCCCAAGTAGTCAATTCTCCACATGTGTATACAGATGAAAAGAAATGTGGGGAACGTTTCGAGCGGCCGTGTGGAGGATTTTTTCTACAAACGGCGACCGCGACGACCACCCTTCCTGCGAGTAGAGTCCGAAGGAATAGGTGTGACATCTTCAATTCGGCCGATTTTCATACCAGCGCGGGCCAAAGCACGGAGAGCTGACTGGGCACCGGGACCTGGAGTCTTGGTCCTGTTACCGCCGGTAGCGCGAAGCTTAATGTGCAGAGCAGTGATGCCCAACAGTTTGCACTTCTCAGCAACATCCTATAGTCCAAAAACAAAGAATTGTAATAAAAATTTTGTTTTGAATTGAATAGACCCTTATGATTGCAATGGTTCAAACATGTCTTGTGTGTATCATACATGTTTTAAAACAAAAAAGCTAACTAGTGTTGCTCTTCATAAAAATTGCCACTTGTAGCAATTTACACTAAATAAACAGTATCCAAGATGAGAAATGTTGATACTGGACATACCTGGGCAGCCAACATAGCAGCGTAGGGAGAAGCTTCATCACGATCAGCCTTCACCTTCATACCACCAGTAACACGGGCAAGGGTTTCCCTGCAAAGCACAACAAGAGTTTTAATAACATAAAAAAAAAACCATTACTTAAAACTTTTCACTAGTCTTACCTTCCAGACAAGTCAGTAACATGGACAAATGTGTCGTTGAAGGATGCAAAGATGTGAGCAACTCCAAAAACGGTCTCTCCTTCGCGTACTTGAGGTCCCAAAGTAACGACGGCTTCCTCTTTCTGAACTTTTCCTTTACGGGGTGCCATGATTCAAAGAAGGTTGATTCTGCCTGTAAACGAAAAAACACCAAAATGAATATCCATACACCAACTCCTCTCGGTAAACAATACAAGGGAGACAGAACCCGGTAAAATATTAATTCACAAGCAAAGGTTTGATCTAAAAATTAATGCAAAAAATAAACTGCAACGAATTAGATTTACTAACAGCGGATGTGCCTCAAGTTTCTTAGATTCAAATGGATGACAATTTTATAAAGAGAAAGAAATTCTGACCTTTATTTCACTAGGAGATGGCCAAGACCAAAAGAAGAACAAGGGTGCCAGATTTCGCCTGTCAAAAACTTCTTTCGGAGGAGGGGGGAGCGCCACTAAAGGGTTTCGAGTAAACAACAAGTAAACTCGGATTTTATTGAAAAATTATTTATAAAAGTTAATAACTTTGAATTCATTGAAAAAGATAATTGTTATAAGAAATTTTGAAGTTTTTATGTTGATTTCTATTCAGAATTAATTGATTAACGTATGCTTTATCTAAAGAATTGTTCTCTTTCAAACAAATCTAGATATGTAAGTTATTAATATTCATTTTTATTGTAAAAAGTAACTGATATTTAAATAAGAGTTATTCAATCAATATATTTTTTTAGCCAATTAATTCTACAAAGACAATTGTTTGAAATTGAACGCGACCACCAGATGGCATTAAGAGACTTGTTTCATTGAAATAAAAAAACGGAGAAGGGAGGGAAAAGGGAACCAACCAACCAACCACAATAGTGCAGTAGAGTGTGTGTATGTTGTATATGTATGTGTGTGAACGTTGTATCAGGGGAAGAGAGTTGGTTCTAGGGTTTTTTTTGAAGGGGTTGGTTCAGACGGAGGGGTGGGAGTTTTTTTTTCCCTTTATTTTACAGTGTTAGTAGTACACACTGTCGATTCTCCCGTTCACTTCTGCTGGGGTCTCTGTTCTTCTGTGGGTGCATCTCTCCCCCGTCGTCTCTGTTCTTCTGTGCTGGGCAGACTACCCACAATCTCTCTCTCTTCTGTAGGGTCCTGAAAGTGTTCTTGTCGATCGTGAATCCACGGGGTGTAGAAAATTAACCCCCTTACCAGTAATAGTTTGCCTATCATTTGGATTTGCGGAATATTGGTGTGAGGATATTTTGATCCCGTTTTCTTCTTGTGCTCTTGTTTTTTGGACAATCCCACAGGTGAGATTTTGACTTGAATTCGAGCTACCCCCGTGTGCCTTCCTTTGTTTGGGGTCCCCTAGCCAACACACACGTATGGCCGCCACATTTTGCCCACATGGGGGAATAGGGTTTCAACTTTTGTTTGGTTCAACTTGGACTGAGTTTAGATTTTGTACTAACAACAATATGCTTTCTTTGTTTGTTTGTAGGTTGGATGGGATCTAATCGAAAAGTTGGCCAGGGTACTAGCAGAACGTCTACATCTGACAGGATGATGTTAAACTGAAATTGGTGTTGATTGAAGGACTTGCCTGACCGGATTCACCAGCCAGCAATGTTGGAGTGGATGGAGGAAGGAGACCGCATGTCATTTGATGACTCTGACCGTTTTGAAGAAGATTCTCTTTGTAGTTGGGGCAGCGAGCCTGAATCTCTCTGCAATAACTGGAGAGGATGGAAGAAACCCCTGATTGTCACTACAACACTTAATTCACCACTTTTGGCCTCCAATCAAAGACGAGCAGAGGGTGAGTTTTAGTTTTACTTTTAGTATTTGTTATCATGGGTGGTCAGTTAAGCATGAACACAAGTTCTTCCTGTTGCCAAGTGACTTTGTTGTATTCATAACAAAGCATTACCTCTCTCAAACCAGAACTCTACATTTTCTACGGTGTACATGGTGACCAAAAAATCTTTCCAACACTTTGTAAATTATTAATGTAGAGGGGAGGGTTTTGGTCCACCGAATAGGTCAACTCAGGGTCAACATCGTAACGGGAGAAGGGGTCAGTGACCAACAGTGCTTTTGTGGCTGTTATCGATCATCACCGAACAGAGCCAATTGGGGGGAAAGGTAGACTCAACGTGCGTGAGTGTATGCGCATTTTTGATTGCATGATGGAGTGAAAATACGACCAATAAAATGAAGCCCTTATACTGCCTCTCAGTATCGTGTGCATATGTGTTTTCTTTTTTTGCCAAACTCTTTTTTTTTCGAGGCGGGAGTCTAGACGCAGACCAGACAACACACAACAAAGTCTTTCCTGACAGAAACTGCCTCAGGGTCCCCCGTGTTGGAAAGAGAAAACTAGAAGATGGAAGAGGAAATAAATAAAAGTATACTTGGGTCAACCTAACTTGAAACCCATTAGGCAGAGTAGGGGTTGGCAAGAAGAGAAGAAGAATCTATTACGTAGAAATCCCACGAGTCATTTATACGTACCTTTATAATAAAACAAGCCGAGTCATTTCAGTCCACGGATATCAGTATCTTTTGTTTGTTTGGTATACGGTACACTGGAACATTAGGCCCCGAATGCAAAGAAAAAGAAGGCGGTAACGACGACGGCTCATGTATGTGGAAGAAAAGAAAAACGAGAGAATAAGGGTCCCGAAATGGCCCGCAGGAAAGAAGAAAATAAAGTTTTTTGTGTAAAAGGAAGATGTTGTAGATGGAGAGGGGGGGGGGGACAGGTTTTTCAGCTGTTGAACCGTGTGTTTTTTTCTCTCCTTTGCTTACTTTTCTTTATTTTATGAATAAATATATTCTTCTCCCTTTAGCTAGAGTATTATCTCGCTCCCCTTCTTCTACTTTTTATCCAGTGTGTTCCCCTTCTCTTCTTTCTGATTTTTGGGGTCAAGAGCACAAAAAGACAAACAATGGAAGGAAAAAAAAGAAAAGGATGTGCTCCGAAATCTTATTTGATTGCCCATCCCGAACACACAACATTTGACTGAATAATCTTTATGTAAAAAATGACGAATAACAATAATAACTTAATTTGCAGATGGTAGCGTGTTGTCGCTCTCCGAGCTGTGCTCCCGTGTCGTGGCTGCCCACATCGCCTTCGAAGTAGTTGAACAAGCTTGGCAACCCGTACCCGAACCGCTCCAATTGCGCATCGCCTTCTGGTCGTTCCCGGACAATGAAGAGGACATTCGCCTTTACTCCTGCTTGGCCAACGGTGCAGCTGACGAGTTCAACAAGGGCGAGAATCTCTACAAAAGCAGAGCCGTCAAAGAACCTCTTCAGATTGGTAACTCCCCCTTTTACTCTCCCCACATCCTTTTAAATTCCCTTCCATCATCAAAAGAAATTTTTTTGAAAATTGAGAGGGTGAAAAAAAAATTAAAAGGGTTGGCAATGTATGATCAACGGATTCCTCCTCTCCATTATGGACATGGTTGGTGGTGATTTAAATCTATTTTTTTTTTTTCACTATTGAATCATGACAGGTTTTCATTTGAGCGCATCAGTTGTCAGTCCCAGCCAACAGACAGCCCAAGGTAAATCGAATACCTTTAATGTGGCCGTTACGTTTGATCGGAGGCGTATTACTTCTTGCAATTGCACTTGCGCTTCGCGGGCTTTTTGGTGCGCCCATGTTGTCGCTGTCTGCCTTTATCGCATTCATCAGGTATTTTTCAATTCAACACAAAGAAAATAGGAACAAATGTGATATTCATTTCGTTGTTTTCCTAGTCTCATTTGGTGACACTTCGTGCTCCTGTCAGCGAATCTCTGAGTCGATTGCAGCGCGATCAACTGCAAAAATTCGCTCAGTATCTTATTAGCGAATTACCTCAACAAATTTTACCAACTGCGCAGCGACTCCTTGATGAACTTCTTTCAGCTCAGCCGTCTGCCATCAACACAGTATACAAACAAAAAAAAGTGTCATCTTTTATTTCGAGAGTCGTTATTAAACAAAATTTTTGGCGCATATCCAAAGGTTTGTGGTGCACCCGATCCTACTGCGGGTGCGTCAGCCAGCGAACAGACGTCATGGTGCCTCGATGAGAATACACTTCATGAGAATATTCGGAAAATTCTGATTAAATTTTGTGTACCGTCACCGACGGTATTCAGGTAATAAAAATGCGACTCTTTTCTCCCTTTTTTTCTATAGGATATTTTATACGTTACTAACGGTTGTTTTTTTAAAATACATTTTGTACACATCAGCGATGTGAATTACTTGAGCTCAACCGCACCCCCTGCCGCGGCTGAATGGAGCAGCCTGTTGCGCCCATTAAGGGGTCGGGAGCCGGAAGGCATGTGGAACTTGCTTTCCATCGTTCGCGAAATGTTTAAACGCCACGATCGCAATGCCGTTCCACTTTTGGAGGTTTTGACGGAAGAGATCATGTCGTGCGAACAGGTATGGATTCTTTTGCTGACAGCACTGAAAAGGCTGCATCTATTTGATTTGATATTTTCGATTTTAGATTATGGTATGGTGGTTCAACACCAAAGTGGCGTTACATAATGGAAGTGCCGCTGGATACGGTAGTGGTATCAAAGCTAGCAACCTGGGCAGCCAGTCTCAAGCATCTCAGCATGCTTGTTCGTCGTTGTGCGACGAAGTTGTCATCCTCTGGCGATTGGCTGCTCTCAATCCAGGCCTTTCTGGCGAAGAACGCGATTTACTTCGTCAACAGTTTAGCGAATGGCACGTTAAGGTTATCGACAAGGTCACGAAGAGCAAAGGTTTGACGGTTAATGCTACTCATGGCGCACCCCATGTTGGAGCCGGAAACGGTACTGGGCCGTCTACTCCCCGACGGACTAGCCAATCATTCAAAGCAGAAGTTGAAGTCTTTACTGGCTTCAAACCTTCTGTTGAAGCTTGTTATCTTAGCTGGGATGATTACCCTGTTCCTGGTGTGACCTACACTCAAGGTCACCGTCTCTACCATTGTCCTTTTACCTGCTTTCGTCATACTGAGACTCACGGTCGATTTGATATCGGTCCCATCAATTCTTCTTCGGCCGTGATTACCAACGATTTGCCCGTACACATGATTCAGAGAAGAGCAGTAGTGCAAGGCGATTATGCTCAGGCCATGGACGACATACGTCACGAGAGGGAAAGAATTGGTGGATTCCACGCGGCTTCACCTCTTGTCCGACCTGAAAGAGAAATGGATCGAGCCGGAAATCGAAGCAGCGTTAGCAGCGAAGGTTTCTGCGAAAATGAAGGCGATCCAGCCGTTGAATCATTTGAACCAGCATTGCCTTCCGGTCTACGGGATCTTACCCGCCAAGACAGCGACGATCCGGCTCTGGGTTCTGACACTAATGAACCGGAGGCCTTGGCGATGGATAGTTGCACTTCAACAGATAAAGAAAAATCTTCACCCGAAGATTTTGACGCTGATTCAGACTGGTCTGGTGTGGATTCCCGTCTGAAAAATCCCAGACTCGAAACAAGCAGTAGCAATGGAGTGGTACTTCCATCTGGATCAGGATTACTAGCTGGATCTTCTAGAGACACCGATGACATGGCCAGCTTGTCTGCTAGTCCTCGAGAATTTCGAACGATGGCCTTACCAGCAGCTCAAGGCGCCGTACCAAGAGAACCTTGCGTTGTGACGGTTCCCAACCGGAATGGTGGAGTATTTGGCGAGTTGAAACCACTCGATGATCCCCTCGAGATTCTGTTTGCTAGAGCTGAAGGACTTCACGCCCATGGACACAGTGCAGAGGCTTGTGAGTTGGGCATTCAATTGGCTACAGAACTTTTGGCGAATCCTCCCGATCTATTGGTGGAATTGCCTCCAATAATCACAAAGAATGGCAAGAAGAAGAAGACCAATCCTGCTTGCCATCAAATCAGCTGTTTGGCTTCAGCGACTCTGGCCAAATGCGCTTTTCTCTGCACTGTTTTGGCAGAGAATCTCGACTATTATCATCTGGCTTTCAGGGTTGGAATGTTTGGACTAGAACTGGCTCGACCGCCGGCTACTACGAAGCCATTGGAAGTAAAATTAGCTCATCAAGAGTCCGAGTTGGTTACTCTTTTGAAGCGGATTCCTCTAGGTAATTAGAATGCTGTCATTTAAAAGCTGTTATTGAATCGTATTTTAATTTATGGTTGTGTTTATAGGTCATCTTGAGCTGTCAATTCTACGTGAAAAGGCTGAGCAATTACGAGATGGTATATTGCGGTCGAGAGGCGACGCTCTGCTGCCACTTTCGCTCGCCACGTTTATATTCGAAGCCCTAGTTACAGCATCTGGAACACAACAAGTTCGGGTGCCATTTTACTCGACTCATCGGTTTCCGACCGACGAGACTTTAGGATTTGAAGCAGCTGTTTCCGCCCTGGGATTGAAGGTATATACTTTATAATTGAATTTAAAAAAAATTCATTATTATAATCAACGAATGTGTATTTTATCAACAGGCAAATGTTTCAGAAGCGGATCATCCTCTGTTGTGCGAAGGAACTCGACGCCAACGAGGCGATCTCGCCGTCATGTTGCTGGTACATTACAAGGACGATGCAGACAAACTGGCCAAAATTATGGAGAAGTTGCTGGATCGTCAAGTTCATCCACTGTACAAGGCACCGCTTCTGAGCAGCTTTTATACCAACAATCCCACGCCCATGGGTCAAACTTGTTCCAGCAATCGACAAATGCGCCAGCGCCGTGAAGGAATTGAAGCTGGGATGATCGCAATTTCGCTGGATTCGAATTCACCGTCAGCTGGCCCTTCACAGGTTAGCGGAGTCGCCACAGCATCAAATATGGCGCGTGAACAGAGTCCTTCTTGGGAAGAAGATTATGCCCAATGGCAAGCTGGGCATGGCGCTCGGCTGGAATCGAACCACGGTGAAACAGCTCATGGAAACGAAGCTACAAGTCATCGTCAAATGATGAATGTTGCTCGAAATCGAAGTCTAGCTCACCGTTCTCAACGACAACCTGGTCCTGGCTCGGATTCCGGTAGCTCGGGTTCAGGAAAATCATCTGGATCGGACAGCTTTGGATCTCGAGGTCCCATGAACCATCCTCCCCCTCAAAATTGCGCTGGGGCTTCGTCTTCTCTGTCTGATGGATCTGGCATGGGTGGCGCTGGTATGAGTTCATCGATCGCCTCAAACAACTTAGCTGGCCGGCATCATCAACAGCAAGCATCCATTCCAGAAATGGGTGGCCCTGTTATCAATGGTGGAGCGTCATTTTCGCGAAATAGCAGCGGAGTCATTGGTCCTTGTGGAGGCAAAATAAATCGTTTTAAAAACAAGCGACTATACCCTTCGGTCCCTAATCAACCATCCGAAGCCTCTGCTCATTTCATGTTTGAATTAGCCAAGACTGTTTTGCTGAAAGCTGGAGGAAATAGCAGTACATCACTTTTCACGCAGCCTATCAACTCTCAGAATCCTCGTGGACCCATCCGGGCCCTTCAAATGTGCGCCTTCCAAATTGGTCTCTATGCCTTGGGTCTTCACAATTGCGTCAGCGCCAAATGGCTGAGTCGTACCTATTCTTCCCACGTTTCCTGGATTACAGGTAAAGAAATTTTAATTCTTCTTTCTTTTGAATCAATTTTAACTGATTATGTTTTTATTTTATTAGGTCAAGCGATGGAAATTGGTTCACAGGCGCTATGGTTCTTGATCAGTACTTGGGAAGGTCATTTGACTCCGCCAGAAGTTGCTAGTATAGCCGATCGAGCATCCCGTGGTCACGAGGCTAATATGGTGAGGGCAGCTGCCGAGCTGGCCCTTTCTTGTTTGCCACACGCTCACGCTCTCAATCCTAACGAGATTCAACGAGCTATTTTACAGTGCAAAGAACAGAGCAGCGAAATGCTGGAACGCGCATGTCTGGCCGTCGAAAGCGCCGCCAAAGGAGGTGGAGTCTACCCTGAAGTTCTCTTCCGAGTGGCTCGTTGCTGGCACGAGCTGTACGAGCAGCGCATGCCCACCGCTCGTCGAGGAGCTAGGGTCTTGCCCAGCATTGAACAACCTCCACCACCAATTCCGCTCCATGTGCCACCGTGTTCCATGCAGCAACCTCAAGCCAATATGGCCGGAGTCGGTGTTCCGGTGCCATACGCTATGACGTCGATTGTTCCATTTCCTTTAGCTTACAGTTTCCTTTCTGGCACTGCGCCTGGGCCGAACCCACCTGCTCAGATCCCGGGAGTTCCGGTCAATTTTCTTGCACCAAATGGAGCTGGTGGAGCGACACCCAATGCTACATTTTCATACGCTCCTCCTATACCTGGTCTACAGTACTTTCCTTCTGTGACGTGTCCTATGCCGATGGGAACCACGTCTGGCCCTCCAAATCCACCTCCAGGTCCTTCTCCCTTAATGCCGATGTCTGTTGGGCCAGCTCAAGGGACGAACAATCGTCCTCCACCCCCTTTACCTCCTCCAGGTTGTCAGGTCACTTTACAGCCGCTCATTCACACGCCCAACAGTACGACGCATCAAGCACCACCTCTTTTTGTCCAACAATCGCAAGCCAACTCGGTCCGATCTCCCCCAACAGCCACCGGATCGTTGCCTAATCAGGCTTTGACTCCGACACAGCTGCATTTTCTCTTGGCGGCCTACCGAGTTGGTATTGTAGCCCTGGAAACACTTGGCAGGAGAGCACACGATGATCGCCCTCAGGCTCGTTACTCTCGTAATCCACCTTACGGCGAAGATGTCAAATGGCTTCTCTCTGTTGCCAAGAAACTTGGTAAACATCAATTGTCATTACAAATTGTAAACAGATACGTTTAATTCCAACTTTCATTCGTTACAGGAACGGATTATCTGCAACAGTTTTGCGTCGTGACAGTCAACAGTGTCGTTAGTCCGTTTGTGCTTCATGAGATCGCTGTCGAAGCGGCCCATTTTTTCGCCTACACTGGGGCAACACCACCCAATCCGTACATGCAACACTTGCGTTCTCGAGTGTTGACGCCACTTATTCAAAAGTGTCATCAAATGTAACTTGTTTTAACACTTGTACCATTACTTGTCCTTGGTGTCTAACGCCATGTTTTATTACGCAGGTACATTCAGTGCATTAATCACAAGTTGTATCATCTGAATCCTACCGACTACGACGACTTTCTAACGATAATTCAAACGGCCAGAACGGCGTTTCACCTTATACCAACGGGCCCGATGCAGTTTAATGAATTTCTTCAATCCATTCAAAAGTAAACGTTATATTTGTATATTTGTTTAACTTTTCCTTTGATTCAATTGTATTTCTAACCTCACTTTGTTCTTTTCTTTGAAAAAGGTCGAAATCCTGCACGAAAGACTTGTGGGGTCGTTTAATGGCCATCATTCGCCAGCCAGCCGTTTGACAAGAAGTCAACGATAGGACTAATTTTTAGCTTACCTTCAATCCCCCTCTCCTTCACCCTCAATTTTTTCTTACTTGAAATTGTAAATAGTTCATTGTCATCCGTCGTATCGTTTAGATTAACTCGCTCGTTTAAAAATCCACCCCTCGCCCCCTACCGTCTCCCAATTTAACCCTATCCAATGGATAATTTGACTTGCTTCGCTCTTGTTGCAAAGTGATTGATGCCGTATCGATAGTTTATTCTCTCTTTTTTTTTTTACTAGACCCTGCGATTTTTAGATGAAAAAACACACACATTAAAGCAGATGAAACTTTAAAAATTGAAAAATTTTTCTCCCAACTGAAAACTATTGTTTTCCGTTTGTTATTATTTTTTTTTTATTTTCAAAGTTCCATAGTCCATATAAATATAGTTTACAGGCAGACAACTCTTCTCAGGGAGCTTCCACTAATGGAAACTGGTTGTCTGAACATTTTGTTCATCACGTTTTTCTCTCCCCCGATCCTCAATTCACATCGGCATGTCGGCAGATCAGTTTCTCGGTTTCGATCAAATTCGTAAAAAACAATGGAAGACACTCGATACGGAAAACAATTTTATAAAAAAAAATGGAATAAGATAAGCGCTGAGTAAGTTTTTAACTGAAAATTCAGAAAGAGAAAAGCAAAAAAAAATAATAATTCTCAAGACTAAAGGAACAGGTTTACCAAACTGGCTCAATAACGATTTGTTTTATTAATTTAAAATTCGTTGATGTCAACCTTCGCAAACATGTATGCATATTTGCAAAGAATTTTGCTCCTTTTTTCTTGACTGTTTCTAAATGTAACTTCGTGTCTTTACTGTTAAACTTTTTCCCCTTTATTCTGTAAAGAAGAAAAGAAAAACTTCGGAGTGTCGCTTTTAAGGTAATATCTATCTACTCTAGGGCGTCAGTTCAATATTGGAACATTTAACACCGATTCGTCGGTAGGTTGATGTTCTTTAGTTTAATTTTTTTTTTAAACTTCTACCTTTTTTCCCGCTCTTCTTTCTCTTCATTTCTTTGTTTCTTCACTTTCGTGAGAGAAAAAAATGTTCTATTTGCGCAACAAGTTTAAATGAAATGTTTCTTTGAAGTTGTCATGGATGAAATAATAGATGAGATTGGGAGAATTGCGTCTGTTATTTTATTTATTAACTTATCTAAGGTATCTGTATGCTAATTCATTAATTATTTTCTTCATAGCTTGTAGGTAAGTTTGACATCACTGTGAAAACCCCTAGTTTAGGATCGTCAACGCAGGTGGTAATTTCTAAATCATCCTATAAAAGCCTTGTTTTTGTCAAGCCAATTTCAATGTCTCTTTTTATTTTAATAGATTATAAGGCTCAACTTTGAGCCATGCATAAGTGACTTAACACACTTTGCATGAAGAATTTCTCAATTAGTTTTTAAAGTGAAAAAGATTCCGGATCGATTCAAATGCATTCCCACAAGGCGCCTGATGAATGCTGCAACTGAAGAAACCTTTCGTACCACCCACGCGAGCTTACGGCCACGCTTTGCTAGACCCCATCCGATTCTCATGACGCAATAACAGACACCATCTATCTTGGTAAGAACAAAGAGTGCTTGTTCGATTTATTGTAGAACTTCTGTTTGATTTTCATATCTCACTGTTTTATCGACCTTAGTATACGATGGGTCCCCCACAGCCTCCAGTATCAAAGGCGATATAGTAGTAGATTGATGTAGCAATATCGGTTCCGTGATTGTATTGCCTCAGCGTTAATTACCAGTGTATAGTTACCACCCCGCGTGATACCTGGGTGAAAATTAAACATTTTTTCTAGCAGGAAAAGACAAGATTTCGTCAGCTTTTAATTACTAAACACGGCCAATATTAAAAGAGTCTAATTGTAAATTCGAGTTTTAAAAATTAATGAAATAGTTTTTATAGGAGACGATTGAAAGAGGATGAATTCTCAGTATAAAAGAGAGTCCAAATCTTCGATTGAGCACATTGTTCCACACAGGCTTTGATAGTTCAGTCATTCAATTCATTTAATCCTTATTTTAACTTTACAGAAATGAATTTTGCTGTTACTAATATTATCGTCCTGATGTTGGTTATTGCGCTCCAGTCCTTTACATGCTCAGCGCAGGCATTCAGTATCTTCGGACCACTCTTTGAAGGTGTGACTTCTTTTACGTTGGTAACATCAACAACGACGTCCACCAAACCTACGCCCTGCTTTATCACTTCGGGCCAAAATGTCACCGTATGTCGACGAAAAAGAGGAATCGAGGAGAAACAAGAAATCATCGATTTTGATTATGAGGAAGCTGCACCATCGGCAGTTATGAGGTAAAGAGATTTTAAAGAAATTATGCTAGTTTTACTATAAATCGCTAAAATGAATTCCTTTAATGATTAATTGCAGGATTGAGCCTACCGTTGCTCCTTTGACTTTTAGATCACTTGTCGACTCGAATGCCATTCTTAGTTCGTTTAATGACGACTCGTATCGTACCTCAGTAAACATTTTCCGCCAATTGGCTGTTAAAGGCAGGAATAATCGAATTCCGGTCGGCAACTGCGGGATGTCGACCGTCAACCTGAGTCAACTTCTTTCCTGTTTGGGCCTTACCGTCCAGGAAACAACGACTCTGACTGCCACCTTCACCATAACCAAGACCATTTCATCCGGATATACAACCATGACAGTGGCCGGATGCACTCCTACAGGTTTCCCAGTTCTTTCTTGCCCAACTACTAACACTGCAGTCACTGAAACGACCACAACTTCAGGATCTAGTACAGAAACTGTGAGAGTGGCTCGTCTATTCAAAAATGTGTTTGAATCCGTGTAGTGTGCTACAGCAACATTTCCCGATTTCCACACAGCCGAGTCGAATTTTGCGGAAGAACTTTTTGTTTTTGAAATTTGAAATTTCTGCTCTTTTGAAACTTATTTATTTTATTTATACAATTTTTAGTTTTTGACTAATGGGAATAATATTTTGCTTTTGGATCTTAATTAATTGACATTGGAATCTTTCTGGACGTAAATATGTATACATAATTATTGTGAGTACTACGACCTTCATCTGTTACAGTCGAATATTAACGAATTCAGCAATGAAATAGCGATGTCAGCTTGTCAAGCCACATCAGAAAATATCACTGTTTTCCTTTTTCAAAGGGTTTCAAAGATACCTTAGAAGATATACACAGATTGTTTCATGAATTCAATGTCAAATTTATGTGAAACAATATCGCTCTATACAGCCACGACTCGAGTATCAATCACGATAAGGGAGCAGATAATTGATAAATTGGATTTCGTTTTTTTTTGGAGGTCATTTGCTTCAGATTTCCAAATCTTAATTATTGAATTTGAAGGATTATTTAGGACATGTCATAAGTCGGAAGATTCCGCAAGCGAAGCAATTGTGCAAATACGGTTGTTTTTGAAATTTTAAATTGATTCCTCATGAAGGACGAATCATGGAATAGAGAATATGAATATGCTTTTCCAAAACAGCATAAAAAGAAGTAGAAGGTACAATTGAAATCATTGTATCTCCAGACTCTTTGCAGTTCATTTACTTTATTCAGTCGATCCTCTCTTATTATCATAGTAATGTATTTCACTATGCCTAAGTTGTGTATTCAGCTGTTGCTACTTGTTACGTTGCAGTCGTGTACCTGCTCAGCTCAGGCATTCAGCATCTTCGGACCTCTCTTTGACGGTGTGACTTCTTTTATTTTGGCAACATCAACAACGACGTCCACCAAACCCACGCCCTGCTTCATCACTGCTGGTAAAAATGTTACCCAGTGCCGGCGAAAACGTGGGATAGAAGAGAAACAACAAATCATTCATTTTGATGCCGAGGATAAATTTATTACACCGTCAGCAGTCATGGGGTAAAGAGATAGATTCTCGATGTTCTTTTAATTTAAATTGACCAAATATAACTAATTTTAACGACTGATTGCAGGATTGAGGCTACCGTTGCTCCCTCGATGGCTCCTTTGACTTTTAAGTCACTTGTCGACTCGAATGCGATTCTCAGTTCGTTAGAAGACGACTCATATCGCACTTCCGTGAATATTTTCCGCCAATTGGCTGTGAAAGGCATGAATAATCAAATTCCGGTTGGCGATTGTGGCAAGACTACCGTCAATTTGAGTCAACTTCTTTCCTGTTTGGGCCTTACTGTCCAGGAAACAACGACCTTAACTGCAACGTTCAAAATTACTAAAACTTTATCGTCCGGTTTTAACCACCTTGACTATTGCAGGTTGTACTCCGGCTGGATTCCCTATCATTTCCTGCCCTAAATCGCCAACCTCTGTGACTAAACCTAAATTGCATAAACCAATAGTCAATGTTTAATTCTATTCGGAACATTGAACACAGAAGCCCATAAGAATTTTTGCTGAATCTAATGTGCGAAATAGTATTTCGCATTCGGCTTTTATTATTTTTACTTCTATTTTTTAAATGATTTAATTGGATTTTTCCACTTGATTAAAAGAAAGTGTACAGGCTCTCTGTAAAATGGATTTTTTTCCATTATATTTTCCGTTTGTTACTTTGTTTCTTTACAATATTTACTTCTTCTTGTCTTGGTTATTTGGTCACAATGGTTATAATAAACGGTGGTTTGGGTTGCAAAATTGACTTTTTTTATTGTAACTGATGAATGATGAAGTCCGGAAGAAGAAGCTTAAGTAATAACTTATTTACACCATGTTTATATATTAGTTACATTCTAGACTGTGAAATATTGAATCGGCGCGATAAAAATCATTTAAAATTGATATTGAAAATGATCAGACTATTTACGACCGAACCAGTGTCTAGAGATTATAGTTTTTTTTAAAAAGAACAAGCAAATAAATTGAATTTTCATTTTGGCGCTTGAATTTTCTTGTGTTCAAAACGGCCGTAAGATGTCGTTGCTGACTGTTTTCCTGAAATTTGCTTTCAAACAATATAGAATGGCCGATTTTGTTAAAGAGTAATTTCGTTACTACGAATTTAATGATTCGTCCATTTAAAATACATTTCTATTACAGTAACTCACATCACAAGCCGGTTCAAGCTCCAGAACCAGTTGAAATAATGGATGAGCTATCCGAGGACGTTTTACCACCGGGCACTGACATCAACGACACTACTCTTGGTTCAGAACCGTCTAAAACCTTGGAAATGTCAGAAGATTCACAAGTTCAAGTGGATGGTTCAAAGAGTTCATTGAGCATTGGTGGTGAATCAAAGTCTCAAGAGCTGGCATCTGCCTTAGAAAATGCTAGTAAATCTACTGAACGGGAAGGCAACTGTTATTGGTAAATTTGCTATGCACATTTAGATTTTTATCGTAATAACTTTGCAGCGTGAATTCTTACTTTTGTTGTTATGCTTTTTTATAGTGGAAAGGATCGCAACATGAATATAGTTGAACTCTTTTGTGCAACTTGCCTCCGTTGGTTCCATGAATCCTGCATCAGTTATCAGTTGGGGAAATTAGTTCCTTTCATGATGAATTACGTTTTTTTGTGCAAGAATTGCTCACCTACTGGATTAGAAAGTTTCAAGAAAAATCAAGCCCGTAAGTTAAACTATTTCCAAGAAACTTTTGCAAAATTATTAAGCACAATTTATTTTAGAATTCACACAGATGTGCATTACTACAATAGCTAACTTGATGCAGAATAGCACTAAAGAAGGAGCTTCACGACAGTATTTCTCCAGAGATCGTGAAATTGTGCCATATGTCGATTCTCATTGGGAATATCTGACCACCATGCCTAGAAGAGTTACACAATCCTGGCATTCTACAATACACAAAACGTTGATGAAGGAAAAAGGTATTTTTGCTAAGGATATCAAAATGTACCATTCAAAACTTAAAAGTATATTTTCTTTATTTAATTCGATTGTCAGGGTTGATCTTCGTTTGCCAGGAACCCGTGCCCGAAACGATGGCAAGTGATTGTATGTTTGGATTGTTATCGTTGGAACTTGTAAACATCAGGCCGAACTATGAAGCCATGGTTAGAGCTGGTCATCTTAAACAAACTGATACAACCGGCGGAAATAGTAATACATCAAATTTCATTGTTTTTCTACTGTTATTTTAATATCATTACTTCATTCTTTCGCGAGAGCAGCTGGAATTCGTGGACGTGGCTATAAACGTCGTGTGCCCGATCAATTTGGTGGAAATCAGCGTAAAACTCGGAATGATATTGGAACACCCAAGTTGCCAGCTCATGGCTATCCTCTTGATCACCCATTTAACAAAGACGGTTATCGTTACATTTTAGCAGAGCCCGATCCCCATGCCCCATTCAGGTAATTTTATTTCAAATTGTAAATTTTTAGAAAAATATTTTATGTTTCGTCCATTAATATAGGCAGGAGTTTGATGAAAGCAGCGATTGGGCCGGAAAGCCTATTCCAGGTTGGTTAATGTTATGACCCGTTGACGAAAGTTTCCACTTCCTACTTACAAAAATGTTATGGACAGGTTGGTTGTACCGCAAATTGAATCCGTCCCAAGTTCTTCTGACTTTACATGATCGAGCGCCGCAGCTGAAAATTACCGAAGACAGAATGGCTGCCACAGGAGAAAAAGGGTACTGCACTATTCGAGCTACGCATTGTTAGTATAAAAACGTTGATAGCTGAGTTGGCCCTTGGTTAAATTTTTGTCAATTACAAATTTAGTCGTAAATCGTGGTACTTGGTACTGGGAGTGTACAATCGAAGAAATGCCCGAGTTAGCTGCTACTAGGATTGGATTTGCTCAAGCATATGGTAATAATAATTGTAGTATTTCAAAAATAATGAATCTCCAATGAGTTTCTTGACAAACATAGGTAATCTTCAAGCTCCACTTGGCTATGATAAATTTGGCTATTCTTGGAGATCCAGGTAAATCTAGGCCCAATCATCGAAACTGGTTTTGAATATTAATGAAATACATTTTCTCGATTCAGGAAAGGAACAGTTTTCCACGAGTCTCTTGGAAAACATTTTTCGCAAGGATACGGCGAAGGAGATGTACTAGGTATCCTTATTGAACTGCCAGAGATTTCGTCTGGAAATTACATTCCCCCGACTTACAAAGACAAGGTCCGTCTTTTCATTGACTTATTATTATTTAACTTTAGAGAAGTTCAATTACTTATTTCGTAAAACAGCCGTTAGTGAAATTCAAAAGCCACTTGTATTACGAGGACCGAGATGAGGTGCAAGAAGAATTGCGCAACTTAAAACCATTAAAGGGTGCTAAGATAGATTTTTATAAAAATGGAATTCATCAAGGAACTGGCTTCAAGGATGTCTATGCAGGCGGTTATTTTCCTGCAATATCACTTTTCAAAAATGTTACCGTCTCTGTCAATTTTGGACCCAATTTTAAATTCGCTCCTAAAGAAGTTGCATTCAGAGGGGTAAGTGACAAAGATCATGCTTTATTTTTATTACGCAAATGACATGATTTTAATTCGAACATGATTGCAGATGCACGAGAGAGCAGAAGAATCGATCACTGAGCAAGCTATGGCTGATATGCTCTATTTAACTGAAAATGAGGGTCGTCTTCGTTTAGATCTCTAGAGTAGTTTTACTCTTGTTGTATTTCAACATGTACACGCTACAGTTTTCTAACCTTTCTCAAATCTGCGAACTATCCATTATTTCGTTAGTTGCATTTCAAAACGGTATCATTTTTATGTTCAAAATAGACCAGCTTGTCATTTTATTCCAATCTACTTAACTAAAATCAGTAGTTTTTATATAAATTTATAAAAATTACAAATTATCTGATTAATGAAGGTTATCTGTATTTCGGCGAGCTTATCGCCCTTATACTTCATTTAAGCTAGGAATAAGTTAATCAACCTAGAATTATTCAGTTCATTTGATAATTCCCATCAAGCTATGAAGAATGAAAAAGATATTGTGCTGATAAGATTACATGTTAAATTGTCAAAATATTCAAAAGCGTAAAATAGCTTTGAAAAACATTTCAATTCATTAATGTTTTTTGGTGAAATGCTGTAAATATTGTTAATGGAGTATCGAGGGTTTGCAATTTAATGCAATTTATTCTTTTTCAATGGAAAGGAATAAAAAAAACTCAGACAAGAACAGAAATCAAAGGAAATTCGAAATTGTACACGTACTTCTCACAATGTAATGTGAATGAAATTTGATATTTCCCGCTTATGGGTTTAGCCCAGGGGTAAGAACATGAAGCACTTTTTAGAAAAAGGCCAACCAACTAAAATGTGTAATGATCTTTTGGCACGTTTCACCCGCCATCTTTCTTAACGATTTTGCAAAGAGAATACATTTCCAAAGATAATCCAACACCAGGTTCGCTGTATGACATTTCTATTTTCTACGACAAAAAAAGCTGATTGGATTTATCTGCGTTGACGGACTTTGATGGACTAGAACAGTGTGTTCTTTGAGACAGACGAGACGAACGTGTTGCCCACACGTGGTTTATAATACGAGCTGTACAGAAGGTATCGAAGAAATCTCTTGTAGCTCAAAGTTAAAATGAGTCAGGTAAATGTAACTCATAATTATATTGCTTTATTTTTTATTGACGTTCATTGTTGGTGTTGTGTTTATTATAGGAAATGTTTGGTTCACGTGGTAGAGGCCGAGGTGGTGGTGGTGGACGAGGAAGGGGTGACGGAGATCGTGGAGGATCTCGCGGTTTTCGAGGTGGTGGTGGCCGAGGTTTTCGAGGAGGCTCTAGAGGAGGAAGTTTCAGAGGAGGTGATCGTGGAGGCCGTGGAGGAGACAGAGGTGGTCGTGGAAATCGTGGAGGATCATTTGGAGGTGGTCATGGCAGAGGAGGACCAGCTTTTGGAAATCGTGGAAGAGGAGGCCTCTCTGGACCCCGTGGAAGAGGAGGTGCAGTACTTCCCAACCGTGGAGAATCTCAACGCTATGAAATCAAAGCTGGCCTGCAACTGTACATCACTTTCAAAGGAGATCCGAATGTTGAAGAGTTGAAGAACCTGCCTGGATTTCATTCATTGAGTACACCTTATAGTGAAAAAGAAATTTTGAGGACAATCCTTTTTAGGGATTTGGAATCACTTGAAGCGTCCAGAAAAATCCTTGATGCACATGAAAATGTAAAATCAACAGATCATATGGGAATGAAATCTTCAAAGAAACAGGTGTTGTTACTGTCATTAATTTTATGAACTTCTTACTTAATTTGATTTCTCTTCCCACAGAGTGATTCCTTGGACAATAGGCAAGTTTATCTAAGGTTTGTTAAACCATATGTTGAAGACGATGTTAAACAACTTGATAGTAAAATTGAGGAGATTATTCCTCTAAAAGAGAATAGGTAATCATGGGTACAATTGATTCTTGTTTTTTTAAACAATGGTTAACTTTTGTTATTGGTCTACAGCTGCAAGGTACAGTTTGCATCTATTGAAGAAACAACAGCTGCATTTGAAAGATTAACTAGCCAGATAGGTAAACATTTCCTGAAATATGTGGATGTTCCATATGTAGTGCAAAATGCCAAGTTAGCCGTAGCCAATATTCAAGAAGATCAGTGAGTTATAGTCTAAACATTTATACATACAGTTTTTGTATTAATCCATCTTTCAAAAATTTTCCCTTAAAGAGTTGTGTTAAGAGATGTTCCCAAAGAAGTCACCATCAAAGATGTTGCTGATATTTTTCCTGAGGCAATTTCTTTCACACTTTACAACAAAACTTTTCCTGCTTCCCAGTTTTGGTATGAGATAAATCATTTTTAAAAAGCCTTGTAAATCATTGCACTGTTTTTTACGGTTTTTTCTAGTCATGCAGCCCTTCGTTTCAAAACTAACGAGCGAGCTGCCGAAGTCTTGAAATTGACAGATCTGAAAATCGCCGGAAAGAAAGTCTACGTCTACCCTTGCTCTATGGAACTCTTACACGAATTTCCTAGATTGGGTGAACTAGATATAGTTGAAGAATCAGGAAATGGTGCCCAAGTCAAAGAAGTATACTACTGGCTATAAAATATTTCTGGTCAAGTTTCAAAATGTGTTATTTCTAAATTCTAGGAACCCCCGAACAAAAAAAGGAAAATTGAAGTGAAGAAAGAAGTCGGTGAAGATTCCGAAGAGGAAGAGGAAAGTGGCGAAGAGGAGGAAGATGAGGATGAAGAAGACGAAGAAGACGAAGATGATGAGGAAGACGAAGATGACGATGAAGGTATTTTATTTTGAAACGTTTCCTCCTGTTCATGTAATAAAATAATTTTTTTGCTCTTTTAGCTGCTGATGATGATTCTGACGAAAGCGACTAGGCTTGAATAATTGGACATTATTACTGACAAGTTTTTTTAAATCTTTAGAAATAAAGGGTTTAATCGTCTTTTTTCAATTGATGATGTTCTGTATAATCAACTATTTCAATTTTTTTCAATCAATATCACAACAAACATACATGCGAACTACTTGTGGTCATGCAACTGTCTGCTCGCTTAATCATTCTTTGATCTAAAAGTATTCAGTAAAGAATAGGCAAGACATCGAGGGTTTGTATGGGTGAAGTAAAAAATTCGTCACGCCTTGCGTAACAAACTCGGGTAATGTGAATTTAGATCTACACGCAAGATAGTTACACCTGAAATACATCCATCGTTTAAGTGTATTAACGGACATCTTTAATAAAGATGTCCGTTAAGCTATCTTGCGATCAGGTAGTAATAGGATAACGATTCTTTATCCTATTACTACCTGATCCCAATCCGGGAAGTGTTTACCGTGATTTCCGCCTCACTGCATATTACAGGTCCGTCCGGTCTAGTGTAATTTCTAAACAATTAGCGTAGATGTATAATTGTATATTCAACTCCAATGGTACTTAAGTACTAGTTCATATTAATCGGGGAAATTAGCAAGGGAAAATTACGAGCGATCAATGGCGTGCACCACAAATAAAGTGTTTGAGTGAGGCTGACAGATTGTTGAGCTTGAGCACATACGATGAGAATTTGTCAACTGTTTAGCAGAGGTCGCTTATCGTTGTTTGCCCCTGAACCACTTTGTTGTGGTTTTTGGTACACGGACTCCATTGAAAGTCTCGAACGATGTAGAAAGTTCCTTACATTTGGACTGGAAAGCGGCGGCATATTATTATTAAGACGCTATCGCGTGTTGATGGACCGCTGCTCTAACCTCAACAGTTTGTTGTCTATGGAACATGAATGTTTCAGTTTACCAAAGACGGTGAATGCCGTAGTTCAAAAATATTCTCGACCCTTAATTTATTATCAAGATTCTTGTGTTGAATAATCTTATGAATACCTTATGGAAAATTGAAACAATTACTGCGTTCAATATCAACAAAAATTCTTGATTTTCGAAGAGGGTCTAACATGAAGAACCATTTACGCCAAGCACATCGACCACTGCCAATTAGATGCCATTTGATAAATTAATGAACGGGATTCTTTACTTCCCGGCAATTAATTAAGTAAACAACTAATAAACTTAGTCAAGCCCGTGACTGAAGCCGATGTAATGAGGAAGAATGTATAAGTGGCTCTTGAGTCTTGACAACATTGAACAATGTTTTTAGTAGCCATACAATCAGAAATAAAGAAATCAGTGTAAAAAATCGCTGTCAGTGAATACGATGAAAAAGTTTAACAATCTATTTAAAAAACTATCAAAGCATAAAAAAGAGATAATAAACTATGTCAGTCCTGGGAGAGTGGCGATCACTCGCTATCTCCGCATGTGTAGATGATGTGTGGCAGGCCACATATCATGTAATTTAGTGTTTGTGCTACCAGGTCTGATAGAGTGATGGTGGAGATGAAAATTTTGACATTTTATATTTGATAAAATTTTCGAGTTGAATAACTCATTTAGTATTTGATAAATAAATCACTCTGTATTCAAACAAACAGAAATGCAGCTGCACATTCTTATCTGAAATTTGCAAATATCTTTCAAATGTTTTGTTCAAATTTTGTTGGCATTATGAAGACCTCAACCGTCGTCTGCTTCAGCTTTCATTGTCGCGTGATTTTCCTCGACGATGGTCGTGTCTATTGCATAGAATTTTTCTAATAGTGTGAGTATTTGTGAAGCATTTCAAGTGCTTTTCATCACTCAAAATTGGAAACAAGAAAATCACTGCAACCTGTGCTGCCTGTAAAATCCTCAGTAGAGAACGCATTCCACCCATGGGCATCCTCATCAATGCTGTACCAAAGATGGTAGAGTTCCTCTGTCGTGTCAACAAGTGAGCCAAATGTTTGATTGTTTCAGTTTGATACCATGTTCTATTAAGAATTGGAGAATTTAATCTGTCAAAATTACTGAAAACAGAACGGGTGCCACAGCAGCTTCTGGAACCTACAATGAAATTAGCACAGCCACACTTAGGGTAAGGAAAAACTCATCACACTATCACAATATCATTTTAAAATTTGTTGTTTTCAATAAGTAGAGTCTAAGTGGAGCAAAAGAATCTGTTGACCCCTGTAACTTTAATTCAACAGCTAGTGAAAGAGCTTTCCCTTCAAAACTGGTGCCATTTGAACTGGGTCAGGTCGTAGAGGTGTGACTGTGACAGTGTGACAGAGGTCTGTCTGTGACAATCAGTGTCAGTAAACCAATATCCATCAAACAAGGTGATTTGACTAGAAGTGAAAACATACAAGCTTCATGGAACACGCCATCACCTGCTCAACCCTCAAATCCATCACCCCAATATGGACTTATTAACAGAATCCTTCCCAGAAGAGATTCTGAAAGCTCAGGTAAATAGTTTTCCCGATAATTACTACATTTCTAAAAATAACTATTTATATTCAGCTTTTAGCGAGGCCTTGTCTGCATCAGCCATGTCAAACATTCCACCCATCGATGAGCAAGAATTGTCGATTGCCAGCAATCATTGGAACATGGTTTCTATTCTTGAAAAAGGGGGTTTCGGTACAGTCTACAAGGGGACGTGGAAAAACGGATGGACGTTGCCATTAAACGGATGGAGAATGTAAATTTAAAATATAAAAAAAGTAATAACTTGCAATATTTCTAGGATTTTTTTCCCATTTATTAGCAATCGATGGGAGAACGGCGATATAAAGAGTGCCAATATACTGTTGGACAAGAATTTCGAGCCCGAGATCGTAGGCCAAGTTTTTGTGGCTCTATATCAACCGCTAATGCATCTGGGTTAGTTCATCAAAAGCCAAAGAACGGCCCGAAATCAAGTTATACGTTTCGTATGTTTTTGGTATTGTATATTCACCTGGTTTTCTATATTCACTTTGGTGTTCTAATAAAACCGAGAGTGTGTATAGTAGTTGATTAAATATTAATAATTCTCGTTTTTACTAGGTGGAAGTTTATTAAAGCGACTCATAGATAAGAACATACCGTCCGCATCTATTTTTATTTTACGACGCATCCACCGAGGTACAGACCTACTTAACAATCTTGAGGAGAGAGAAGAAAGCGCTAGAATTACTTATTCGCGAAATTGTGGTAGGTGGTTTGTTAGTACGTTAAATTTTTTTTTATAACTGAAAAATCGGAATTGCTATTTTAGACGATGGTGATCCCTGATCAGGATTGTAAATGTCGCACCAATGACTATCCTGATTTCGTGAGAGATCCACGCAAGGCTTCTGAGATGGCTTTGGTTTCACCCGACAGCGACACTCGTCAAATGGCTTCCCAAGATGCCCGTCAAGTGGTGGTCGTTGATATGAGAGAATTCCGAAGTGAATTTTGCCTTCGCCTTCACCGAAGAGGCAAATCGATGTTTAACCGATAATGCTCATGTCAAGGTACATCCGTAACTTTTTCTAGATTTATAAATGAGTTGATGGGATATACAATGCAAGAAAACCCTCTTAAATTCTTTTTCTTAAAGATTCAGAATGCAAGATAAATCACCATTGACACCCATTATTTGGCAAGTGTGGTTGTTTTTGTGTCATGAATTTGAAAACCATTTCACGGTATGAAGAAGATGGCTGTCCAGAAGTGATAAATGAAACTCGGGAGGTATGTGTTTAAAATGATACGGAATTTCATTATAAAAATTTCAATGGATTCTTTATAGAGGCCATGGACTGGATCAACATGGACACATGTGAACTTGCACAGAATTTATCAAAGAGCAGGAGAACTGGCATCAATTTGACAATATTATCAGTGCCAGCAAGGTGACAGCAAGGATATTGCATTACAACAGCTTTCTCTCCAAGATATCTGTACTTGCCTTACATCACATTAAACAAGTATAGTGATTTGTTAATTTAAGTTTAAAATAAGATCTGTAATGCATTTTCCAGTGTCCAAAGGCAGCAGTCCTAGCCTCACAACACAACAGGATCGAGAACCGAAGAATCCAACAACCAGCTGTAGACTGACTTAGAAGAAAAAACGACAACAAATTAATAGGTTAGTCCAGTTTCACAGGATGATATTGTAAATGAAATCAATTAAGGGGCTACTACTAAACCACTTGCCCCATGTTTTGCTTAAAACATAATGACGTAAGAGCTGTCGCGCAGTATTTTGGATTATGTGTGGTGGTCAGCTGTGGTGCCGATGTTTATTATGTGTGTGTGTAAACACTCGCTACTGCCATTTTGACGAACTAAGTATCTAATATGGCAAATGGTCTGTGTTAACTTTGTTTTAGCAATATTAATTAAATCGTGGAATTAAATGTTGGAGTAGAAATTTGGATGGGCCATAGCCGACGAATAGAATGGAGGAATGTTCCCAGTTGTTCCAGTAATAGGAAGAATTGTCCTGTTGTTGTCGTTTGTCCTGTCGGGTCAGGTTTGGACATTCACGCACCAGTTACACTTTTACCAAGAGATTCACGCAATTTTACTTTTGATTCAGGACGATTGACAACAGTTGATCCTTGATTGGGAAGTCCACTGGTGATAATGATGGCCATGGAGAGATTGATTAACCGATTTACTAACCCAATTGAAACAATTTTAAATATTTGAACAAATTTAATAGACAGACTGTCCGGTACAAGACTACTTGTTTCATTTGAGTTGCGATCATGCAGCGGATGATAGGGGTAGACACCACATCAAACCGTATTACCAACATTTCAAACGCAACAGGGTTAAAGAAACACTCGTCGCTGCTGTTTTGTTCTCTTGTGGATTATGTATCTATGAGGTTCATTTTTATTCCCGTTGATGATATCGTGGTTACAGCTCCGGCTTTCTGGTTAGGCTCCCAGGGTTCAAATTCCGTTGTGGACGTTATTTTCGCCGTCTGTCTTAGTTTATTTTCTTTTATCACGTCTCAAAAGGCAATAATATAATACATATTTGAGTTGAATCCACAAGAAACTAGACCATGGTGTAATGGATATAGCCTCTGCCTGTTGAACAGAAATCCCAGGTTCGATTCCCGGTTTCAAAATTCTCTATAAGATATTTTTAAAATTTCCATTGAGAATGACTAAGTTCAAGTTCAAGAAAGTAATTGAGGTTAGCAACTTCCCGAAATATCCCGATTGGTGTAATGGATAGCACGTTCGGATTTAACGCATGTCTTCCGGGTTCAATTCCTAGTTACTCCTATAATAATTGATGGACTTATAAGTGTCTCTATACGTCCTTAAAAGAATGCGCTTGGAGAACATAGGATAAAATATAATAATCTTAAAAACAAAAACAATAAATTGAAAGAGCAAAATTGTATTTATTTTGTCCCACCTCCACCCACAATTCCGCCACATTTTAACACAAACATACAATTACAACAAACACTTATAGTTAACCCGTTGGCTGCCACGCCATGCAACCCGTAGATTGCTCTTCTACCATCTACAAGAGGGACTTGCCATTGCTGACAAGTCCGGGCTGACACGGTGATGGGAGTAGTAAATAGCGTGCACGCATCTACAACCCATCACCACATCGACAAGGGGGAAGTCCCTATGGTGCACACAACACGCGCCTTTCGGCGGAACAAGCTAACATGGGGGAAACAAAGGCGTGGCAGCCAACGGATAAACTAACAAAAACATAAATACCAACAGCAATATAAGATGAACAGATGATGATGATCCACGTTGACAACCTGAAGAAGGGATGGGTTCTGTCGATGTCTTTCTAGGCTGCATCCTTCCGGTTATTACCAAAATAGCTACATAAAGGAAATAAGTTAACAACAATTCTACTTAGTTTAGAGATTTTGCAAGCAGACTTACACATGTAATACCAGTTAGGTTTTCCTAGTTGATCCAGAAGATGGGATGACGATGAGTGATTGGATGACAATTCAAGTGAGATGATGATGACTGTAGCTTTTTTCCCCAAGACGGAGAACCGCAGAAGATTCATGTTTATGATTGTGAGGGGCCGACGCTCTTTTGATGTCCATGAAGGCTGCACGGTTAATACCAAAATGACAAAATAAAAAATAAAGAGTTAACAAACAGTCTTTAGAATTATGAATATTTGTAGCATTCCAACTTACTTAGGTAATAACGATGAGGCTTTCTAGGTTTATCCGTAAAGGGCTGACACTTTCGATGTTCATGCATGTAGGCTGCATGCTTTAGTTTTTTACCAGAAGCACTAAAGAAAAGGAGTTGATTAACACAGATTCTTCCAAATAGAGACATGTCAATCAAACTTACTGGGGGTAATACAAATCAGATTTTCTTGGGTGATCCAGAAGATGGAATTGAGTCACATTATGTAATGACTAGGACGCTGTAGAAGTTTTTACATAAGTTAACAGATTATACAAATCTTGACACAAAATCAAACTTTACCATTTGTGGAGACAAGAACAGAGAGAAAAAATAGTGCTGGTGTTTCACTCTGAAATAGTGTGGTGAAATGGCTGTAGAAAACCAAAGGCAACATCTATCCAGACCTGTTGTTGTTTCCAGAGTTGTTGGTTCCGAACCACAAACCTAACAGTAAACAGAGGCATGGTAAATTATAAGCAAAAATGGCATGACATATTTCAATATACCTTATAATTGTGATACACTGGTATAGAATAAAATACATAAATCCATGGTAGAAATTACATACATGGTTTCAGACTTCCTTGTTCGTGATTATGAAGCTCCTATCACAGACGTAAATGATCCTGGAATATAAATTACAATCACAAGAATGTTAAACTTATATGTTATATGTTGTTATCATTCCAGCCAATTTTAGAATATGTTATCATTCCAGCCACTTAAAGAATTAAAAAAATATACTTACCAATTTAGTACGTGTAATCCTACAACTGTTGGGTAACAAAGTTGTATTTTGAATCAGGAAAAAAGGGGGAAATAGAAGCAGGAATATTGATCCACTAGTTGTTTAAGAAGGCAATATTGTTTTTTTTAGACCTGAAAATGTTAACAGGTTAGGTATAGGTACCATATTTATAGGTAGGTATAAATACACTCATTTTCTTCAATTTCAATTATCCTTGGGCATTTTATTGACTACAGTTATGTGGTAAACTGGTAATGCTCTGGGTTAACTTACTTAACAAGTTTTTAATGAAATTATCGAGAATATACCAGTAATATACCAAATAATCGAGAACATAAGAACACAAGAAAATGGACATTTCCTAAACAATAACAACAGTAAGAGACATCTAGTGTCAGTCCTAAAACACTCCATTGTTCCAAAACATCCTACACCCTACAGACTGGATTGCCAATCCATCAGTTCTTTAGACACTCACAGATTTAAAAATCCACCTTCTTCTTTACTTAAAATATGTTTGAATTGATAGAAACTGTGTGGAGAACAAAGCTCACTTTTTACTTTTAGGCAATTATAAAACTCAATTTTGGCCGGAAGTACACCGGAAATAGACCAATAGCTCCTCAACTATTGAGTTATGATCAAAATAACTCACAAATTCGTAATCCTTATCAAATTTCAGGTAAGACAGATGTGTTTTAAACGAAATCCATGACATGGCCCAAAAAAAATTTTCCTGGACTATAGTTCAGCGTTTTTTGCGATTTTCGACGATTTTCGGGTATTTTGGATGGAAACGTGAACTTTACCACATTTTACACGAGGATCACGAAAATCGAGTTCTTTTTTGCGTCAGCTTAATGGTTACTGAGCTATGGGCACATTTAGAAACCGGAAGTAATTTAAAATCAATCTCTTGATAAAACCACTGGGATTTTTTAAAAATTAAAAAATGAAATTTGTTTCCCAACTAACAATTATAATGAAACACCATGAATTCGCTCATTATTTCTAGTCTGTAGTAGTTTGGGGGATAATTGATGATAAAGATGGATGTACTGCGTTTTTTGCTAACACTGTGCCACTGTGGTTACATAGTAAACTTGTTTCAATTGTTCCCACATATGTAGAAATTATAATATAAAGAAACGAATAACTGAAATCATCGCAGTGAAGTGAAAGTGATTGGTTTAAAAAATGACTTACTGTCTTTAGGATTATCCAAGTTGACTTATTAAACACAATCACTTGGGACTTTGAATTCAAGAGTTCGCCTCGATGAACGAAAATGGATTGACAGGACTAACTATTAACCTTTAGGTTACTATCGCTGAATTATCAGTTTATCACAATTGAACGATACACTTAAAGGTAAAGAGATGAATAAAGTACGAAAACGTTACCAAGACCTTGTTTACTTGTGAAAAGCAGACGAATTTATAATAAATCGATACAGTAAATATCGATAGACTCGAGAGCGGGGGATATGATCGTCAATCTGTCAATTTGTGTATTTTTCTTTGCAGCAGTGTGGGATAGACAATCACAAAACGAAATTACTCATTCTCATGTGCTGGCAATGAAGGCAAGGCATCAAAGTGGAATGCATAATCAGGCGAAACTGGAAAGAACAACGTTGGTAATGACACTATCAACAGACACAATCTTCCCAATTCCTTTTTATTTAGCAAATGACTGGTATTTTTTCAAACAGAACTTATCGATATTATGACGTCTATCTCATAGACTCTGAAATAAAATAGAAAATTGAATTAACTTATGGATCTCTTCTCAAATAGACCAATTAGGAGGCCCTTAATCAACAAACAAATATTGAATGGGGGGGGGGGGGATTCAGTTAGAAAAATAAACAAAATTTATAAACAACAGAAATGAAAGAAAACAAATTCATAAACAATATAACGTTGTCATGAGATATTTCATTGCAGCACATGAATAAACATGGAATATATTGGTTGTTGCACGACACTGGGAAATCAAGAATAGAACACTATTAGAAAATTTTTAGTTGATAACATTGGTGTGGAATTTTGGACTTCTTTTTGGACTTCTTATGTCGTTGACACTTTTTCACATCGCAGTTGTGGCAAACTGAAAGGCAGTTGATAGCAGGAAATGAAGGGAAGCGCTAAGGAATGTTTAGTTTTGAATTGGGAAACGGAAACAATGGGTGTCGACTTATTGGCTGAGTAGGTGGAAATAGGCCGGTGCGGAATTGAGCAATCCTATTCGTTGCTTCTGCTTTCGGTGTTCCGTCATCAAAGAAATGATTTGGAATTGGATTAAAAGCTCAGTAATGATTCACTTGACTTGTATCCCTGGTCTCTTAATTCGGCCAGTTGGCGAGATAAAGTGGACACAAGAGATTGAGTTGTTTCAAGCTGAACTTGAAGTGAACGTATTTCGTTTTGTTCCGACTCTTCACCCTCTGCTGCCAACGAGATGGCCCGCAGTCGTGGGAACCATTCCAAGTTCTTGTCCTATTTTTAATAATTAAGAAATTAAAAACAAAGAAAGAAACTTCTTTAAAGAATTGGAAACTTACTTTGACCATGGCGTAGACGTAGCTTTCGGGTCCGGTGAATTCCGTAGGATCCTTGACCCGTACAAGGACGATAAAATAAAGATAATGCCACATGTTGTGCTCGTGGCGGATGTGATCCTCAAAGCTAACGGCTTTATTGTCGAATTGAGAACGATCGAGGCCGCAAGTGAAACACGTATTCTTTAAAATTTCCTCTTTTTGTTGTTTCTCACTCCTCAGATCGGCAAAAGTGTCGATGGTGACACCAAAATTGAGATTGAGAACGATAATGATGACCACGAAGAAGAACATGTCGTAAATCACTCGAGCTCCAAACATCGGCTCCTAGAAATCCCATCCACTTTTTATCCGGGGAAGCGAAAGAAGTTAACAATTTTATTTGAAAAAGTAAATTTTAAGAAAATAAACAAAATAACATGTTTACCCTGCTGGGTGGTGGGCGTAAAATGTCACCGATGCCTCCACCGTTACGTAATCCTTAATTCAGAATTGTGATAATGCACATGATGAGAGAATCACAAGCTCTTTCTCGACTTTCGGAAGCGGAAGAAGGGCAACATCACGAGAACCTTGGCCGATAATTTAGACCCATGTCTGAATCGGTAACCGTAGTTAACTAAAAAGAAGAGTTATAATTTAAGAAAATTATTTAATCAAATTATGTTAGAAGGGTTTGTACCGATTTGGGTTGTTGTTGTCTCATCAAATCTTCCAGCGTAGAGTTGACAGAACTCAACGTTGTTGTAGTCGAATCATCCAACCTGGAGCTGTTCGTTGGCTCTTCCTCTCTATGGCGTTGGCTCCACCTCGTTACCGTTCGAAGCTCTTCCTTGCATTATACGTTGATGTTTCATCTTCATTTCGTAGGGGTAATTGCTTCCATGAAGACGTTGGGCGATAAAGACTATTTCATGACCAATTCGGCCACTAAATCAGAGGCGCCTTCTCGATCCAGGTAGACTTGCACTTCATGCAAACTCATTTCACCTCGCGATAGGAGACGTCCTCCAGGGCCTTGGGTTGTCAGCGTTGATTGCCCTACAGTTCCACTGCCTCCAACAATACCACCAGATAAATTCAAATGTGTTCTGGCAAGGTAGTGATTCCGCTTCCGCCAGAGAGCTCAGCCTTTTTGGAACGAAGAGAGGCCGGTTTGGCAAAATAGCGCACCAAAAGATTCTTTCTCAATGTGTATCCCTGTTTTTAAGGAAAGAAAAAGTTAATTTATGCAATTCATTCACTTAAATATTACATTTCGCCATTGTGAACATCAAAGTTCATCATCTGGCGCAACGTGTTGAGGACCTGGATGCAAAGTTTTTCTCTTTATCCTCCAGCAATCGTTCGGTGAGTAAGCAACCTGCGGATGAATCTGCCATTGTCGCACTTTTTACGTGCTTCCGTGCCCGGTTGGAAAAGGTATTCCGGTCGATAAAGGACATCGACAATGACGGAAGACTCGGCCTGAACAAGAGGATGAAGTTGAGCCTCTAATAAGACGACGATGTCTTGTCCGATCAAAACGCTTAACTGCGACTGGGAAGATTCTCGGCTGAGCTGTGCGAATTGACGTCGTGAAGATCGGAAGATTTTGCTGGCCTTACTGGCCCCCCAAGCGTAGAGCTGGTTTGTTGAAGAGCGAAGTTACTTGATTGTCCAGATCGGATGGAATGGCGATACTCCGACTACGAGCCATATCCGACAAGGTGCGGATGCAACTTTCTACATTGTGGCGTTGAGAAGCACTGAGCCAGGGGCATTGAGAGAGCCGGAAGGCGATTAGCATTAGTAACTGGACAAAAACGGGCTGTCGAGTCTGGACGGCCGAACTCTGATCGAAGAATGGACTGCGGAAGAAAGTAGTGACGACGCTGACGGCACTTGTAGTAACGTAATTTTCCAGGGCGGTGTCTGCGTGTTTTATCGTGAGTGGCCGATGCGTAACGGGCCATATCGACAAGGAAACTTCGTTCAAATAAACTCCACATATGAGATGAGGTGTAAATCTCCTTGACGTTAACCAGTCTTGCATGACCATGTCTTGGCACTTGCGGATGACTTGGCCTTCCGCTTTGACGATCGTCTGCAGGAAATGGAGATATTCCACGTGTCTGCCGTGTGTCTCGATGCAGTGACGCTGGGCATTGTCTTGAAAAATGGCACAAACTGTTTGAGCTTCTAGCAGCTGAAATCATAACAACTTTTAAGTTTGAATATTCAGACAAGATATTCAGCTATTCAGATTCAGTTGAACCGTGTGAGACCAAACCAATAAGTTGATAAATAGAGCTTGTTTCAAGGCTTTTGCAAGAGCTGCTTGGAAACTATTTTGCCAGTATAATTTATATTGGTAGCACTGTCTGTAAGCTCATAGCATTTGGCTGGAAAACCAACCTATCAAGTAGAAAAAGATTTTTAAATGCAACTGTTAAACTTTTGATTGCTAAATGTTTAATCATACTTTTCCAAGAAATTTTAATGTTGTTTCGTTCCGGGATCAAGAAGAATCTCGGAGATGACTTCTGGTTCGGCAGGCTTATTGGCATTCATTTAGTAAGGTCGTATTTGAAAAACGACACTAGATTGAAACGTAGATTGAAATTGAAAGGAGAAAAAAATGCTCGTCTTTATTTCAATCAAGACAGGGCATTTGAAACAATTCGATGAGATTTGGCAGTTAAAAACTTTCGGACCAACGGTCAGCGCAACCTTCTTTGTTTGGCCTCTTTCAAATGAACATGAAATTTTCTGCGTTAGGCCTATCTCGGCCTATGCTGGATTTTAATTTTAGGGAAGACTTCAAAGAAAAACACAACAACTACAAAAACCGCAACAGCATGGCGAAGGAGGAGAAGGGGGTGATGGATGGGGCAGATACTGGCGCACGGTTGGTCTGATGATGGGATCTAACGATTCACTAGCAAAGTCAGCGATGACAGGAGTCTGTGGCGCAACGGGTATCCTATCTTCGGGGAGTTCAGAAGATTGGGAAGATAGCAGGGGATTTTCTTTGGAAAGTTCAGAAGATAGGGAAGTTGGCAGGTAAATAGGCTTTTCTTCGATTGCACATATTGGACGACTGGATTCCCGACGCTTTATTTTGTCCGTTGCTTCTTCAGTCAGTTTGATTTGTCCTTCTTCCAAATTATCGGAGACAATTTTCATGAGCTTACGGTAGGCAAAATCACTGAGAAAGATACTCAGTTTACCCAAGTCTACGTCCACCCTTAATTCGGGTTCTTCGCTATACCAAGCACTTGATAAATTTCGAATTAAATCTAAACTGAATGACAGCGGCTTGATGAGTTTCTTCTCTGATTTCCCTTTCATTCCATCTATGACAGCCAAAACGACGCGAAGCTCTAGAAGATTCAAGCTGATGGCCATGGCCATGATGGCTGGAGAACCGATCTCGTTATGAATTTTCCTCAGGTCAAATCTATTTTTCAAGGTGAAATAACCAAGATCAATGATAAGAGCGTCGGCACTATCTGATCTTTGCGGAATGATGATGTAGGGCGCTTGGAATTCAATATCTAACAAGATGCGAGTCGCTTTGACGTAGACTTTCTCCATGTTTTCTTTGACAGCCGTAGCAGCAGCCGATGATGCTTTGATGAAAGCTTCTTTGGCCGTCTGGAAGTGATTGACGAACGCCAGCAAATCCTTCACAAAGCTGCTCAGATAGACTATTTTGATACGACTCATTTTCAATCGAATTTCCAAGTCGACTTGATTCGTGTCGACGCCCTCCGTGGCGTTTTTAAAAATCTTGACCAGAGATTGAATAGCTCGTCCGTCTTCAATGGAAACAATCTCTCGATACAGTGTGTTGTCATTAGGGTTAGCGATGCGAAATTCGTTGAGACCAGTTTCGAAAACGATGTGTGAGGCTAGTATAGAGGTTTCAACCTTCAGTCCACTGATTGTAATCTCAGCCAATCGTAACTTTCGTGTCAGCACATTCACGGCAAAGTAATCCAGCTGAGCTCTGAACTGGAAATCGACTACTTCAGCTGCTTTAGTTCGTCGTCTCTTCGGTTTACCTACAAAAAATCAAAATTAGATCAAGTTAAGAATATATGTTGTATTCATAACAAGAATATTTAACAGTAAATTTTGAGTAAACGAATTCAACTAACCTCGGTTAACGAGAACTTTAAGCTGGCTTTTGATCTCTGCAGCAGGATTAGTGAAACCCGTTGACTCAATGGAGACGATTTCATCGATCCGAGAGTTGATGTCTGTGCTCAATTGAAGCAAGTCAATGACGGCTTCTTGGTGAAAGTCGCAGTCTAGATATGAGATGACCACTTCAAGCTTCCTCACCACCGACCTGTGTCTGGCGTGAAATTCAGGAGACTGCTTGTCGACGTCCACGAAGTGCACACAAAGCAATTCTTTAGAAGAATCGTAACTGTTGATGATCTTAATACTTTTTTGCTGACCGTCCGTAGCTAAACGGTCGATGAAATTAAGGCTCAAATCTTTGAGAGTAAGGTCAACTACGGTTTCGAAAGTTTTCTTCGTGCAGACAAGTATGAGGTTCTCCATTCCGAAAGAAAGTACGGGTTTCGTGACGATACTATCTTGTGCAACTGACAAACTCAATCGAACATCCTGAAATTCGAATCGCAGCATCAAATCTGTGGGTTGTACTAGTTGGCGTTCTTCGATGCTTGATCCGACTCCTGTATCGTCTGGTAGATTGTTCGGATCTTGATGACCATCTTCGTTGCTGGCAAATTTGAAAACATTTTCCAAATGTTCTAAGGCACTTTTTTTGCCACCACGATGGATGAGAGCTGGCAACTCTACTTCTGGAACAACCGAGACCACACCTGCATGCGAGACGTTTTCCGGAGTCGGGGAAGGAATACTTTTTAATACAGCAGCAAAATTTATCAATCTAAAAATAAAATCTATTTAGTGAGTGGGTAGCTTTAAAATACCTGTTCATGGCCAGATGAACTTTATTTTACCTTGTGTCTAACACATCAATATGGATCGACGGAAGTTGGCCCGAAACTTTTAGTTTGGGGAGTCGAGGATCGTCGAGTACGAGACATTTTTCAACCATCAACTCGATACCTGCATTAATCGAAAGCGTTACTTTCTTCTAAACAGAAATATAAGCAAACTACTTACTCATAGGTTTCAATATGAATGCATCTGTGTTGGTTTCTTTAAGTAACAAAGTCAAATCTTCATTGGGCAGTACGGAGAGAACTTGAACATCATGAAGGCGAAGCGAGAATTTGATGTAACTACTCTTCACTATCTCCTCCAGGATCTCTTTTTCTGTACTTCCAACGCGCATAAGTTGACTCACTTTTGATTCATCTCTTCGCTTCCTGCCATCTAGACTCTTCATCGTAAAGTTCCCCATGTTGCAGAGGATCTTGCCACTATTATTTTTGTGTCGGCCACCAAAGGGTAAGACCAAATAAGATCCTTTGATATTCACGTCAACGTCCAGGACGGCTTGGTTTTGAATGGCGTATTCCAAGCCTGAAGCGGTAGTCTTTTTCAAATCTTTCAGCTGCTGTCTAGCAACTGCAGTAATTTGTGTGAGCTGGGCAGCCTCTTTCGATTTGAACATGGTGTTGATGTTTCTAAATGTCTTTACATCGTATGTTATCAGCAAAGATTCAACCGCCAATCTAACTCTTTAGTCGCAGCTCTCATCAAGCGGGTTGGTTTCGTACATGAGAGTGAGGATTTTCTTATCGTCTGAATAATGAAAAACTCGCAGTTAGGAAAAAAATGAATGATAATAGACAGAAAGTGATAAGTACCTTCCAATGGTCGGACCAGACTAGGAATGCCAGTTTTCTGAAGAGTCCCGTCAATAATGAAACCCCCAACTTTGACAGTAGCTCTTAAAGCTTGGGCAGCTGGACGTTGCTCAACAATAGCTTCCACTCTGCTAAGACTAGACAGCAAGATAACGGGTTCTTTTCTGTTAGTGTGATCGCGCAACAGAATTACGAGTTTTCGGAGGAAAAACTCGAAACGATTCTCAATAAAGGTTTTCGGGTATTTGACAGGAACGGCATTTTCTTGGTATCCAATGGCACTGTATAGCTTTTCTTTGTCGTCTGGAGTCATTTCAGCTTGTAGACTTTTCACAACTTTAGCTGTTTTAGGGTTGACTGCTGCCGAAGACGCTCCAATTCCGAACCAGCCACCAAACCAGTAGTTATTGTTTTGCTGTGCTTCGTCCTTGGTTTTCTGTTCATTAGCTCGCACTCGTTCGATCTGAAATGAGAACGCATTTGAACTATTACTATTGGAGAGAAAAAAAAACAAGTAAAAGCTCTTTAAGTGAATTTTACCTGTAATTCTGCCTGCCTTCGAGCCAAAGTGATGTTAAACACATCAAGATGACTTTCCAATTCTTCTAAATTCTTCCTTAGCATCACATCTTCTTTTTTTTGGTAGAGCTTCGTTCTGTAGAGATCGATGTACTGACGTACCCTGTCCTTATGTTCCTTCATGTGGGACCAGCACCAATTTCTTCTTCTACGGCGAACGTTTTCTTCCAAAACGCATTGGTAAGCAAACAGCCACCAATACTGGGCATATTTCTTGTAGCCACAGAGTACAGGTCGATACTTGCGGTATGGTAATGCACGATGCAATCTTTCAATTTCGCCCAAGAACCCGACAATATCATCGTACTGAGTTGAGTTGAGTGCCATCAAAATTTCTTCCAGCTCCAGATTAACAAAGACTCTAGGGATCGTGTAATTCGAGCCATCAAGATCTGGCCGAGTGTTGATTCGTAATTTGGAGTACGACGTTATTGGATGAGCGATGTAGGATGAATCTCCGTAGGGTTTTTCGTTCACGTTGGCGATCCCTTCACGAAAATGTTCCAATTGGTTTGTGCTATTCATTGCACTTAAAAGCTGAGTTGTATTACTGAGCCAGTAAACCGAGAGACACTCCAGACTCAAAAGCTTGTAAAATTGCTTCGACAGCTCAGAAATAAGAGTTGGAACCCAGGATTCGTCGGTGCTTTCAAGGGCCAGTTTCTTTAGAGTCATTCCAAACGCAAAGGGATGATGAGGATTGGTAACATTATCTTCGAATCTTATGTGGACATCTTCCACCGTCACCAGTAAATTCTGAAGAATTTGCGCCACTAATTTGTATACAAAGCCACCATTTTCTTCTGGATTTCCAGCTTCTAAAATAAAAGACTGATTAGTTAACTTCTAATTAAAAAGTTTACAAGACGATTACTTACTAGCAGTTTCACGAGCCTTGGCTTCTTCAATAAGAAACAGCTGCCTCTCTTTTGCCTTCTTATTGGCAACCCTCTCTTTATCAGCATCATATGCAACGGCCTGATTGGGAATGGCCAATAAATAAAGACCTTTGATGCATACTTGAGTTCGAGAAGAATAAATATTTGTCCAAGGTATTTTCAATACCAACTCATCTAAGAAAAAAATTATAGTGGAAACACTTGATTATCAATGAAACCAGTTTAAATTACCTATATGGCCAGCTACAATTTTCACGGGGAGATCCAATTTATCTAGTGCACTTTGTTTAAGAACAAGCCTGTTCAGCACAACATCACCTGGAATCACAAAATTATAACTATTAGACCTACTTAATGGGGAGAACTTTAGGTGTGTTATTTCATCAAAATGATTTTCAACATTAGATCAAGTAAGAAACAAATTTGTGTTAAGTCATATAAATTACTACAAAATTCACCTCCAAGAAGCCCTAATTTAAGTTGTGAACTATTCACATTTTCAATATAAGCACCTAGGAACTTATTCAGCTGATTAGAAACCACAGCTTCGAACACCATTTTGGGACACTCAGTTAAACTGTTTAACTGATTTACTGTGGGTAATTTCTCTTGTAGTCAATTAAAAATTAAAATGTAAATTAAAAATCCGAAAACGTGCACGTGCACGACAGTTTCACTTCTTTTCCACTAGCCTAAACAGTAAACATGCTCTGCTCTCGAGCTCAAAAGACAAAAAAGGCGCGAGCTCCGAGCTCGTTCCGTGATTTGGGAAGGGGTGGGAGGGGGTTACGACGTTGCCTAATGGTACACAACATTAGGCCGTTTTGTTATTTTTATTCAATTTAGAAATTCTCTACACAACTTATCGGCGATGTTTAGTGTCACGTTGTTCTTATTAGGATTGATCTACTCAAAAATTTGTAAATTAAAAATGTTAATGAATGGATTGAACTAAAAGTAACACATAAATAATAATAGCTACAGTTTAAAAGATATTATTTCCAGATGTTTTTGGATTTCATGAACCCTATTAATCTGACTGTGTGCTGTTTTTTTACCAATACCGTAAAAAATACCGAATATTCATATTCCCCAAAAGAATTTTTTTTTCGCTCTTATCACCACCCTGAAAATGTCATGAGTCATGACCTCCTAGTTCATCTTAGTTGTGATTGTCAAGAAGGTAAAAGAGGTCATTGATTCGTGTCCTTGTTAGCGCACGGACACACAATTTTAAATATCTACATATTGGTTTTTAGATTTCGAACTAATTTTGACAATTTAGTGCAGTTACCGTGGTTACTATTGTTTACGTAAATGTATTTGTTGGTGGAAACGTTTGGTTGCCACAACATAAACATATCAATAGCAGTTTAGTATAGCAAATAGCTCTGTATATTGCGTGCCACACGAAAAAGTTTTGCTTCGGCCAACGTTGAAATCCTGTCAAATGTTGTCAAAGGCAATAGATCAATAATTTATAGACGAGAATAATTTGTCATGGTACCAAAGGGATGAAATTGTTGGTCTTGGTTGCCATGATGCAACATAGTCAAACAAGCGACATATCTGTTTGAACTTCACTATCTTAGGCAAGATACGGATACAGATTTAGTATAAAAACAACTAGTATGCGCTTCTTAACCACATTGCGGTTGGCCAAGTCCGCAACAACAGACCTATTAAAATAAAATTAACGTCCGCAATGTCTGCTGTTACGTGCAAGAACAAGCGCTTGATTTCAATTACATTTCTAGCAATACTATTTTCAATCTTAGGCGAATTCTCTACAGATGCCGATCCGGAAGGGCGGCACTTCAATTACATTGCTTTCCATGTGATGCATTTTTCTAAATTTTGTCACAATTTATTTCAGCCACTTGTTCATTATTCATAGCCATTCGTTGATTAATTGTCTTAACAAATGATGTTGAGTATCTTTCTAATTTCCTATACACTATTTAGAATCCACCTTACGATACTGTGATTCGCGGACCAAATGGAACCGTTACAATTTTTGGAGCTTCACATAATCTGGTTGAATGGCTATCTGTAAAATTTAAATTTACGTAAGTCATTCTGAAAGCATTTTTTTTGTATGGACGTATGATACATATTCAGAAATTTTTCGTTTTCCTTTAAAATTAAGGTACAATACCTCATTGGTAAATCAAACCCTGGTTGAAAAATACGGAACACACGAAGCTTTGTTTTATCAACTTGTAAACGACAAAGTAGGCCAATCATTGATATTTTCAAAATTTTGCAACATTTAGTTTATTAACAATATCCGTCGAACCGTGTAACTCAACATTTTTCATTAGAATGTTGACGGTATAGCGTGTTCCTTTTACTTAACTATGGACCGAGTAGAGAAGATGGACTTTACATCCTTCACATGGAATGAAGGATTTAATCTCGTAGTTCCAAGACCGGAAGAAGAAAGCAGATTGTTCGCTTTCATCGGCCCGTTTCAACCTACAGTAAGCCGTTATAATTTCGCTCAATTTTGATAAATTCTGTTATTCAAAACGTTTTTCTATTTTTATTGTTTCAGGTTTGGATGATGATTTTTATAAGTCTCTTTGTTGTTGTCGTCTTGATGACCCTTTTTACCTGGGTCTATAACAGTCAGCGTAGGAATAATGTAAGCGATGCCACTGTTGAAATTGACCAGATTGATGACCACAGAAGGAGCAACGCCATTTCAAAAATCCTTTTCGATATCTTCAGTACCCATATGATTTATGCAATTAACATCTTAACAAACCAAGGTATAAATGTTTTACAATGTTTTGAATTATCTCTTGACTGGGTAAACAAATTAATTTAATTCAATAATAGGTGGTAGAGAAGCATTTAATCGCGCCTCTTTTCGAATTTTGATTGGAGTTTGGGTTTTGTGCGCTATGGTTTTGGTAAATTCGTATACTGGAATTGTTACATCATCACTTACAACTCCGAAGCTGAAACCGTCCATTGATTCGCTGGAAGAATTAGCTGCAAGTAAACAAATTGCAGTACTTATTCGATTTGATACTTCGCTTGGAGAACAAATTTTAGTAAACTCTAAATTTTTATTCCGTGTTTAAAATCATTCCCCTAATTTTAATTATTTTTTTTTTTTTGTTACTTTTTCTTTTGTTCAGAAAGCAACTTCCGGAGTGTATAAGGTGCTGGGCGATCAAGCTCGCCGTAATCCGGATCAAATAGTTGGCGATCCTTTTAAATTATCTGCGAAATTGGAAACTGGTCGTTACGCTTTTCCATTTGTACGTGAACTAAAAAATTTCCAATTCACAATTGACAGATTTTTTCTTTTCTGTACAGGTTCGCACTTATAGCATTGCATTTGTCGGATCTCAATATAAAAAAGATAAAAAGTGCAGATTTAAAAGCTCGAAACCGTTGTCTGTTTCATCAGGGTATTATTCTTGGCTTTATAAAAAGAACAGCATGTACACCAAATTGCATAGCAGAGCGTACGTATATCTTATAATTGGCTAGTCTAAATGATGTTTAACCGTAGTTCTCTGCTTGTTCTTGTTTTTTCATGTGCGTGTTCTCAATCAACAGATTGATGGATTTGTGGGAAAGTGGCCTCATGCGGTACTGGATTAGTACACAACCCACCATTCCGAAAGCCGACCAATGTTTCGCTGACAATAAACGTCGAATCTCTCGTCTTTCTCCCATCCAATTGTCCGATTTGACTAGTGCCTTTCTAATTCTTGGTATAGGAGTTGGGTTGGCAACATTAAGTTTCCTTTTAGAATTGATCCACTCGAAATTGAAACGCTATAAATAACTTAATTCTTTTCACCCCAAAGGCTGTTTCAAATAAATGTTAAGTAGTATTTGTCTGATTAGTGAGGGGAAGCCGCTACTGATATTTTCTTTCTGCTTAGTAGACATTGTTAAATGCTTCGTCGTGTATACTGCTAGTGATTTTGCTTGTTCATTTTTATTTTTAAGTGCTTTGTAGAGCTAATAAATACAAAATTTTATCTCATAGGAATGTTTCGTGATCTTCCTTGAAACTCTGACTTTTCAAATCGTAATTATAGTATGAAAATGGTGGCTGTTACCTTCAAAATATTGTTAACACTGCATTTATAAACGGTGTCGTGTTTCGGACTCGGGCGACCGGGAAGCATTCTGACGGAGGTATAGGCCTACTCACTACTGCGAAGAAATCAGTTGTAACTTGCGTTTTTTAAAACATATGACACGAAACGAGACACATCGGTGGCTAAAAGTTAGTTAATCAAGGATATTTAGCTATTCAATAACAGGAATTCAAAAATAAACCTTCATTGAATTGCCGTTTTATTTTCCCCTGACTTTTGATTGGTACATTTGTTAGGCTCCATTTTTAAAAGAGATCACATCATCAGCAACTATTGAACAGGTGTGTCGAAAATTACCCTCATTTTCTTTTACTTCTCCATAGATGATCCTTCCCTGGACAAGAAGTCTTTGGCCTTTATTAGTGAACTTTAATACTGATTCTCTCAGGTAAGGTTTAAAAACACAAATTCTGTGCCATTCAGTTTTTTGGCTGACTTCTCCTTTGGGAAACAAATAAAAAAAATTAGTTTCATACTATTGTTGATTGAATTTAATATTGAAAAACCATTGGGATAGCTATAGTTTGAGTGTGTAGCTAGTGAAAATGTAACCACTGGATGTTCCAAAGATCCCCGTTTTACAGGATTAGAGCCAACTCGACCCAACAGGGTTACTGAATTTATAGCTGCATAAATAAGAAGAATATATTACAACTAAAGCACTGGTAAAATAGGAGGAAGTCTTTAAAACAAACTTTTTTCAAGGCCAACAGTTATGGGAGTAGCTGTTTCATTGGCATCTATGGGAGGTTCCTCAGAATCAACTTGCTTTCGACTCGACAAAAATATCTGACGACTAAACGCAAATCGAAAAAGATTTGAATTCAAGCCAATTGCTGTTTTCAAACTCAACATTTTTTTTATCTGGATGTAAAAGAACAATTGGATTTTTTATTTCTTGTGTGTTTTAAAATTACATTGCATTTACATGATGTACCTTATGAAGATGTAGTTGTTTTACGGCATTTGTTTACAAGCGAAATGTTGAAACCTCTTTCGTCTGCTTGGAAAATCGTCGGACTGTGTTCTTACAAGCAGAGCCACCTATGAGCCTGAATTAGAAAGCACAGCGGGTAGACTATTGCCACGACAGATTGCTATAGCAACCTATGTTAATCCAACCTAACCTAACCCAACCCATGTCTGTCGTGTCAACAGATTTTACCTTTGCTGGCATTATTTTTTTTTATGTTTTCTTATTTAAAGTTGTATTTCCAAGAAAAAGGAAATAATTTTATCTGTTTGCATAAGAAATAGTTCATAATGATAAATAAAATAAACATTAAAGATTTAAAGTTATCAATTGAGAAGCAATTTTTCTCCTCTTTATTCTCAGTCCGAACAGTTCACAATTGACTAGCTTTACAACTAAATGTTTTCCTTGTGGTTCTGCCATGCCAAACTTTCATCAACAAATAATTTATAAGAAAGTTGTTCACAAGTTTAATATTCATGGTTTTATACTTCATTTACCGCGTCAGCAGCTCATAACGCGCCCTGAGATTCCTAACTAGACTAGACAACTACGGTAACTTAATTTTTTGTGGTCGTTTTTTTTTCAGTTTCTCGGACGTTTTTTCTTCACTCGTCACGATGACTGAGTTCCCTGCTGTTGACTAGACGGGATCGCTCCACATTCCTTATCACTTGTCTGCAACTCTGCAAGGCGATTTCTCCAATGTTGTGTGTGTGCCAATTGTCATGCAGAACTTGCTACAATAATAAAGGTTCATGCACTCAACAAATTTCCATACTATTTAGTGTTATTTATATCCTATATTCGTTGCATATCCAATAAACTCTGGTCTCTCCAACAACTCTTTTGCATATATCTTTCCAAGTTGCAATAAAGGGTCCGATACTATAATGTTATTCATTTTTTTAAAAAATCAAAAACGTTTTTCTGAGGTATCAAACGATATGCAAACGAGAGAAACGACGTCATATTTTCCGTTTTCCTTCCTTGTGGACTGATTAAACGATACTGACAACTTGAAAACACGCATTTTTACAGCGCCCATTAAAAAAAAAAGACTGGGCTTTTTTTTTAAGTCAACCCTGCTGGCTTTATATGTAAAGGGACTTTCTCCTTTAACAAATATTGCATAGTGACACATATGTGAAAGTTTCTTTCTTGATGGGGATCATCATTTTCTATGTGCGTACCTGCTGTATATTATATTTACCTTTTTGTTTGTGTGTTGACTAATCACAATGTTTTGTTTGCAATAATCGGGTAAGTAAAAGTATATTACAAGGAGTAGCGCGCAACTTCTTCATAACTTTACGAAAGTCAAAGTAATAAACGACCCCATATAATAAACATTCCAAGACTTTCACTTGTCACCCAAATTATTACACACCCCAACACGGTCAACAACAGTTCAATAGTCATCAAAATTTACAAAGTGTGTGTATGTCTTCTCGATCGATGAATAACATTCGTTTATCTCATACCCAAATTAATTTAAATCTTGATCGCATTGTAGAATAGAACTGAGTAGATAATAAAACCTTTGCTGTAAAGTTAAAGCTACATAAAAAGTTATTGGAAAGGGAGATAACAACAAAGGACCATCAAGAAAAAACCCTGACAAGGAAATGAGGAAGACGGCCATAAAGTGCCGAACAATAATGGCTTGCGCTAGCGTTTTGCAAATATGAAAAGTATAACGTCATGCAACACAAGTGGCTTTTTACAGGACATTAGTTCAAATAATAAATTCGCTCATTTCAACTGGAGAGAAAACGTTACATAATTTATTCGTCAAAACTTTCACTCTTCTTTAAATCATATTATTTCGGATGCTGACGCAGGATTTAAAACGGGATTTTTCGTACCAGCATCTCGTTATAATAAGACATTAGATGAACTGATGAAGTGTCGCACTCTATATTCCGCTGGTTTTCCCCCCAAGATAAAAGGAGAAATGGGCAAGTGTAATATAAATGTAGATGAGGGTGATATTCTAAGATCGTTTTATGTGATGGGCTGTTTTATAGATATAATTTAAAGACGAATATGGCGTGTTCCAGCTGCAGTTTTAAAAAACCCAAATAGATTCGCTTCGCGGTAAATATGTTGTTATTGTCGTAAAAGAGAGGGGGAAAAAAACGAGTTGTTTTGTGTCAGCTGTGGAGAAGAATAGAAATCGCGTTCGCTACAATCTTGCGTCGTCGGCTTATTTTGCTCTTCTCCAGCTGGAGGCTAAACATTTGAATTACATCACCCTGGCGCTGGTATATTTTCCCTTTCGTTGTCGGTATGTCAGTTTGTTTGAGCTATACAAGTCGCAACGGTGTTACGAGCACAACGAAGAAAACTATATCGGCATCTCAAATTTCTTTTAATGGCTCCTTAAAATGTGCGGTGGCGCGCTCTTTTGCTAATAGGAAAGTGGAAGAGGCTAGCGAAAACGAAGGGCTACTGCTCCTATATAAACTCGACGGTGTATTTTGTCTTCAGTCACATTCACACAGCTCGTCTTCAGTACATCTCTACTTTGCTATAACTTTTAACTATCAACCGTGGACTTTGGTTCTAACCATGAATAACGTAAGTTGTTGTATATTTAAACGTGATTATTTCTTTTATTTAATAACCCGAGTCATTGAATTTATTTTAAATATATTATTAGCTGAGAAATAGCGTTGCGCTGTTTGTCTTTCTATTTTCTCTCCAACTGTCAACTCTGCCAGTATCTGGACGAAATCTCGTCAACATTCAGCGCGTCACCCGTAACGATCCAAGTTGGCTGGCTTATCAGCAGCAACCAGTAGCAGCAGATGCCATTCCGACTACTAGTGAACCTTTTGTATCCAACGACGAAGAGATCCTTGCGGTGGTAGAACAGGAAACTGATATTGGCAGCACTGACATCAATCCTTTTATTCAAGTTGCGTCGTCGGATGGTCACCATGAGCCAGTCCCCAACGTTGAAATTGTAACTCCATCGTTCCTTGACATGGGCGAAGTGGCCATTCAGGAAGAATCTGATCCTACATTAAAGCTAGAGAATCCTTTTGTCGATTCTCATCAAATAGTCGAAGAACCTTTTCATAACAGCTTGGAGAATTTTCCAACTGAAGTACCTGAAGCGCAGTTTGCTGATACACCTGCTGATCCTGCTGCAATTATTACCCCGGAGGATTTACCGCTTGCCGCAGACTCTCCATTAGATGTCTCTGCAGCACCCGTTTTAGATGAATCAGCAGAGCCCAATCTGAAACTTGAAGATCCTTCCGTCAATCCTTATTTGGTTGATGATGTCCCCATTTCACATGAAGCTGTTGCACCGATTGCTGGGGGTCCTTCTCCTTATCTCTTTGTCCCCATTTCAGGTGAAGTTGAACCAACTCAGAAACTAGAAGATCCTTTGGTCGATCCAGCGATCGTTTCGGTCCCTGTTTCAGACGAAGCTGTTGAATCCCTTGTAGAGGATCATTTTGCGCATTCCGCAGCAGTTCTCGCCCCCATTTCGGACAATGTTGCTGAACCTGAACAGAAGCTAGAAGATCCTTCAATCGATGTTAGAGTCGTCGCTGTCCCTATTTCAGACGAAGCTGTTGCACCCATTGCCGAAGATCCTTCTATCGATTCTGCGATCATTTCCGCCCCTATTGCTAATGAAGCTGTGGCACCCATTGTAGAAGAACCATTTGTCGATCCTGCAATTGCTTTCGTCCCTATTTCAGAAGAACCTGTTGCTCCCATTGCCGAAGATCCTTCTATCAATCCTTCGATCGTTTCGGTTCCTATTGCTGACGAAGCTGTTGCACCCATTGTAGAAGATCCTTCTTTCGATCCCGCCCCCATTTCAGATGAATTTACACCCATTGTCGAAGTTCCATCTGCCGATCCAGTGCTGCTGGTCGATTCTGCCCCCATATCAGACCAAGTTGAAATTACGCAGAAAATCGAAGAACCTTTAGTCGAGACTGAGCAAGTATCAATATTGGAGGATTCGTCTGCTGCTGTGAAAGTAGAGGCGGAAGATGCATCTGTTGCAGCACAGCAGGATCTTCCTCCATCTCCTCCACCCGTGTTTATTTCGTCGGTTTCTCCAGCAACTTTGCCAATCCTTATCGCCACGCTTGCTCCAGCAGCCATTGAACCTGTCATCCCTGTCGGATCTCCGGTATTAGAATCGTTGGAGAAAGTTGCCGCTATTCCTGCAGCGCTGAATAATGCTTATCCTGTTGGCCAATCAAAAGCGACTGCTGTTAAACAGCCAGCAGCTGTTTATAGTAAAGTACCGACAGCAGCGCCCATTACCAAATTACGGGTTCAATATAAATACCAACCGATCGTTCAGTCCTCCTCGCCTCGACCTTCTCTCGTTTACGGCCCACCTCGCAGCACCACCAGTACAATTGCTCAATCTTCGCATGCTGGTGGACTGAGCAGTTTGCCAATTCGCCCGTTTGGATCATCTCCAAAACCGAGACAGTTGGGTTTCCCACCGGTTTCCAGCACTCGAGAAAATATTCTTCTTGAAGTCAACTGGGATGGCAAACTCGGTCGACCTTATCGCCAAGCGAAATTGCATTAAAATTATGTGCAGAAGCATATGAGTGCTGGGGGGGAAAAAAGCGATCTTGAATCAAATTTTGTATAATACTATATGAACGACTGTTGAGCTTTCGTTGCTGTACAATTGTACGTGTTGCCTATAATAGCTGAAGTTATGTTGACTTTTTTAAAAAGAATTCTACTGATGTAAAGAAATATATACAATTCAAGATCGTAAGTTGTCATTTTTTTATAATTATTTTATTTTAAACTTCAAATGAAGATATAACACGAGCACGCTCAAATATATCATTTGAGTATACATGAATCTGACTTGAGTTCTTTGTGAACTAATATAACCACGAAATCATTTGATTATTTCATTTAACCGTAAGCCGGTGACGGTGGATTGTAAACTGGTGACGGTGGATTGTAAGTCGGTTGAGACACTACAGTCGGCTGATAGACGGGCTCCGCTGCTGGAATGTAGACCGGAGATGATGGAATGTAAATTGGCGTCGGTGCTGGCTGGTAGACCGGTTCCGACACGTAAATCGGTTCAGCGGGAAGGTAAACTGGTTCCGGAGGATTGTAGATGGCTGAAGCTATTTCGTACGATGTTCCGGGATTTCCAGGTGGACCAGGGATTCCTGGCCCGCCTGTGTAACCTGGATATCCTGGTTTTCCTGGAGGACCAACAGGTCCCACTAATCCACGAGCGCCAACAGGCCCAGGTCCGCCCGGATAACCGGGTGCCCCTATTTTCCCTTGAGGACCTATACTTCCAATTGGTCCGATCGGACCAATAGGTCCTGGTAAACCAGGATAGCCGGGAGATCCTTGTTTTCCTTGAGGTCCAATCGGTCCAGGACCACCGGGGAAACCAGGACTTCCAACCAAACCGGGATAACCGTCTTTGCCTGTTTTACCTGGCGCACCTATGTACACAAATAACAATAAAGTAATATTCATTATTGGACCGTTTTAATGTTGATTATTTACCTGGGTAACCGGGAGGGCCTGGCTTTCCATCTTTGCCTGGATATCCAGGTCCGCCAGGAAGGCCGTCTTTACCAGGAGCCCCATTGTAACCAGGAGCGCCAACTATTTGGTTGAAAAGTTGAGAACAATTGCGTTGAAAACAATATTTAACAACAAGTTTTTAAAAAGAGTATTACCTGGTCCTTGAGGGCCTGGAGGGCCTTGAATTTTGCTGGGTGCACCAGGTTTTCCATCTTTTCCTGGATATCCAGTATAGCCAGGCAATCCAGCGTCGCCTTTAGGGCCTGGTCCCCCAGGATATCCGTTAATTCCGGGTTTTCCGGGTTGTCCCTGTAATCCGATTGGACCCGGAGGTCCCACAGGCCCTGGACCACCAGGGTAACCAGGAGTTCCATCTTTTCCAGGGTAGCCGGGAGCACCAGGAGGCCCAGGAATTTTGGACGGGATGGTATAACCCGGTGGGCCAGCTTCACCTTTTGTTTTTAAAATGTGTTACATTTCTTTTAAACACAAATTGTAAAAGATTATAGAATGAAAAGTTGAATTACCTTTAGGTCCTTGGGGTCCAGGTCCTCCGGAATATCCATCTTTGCCGGGTAAGCCCGGCGAACCGGAATATCCGTCTTTGCCTGGTAGACCAGGTGCCCCTTTCTCGCCGTTGTATCCCGGTTTGCCAGCAGCTCCCGGAGCCCCGTTATAACCTGGTGATCCTTTTTCACCCGGATAACCAGGCGATCCGTCTTTTCCAGGTGGACCTTGCAATCCAGGTCCTCCATTATAGCCGGGACTTCCCGGTGCTCCAGTGTCTCCCTTTTCTCCTTTTTCTCCCGGTTCTCCGGCTGGACCCGGAGGGCCGGGAATTGCGACATAAGATCCTCCTCCGACATAACTGTCTCCCGGAGGTCCTGGTGGACCAGGAGGCCCCTTAAGCCAGGGAAGATATTCAAAGAATTTCTCCCATTGCTTTTGAATTTCATCTCTAGTTGAATCGCCGTAAGGATTGAGAGTTGCCCACTGTTGAGCAGCAGGATCGCTGTAAACTTCTTGCGGCGGGGACTCTCCGTATTGAGGTGCTGCCACAATGACGGCCACCAATAGCGGAATCAATGCCTTTAAATAATATCAAATTAAATTAGATTTTAAAATGTTTCATATTTGATATGTTTACTCACCAAAGACTTCATGGCCGATTCCCGGTGATTTGTTCCAAAAAAACTCTGCTGTTGTATAAAAAAAGACTTGTTTCCTCAACTGTCCACAATTCAACACTGACTCGAAGACTGAGAAATCGTCGATTCTTTAAATACTCTGCTGCTGCTGCTGATCCACGACAGCGATTTCCAGTCGGGAGAAAGAGGTTATTCTAGAAAGGCTATATACGACGGTGTGTACATACATATGATGGGATGGTGGATTAGAGATCGCTCGTTTGTGACAACTTACCTGTGGTGAGATGCATTGACCTCGTCCTCCCTGCACGCTGGACGAGTGAAGAGAGTCGTCTGGTTGTACTCCATTCGGAAAAAAAGTATACTAGAGAAAGGGAAACAAAAAGAATCTCGTTTTTCACGCACTGTGGAATAGTTGACATGAATAAAATGCGGACGACCAAAAAAATTCAAAAAAATCTCTCCAAGTTTTGCCTTATCGGGACTTGATCGCGAGGAGAAAGAGAACGCGATGCGTTTCCTCTGCAGGTCTTTGAGGTCAGACGACGAGCTTTTACCATCGGATCGCTGTGACACGCGACAATTCAAGATGCGGGATTCACGAGAGACTCTCAGAGTGCTCAGACACCGATTTCAAATCACAGAGCTTTATATTATATGACTAGAAATATAGGATTTATGCAGGTGACAGACCGGTTTTCTGCTGCTGGAGAAAGTTCCATGGATATTATTAATAATATAGTGTTGGAAAGTGACGAGCGGTAATAAATTTTTGAATTTATTGTAGCGCAAGGAGGATATAGTATTTTATGACAGCAATCGATGTGGGAAATCGTGCGTAAGGTATATTATACGATCTAATGCAAATTTTCCTTTTTCATATGAAAATACGAGTGAAAATATGTGCGACGAATGACAGAGATTTACTTAGATCCGTGACGCTACAAATGAGCTGTAAATTTGACTGTATATGTTTCGTCTTCCTATTTACATTCTCTTTTCATTTTATTGCGGCCATATTTAAGTGAATAATCAGACTCGCAACGGACTTGCAAGTTACCCAAACATAATACGTTTCATAATCCCGCCGTGTCGTTTAAAAAACAAACAATGCTCGACGTTGAATCAGTTTTGATAAGATTGGACTTGGTAACTACCGCGGGCACTGCACACGCACCACACCCAAAACAGAAAGATGTGCTATCTCATTTCCTTATACGAGTAAGCCAGTAAGCCATGTTTAGGTAATAATGTATAATAAATGTGAATTAGTTTAGTATGTATTGAGGCTAATAATATAGTATAGCTCACCAAAATGAGATGCGGAATAAAATTATGTAGATACCCGCGCATATCTGACTTTGCGGTTTTCAAATGTAATTGCCGCCTTTCCTTTTAAACACAAATTTTCTGAAGTGTGACGTTTTACATTTTTTTTTTAAAAGGCTAATGCTGGGTATCCATTAAGACAAGGTAACCAGTTTATTCGATACGGAGAGCCTGCGGGAATTTATTGTAAATATTATATCCACACACGTACGGTGTAGAATTTAGAAAATTACATTCAAGATATTTAAATGGACTGAATTTATATTTGGGATGATATTACTTTCTTGAACTGTGATAGATAAAAGCAGTACACGAGTAATACTGAGGCATTCCGAGAAATTCAATTCACGTCGTATCCTAAAAGATTTTGAATTCATTATAAATACTAGTCTACTTTCCAACGAGATTCAGTTCTTTTTTCTTTCATCACGAACTCTATAGCTCTCTCACTATAGCCTTCCATATAAGGAGATTGTGATTGTGATCGCCAGACACCGCGGTAGAGGAGAAAATACGTAACTTTCTTTTTGTTTGTGGAAATTGATTCCTTTTTTTTTCATTGACTTTTGATTTTCTATTGAACGTCGTTAAACGGTTGGAAAAAGTAACTTGTTTGCGTTGCTGTGATGGGTATTTTAAAATTTAATTACAAATTTATACAAACGCAGAGTTTATGGGGTGGCCGAATTTGCTTTTATTGGACAGAATTTTGAAATTGCCCTTATCAATATTTTTTTAAATTGAATTTTCCGCCTCTATGTGATGCAATTTACCCTCATTACGTCGCATTTACCCGAGTGACACGACAATACAAAAAAATTCAAATATTAATTCGTCACGCTCATTCCCCTTCAAACTCAAATGATGTTTGCCTTGAGATGAGGGATGACGACATATGACGAACTTATTGTTGCTAAGCGTTTACAAGATTTTTCTGCGTCATGCTGATGTGATAACTCCAACTCGGACCGTGTGATTATTACATCATCATCTCAACTATTGAAAATGCGTCGCATTTAAATTTTCTGTAAATGACATGTCAAGACATAAGCCACCCGGATTGACCAATACATCTCGCAATGTGTACACGAGTATCTTAAAATAAACAATGTCTCCACTTCTTAATCACCCGATTCAACATCTGTTTCAAACTGTGGAAAGAATGAATTCAAAGGTCAGACTTACCTATCTCCACCAAATTTCCGCGCTTAGGTCTCCGGTCCAACAGTTTGGAGAAACCATTTTAAAAAAAGAACCATAACTTGATTGGTCATTTTTGACAGCCAGACAGTCTTTTCTTTTTCTGACAACTCGGATATGTGGGGGTTCACATCAATAAATTCTTCCGTTTCTTTGGTCGACAGTGAGCTGTATTAGAAAAATAAATTAGATAACTTATCAGGAACAGACGTCACTCACGGGTTGAAAACAAAAATATTGAAGTGTGCATTGGACGAATGAATCGAGGGATCACGATCACATAGTCTCAGAGTAATCAAACGTCAAATCAGAAGAGTATAGAACTACATGCATAATGCCACAAACGAAAAAAAAAGGAAAATCAACCAAATGAAATCCGAATAAATAAGTTTAGGCAGGCAACAAAAACAAATGTAAACACCAACATAAACAAAAACACATCATGCATGACTGCCATCAGAAACGGCATATACGGCAACTACAAGAAATAGTATAAATCCCGCATGTTTTCGTAAATTGGACGATCCTTGGCAGGATCGCCCAGGTCAAACTGCATATTCACCACCCTTTTGGCGTAGGCCAAAGGTGCCGGGAAACGCCATGAAGACTTGCAAAACAAAAGAATGTGACACACATTTCCATTTTCAAATCAAATGTTATTGAAAGAATTTTACCTGTAAGTCATAGTTTAAATGACAGAGATCCAACGTCAACTTGGCGCAGACTTCCCTTTCCACTTCGTTGATGGGTGGATGCAAAACGGTGTAACGAGTCGGAGTGATGATGATACCGTCGTTCACCTTTTCCGTGACCAGCCAATAATCTTTCGGAAAAACGTCGTCACCTGCTAATGTGCCGCACAGCGGATTACCGGCTCCATGTTTCGTGTCGCTTCTAAACAGCTTTAAAGTACAGTCGTCGTCGACGGCCGTGACATTAAAATGGGGAGAGTATTCTTCACTTTGCGATGCCCTATCAAAACACGTCTAATTTTCAAGTATACACATTAGTCAACGGCACAGTCAAAGACACTAGGGGAGTAGTAACGAACCATGATCCGCGATAGTTCGTCTTCCGACAACTGCCATTGTTGGCCCACGTTTTCCGTGTAGACGATAACAACATCGGGCAACTTGTCATTTTCCCGATTGAAGTATCTGCGGGCACGATGATTGCAATTAGTTATCATGAAACATTTGAAACAGAAATTTTAAAATACCTCAGGGCGCTGGACAAATGGTCGGCGAAACTCTGAGGAAAACATTCGGCTGTCGGAGCTGTTGAATGAACAGTCACTTCCGAAAAATATTTGGTCGCGTCCTGGTTCATGGAAGCGGCCACCGAGGTGATGGTTGATTTCCGGACGTGATCCACACCGAGACTCAGGCCAACAATCATGGCAACCTTATAAACAAAATAGAGCTCGTTATATATGGAGAAATAAAGACGCAATCAAATGTAAGATTATACCTGGCCGGTGAAACAATCGGAAATGTTTCGTATTCGCCAAGGTTCACCGCCTAATTTAGCAGTCATATTGACCAGTATTTTTTGAACTTCTTGAAAAACAATCCTGTCGTTACGTCCGGCTGTCGCTGTAGTCACCATCTAAACAATCGCAGCCAAAATCAATTCAGTCAATGCGTTAATTGCGGAACTCAAACTCTGAAAAGTACCTCGCACGGAACGCCATACTCCTTTAAAGCAACTCTGAGGACGGTGGAAGACATTTCCGTGTTCCACACATCGGCGAAACAGACGGCATAGCGATATCGTTTGCGGCCAAGATAAGCCCATAGATTAGCTGCTAAACACTGGGAGCAAAGACATTGCCCAAGCGGTTCACTACATAAACAAAAATTTAAACAGATTAGCGTGTACTCGCCGGTGTAGAGTGACAAAATAATTTCACATGTGCGGCGGCGATATGCGGACACCGAAATGGCGACCAATGTCGATCAAACGAGAGATAAATAGCGTAGCTACAGATCGATTTTCCGTATTGACGAAACATATCCAACTGTCGAGCTCTGCCGCCGGAACGCGGACGCCATTAACTGAATTACAGCAAAAGACGACCATTAAAGAATAGTAGAAGTTGCGTACGTATAGGAACGCGACATCACTCACATAACAAATGATGCCAAACACCTTTAGCGCTAGTCGTTCCACGATCAGCACAATCGAATAGAGGCAAAGCCAACTCCTTGGCGGACGTCACGACTAATTTCCGGAAAAAATTGAAGCCCCACTTGGCTATCAATAGGCCAAACTATGCAAAGTGCAAACCAGCTAATAATCACGTCATCCTTACACAGTGTGAGGGATTGTTATAGACCTCACCTCGGCTTTCTCCATCATTCGCTCTAGTAAATCGCGGATGTCGCGCAATTTCTCGTGGGGCATCACAGCGGACGTTGTCGGCCGGCAATGTAACTTCACGTTTTCATGGACGACACACTGTTCCGAAAAGTAAAATAGTTAATGATTTCTTCAGATTGTCACGGCAAATGTAATCACGTTTACGGGATTGTTCGCCAAATCGTCGGTGACATCCAAGCAAAGACTTAACTTGCCGCATTGCTCGAAAAGTTTCACGACGTAAAATCGTTTGACGTTTGCATTCGTAACCTATAATCGCATCGAATAAGGGGATTAAGCAAAATAATTGCTTTAAAAGAACATTCGAACGGTAAACCTCGGGACGAGATGCGTCGACGACCACCAATACGTTGCGATTCCATTCCGTGTGGACGGTCATGCCGAGCTCCTTCATGCAATCGATGAGTACCAATTGCAGTAACACCTGTCCAGCATTTACAAAATTGTTTAGAAATTTTAACAACACATTAACCGCTTTATTTGTTCACCTTCGTGCAATCGGCGTCCTCCATGGTTCTCTCTTTGAAGGAAACAATCGCCGGCAGTTGATTCTTCTTTGCACTGCATTTCAATAAAATTGGAAAGGCCAAAATCTGCATTCACAAACAAATAAAACAAATTTGATTTACAACTCGACAGTACGAGCAACAGAAAACTTAAAAACTGGATGTGGCTGGCAACTACCTGAATTTCCTTCTTGACGAAAATCAACCCGTCACGATAATACATGTCACGATGGTCCAGGAGTTTTTCACGCAGAACGGCCTCCTTGTCAGCGCCGTAAAGAGATTGCGGCCAAAATTTGACCGAGTAGCAATAGATGCTGACTTCGGTAGTGCGACACGTTGCAATAATGTTGCATGTCATAATATCGCTCGTATGACATAATTCAACACGATCGGTGGAACGTTGTGGAGAAAAACAACAGGCAGAGCGCGCCACGTCATTTCTCTCATTCAAATTTCCGCGCGTCATACCTACAGCAAAGTATACATAAAAACGACAAGTTACACAATTCGACGTCTAAGTCAAGCCCAAGGGTCAAAAATTCAAATAAAATCTAAGTTTGATGATTGGGTACTAAGGTTTTAAGGTGCCAAGAAAAACGTGTCATACATAAAACTATGTTGAATACTCACAAATGTTTAAATTTCGGTACGAAGAAACGAGAAACAAATTCGACAATAGGTGTCGCGTTCAATCCGTGCAGCTTTTTAGATTCTATCACTGACGAACGATAAAGTGATAAGAGTGTGAACGACTGACGGGGAAAACTGTGCCTAACAAACGATGGCGACCACGCGACGGAGCCGGTGAGCAATTGACTGACTTAATTAACCATTTAAACGACGATTCGAGGACTATCGATCGCATAGACTCATAGGTGAATCGATTTTCCTGTCTGATCCTGCGTGAAAAATGGCGGTACTTTTTTCTTTTTGTTATACAAATATAAGGAGTGGTAAGCTAAATCGTAAAGCTTTTTTATACCGCCCTTTTTCACCACCCTCTCTTATTAATACTCTTCTGTAGTTTTGCTATTTTAATTCTTTTTTTGAAATGACATTGAGTTCATCGATTTAAATTTTAAAAGTGATGTCATATCCACCCACACAAAAGTGTTTAATGTCGAGGCACGATATAAAATAGACAGGTAGAGCAACTCAGAGAGGGAGATAGGGCTTAAAACCAACTACAAACGTGTCGATGGTTTTTCACCGTTGCCATTTAACTTAACTTTAGTAGAAGTAAAATTTTCTGCCTAGCCTTAATGGGAAATTACTTCTAGCCCTATAAATAACAAAAGGTAGCATATATTTACATAAACTCTTTTAAATTATTTGATAGATATATAAACCTTTAATTTAAGACCATAACTAGATTTTTACTACAATTAGTTTGTAAATTATGATTTTCTAAAGATTTCAATCGGCTCTTGGCCAATAGCAGCAAAGTTGTCCCCGAGGAGGGGTTTGGATCTAGCAGACTTTTGTTTTGTTATGTTTACTTTGTTTGGGGACAACTTTGCTGCTATTGGCCAAGAGCCGATTGAAATCTTTAGAAAATCATAATTTACAAACTAATTGTAGTAAAAATCTAGTTATGGTCTTAAATTAAAGGTTTATATATCTATCAAATAATTTAAAAGAGTTTATGTAAATATATGCTACCTTTTGTTATTTATAGGGCTAGAAGTAATTTCCCATTAAGGCTAGGCAGAAAATTTTACTTCTACTAAAGTTAAGTTAAATGGCAACGGTGAAAAACCATCGACACGTTTGTAGTTGGTCACGTGACCCTAGTTGCTCTACCTGTCTATTTTATATCGTGGTCGAGGTTTTTAATGTCGAGATTAGCGTGTTCTACGCATCCAGCGCATCTCTCCACTTGCATGATGGGAGAGAACGAGTTTGAACTTTGAACGAGTTTCGGCGTGACGCAAGAGGCGATGCTAAAATGGACGCTATAGTGACATTGTCTTGCTTGGCAACATCATAGCCTACCAGACAACGAGCCTCTAAATTCTTTCTTAAATTCTTCTTGTCCCTTCAATGGGCTTGGTGTATTGTATAGTTGTTCCAAACTCAAATGCTTTTTGTAAAAATGTATTGAAATATCGATTGCAGTACACAAATACAAAGTACATTTTAACATGAAACAGGTAAATTAAATTAAAATATTCTATTTGCTAGCAGTATTTGTCTTGTAACGTCATTGATACTATGAATCTTGGATGAGTGGATCTACATTAATTACAAGCATCTTTTTTGCGCTTCATTGTGATAGCCGCTCCTACTACTACACAGATTTCGTTTTCCTCTGGAAGTCAAGATAAGAAAATCGTTATTACATAATATACTCAAATTTTTCAAAATGACGACGCAATACCTGCTGAAGAGTTGGTCGCATTTACTGATGGGCGGTGATCCGAGAGTCTGATGTGGGGATTGGACAAACCAGAGTCACTAATAGACGAACGATATACTAATGGTCTTGATCGTACTGGTGGTGCAACATCAGCAGACATCTGACGATCAAACAATCGTGAATTGAGTTTTGGATGAGTCATCGTCGGCTCAGATGAAGGTCCGTTCTCGATCGCATTCATGGGGGACTCCTCATTGTCTCTGGAACTACCAATTCTATCCCTGACAATAATAAGTGGATGGTCGTCTTCCGTATTTACTGGTTGATATTCGTGATATTGGCCTATAGGTACAGCACCGCAGAGTCGATCTTCTTGGACGTTAGATAGTCGTCTAGCTACCTCTAGAAGATGCTCACAAGGTGCGGAAGGTTCTGCCACAATCAGCGATTCAATGCTACACATTTCTATGCTGTCAGTATTATTCAGTGATGATGGCCTCGTCATCGGTGATGGCGATAAATATTTACGGATTCTAGTACGGATTTCTATATCAAATTACATCATTACATGAGTATGAGAATGTTTTATTAGTTAAGAGTAATAATACCTTTGTGGAAGTAAACCAAGAATCCAAAAGCGACCATGATAACAAAGAACATTATAGCAAAGAAAATGGTCAATGCTGATGGACTAGTTTCTGATTTATTAGATGTATTGTTTTTTGAGGCGAGTTTTTCAGAGGGTAGATAACATTTGGTACTGAAAATTCGCTCATTTGTCAAAGAATCGGCCACATATCTACACAACATCAGAAATGTCCAACTTGTAAATGATAAGATTTTAATAGAAAATAAATGAATCAATTACTCACCCGGGAAGGCAATACCCACAATCCTGTTCGGTTTGAGCACAGGATCGATTATTTGCTGTTGGCTGACGATTGAAACGCTCGGTGCAAGGAACACATTTTTCACAATAATTCGTTTTGCTAGAACAAAATTCTTCTTTGCCGCAAACAGAGTCATTCTCATTCAGATGATCACACGCAATCGAGTTATCGTACTGTATAGAAATCGGCGGATTATGCGAAATGATGTAAGTTATGTGGAAACGTACTGCGTAACCTTACCTCTGCCCCCGGGATCCCCATAGAATTCGACGGCTGAAACGCGGAGAAAATTGTAAGGCTGCAGAAAAAAATAGCTTGAACCATTTTGTTGAGATGGCTGAACATTTTCACGAGAGAAATCTGGTAATACTGAAATTTAACATAAATGAATATCGCTATGTGTCATATAGAAATGATGTAATCTAAAAGAAAAAAAATTAGATAAGTTTGCTCTCTAACCGGATGTGAATTTCATTTAAACGCAAAAAACACGGTCAAATATAGTTGGACTCAGAGTGGACTGGCTTAGTACTCAATCAAATATAATTAAATTAATTTGATCAAAACGGGAGCAGCAGCAGAAAACAAGGTCTACTGTTGTTCGCGTGGCGCGGGATCGGTTGTGCAAATGGGTAGACAACTTTAGCTGGTTCCTTTATATGTATACAAATTTAAATCTAGAAGCCAATGTAACACCTACCAAAGATAAGAAGTTCTAGAATCTTCTCAATTAGAAACGCCCCCGAGACAATACATGGCACCACTCTTTATCTGCAAGCAATCGGATGAAATCCAATCCAATCCAAGAATCACAATTTAGGGAAATGAATACGGAAATATTAATTATGACATTCAAGCGAGAGCATTTCGCCCAAAGTCCAAAGGGATGTTTTACCTAGAAATCGTTTCATGAACTGAAAAATTCAGTTAAAATCGTAATATTTTCAACATTTTAAAACCTTAAAAACCAAGAATTTATAATAAAGTTACCTTAATTTCTCCATCGGGGTTGTAACTCAGTGGTAGAGTGTTCGCTTTGCATGCGAAAAGCCCGGAGTTCAATCCTCCGCAACTCCAATCTTTTTATTTTAAGAATTTTCTCTTCTTGGTAGTTCAAATTTCTTTCAATCTCTCAATCTGATGTTATTATTAATTTCAAAATCTATTTACACACACAAGTGCCTGAATTGTTTTTATAGTTTATTAACAGCTCTAAAGCCACCAAGCAGCACTAGTAGTAGTAGCAGTAAAAAAAACTAAACCCCTTGTCAGAGTCATCCCTTGTCATGACTCTGCTCTTGTTGACTATTGACTAATGACTATAGCTTACATACTAATTTTTTGTTTTAAAAAAGTACGTCGCAATTGAAAAAGGAAAGAACTTTTGAACTTTCTTTGAACTTTCAGCTCCCTGTTTTTTTTTTGTTTAAATAACAATATTTCACCACCGGATATGTCATTATGTCAATCCTACCTTGCCAGTTGGCAGTTGCCACACTGAATGACTGATAACATTTTAATCCGTTCCGTTCCTGCCGACGTGTCAGGACACAAAAAAGACAGGAAAAAGGGTCTTAATATAATGAAATTGACAGTAGCTTAGATTTAAAATGTTATCTGCTTTCGAAGACTAGTTTCATTCAATTGTTTTTTGTATTTTATTCTAAATAGAGTTTTCAAATCAGATAATTTATCACAATAATTATGATCGGTTTGATCTTCTTTTTTTTAAAGAAATTCACTTTGAAAAAACCATTGTATTCATTCTGTATAAATACCTTAAGATGTGTGAATGAATGAAATAATCAAACAAGATAAAAAAGTAAATTAGTCATGGCGGTCAAGAGTACGTTTGGCAAGAGAAAACAAGATCACAAAACAACAAAAAATGACAATGATTTATTCATTCTCCGAACAGTTTCTACGACGTCTTTTGGCACCGAGACCGGCAGGGACCGTAACGTCCAACAAATCTTCATTTGTTCTCGAACGTCTCCGTGTTTGTTCTTGAAACCCAGAATCTTGCGAAATTCCACCCTGAGGAGGTTGACTGGAAAAGGACACAAGGAAATGGGTCGTCGTACCATTTTGGACAACCCTCTGATAAGGACAGGTGTCCCGAATGGCTGGCGATAACTCATCGTCATCGTCGGCCATAATGAAAGATTCGGGCGCGTCTGGCTCCCGGCCATCTTCGCAAGGCTCGGTCAAACACGAGTCACGAATTAGATCACCATCCAATTTGGATTCAACCTCAGATGATGATTCGGGCGATTCTATACAAAAGAATTTATTTTAAATATATAGAATCGTATTATAATATGACATGTCAGTCGTGTTTTACCTGGTCGATCGATGATTTGTGAATTTGATCGATACTGTGAAAGTCGGACGTGACGATAGCTATAGCTTTCACCGCCGACGGATGCCCTTCTAGGCGACAGGATCTCTGGATCGCTGGCCAATCGAACGAGTTGACTGGTAGACGACGCCCGTATCATTTCCTCTGATTGGCTTCGAACAAGGACAACATTCATGGACGTGTTGGACATTGAAGGCGTTGGCTCCCACTGCGACGGAATCGTTTCAGTCGATTCGTTCGTGTCCGCTTCTTCGTGAGGAACCGCCATCAACGGATCCAGCTGACGACGTTCATCTTCTGTATCTGATTCGTGATTGGATTGGCGTCTACAACCATCAAAATGATCGTTTATGGGGACGGCTCGACAGTTGTGTTCTACGTCTTCGACAATGATGATGTGGTTCGAAGTCCGCACCGATCCTACGACGACGTGATCCGCTTCTTCGTGTACAATCAGTGGGACGACCTGATACACGTCCAAAGGATCTTCTGCAGTATAGGCAGGTGGAGCTGATGGACGTCGTTCGTACTCGGCCTCTTCCTCCTTATCGTTACTAGAAACGGGACTAGAAACGGGATACATCCGGCGACCTTAAAATAGATGATCATCAGCCATTTATGTTTTAAAAACGTTTTTTAAAAATAAATTTTAAAATTACATCTGAGAAAACAGGCGATAAAGGTCAACGTCAACAAGAGGACGCAGGTAATCCACACAATTCCCGTCCACGAGAAATTGGGAGATGTTGAAACTTTGTCATCGTTCAACGGGAAACATTCCATTGAACGTCGTCGGTCGGTCAAATCATTGGCTTGATATCTGTTTTTAAAATTACAGTTAAAATTAAATTAGAATAAATGAGAAATATTATTGAATTTACCCTGGCAAACAGACTCCGCAATCGTCTTCATATTTGGCGCAAATGGGTTCACCAAACGACGATCGTGCCGGCTGGCGGTGGAAATGAACATCGCACGGAATGCAGCGTTCACAAAAGGAAAGGAAACAAAAGTAACCAGCCCCACAATCGATATCTTTATCGCACTAAAACATTCGACAGGGAAAAAATAAACATGATTATCTCTATAAGGGAACGACTTGAATTGAGTTTTTCGAGAGCTAGGGCGTAAACTATTAAACTCACCTCAAGTAGGATCTCCGCAGAATTCGAAATGGACAAGTAGAAAAGCAGGAGGAAGGCACTCTGGACCACCATTTTTCGATGGTGTATACAATTCACGATTAGTGGTACCTAATACTAAAATAAGAAAACAAAAATGTCTGTGTGTTAAGAAAAGAATGATGCAATCTTTTTTAAAGAAGCCGGATATGACGCAATCTGAAGTTGCTGTGGTATTTTGATGAAAATCTCTGACCTCTCGAGTTCATTTAAATCACTTGAAAAGGTGATTTAGTAAAGCCGATGATTCGGAATGTTGAAAGATTCACTGATGGGAACAAAGAAAACTTTTTTTTTTCGATTTTAAAAAATAAAAACGGAGTTTTAGGAACGGCACGTCCAATCGCTGGCAAAGTTGGAGACAGACTGTGGCTAACCAACCGGCAAAGGGGGGCGATATATTGGGACGGATCGTGCCCTTTAGCGCCTTATAAGATAACGGGACATTTGGAGAAAAAAGCTTTAACTTGTCTCTGGGTGTATTTCATCAGCGATTGTCCTTTATTATTATTGTTATTTTTTTCGCTTTCTTTTTAAATTAGAAATGACCTGCGGGTCGTTGACTTTCGCCTTTTTTCTCATATGACCACGTATTACTGTAGAGACTTACACGTCAGCGATCTGTGACAGATTGGCGCGACCCATTTTTAAATCTGCTCATCTTTAAATCAATTAAAATTTAATTTGTTTCATTTGACTCATTATATTTATAGTTATTTTTTGTGGTGGTTGTGTGATGTGTTAGTCATCATAATGAGATCATAGCTGATATCAAATATTGGATGTAAAGCGCTTATCGTGCGTGCTTTCTGAACGATTAATATGCCGAATATTATCTTATTTTCATATTATTAAAAGTTATTAATAAAAAAAAGACACTAAGGAATTTGTTTTTTGATCCATTTATAGACAGTGTACGATGATGCAACTGTTGCCAAGACTTTTATTTTCGATTGTTTATTTCTTTTTTGTCGTTTGCGCCATCGACTCTGTCAGTTTCAAATGACAAATGGCCAGAAAAAAAAGCGTCAGATTTCCGTACTGCGCAACAAACTTGTTTAAAGAGAAAACTATAAACAATTGAGCGATGAATTTCAGCAGTGTTAAAATTTAAAAAAATAACCCCCAGACCCAAATTTGTTAAAGCCGATGGACAATTTAGTTTGTTTTTTTTTAACCCCGTCGTGACGCTCGAGGCTTTAAAACGAGTCCAGACTTGTTTGAAAAAACTCTCGGTTTTGTTTTATAATCAGAGGTAATTTTTTGTGTTATCTTCTACGTCAAAAGTTGCCCTTCTCCGTGCAAAGGTAATAATTGTATTTTACCCCTCACTATACCAAAACCGATGCGGAAAAATAATTTCTCATTTCCCGGGTCTGATTTAATTGACGTCGATTCAATAGCGTAAATTTGACTACTATTTGCCGCTTGATTTCACACAAAGATAATCGCGGTATACAAAAATGTGTATTAATTTACAATGATTTGTTCCGCGAAACTCTAAGCGCTTAAGAAGATTAAGAACAAAAGTTTCCGTATATTTTCATCAAAATAAACATGACTCATTTATACCTTTATCCTTAGAAATTCTTCTTTCAACTGACTCATTTTGCTACCTGAGTTTTATTTTTACCTGCTCTTGTATGTATGTATGTATCAAAAACATTCTTCTGGAATATATATCCTCTTCCACAGGTGTTGTAAAGAAATTTAGGATATCCCCCCCCATTCCAGCTTCATGTGGATGGCTTCTTCCAGATGTTGCACAACGGCAAGTGGGTCAAGTTTGGGGCCAGTTTGAAAAAAAAGGAGGCGCCTATATTTATATGCATATGGGGATTTGGGTGAAGGCGGGGCATATAATCGAAGAAGGTCCGGCAATAGAGAGGGAGAGTCGGCAACTTGTTGGAAGGAAATTCTAACGTGTCTGGACCTGTCCGTGTGTATATTTAACAAAATCTCAAGACCACAATTGTATTTGTCAGTTCAGCCAGCAACTTCTTCCAGTTCACAAGTGTTTTTTGCCCATCGCTCTATACTAGAAAAGTGATTTTTTCCGCAAATTCATTTGGATTTTCATTTTATTACACACATTATTTCATGGGTAAGTTAGTTGTTTTCTTCTTTTACGTAACTGTCAGTTTTGAAATTGGCGTTGGAATTTCGTTGACTGATAAGGAAATCTATATAGCTCATGGCCAAATATTTGAGATAAGAATTTTCTATTGAGTAAATCAAGTTGAAGAGGGAAAGTCAAATGAATTTACTGCAATTAGAAAATTATTATTTTGTAAAAAAATATTTGCAAGTGATCCGATCTTAAACGTCACCTCTGGTGTGTACCTTTCTCTTTATTTCCTTTCCGGAGGTCAGCAGGGCCAATCACCTTGAGCCGATGGAAAAAAAAAAAAAAAAATAAAACTACCGTAAAAAATCAACATCATAGTATATATTTTCTTATGCTCCTTTTTTGTTCCAGGATACAAAGCAGTTGAAAAGATTCATCCGACTAAGCCGACAAGAACGATGGCGATCCAAAAGGTTTTCCTGATTCTTGTTTTAACATCGGTCGTTAGTTCCATGGATATCCCCGCTATGCAGGTACTCAATTATTCATTTTTTAAACTGGTCTAGACTTGTTGATTTTTTCGTGTGTTATCCCCCTCTAACTTGGTTTGATTTGTTTTATTAGTGTAAACGAGACGCAGACTGTTCAGATAGCGATGGATCGTATTACTGCCTCTTTTCCATGTGTGAGAGATGCATTCCATGTGAGCAAGTGCTTTATCGCCGCTCTCCAGTTACCTTAAACGAACAACGAGTCGGATGTGCTAAAACAGAAGACGATTGTGGCGTGTGTCTTCCTGGGTGAGTCATCAATTTCAAATCATTTGAAACTCTTTTTGAAATAATAATAATAATTTTAATTCTTGAAAATTATAAACAGATATCAATCAGAGGATTTGACGGGTCAACGCCATTCGATGAAATGTTATCCGATGAAAAGTGAACCGCCTGTAAATTTCTCGAGTAGCGCCACCTTGAATACTTTTGGTGCTACACTGACGTCTATTATCATTTGCACAATCCTGGCCATCATTGCTGCTGGCAGTTGTTTTGTTTACGTCAAACGTATGTTGTTGAAGCAAATCATTTTATTTTCAAAAAATAAAGATGTTTAATTATTTTAACGTTTTTTAATTAGATCGTCAATCTGAGATTACAACACAGCCGGCTGTTAATCATTCAAAAGATGAAAGTCGTAAACTTGTCGATCGTCTTCCACCTCCGTACGAGGATCCGGAAGAACCGGCTGTCTGCGGAGTGGCCCGAATATCTGAACCCGTTTACACTCGAGTGATTGTTCAACCGGATTATCTCAATCAAGCCACTCCCATCAATCACTACCACCGTCATCCCAAAATGGAATCGGATTCGGATGAAGATTTTGCAGTTTTGCATGGAGCTGAACCTCATCCAGAAGATGGAAATGGATCGACGGAAACTATCCCGTCTCTATGGGAACCGAATTCCAATTTGGATCTTCACGTGGATTCACCTGGTGGTGGCGAATCGGGTTGCACATCCACACCACGTTTGCACACTGAACTGATCAGGAGTCAGTCGTTGGAATTGTGTCACAGTCCACCATCTCCTGGCATCTTGACCGCTAGTAGAAGTGATCCTACACTTCCAATCGGCTCTAGGAGAAGACATTCCAGCGGAGGTGAATCTTATGCTCACCGTCACATCAGACTCTCAACGCATCGTCTTCCTATCACATCACCTGTTGTACCTCCTGGTATGTCAATAATCACTAATCATCAATAATTTTGGGTTTTTCTCTTATTGATGGATTGTGTTCTATTGTAGCCAATCCAAACGATCCAGCTCAACAGAGTGTGCCTTCTTGTTCCCGCTCAATCGATCAGTGCCAACACGAAGACTGCGAGCCGACCGAGCCGCAGGCTTTTGTTTTCGACGATTCTCAAGTCTCTACAGCATCTCATTTCGACGACTCGTACGAAAATGCTTTTCGCTCAAACCTCACCACGTCAATTCTCTCGTTCACCGGATCTCTTTATGGACACCAGATTTCTTCGTCAACGCCTAACTCAGGTGAAACTGGTAGAGGATCTCAGGACTCGGGTTTCTTCGATCAATCTCGAAGACGTCCCGCTACCGATGAATTAAGTTTTGGACTTGCCTTGTTTGTGAAACGACCTCGCGAGTTCGAGTGATTTTTCGTACTTAAAAAATGCTATTATTATACATGTTAGTTTACAGAAACCGTATTATCGTGACGTACTAGAGATAGAAATGTAAAATTTAATAAGTGCATATTTCAGGGTGATGAAGCATTATTCGAGCTGTTTTATACAGCCTCAATTATCTTTGGTTTTTTAAAAGATATTTCGATTTGCTTGTTCGTTTCTACTTTTACCCGATTTTTCAGGAACCAATTTCGAAAAAAAAATGTGTTATTTTTGGTTTTTTTCCAAATGAATGTATTGTATATATATTCAACCAATGTGATGAATAAGAAACTATGTTTCTCTCGTATCTTGTCTGTTTTCTTGTACCCGAATGAATAAATTCTTAACGAAATGATCTCATAAAACGATTTGTTTAAACAGGTGTCTTAATTCCTTTAGTTATACAACTATTTCAACATCAAAATTGATCGAAAATTAAAATTTTTCACGTCAAAGTATTAACAAAAGGGCTCGTCCGGGATTTGAACCCGGGACCTCTCGCACCCAAAGCGAGAATCATACCCCTAGACCAACGAGCCAGGTGAGAGGGCCGAGGGAATGTACGTTTATATATAGGACAACAGGTGGTTTCTTCAAGAAAAATTCCTCCAGGGAAAAGAAAGTTGTCTAAAAAAGACTGGGCTCGACCGGGATTTGAACCCGGGACCTCTCGCACCCTAAGCGAGAATCATACCCCTAGACCATCGAGCCAGTTGATAACTAATTCGAATTTTTAAATTATATACATAATGCTTTTAGACATAATCCTCGAAAAAACTATCTTTCCCTCACCCAAATAAACAAGTAAACGGAAATACATTCATTCAACCTAAGCGTCAGTGAAAAACTATAAATGTATTTAAACAGCAATCACGCTATCAATTAATAATCTCTGATTAGAGGTAGAATTGTTTAAGATTGCGAAAAATGGACGAGAGAATTCAAAGTCAACAACAGTCATCAACCCTTGATAAGATAAATTTTGTGATAACGCGGACTTCTCAAGTTTCCACATCTATTTCCCTTTCGCTCGATTCGCTAAGGTCGGTGCTATAGGTCGAATTATAATCAGCCTTTGTCATATCCTCATTAACCAAGGCAAGGCAAGAACCGCTATCCATCTCTTCAGAATAGGAAATGTAACTTGGGTTATTGTCTTCAACGTCTTCAGCGATCGTCAAATGTCTTGTACTCTCGTTAATCCTCCTTGTTTCAACAGCTTTCCTGGAATAATAGAAATTTTAGATTATATTGCGGAAGAGTAACGAGGTTCGATAAGAAGTGATCACCTTTTAACACACACGGCAGAGACAGAAATGAGTATCAATCCCAAAATGCCTCCTATTACGATACCCGCAATTGCATAGCCCTCAAGTTCATTATTACCTTGATGAACACATTCAAAGACTTCGGTTCCACCCCATTCACCATTTTCTTGGCAGATTAACTCCATGGATGTTTGGTCATCGTAACCTAATTGTATCCATATCAAAATTACTCTCTGCAACGCTACGGAGGGTGAATAATAAACATACCATTGATAACCAACTTTTCAGGACAGGTAAAATTGTGTAACCCAATTTGCCAATGACGTTGCCAGGCGATGGAATGATTAACGCCTCTTGGAATTAAGAATGGAGGATTTTCACAAAATATCTCTGAAAGTAAATTGATGTAAATTATTTAATTGCACGGTAGGCATATCTAATTTTGTGACAAGCTCATTACCTTGGCAATTTGGAAACTCTGACGTCCATTCTTGATTGTTACACTGGACGGTTCTGTTACCTAAAAATAAGCAGAGAGTAAAAATGAGCTTTATATTAACACTTTTTTATACCACAGTATATTACCTATCACTCTGAATCCAAGTTGACAGTAACAAACAAGGCCAATGCCGTGGTGAAAGGCAGTTCCATTACCAGTCGCATCATAAAACTCGTTTTTACGATTGAGCATGCAAAACAAATTGGATGGCATTGTAACACTCGGACAGAACGTAACTGACGTAATCAAAAGTAAAATTTTACAACTGCTGATAGTTATTCAAAGGTTATTATCAAGTCAATTTACCTTTACAGGTGGGAGATGGAGTCGTCCATCTGCCATCCACACAAGTAGCAACGCTGCGGCCTGCCCGCAAAACGGAACATTATTACATAACATTATACAACTTTCGACTTAATTCTAGTTTTCGAGCCTGTACCTTGTAGTTCGAATCCATGATCGCACTTGTAATGCACTTGATTAAATTTTAATCCTTTACTATTTTCGAGATATTTCCAGGAAGAATGGCTACGTTGGCCAGGCTGTGGACAATGTTTTCCTGCGAGCACAGACACGCAAACGACTTATTCAGACAACTAGTTCAATTTCATGCATCTACCTGTCCCCCGTAGAGAATACTAGAGTACAAATGAGTTTTGTATACTTATACCTTTTCCCGAAGGGAAGGAAAGGATTAAATAGAAACTTGTTTGAACAACGCGCCCTATACCCACGTAATGTTATTGCTGGGGAAATCTCAACAACGTTATATTAAAATCAACAATCCAAATTAAGGTAAACTTACTTTCACAGATTGGGAATCTTCCTTTCCACATTCCATTTTCACAATGGATTTCAGCCGGATCCGTATTTTGTTGACTGAAACCTTCAGCACATTGAAGCTCGACAGTGACTCCATTTTCAATTGTATGGTTCACTTGATAGGGAAATTTCACATTTGGAAAGAGGTGAGGTCTCACACAATGGGACGTTCGATCTAAGTCAAATTAAATTTGTCATTTTAAATGATTTTTTAATGCGCTTCTTCTTAGTCGAATGCTCACGACGGTAACCAGCTGCTTCGATTTGATAGATGAATTCAAATCGTTTGAAAATGCCGCGCACCGCTACGTCTTGGCGTCTTTGTACCGTCAAATTAAGACAACAAACGAAAGGTTGATGATCTTCAGCAGGTAGAAAGTATTGTTTATTGGCGTAAAAACCAAACGTGCCATTGGCTGTCCAATTATGTCGAATTCCGTCGATGGACGTCGTATAAACTGACAAATCCGTACGTTCAGACAGCTCTATAAAAACAGAAACATTTATAAGCCAATTTTCTGGATAGAATTCAGTTAATAAATTCTCACCAGAGTGATATTCCAATAGAAGACGTTTGATACAATATTCAACTTCGAAACTATAAGTAATCATTTCGTTTTCATCAATGCGTTTCGCTTTTGCCAGGCTGTTGGCCGGCCAATACGTTTCCGCTTTGCCCATGACAAGTTGAGTTTGAGGCTGAACGTTGTGAACTTCTTGTCAAAGGGAAAAATTATTATCTTGCGCAATAGCATCCCATAAATAAGACGTCAATTACCTAGAACACAGATGGGTGTAGTTCCACTCCACAAACCATTATGTTGACAAACTCGATCTGGACGTCCGATGAGTGTGTGTGCGTCATCAGAACACCTGTACGTTACTTGTTGACCGACCAGGTAATAGTTTGAGTAAGGATTTATGGTTTGATTGTGGTGGGACTCCGGAATGCCGCACACTCTGACTTGAATATTAGTATAAAAGAAGAGCAACTTGTTGATTTAATTTGGCACATATCATAGGTTAATTAAATCACCTGGATAAGAGTAGACTTTGACAATGTTTGTAAAATCACACGAATCGTCAATGTAAAGTTCTCCGACAATATCCACAAATTTGGCGTCAAAACCTGGTCGATAATTCGACGTTAAAACTTCATCAACTTCAAGTTGATGACAATAAAAGATGTGATATCCATCAAAGTATTCAAAGTCGTGACATTGAGTTGATTCTGACCGTTTACTCGAGACGCGTCTCGATAAGCTAACCCGAAGTGAATTTGTTTGATTTCCTGTGATATACGTCACAATTTTTAAAAATTATAGAAAATATAAATTCTGGTAATTGGAATTCCAATATACTTGCGGGGCCAAGCGTTCGGACTAGTACCGCATAAATATTTTGAATTGTATCAAATTTAATCTGCCAATGCCCGTATTTGCTATAAGTCGTAGTTAAATCATTCCGGCAATCGTCAATTAAATCGCTGTCAAAGATTTTATTGCCGTCCAAGTAAATTCTAGTCGAATTGTTCAGCTGTAATAAGTTGTCAGCTAATATACGATTAGATAAAACACCAGCTTATTAATAAGTCACACCCTTTGACAGATGATTTTGAGATGAAACATGTAGTTACCTTTATGACAGTAGTTTAAAGGGGCAGCGTCACATTGAAACGGAAACGGGACAGACACTTGGGAATGATGACAGAACTTCTCGAATTTCACTGATGAGGGCGGACACGTTATAGCTGCATGACAACCTTACCAAACAGAAAATTTAAATGTCAATAATGACGCCACGACACGTAACATTTGATATTAGTTACTTTGCGCTAGTGCGAAGATAAATATTAAACAACAGCGATCTACAGTTTTCAAAAATATCATTTGTGGTTTAATTTAGTTACAATATACCAACTGTAAAAACAAGTTTCTTTTAAGTGAGGACGCTTTTTTCAAAATATGTCCATTTCCCCAACCGTCTGCCTCAAGAATGATAAATGAGACAGAATACACACTTATTATCAAATAGTCTTAAGCGTCATGAACTCACGATAAGATTTAACTGCCTAGATATATAATATCCTTACTAGGGTGCGCTAGTTATCTCCTTCCACATTTTGTGATGTCCTAGTTTTTAAAAATTAAGCGCTATTATCGTCTACTATATTTTAATGTAAATAACACAAATTAAAACCTGTTAAAGCTTTTTGTTGTTATCTCATGGCTATCTCTAATCTTCAGTAATAAAATAAAACATGATAGAAAAAAAACTAGGTCCCAACGAGACTCGAACTCGTGATCTCCTGCTTACTAGGCAGGCGCTTTGCCATCTAAGCCATGAGACCGTGTCAAATTTGAAACAAAAAGTAAATAAATACCTGGGAAAGTGAAATCTTCTTATCCCATAAACAGCAATCGAAACGCAGTAGAATTTAATAACCTATAACGCATGCATATGCAGTAGCAATGTCTATTTGCAAAATATTACTATATAGAATACACGCGTGCTATATTGTTATATTTGTTTTTACAAGGCTTAGGTAAAATTATAGGAAATTGCCACGTATTAAAAGGCTATCCGTGGCGAAATACGGAAATAGCGGCACCAAAATCCCGGAAAGTAAAATTTTTTGTTTGCATTTCTCCACCAACAAGGTGTAGACTCTATCAAAATAAGACTCTAAATTAATTCGAATTGGATTGACGTAATTCGACGCCCACTATTCCTTGGATCGGCTGCAAAAGTTGGTTGAGTCCGTCGTCAAATTGAAGCTTCTCCTGTTTTAGAGATAATAAATAAAATTTAAAAATCATCACAATAACGGATTAATAACGGTGAAGCGCGTAATATACCAGTGTCTCTTCGACTGGATAAAAACGAAATTTCTGAACCAAAGTAAAAAGAGCCATTTTCAATTCTTCCATAGCGAAGCGCATTCCAACACAATTGCGTGGACCTGTACCGAACGCCAGGTAAGTGTAGGCGCTACGTTTAGCTTTGTTTTCCGGACTCCACCTGGTATACATTTAGCAAATTCCCTCAAATTGAAATCTGCAGTTGTATAATTCCAATATAATTCTGTTATTAGTGTACCTTTCAGGATCGAATTTTTCAGGATCGGGGTAGTATTCTTCCATGTGATGAAGAGCATACGTAGGAATGGAAACGGTATAACCTTTTTTCATTTTAATTCGGCCATTGTCATAGGAGTAATCCTTGGTACACTCTCGCTCAACACTGAATTCACAAATCAAATGTTAATAGTTAATTTTCTATCGTATTGTTTGGCTGCAAAATTTACCGGATAAGTGGCGGATAAAATCGCAATACTTCTTGGATAACCATTTCCAGATAGGGAATGCTTTGGACCACTTCATGGCAAACTTCGTCCTAATCAACAAATCAAAAGTAAATTAAACTCTTAACTATTTCTGGGTTTTGTTAAAAATTAAACGACTGACGTATTCTGCCATTTTCGCAGCGATGCTTTCGTACAACTTTTCTTGGATATCCGGATTTCTAGCTAGCTGGAAACAGGCACTAGTCATAGTTGTGGCTGTGGTGTCAAATCCGGCCAACAGGAAGAGTGTTGACTGGAAATTGTAATGCATGACAAATAATTCAACTAAAAATAATTGTGAATATTTACCTGCCCTATTATGATTTCATCAATATCCTCGCGTGTCCACATAGGCACCGTTTTTCCATCAACTACTTTCGTGTATCCTGAAATTGCTTCGTCAGCTGCTTCAATAAAATCGTTGAATTTCTGGTAATAATTTTAAAATGCCACACATCTGTTAGAAGCCAGCCTATAAATCTATTAGTAGTATTCTTCCATCACACGTGTACCTTATCTGACTGCGATCGATCCTTCAGTACATTTTCCAATAATTTGAAAAAGAATTTCATTTCTTCTGTGACAATTAAACGCTCGGTGAAATATCCAAACGTGGAAAACAGTTCGGGATACATAACTAAATATTGAAAGTGGATTTAAAAAAAAATCAATAAGAATTACGTAATGAAATATGTCGAAGGTTGGATTCTTACATGGAATCGCAGAAACTACTGATTTATAACTTGGTGGATTTAAAACGTATTGCGCGTTTTTAACGAAAGGATCGTTTTCGCTTCCCAGAGTGTCGATTTTTAATCCGAATGCACATCTTGCGATAACGTCCATCGTGAAAACACTAAATACCCTGTCAAATCAATCAACAAAAACATTCAGGCGTACCCAAAAGTAAATGATAAAGGTTATATCACTGTTTGGCGTCAATTTTTCCATCTTTCTCGGCGAAATTTGCGACACGGTCACACATATCGCCAATGCAATCTTTGATCAACCCAGACATCTAAATTAAAAATCAAACGAAAATCTCTGGTTATATGTTATCCTTTTGTCAAAATGGTATTTCTATACTCGTTTAATTTTTCCGGAAGTGAAGGCAGGTGTAACTGATGAGCGAATATCCTTCCACTTTTGTCCTTTCATCAAACTCAACCATTTGCGCATCACTTTCGATTTCATTTCAAAAGACTGTAAAAAGGAATATAAGTCCAACTTAATTTTAAGTAAATTACAGGGTTTAAATGTCTTACTCTGCGATCGGCAAAGTGGTCAAAATCTTTGACGAACATAGCCTTTATCATATCGACATCAGTGATGACCAAATTTGGTATTGGTCCATCAAAATATCCGAAAATCTTTCCATATTTTTTCACCAATGCAATGTCGTATTCAGGAAGGTTCTATACACATGATTGTAACGGATTGTTTTATATTACTGAATTTACGAAAATTTTAAGTGAATTTTATTGTTCACCTCTTTCCAGACTCCCCACATATTACCGAAGATGGGAATTGGTTTTGGACCACGGATTCCTTGGTCGGAAAAGTAATTAAATGTTGAAGTGGCATATCTATTTATTAATATTACAATTAAATGGATAATTCACTCATTGGTCACTTTAATTACATACCTGTAAAGAAAATAGAGAAGAGAGACGAATATTACTACCCATGTAACGGGAGAGGAGAGATTCAGAAGGTCCATTCAGGGTCGTGGGTTTCACCAAACTGAACGGATACAACAAAACGATCTCTTCCTTTACGGGCTCACCCAAGGTTGTCTCCGAGTGAAACGCAAAAGGCGTCACAACATTCAAGTTCAGGATGTGCTCATTAAAAAATTCCCGCATGCTCTCGTGCTTTATTGTACGTTTAATAAATGAACACCAAGATGAACTACTTGTTATTATTACGTACTATATTTGTTAGTTACATCACCATAAGTTAAATTATAGCAAAATGTATAGACACCTGCAATGGTTATCTTTTGCCTTTCTCCAACAACAATTTTTAAAAACTCTGTAAACGAAACTTTTAAATTAATTGTATCGACGTTATTCGATGGCCCATGTCTCTTGGGCTAGAAAATTTTCAAAATCTGTTGTCAAAATAAAACATATCCTCTTGTTTTAGAGATAACAAACAATTGAAATTGATAAATCATCACAACTGATAAATTACGGCGATATAAGAAACTATTTGGCCCTTGTCATAGAATTAATCCTTATATTGGTTGAATCTCAATCGCGCTTATTTGACTTTCTGCGCAGCACTAATATACGTTTTAAACAAAATTTGAAAATGAAATTTCAGCAAAAAGACCAATTTTATTTTTGTGATTGTAACAATTCTACAATGAGTTAAGGGCACAATTCAAATCAACTGTGAAACTGCATTGTTAATGTCAACATCCAATTAAAAACGGCTTTATAAAATGTGAACTATAATAGCTAATAGGGAAGTAAAAATAACAGGATTATACTTGGAAATCGTGGGATCAGCCAGTGAACTCACGTCTAATGTTTAGCGACCGTACTGTTGGGGCTCGTAGGATTGTTGAGGAGCATAGACTGGTTCTGGAGCTGAATAAGCCGGGGCTTGGTAAGGTGGAGCTTGATAAGTTGGGGCTTGATTAGTTGGAACTGGGGCATGGTAAGATGGAGTTTGGTAAGAAGAGGGAGGTGAATACGACTGATGCACTGGAGTACCGTACGTGTGGTTTGGTGGTCCGTAGCTGGACTTGGGCTTCTTGTGAGCCTTAGGAGCACCATAGCTTCCCTTGGGTTTCTTAGCTTTAGGAGCTTTTGGGGCTTTAGGGGCACCGTAACTTCCCTTGGGTTTCTTGCCTTTAGGAGCACCGTACGAATACTGTGGGACTTCGTACGTCTGTTGAGGTGCTTCATAAGACGGAGTGTATTGAGCAGCAGAAGAGCTGTAAGTAGGAGCTGGAGGATTGTATGAAGGTGCTGCTTGAGTTTGATATGGTTGAGGAGCCGATGGAGAATAGTCTGGAGCTGGTGGAGAGTAAGCAGGAGCTGGTGGAGAGTAAGCAGGAGCTGGTGGACTGTATGCCGGAGCTGGTGGACTGTATGCCGGAGCTGGTGGAGAGTATGCTGGAGGACTGTATTGAGGAGCTGGGGAGCTGTAATCCGGAGCAGGTGGTGAATATTCGGGAGCGGGAGCACTGTACTCCGGAGCAGGAGGGCTGTAATAAGGTGCTGGTTGAGATTCGTATGCTGGAGGTCCCTTTGGAGTGTCGTAAGACGGAGCTGCCTGGTGTTCCTCGTAAGGATACGATTGGGGATCTTGGTACTCGGACGGTTGAGCTTCGTAAGCAGGAGGAGACGCGTACTGTTGTTCGTAATACTGTTGACTCACATCGGGAGTGTGAATCGGGGCGCCACCGTGTCCGTGTTCATGATCGTGACCGTGGTCATGGTGTCCATGATGTCCGTGTCCATCCGCTGCAATTGAGATATGTGTGTCAATAACAGAAGTAGCTTATAATACAGTAACCAAGTGAACTCATTTCTACATGACAATTTAATTTTTGCAAATTTTTTTATGAAATGCTGTAAAGGCGAGTAGTTTGTTTTCAAATTTTAATATTTTAAAAATTTACTAACGCGATCGTTTTTCGCGATTGGTTTCAGCTACAGAAGTTGCCAGGAGAAGGCAGGAAAGCAGAAGAACCTTTAATGCAATAAATCAAATTATAAATAAATTCCATTGATAAATATTCATATTATTATAGAGAAAGAAATAGGTAGTAAAATGGTACTTACTGATTGTGTATTGAGTTTCATGATTGCTTTACTGCAATGAGTTGTTGCTGCCACTAGAAGTGGAGATGTGACTTCTGATTCAAAAACTCGACTCTTTATATAGTACCTTAGTATACCCATATCGCTGTTCCGAATGGGTTGCGGTAGCGGTGGCGGCGGTGGTGAATAGAAAGAAAGAGAAAACCAAACATCTTGACTGCTATACACGCTAATATACTAAAGTAGAATATAGGACTACCGTCTCATTCGATGTTGATGGAAGAAAATAAAATCCATCGACTCTATTATGTCGGGTATTATAATGAATGCAGATAGCCACAAAAAAGATACTATACATACACAGCCTCGGTCATCCACAACATCATCAACTTCATTCAGATCTCAAGCTATCCCTCATTTCCTACTTTCTTATTGCTGGCTTGTATACATTTCATTTTTAATAAAGTTCCGTTTTCCTTCAAAACTCTCATCTTCCTTTCTCTGTTGCTATACGTGATCGAAAGCCACGGGGTTTTACCAGCTCATTCAAATTTACCCATCAGCGGAGAAACGACTCTTTTCTCCTGATGTTACGTCTAGTTCATCCACCTGTCGTGTCGTTGTATTTTAGCCCATTGCCTTGGGCTTTACTACTTATTATCGTCTCCAAAAAGGCGTGAGGATTGACCGGCTATGCTGTTGGCAAAAGTTATTGATAATATTATCATGTCCTTTGCTTTCCAGAAAATAAATTACAACTCAACTAGCTGTTATGACTGAGAGAACAAGATGCCTGATAAACAATTACCCACGACAGAAACATGATAAGATTGTCGTCTAATATTTGTTGGGTTTAAAAAAAATTTCCGAGCTTTTATTATGTTCAGTACTTTCGTTGTATAACGATGGACACATGTTTGTTTTTTTTCTTTTTTTGGGGAATTTTCTTTAAAAATATAGGGCATGTGCAGTTATGCGTTATAACGTTAAGTCAAAGCACGGTTGGATAATATCACAGCGTGTGCCATCGTCATACCTTTCTGGTTTTTATTAGCACAGCGAAAGTCTTGGCTAGCCATAAGCTACATATTACTGTTATTACCGGCTATCATCTTCTTAATTTAATTAAACTTGATTTTGAAAATTCAACCGAAAAACGTAACAAATTACAAATCTTTTTATGTTTTTCAAATTTCGTATCCTTTTTCAGTCAGCTGACATCGAAATTTTAAAACAAAAGAATGCCGGTCGTGCATTGATTGATTTATTTTGTGTTAAATCTAATTATGAAGTTGTTATCAGTACCTTGGAATTTTCAGTGCTATACCAGTTATTGAAGTTAAGGTAATTAAATTCTGGAAATGTTGAGAGTGGTCATGTCTATTGCACCGTCAGCTCGACGGTACATCAATGCATCCCATGGGGGATGCACGACATTATCCGCTATTGCAGCGGTGGTTGGGTATTTAGGGTTTCGTGAAGGAGATGCGGTACGCGGGTAACATCCCAGCACATCCCAGCCAATGTAACGCCACACTCATTGTGAAGCGGGGGTCGGGGTTTGAACCTAAGTGTGACACATTGCGTCGGACCACGCAGCTCGCCGACGCTTTAGCGAACACAACCACCAGACCGCCAAAAAAACTGAAATAAAAAATTATGTCATTCTCTTTCGCGGGCATAATTATTTCATTTAAGTCCCGTGTCAAAATTAAAAATCCCCTAATTCCACCAAAAAACTTTACAAAAACACATTTCTTGTTTACATTAAAAATGCGAAAAAGAAAAAAAAAATCATAAATTAAAACCATAGTGATTAAGCATTGAACCATGGATCTTCATATTAACTTCCCGTCGCTCTACCAAGTTAGCTACGGAATGATGTTTTTTTTTTAAATTGCAATTGATAAAGCCGTAAAAGTGGCCAGATGGCAGCACTGTCATTGTAGGAGGATGGGAAAGAGAGCAGCTCGGAAAAACCGTGCCGCAACCCAAGGGAAATTTTCTTATGGAGTTGGCAGACCTCCCCTTTCATGGCTCTGCCCTTTCTCTCTCCCCAAGACCCCAACCGTCAGATACACTCAGCGCCTCTAGCGGCCTGACGGTGCAATAGAATTTTCGGTTGAGAGTGTTGTATTTAAGGTGCAGCATGGGAAAAAGTGTAGTGACACCGTGGTCTCGTGCACTTTGCACGATAGATTTATGTTTTAATCACATAAGATATTACAAATGATTTAGAAAGATGGAAATTTATTCTGAAAATCATTGTTGCTCATAATATCTTAGCTGGTATATAATTTACCCAATTACTGTTTGAGTGCTTAAACGTTAAATCAGAAGATCATAACTTTCATAAGACACGTTTGTGAGCATATTAGTCCCTTTCCATTTATGCATTTCACTCCATCATCTCAGCATAACTTAGAAGATAAATCTTTGTTCTCATAATAACTTTCTTGTTTCTACGTGTAGGTCCAGAAGATCTATATAGTCTGTGTCATATTAAAAAAGAAAATCTTGTAAAACATCATTTATTGTTTGATTTTGACAGTCACTATCCCAAGCCAAGGTATACTATTCTAGGTCATAAGTCATTTTACTATTCAAAGTAAATTTTTTAAATTTCTTGTGAATAAAATGTTTTTTAATACATCCAGTTACATGAACTGTTCTTCCAGCCTTCACATTTGAATGACTCATCTTCGTCATCTTTCCACATAAGTGAAGCCTCTTATTCCAATTTCCTTGTCTCGTACCAGTAATCTTCAACTTCATTCATCCAGTCGAAACGCCCAATCAGTTACGGTAGGACTCGAACAAAACATTTCTCCTTCGTGTTGTATTGGTAGCTCTCTTCTAGCTCGAGCAGTTATCTTGCCTAGCTTCTTTTTCAAATTCCTATTTCGTTGTTTTGCCAATTTTTTTTTAATGAAAATTTTTGCTTACCAAAATATAACTTGTTAGGCCACTTAAATGAAAGGCATCCTAAACGATACCAGTTTGTAGCTTAATGAGTCCATTCGAGTATGAAATGCGATTTCAACTGATTAAAATTCCTCCCGACTTTTTCTTGTCATGTGGCTGCAGTTTGGCTGCTATCACGGTAGAAGCATTCGATTTTAGGGCGCCCACATTTCAGATTCATAGCCGCGTCTTTGTTTGTTAGCATGAAACATATTTTCTTTTTATCTACTGTTGACTGAACTAGAAACTGAACAGCTTAAACATTCGGTCTAATTGGCCATTCTTTTGAAATAAATTTTTTCTCCAATAAATACGACGAAAGAAACTACGTAGCCGGCTATCAGAACGTAAAACGCTCCGGTGAAATTTTTTAACGTGATTTTGGTTTGATTGCTTGACATTTTCTTTTGCTGCCTTTTGTCAGACTCATTCAGACACTTCATGACATTTCTGCGTTTGTCTGTATCCCAGCGTGTCCACAAATCAATCAGTCCAGCTCCATGCAACTCCATAAATCTAAAAGAACTCGTTAAAGAATCTTTCGTTGTTAGTTAATCAGAGGGAAATGATTAGTCACCCTTTCCTGAAGAATTTGGTGTAGGGACTCTGCTTTCTCAAAATCCACGCCATCATTGAGAACGAGTAATCGGGTTCTCTGGCTAATGCGAGTAGGCACTTTCCCGTTCCCTTGTAATCCTTTTCGATAGCGTTCAGCATCACAAAAATACCCTTGAATTTTAAATTGAAGAAAGATTGATTTTGCGTATCATTTGGCAAACACAATTGAATTCTTTGTTCTACACTCTACCTGCAAATAGGTGTAGGATCCCGATTTGACCAGGTCAACACAATCTTGAGTTGTCTCGCATCGTGATTTAGGATTAGACCGCAATTTATCACCCAACTGTTTGAAGAGTCCCTCTGTTGCAGACTAATGAAGTAATACGAAATTGATTTTTGATCATGGTTTAGAACTCGATATCGGTCATATTTGAATTACCGAAATGACCATGTCTACACCTAATCCTCTATCAACGACTAGCTTAACATCCGGTTTTTCGACAAGGTTCTTTATGGAATCGACCAACGGATAGGCGTTTGACCCCAGGATGTAGGTAATCAGAAGGTTGTTGTAAGCGCAAACAAGAACTAGTGCACCCAAACACCAAGAACCCACTATGAAGTAAAGAGTATTTCGATTTTTCTTGAAGTATCCTCCTGCGTATATACAGTGTGCTGTATCTTCATATAGCCAAGGCCAAAATAATTAGCTTACCTTGACTCAAGAGAATTCGGAAAATTTCAAAGAATATTTCACCAACGGTCAGTGGAGGAACACTTTTGTAACTTATTGGATTTTTTGTAACGATTTCATTTGGTGACAACCAATTTGTTGGGCGAATGAAAAAGTAGATCACAACAGACAAAATGGAAATTGCAATCAACAATCCAATCCAAACCTATACTCAATGTCGTTTAGTATCATATTTAACAAGAATCTTTTTGAATTAATTAGCTTCAATTTGAACTAGTAACACAGTAAAGCTCTAAAAAACAAGCAATTTTTTTTTACCGCGAGCTGAAAAGGTTTCACCACAGCAGCCATGTTGTCTGTGGATTGTGGCATCGGGATCAGGAGAACAGAGGGTGCGTACATGAATCCTTCTGAGAAATCTAAAACGGCTAAACGTTTTGACGTCATTACCAGAGCTCCAATAACTAAGTCGCATTTCTAAATCAGATATAAAACAATCTAAACCCTGTTAGCACCAAATCCTCAATTTATTGAGCAGTTTACTCCATTTGAAACGTAGTAAGCAAGGCCTGGAAGATCATCATTTTGCTTGTCGAGTCGAGTGTCGTTAACTTGTAGAACTGAATATCTGCCGATCGTTTATCAATGAAAAACATCAAGACTTGGAATGAACTAGTAAATTACGTAAAATTGAAGCGATGAGATAGCGCGTTGAGAACTTCCGGTCCAACACCTTCCACTGTTGTGATATGACCCGTAGCGTTTCTCGTCGAGCACATAACTACCGAAAACTGTGAAAGCAAATAATTTAATTCAGTTGTTAATCGACGACTACGCATTGATGAATTTCTAATTAGAATTCTATTCTATAATTAACTTGTGTCAGGGTCCCAAAAACGATGTGTTGTCCGTTGAGCGTAGACACATCCGCTTCCACAATACAATATATTTTATTCAATATCAAGGAGAATAACAGTAGCAAGTAGACGTCTTTCATTTTTGTAAATACTTTGCAGTTTCTATAAAGATAAAATTTAAAAGGAGCAGCGACTTGTGGTTCGCGACTTGTGTGATCGTATAGGATTTGGTTCTACTTCTTATACGCGTTTTTCCCCTCCAAAACATCTTCAGTTGTCAGGGCAACATGCCACATCAACAGAAGTTTTTCAGATGGGTAAATGCCAACTTTATCTGCGATCCGATGTCGAGGTCTACTGTACATGTGGCTTATAAATCTCTATGTACTTGTGTATGCATGCTTCGATCAAGATCGTATATGCATTGGATTTTATTCTAATAAAGTACTCGCGCAAAGGGTTTAAATAAATTATGCGAGTTTTGTTTTTCAGGGTAGTACAGAGAGGTCCGCAGTTCATATTTACCTTAACAAAATTGAGAAAAAAGCAATTGAAAATAAATTCTTAATGCGTATTTTTTTTTTCAAATGAAATTGTATCTGGAATGAGGAATGAATGCGCACGCAAAAGGACGCCTCCTGCCTCTCCAAATTCCCTTTTCCCCCCTGTAAGAAAGCTTACTTCAAGCAAGTAAAAGAATAAGTAAAATAAGAAAAGAAACGAAAAAATAACAAATAGTATAGTATTTAAATTGCGGATCTATTGTTGTTGTCTTCTGCAGGGAAAAATCGCCCTTTAAAATGTTGCGATAATACAATCTAGATGTCGCACGAAATGTGGACAAAAGGTTACGCTCAAACGTGAGCCTTTAGACTACAACAATTCCCCCAATCTTATACATTTTTTGCGTCGTGTAGAAAAAAAAGAACCATGCATGCTTTTGAGAATTGCATTATCCCTATTACATTCTTGTTTAAATGAATACCTTTACGACATACGATAAGGCCGAACATTCCTGGAACGAAGTTACTTGAAGGAAATCGATCATTGACTGAGCATTTGAGACCACACTATATAAAGTCATATTAAAAAAAAGCCATTTTCCCTTGGCTAAAAAATATGTCAATCAAAGTTTTCATATGTCAGGATACTTCGTGACAACAGAAGGAACTTCAAAGTTCTCCGAGAAGGTAATAAATCCAGTGGGTGACTCGTCCGCATTACTAATGAGTTAAGGTTTAGTATAGCACCCAACTACTAGCAGCATGTCAGACTAGAAGGCCCCTCTCATGTTAACTAAATCAATCACAAGTCCGCCGATAACATTTCAACAACACAGTTTTATTGATTGTTCAAAAGCAAACGTTTTTGTTCGTTCGAAACTAAATTAACGTAAACATATCGTCCCATAATTAACATACCTTGCTGGCGTTACTCAATTTGTGTTGAGTTAATTGCTTCTTAATAGATTTTCAAATGCAAAGTACTGTGAGCAGGCCTCGTAATGAATAGTGGATTTTATTTAATGGTCTTAAAATGTAGCTCATTGTTATGATGGAACATCTCGGGAGTAATGGATACACATTACACAATCCAACTTGTAATCTAAATTTCATTTTTGAAAGTATTTTTAAACATAAATTGTACTGAAGGACTGTTTCTACTGCAGACTCTGACGCAAAGATGTTCGCAGTTCGCTATTATCTTCATATACGATCTTGGAAAAGCAATTGAAATTTTCAAAGTCCAGCAATGCACGTTTATTGTTCTAAAATTCTGTTTTTTATTTAATCCTTCGTTTAACATTATTTGATTGTTATCCTTTTTTATGTTTATTTTTTTTATCCAGTTGTTATCGATTCAGAAACGGTTAAACTTAAAATTGCCGAAAGCGGGACTATTGAAACTTCGATCGTTGTTACTTCAGTTGGAACTTCGTCTACAGATGTTGTTGGTTTAGGGTTTTCCAGTTTATTTGTTCTGAGAGTTGTTTCAGCTTCCAAACTTGTAGTAGTTGTTTGTGCCTTTTGGTTAGTGGTCGGATTTGCTTGCGCTTGGTGAAATTACTGCATTGTGTTGTTGGGGTAATGGGTGTTCGCATCGGCAATGGAAATGACGGGTTTTTCTTTATATGGGAAGATTTAAATGAAATGAAGCGGGAGATTTAAATCTCAAATAACAACACGTAACACAATTTTTTGTTTTGTTTTTATACATTTATTGATTTATTCATTGAAGAACATCTGCGATACAACTTAACAATAATTTTCCATTATTGCGGTTTCAACATTTTCAAAATTTTGTTTGATGTTATAACGGGGTTTATTGATGCCATTGAAGAAAAATGTTTTCATATCTAGGACGTCACATAGATACAATCCGCAATAATATGTTGTAAGTGAAAAGAATAGTCCAATTGTGTTCAATATAGGAAATTCTCTTATCGTATCGTTTGTAACTCCAGATTCCGTGAAATCACTGAAACAGCAAATAATCGATAATGTTACACAACATTTTGATAGCGGTATGACAACAGCTTCAATCAAGTCATCCCATGCGAAAAATTTTGATACGAAAGCATCCAATTCATTTTGAAATTTTATGAAGGCTGCTTTTACTGGTGCATCTTCACCAATTAGGATGTAAATCCATTTTATAACTTTTTCTTTGTGAGATTGAATATCAGTGTCAAACAACTCGCTTTTTTCTTGATCGCTTAGAAAACCGCGTCGATTCAAATCTCTTAACAGTGTTTTATAATTTTTTTGAAAAACCTTTTCGTAAATTGGTTCAGGCAGCGTTTGATAAACGAGGACGGAGAGGTAACCCCAAAGGGATTGATTTTTCTTTGGAGTTAAACTAATTTCTCGAAAAATTATAGCCTGATTGGGCAGTTGAATACCATCTTTTTGGCGACTAATGCCTATCACTGTTAATATCGATGTTAAAAACGGAAGGATTCCTGGTGCGTTAAAACCACATCTCAGTGCATGTAACATGGTAAATATCAATTTTCTCCATGGCCAATCCTGTGGGATGAATCCAAACAAAGAGCTTATTATGCCTGGGATGAAGGCCAATGCGAGGTACAATGCGATCATATTCCAGATGGTTCGATACCAGCATTTATCTTTACCAGGTGCGACCTCCTTTGGCCATTCAAATCGCTCCATTCCTGTAGGTTTTTGCACTGGAATATCTTTCAATTTCGGATTGGAGAATGCATCTGTAGTACCCTCTATATATAGCTTTTCGAGAAGTGGGGCCTGCACACCACACAGCCATTTTCCGGTGGAAATGTCATTTATTCTTTTCTTAATTTAAAAATCGTTATCGAATTTCGAATTTTAATCATTTTACGCAAATAGTTCAGTAATAAATTTTGTTTAATTGCAATTCGTTCGAATTAGTTTTATTTTTATCTAGGGTGAAAATGGCGCCTGAAATCAAATCACAAATTTACTTTGTAATAATTATTTAGGGAGCGGGGGGGAACAAAAATACATTTAATTCAATTAAAAATTGTTGATAAATCTGCTTGCACAACCCGACGGTCACGGATCGTGTGCGAGAAGAAACGTAAAGCTTTGAGGACGATGGAATTCTGCAGGAGAATCATTTGCGCCCAATCAGGAGCGTAGATATGTTTGGCCCGGTTTGGCTACAAGATCCTTGAAATCCATTAGAATCTCGATAAGGAAATCCAACAGGTCGGAACGAGTGGCAAAGTGTCCCAAGTAATTGCGGTAATGATGCGGAGTCATTTGACGGAAAATGGACAACATGACCGAAACCAAAGGACCGACAAAAGGATCTTCACGGTCGATTGAAATGATGGTTTGAATTATAGTCCGCAAACCGTTGGCTATCACTTCTGCAAAGTCGTTATGCGTAGGACCGACATCCTTCCGATACAGAATTTGCATCACGTCGCACATAACAGTCACGCTCATCTCCACCTAAGACCAATCAATACATATAAGTTATCGATTGAAGCAATTATTAATGACCAGTCGTTAAAGCTGGTTAAAGTAAACTTATATTTTTTTATTCCTGTCTAAAGCTACGTAAAAAAATGTCATCATTCATGTGATTCCAAACATCTCTTCAAATAACTACCTAGTGTATTCTTGTATTTGAGTGTTAAGTGTGCTTTTAGAATGATTTGATGTGATTTTGTGATTCTTGCATATAAGATGTTTCTTTTTCTAAATTTAGGTAACATAACATGGAATATCATCTGACATATTGGTCCATCTACTTAATGAAAAAATGTAACTGCTATGTATATATTTTTGGCTTATTTGTAGTTTCAACTTTCAATGTTTCTTTGATTTAGGCTGTTCATCTTCAATTCCCTGATTGTTGGTAGTTTGTCGGGGGAACCAATTTCCTATTTGGAGTTTTCTTTTTCGTGGCCAACCATACTGATGGATGGTAATTATTTGAATATTATTTGGTTTCTCTGAGGAATTCTTAATTACATTTTTCTAAACATTCTAATAGCCTTCTATGGAGTGGTATCATCCAAAAAATATTTGGCAACATTGGTCAACCTAGATGGACACATAGGATGATGCCATTAGTATGGTGCATATTAATCAACATTGGTACTGGTTAAGGTTCTTTTCTGTTTTAAAATTGTACTTTTCATTTTCATGTTAGTAATTAGTAACTATTCAAAACCTTCTCCTTAACCTATCCTATTCTCCTTCTTAACCTATCCTTTTCTGTTTTACCTTTCAAAATCGATTTCGTATGTTCAAGTACTAGTCAAAATTTTTGTGTAGGAGGAATTGGGTGGGGTATCACTAAAACTCGGGCAACGGGGGTCGGGTGTCGGGTAACTAAAACTCGGGTAATGGACTCGGGTAAACAAATTTTACCCGAGTTTTAGTACCCCCAAACGGGTAACGGGGTAAACAAAAAATGACTAAAACTCGGGCAATGATCTCGGGCAAAAAATGACTAAAACTCGGGTAATGGGCTCGGGTAAACAAAAAAAAATACTAAAACTCGGGGGAATGGACTCGGGTTTTTTTTGCAATTAGTCGGGGAAACGGAGTATAGTGCGTGCTGTTGCGCGCCATTGTATTAAAATGCCTCGTTATAGTCGTTAAAGTTCTACGAACGTCATCAATAACAAAATGATTAAGTCAACTTGTATTTTACATATCACTAAATATGCCAATTGGATTTCACTATTGCAGAGAAACTTAAACCGACTATAGTTGGAGACTCCAGACCTGCTATCATGCCGGCCGTCTACGGTAGGAAAATTCATCCGAGAGGCGGAAACAAAACCCCCAAGTCTTTTAAAAAAAACAAAATTTTATAACCGTGAAACCTCGTATCCAAGTTAATACAACAAAAAAAAAATATATAGATATGTATAAATATATACAGTACGTTCAATAGCGTTATTGTTATTCAGAACTTCTTTGTCAAGAGAATTTGGCATTTTTCAAAAAAGTGAAAAGATTCAGAAAGAAAAAAAAAGGAGGAACGAAACGCCCTTTGTTTTGTTAGCATGAACATTTTTTTTTCAAAAATATGTAGCCTATAAAGTTTGGCGTGTTAGAATATATAAAGTTATACGGTCATGGTTAAAATAACATAACAATCTGGCAAGATGATACCAATGATGAACTGCTTCCTTTAATGGATTCTCCAGACACTTTCTTCAGTAAAACACATGTTAACTTTCATCAGTAAAACACATGTTAACTTTCATCAAAAACTTTAACAGCAGTTGAATTTACCCCCGAGTCCATTCCCCGAGTTTTAGTATTTTTTTTTTGTTTACCCGAGCCCATTACCCGAGTTTTAGTCATTTTTTGCCCGAGATCATTGCCCGAGTTTTAGTCATTTTTTGTTTACCCCGTTATCCGTTTGGGGGCACTAAAACTCGGGTAAAATTTGTTTACCCGAGTCCATTACCCGAGTTTTAGTTACCCGACACCCGACCCCCGTTGCCCGAGTTTTAGTGATACCCAATTGGGTGCGTAAATCGTTCCTTGGTGCCCATAATAGATAATCGATGTGAAGCAAAAAAAAAATCAAGTGTTAAGTGTTAACTCTATTGTTGGCTATCTTTTACTTCGAGAATGAAACTTGTGAATAAATGAAATAGAAAATAGTTTTGGAATTGATTTATTGTCCCACCTCCACCCACAATTCCACCTCTGTTTAAATACATACAATTTTGTGACAGTACCAAGACAGTATTGTTGTGTGTGACAGTATTTTGTAAAAAAAAAACAACCATGTTACGAGATATGATGAATAAGAAGAAAGTTGTTTTATACCCTCCCAAATAATTTTCACCGTTCACTTCCAATTTTTGTTTCATTTTTGTATCTCGTAATAAGGATATATAGTATCTTTCACACTCGGTTTATATACTGTAGCATTTAACGTTTAATGGATAAAATTCTTGTGTTGTATAATCTTATGAATACGATATGGAAAATCTAAATAAATACTGCGTTCAATATCAACACAATTTCTTGATTTTGCAAGAGGGCTTGATTTTATCAACGCCAAGCACATCGACCACTGCCATTTCAGATGCCAGCATTTACTAAAATTTGCAAACAGTGAATACGATGAAAAAGTTTAACAATCTATTTAAAAAACTATCAAAGCATAAAAATGAGATACTAAACCAATTCAGTCCTGGGAGAGTCACGATCACTCGCAATCTCCGCATATATAGATGATGTGCGGCAAGCCACACAACATGTAATTTAGTGTTTGTGCTATCAGGTCTGATGGTAGAACTGAAAATTTTGACAATTTATTTTTAATGTAATTTTCGAGTTGAACAACTAATTTAGTATTTTATGAATAAATCACTCAGTACTCAAACAAACAGAAATACAACTGCATATTCTGTTATTTAAAATTTGAAAATATCTTTTAAATGTTTTGTTCAAATTTTGTTGGCATTATGAAGACCTCGACCGTCGTCTGCTTCAGCTTTCATTGTCGCGTTGTTTTCCTCGACGATGGTCATGTCTATTGCATAGGATTTTTTCCAATAGTGTGAGTTCAGTATTTGTGAAGCATTTTAAGTGCTTTTCATCACTCATATCAATTTTTTAAATGTCAGGTATCAAAATTGGAAACAAGAAAATCACTGCAACCTGTGCTGCCTGTAAAATCCTCAGTAGAGAACGCATTCCACCCATACGCACCTCATCAATGCTGTACCAAAGATGGTAGAGTTCCTCTGTCGTGTCAACAAGTGAGCCAAATGTTTGATTGTTTCAGTTTGATACCATGTTCTATTAAGAATTGGAAAATTTAATCTGTCAAAATTACTGAAAACAGAACAGGTTTGCCACCAGGTTTTTTGTAGTGAAAGAGCTTTCCCTTCAAAACTGGTGCCATTTGAATTGGGCCACAACAATCCAAGTGTCATTAAACCAATATCCATCAAACAAGGTGATGTGACTAGAAGTGAAAACATACAAGCTTCATGGAACACGCCATCACCTGCTCAACCCTCAAATCCATCACCCCAACAACTTATTAACGGAAACCTTCCCAGAAGAGATTCTGAAAGCTCAGGTAAATAGTTTTTTCCGATAATTACTACATTTCTAAAAATAACTATTTATTTTCAGCTTTTAGCGAGGCCTTGTCTGCATCAGCCATGTCAAACATTCCACCCATCGATGAGCAAGAATTGTCGATTGCCACCAATCATTGGAACATGGTTTCTATTCTTGAAAAAGGGGGTTTCGGTACAGTCTACAAGGGGACGTGGAAAAACACTCAAGTTGCCATTAAACGGATGGAGAATGTAAATTTAAAATATAAAAAAAGTAATAACTTGCAATATTTCTAGGATTTTTTTTTCCCATTTATTAGCAATCGATGGGAGAACGGCGATATGAAGAGTGCCAATATACTGTTGGACAAGAATTTCGAGCCCGGGATCGTAGGCCAAGTTTTTGTGGCTCTATATCAACCGCTAATGCATCTGGGTTAGTTCATCAAAAGCCAAAGAACGGCCCGAAATGATCAAGTTATACATTTCGTATGTTTTTGGTATTGTATATTCACCTGGTTTTCTATATTCACTTTGGTGTTCTAATCAAACCGAGAGTGTGTATAGTAGTTGATTAAATATTAATAATTCTCGTTTTTACTAGGTGGAAGTTTATTAAAGCGACTCATAGATAAGAACATACCGTCCGCATCTATTTTTATTTTACGACGCATCCGCCGAGGTACAGACCTACTTAACAATCTTGAGGAGAGAGAAGAAAGCGCTAGAATTACTTATTCGTGAAATTGTGGTAGGTGGTTTGTTAGTAAGTTAAATTTTTTTTATAACTGAAAAATCGGAATTGCTATTTTAGACGATGGTGATCCCTGATCAGGATTGTAAATGTCGCACCAATGACTATCCTGATTTCGTGAGAGATCCACGCAAGGCTTCTGAGATGGCTTTAGTTTCACCCGACAGCGACACTCGTCAAATGGCTTGTCAAGATGCCCGTCAAGTGGTGGTCGTTGATATGAGAGAATTCCGCAGTGAATTTTGCCTTCGCCTTCACCGAAGAGGCATCGATGTTTTACCGATAATGCTCATGTCAAGGTACATCAGTAACTTTTTCTAGATTTATAAATGAGTTGATGGGATATACAATGCAAGAAAGCCCTCTTAAATTCTTTTTCTCAAAGATTCAGAATGCAAAACAAATCACCATTGACATCCATTATTTGGCAAGTGTGGTTGTTTTTGTGTCATGAATTTGAAAACCATTTCACGGTATGAAGAAGATGGCTGTCCAGATGTGATAAATGAAACTGGGGAGGTATGTGTTTAAAATGATACGGGATTTCATTATAAAAATTTCAATGGATTCTTTATAGAGGCCATGGACTGGATCAACATGGACAAACGTGAACTTGCACAGAATTTATCAAAGAGCAGGAGAACTGTCATCAATTTGACAATATCATCAGTGCCAGCAAGGTGACAGCAAGGATATTGCATTACAACAGCTTTCTCTCCAAGATATCTGTACTTGCCTTACATCACATTAAACAAGTGTAGAGATTTGTTAAATTAATTTAAGTTTAAAATAATATCTGTAATGCATTTTCCAGTGTCCAGTTAGCATCACAACACAACAGGATATTTGATTAAATTTAATAGACAGACTGTCCGGTACAAGACTACTTGTTTCATTTGAGTTGCGATCATGCAGCGGATGATAGGGGTAGGGACACCACATCACACCGTATTACCGACATTTCAAACGCAACAGGGTTAAAGAAACACTCGTCGCTGCTGTTTTGTTCTCTTGTGGATTATGTATCTATGAGGTTCATTTTTATTCCCGTTGATGATATCGTGGTTACAGCTCCGGCTTTCTGGTTAGGCTCCCAGGTTTCAAATTCTTTTATGGACGTTATTTTCGCCGTCTGTATTACGTAGTCGTCGTTTGACTTGTACTAGATTATGGTGTAATGGATATAGCCTCTGCCTGTTGAACCGATATCCCAGATTCGATTCCCGGTTTCCTCTTAAAATTCTCTATAAGATATTTTTAAAATTCCCATTGAGAATGACTAAGTTCAAGTTCAAGAAAGTAATTGAGGATAGCAACTTCTCAAAACATCCCGATTGGTGTAATGGATAGCATGTTCGGATTTAACGCATATCGTCCGGGTTCAATTCCTGGTTTCTCCTATGATAATTAATTGACTTATAAGTGTCTCTATACGTCCTTAGAAGAATGAGCTTTGAGAACATAGGATTAAATAAAATAATCTTAGAAAACAAAAAAATTAAATTGAAAGAGCAAAATTGTATTTATCTTGTCCCACCTCCACCCACAACTCCGCCACATTTTACACAAACATACATAAGTACAATATACACTTATAGTTAACCCGTTGGCTGCCACGCCATGCAACCCGTAGATTGCTCTTCTACTATCTACAAGAGGGACTTGCCATTGCTGACAAGTCCGGGCTGACACGGTGATGGGAGTAGTAAATAGCGTGCACGCATCTACAACCCATCACCGCATCGACAAGGGGGAAGTCCCTATGGTGCACACTAAGACACGCCTTTCGGCGGAACAAGCTAACATGGTGGAAAACAAAGGCGTGGCAGCCAACGGGTAAACTAGCAAAAACATAAATACCACAACAATACAAGATGAACAGATGATGATGATCCACGTTGACAACTGGAAGAAGGGATGGGTTCTTTCGATGTTCTTCTAGGATGCATCCTCCCGGTTATTACCGAAATGGCTACATAAAGAAAATAAGTTAACAACAATTCTATTTAGATTACAGATTTGGCAATCAGACTCACACATGGTAATACCAGTAAAGATTTCTTGGCTGATCCAGAAGATGGGATGATATGACGATGATATGATGGGATGACAATTCAAGTGAGATGATGATGACAGTAGCTTTTTTCCCCAAGACGAAGAACCGCAGAAGATCCATGTTGATGATTGTGAGGGGCCGATGCTCTTTTGATGTCCATGAAGGCTGCACGGTTATTACCGAAATGACTAAATTAAAAATAAAGAGTTAATAACCATTCTTTAGACTTATGAATATTTATAGCATTCCAACCTACTTATTGGGTAATAACGATGAGGTTTTTTAGGCTTATCCTAGAAGGGCTGATACTCTTGATGTTCATGAAGGCTGCATCCTTTTGGTTATTGCTAGAAGCACTAAAGAAAAAGGTGTTAACAGAGATTCTTCCAAATAGAGATAAGTCAATCATACTTACTGAGAGTAATACCAATCAGGTTTTCTTGGGTGACACATACATACATTGTTCCAGACTTCCTTGTTTGTGGTTTTGAAGCTCCTGCCACAGATGTTAATGAACCTGGCAAATAAGTGACAAATGTGGGTTGGTTAAACTTATAATCATATCGGGAACTTCGGGAAGTCAAAAGATATGCTTACCAATTGTGTACATGTAATCCTACAACTGTTGGGTAACGCAGTTGTACTTGTGCAGCAGAAGGGGGGAATTTAAACAGGAACATTTAGCCACTAGTTGTTTAAGAAGCCAATGTACATGGTTCTATCAAACCTGAAAATGACAACAGATTTTGGGTATACCATACACACATTTTCTTCAATTTAAAGTAGAATTTTGGGCATTTTATTAACTAAAGTTTTACAGTAATGCTCTAGGTTAACTTACTGACGAACTTTTCAATGAATTAATCCAAAATATTCCAAATAAGTCGAGAAAATAGGGCAAACAAAAACAAGAAAACGGCCATTTTCTTAAGACGAAGACAATAATAGTAAGAGACATCTAGTGTCAGTCCTTAGAAACTCACCCTTCAGACTGGATTGCCAATCCAGCAATTCTTTAGACACTAATAAATCTTAAATAGACTGCTTTTTTTACTTAAACTATGCTTAAATTGATGGAAACTGTATGGAGAATAAAGTTCACTTTTTACTTTTGGGAAATTAGAAAACTCAAATTTACCGGAAGTACACCGGAAATAGACCGATAGCTCCTCAACTATTGAGCTGAGGTCAAAATAACTTACAGATTCGTGATCCCCATCAAATTTCAGATAGGACATATGTATTTTAAACGAAATCCATGACATTGCCCAAAAAAAATTTTCCTGGACTCTAGTTCAGCGTTTTTTGCGATTTTCGACGATTTTCGGGTATTTTGGATGGAAACATGAACTATACCCTATAATGCACGAGGATCACGAAAATCAGGTTCTTTTTTGCGTCAGCTCAATGGTTACTTAGCTGTGAGCACATTTAGAAACCGGAAGTACAGAACGGTACTGTTTTTTTCCAATCTGAAAAGTGAGCTTTGTTTTCTAACTAATAAAGATCAATTATCACATGCAAATTACTTGAAAATTGCAGTCTGACGTTGTCCTAGAAGCAATATAAGGTATTTGGTTCACTTTCGTACAGACTCCACTCCAAATATAAGTGGCACATTTGAATTACAACACAAAATCTTCGATTACAGACTATCACTAACTTGCAAACACTGGCGAACTTTGAGAAAGTAGTAGAAGAAGGGCGTTTTTATCACAACACCAACTACACCAGCAAGCAGCAACTGACTGAAATGTTGTCATCATAACAATTAAGCAGACGAATCCTTTTGACAGACTGACACTACAGGGCATCAACAGATGGCGTTGCTAATCTTGAGCGTAAAGCCGTCAAGTGTCACATCATGGCGGCACTTTTAAAAGTGAATATTGCAAGACTGCAGGCAGCGTTTATTGCGAAAGGTACCCGGAGGGGTTGCAGTATATCTTCAAATAATAGCATGATAATACTCATAATAGTTACGTTAGTATTAAAACCTGACACACCTGTTCAATAGTTGCTGATGATGTGATCTCTTTTAAAAATGGAGCCTAACAAATGTACCAATCAAAAGCCAGGGGAAAATAAAACTGGAATTCAATGAGGATTTATTTTTGAATTCTTGTTATTTAATAGCCAAATATCCTTGATTAACTTACTTTTAGCCACCGATGTGTCTCGTTTCGTGTCATATGTTTTAAAAAACGCAAGTTACAACTGATTTCTTCGCAGTAGTGAGTAGGCCTATACCTCCGTCAGAATGCTTCCCGGTCGCCCGAGTCCGAAACACGACACCGTTTATAAATGCAGCGTGATTAATATTTTGAAGGTAACAGCCACCATTTTCATACTAAAATAACGATTTGAAAATAAGTCAGACTTTCAAGGAAGATCACGAAACATCATATGACATAAAATTTATTTTTATTGGCTCTACAAAAACACTTAAAAATGAAAATGAACAAGCAAAATCACTAGCAGTATACACGAAGCATTTAACAATGTCTACTAAGCAGAAAGAAAATATCAGTAGCGGCTTCCCCTCACTAATCAGACAAATACTACTTAACATTTATTTGAAACAGCCTTTGGTGTGAAAAGAATTATAGTTATTTATAGCGTTTCAATTTCGAGTGGATCAATTCTAAAAGGAAACTTAATGTTGCCAACCCAACTCCTATACCAAGAATTAGAAAGGCACTAGTCAAATCGGACAGTTGGATGGGAGAAAGACGAGAGATTCGACGTTTATTGTCAGCGAAACATTGGTCGGCTTTCGGAATGGTGGGTTGTGTATTAATCCAGTACCGCATGAGGCCACTTTCCCACATATCCATCAATCTGTTGATTGAGAACACGTACATGGAAAAACAAGAACAAGCAGAGAACTACGGTTAAACATCATTTAGACTAGCCAATCATAAGATATACGAATCAGAGAATTCGCCTAGGATTCAAATAAGTGATGGTAGAAATGTAATTGAAATCAAGCGCTTGTCCTGTCTTGCAACCTTAGCCTTATACATTGCGGACATTTTTATTTGAAAAGGTCTGTTGTTGCGACACTTGACAAAGCGCATTATGGTTGAGAAACATGCATACTAGTTGGTATTTATACTAGTCTTTAACCCTGTCTTGCCAATGGCAAACCAAACATTATAGTCGTTTGTTTGACTACGTTGAATCAAGGCAACCAAGACAAACAAATCTCATCCCTTTGATATCCCGAAACGACAAAATTCTCATGTAGATATTATTGATCATAACCTTTATTAAAATTTAACAGGATTTCAACGTTTGCCACACAAAACATATCGTGTGACACGCAAAGAGAAAGAGAGAAGAGCTTTTTGTTATACTAAACGGCTATTCAACGACATGTTTATGTTGTGGCAACCAGACGGTTTCCATCAACACAAATAGTCGTAAACAAACAGTAACCGCAGTTGCTACGCAAATTCTGGTTGCGAAATCTACAGAAACTAATGTCTAAATATTATAAATGTTCTGTCCGTGTGTTAACAATGACACAAATCAATGACCTTATAGTGGAATTATTAACATAAAATAAATAAAATAAAATATTTCTTACCTCAATCTTGACGATTTTTGACAATTCAATCTGATGCAGCTGACGAACAAGGAGGTCATGACATTTTCGGGGTTGTGATGGGAGTGAAAAAAGGCAATTAATGAAAAGCAAAGAGTGAGTAACTATAGCCAAGGGAATATGAATATCCGGCAAGGTTACGATAATGGTAAAAAAACAGCTAAAAGTTTAATCGATTAATTAAGGGAACATGAAATTCTACATCTGTTTATACCTACTAACCTACTGTTGCTATTATTTATGCTACCTTACTTACATCAAACCACATTTATTATTTGCGCATTTTAAAGTAGATCAATTCTACCAAGAAACTTAGCGTCGCTAATCCCAACCCTATTCCTAGAATAAGAAAAGCACTAGTCAAATCTGACAACTGGATTGGAGCAAGGCGAGACACTTGATTCTTTTTGTCGGCGAAACATTCGTTTGCTTTCGGTATAGTAGGGAGGTTCTTCACCCAAAACAGCATCAAACCGCTTTCCCAAAGGTCCATAAGTCTATTATTGTGTTATGTGTTCAGCGTTCAAAGGATAAAAGGAATCATTTACTATAAACTATAAATTGAAAATGTTTGAACTCGTTCTTTGTTATAATTCTACTTACCCTTTGTTAACTGTTTTAGTGTACGAACTTCCTTTCTTGAAAAGCATCGAATAATATCCCATAGAGATAGGTAACATTTTGGTAGTTTCAAATCTGCACTTTTTATCCTTTTTGTATTGCGAACCGACAAATGCAATACCGAAGGTACGAAGCTAAAATGAAATATGAAAGTAACTGTCAGTAGTGAATAAGAAAGTTTATGCAGTTTATGTCTACTTACAAAGGGAAAAGCGTAACGACCAGTTTCTAGTTTTGCGGCCAACTTGAAAGGATCGCCAACAATTTGATCCGGATGACGACGAGCTTTGTCTCCTAGAACCTTATAAACGCCTGTAGTTGCTTTCTGAACAAGAAATTGAATTACATTTCAAAATTTGTTCAAATAATTGATTATGATGAAAGACTTAATTGAAACTAACCAAAATTTGTTCTCCAACTGATGTGTCATGACGGAAAACTATTCCGATCTCGGAGCTTGCAGCTAAATCTTCAAACGATTCAATAGACGGTTTCATTTTTGGCTTTGTGAGTGACGAAATGACGATTCCTGTGTACGAATTGACCAAAACCATAGCACACAAAACCCAAACTCCAGTTAGAACTCGAAATGAGGTGCGACTAAACGCTTCTCTACATCCTGTCATTGATGATTGATAAATTAATAACAAAATTCATTTTTGATAGATTTACCAGCTTAATAACTTGATTAAAATGTCAACGAGTCGACATGATTTACCTTGATTCGTTAAGGTGTTTATAACATAAATTACGTGGGATCCAAAGAAGGAGAAAATGCTCCTTTTACTAGCACCGCCGTATTGATGTTGAGGATTTGATTCGGAGTCTTCATTTACACCGTCCGGTGAAGGGTTCGTGTAGCGACTATTATAGAACCCCGTAAAAAATGTCATCATACCGATAACGACGAGAACACAAATAAAGATCAACATCCAAACCTAAAATGTTAACAAATCAGTTAATTATGCGAAAATTAAATAAGGGTATGAGCATTACATTAGGTTGAAATGGACCAATAAAAGCAAATAATCTGCTTTCCTCTTCAGGTTTTGGCACAACAAGACTAAATCCATCAGAGAATGTGTGGAAGGTGAAGTCCATTCTCTCTACTCTATCCATTGTTAAGAAGAAAGAACACGCTATACCGTCAACGTCCTGCAAAAAGAACACAAGTAATATCCGGAATTATCTATTAATTTCGCAAAAAAAATGATCTTACCTTTTCGTTTATGAGTTGATAAAATAAAGCTTCGTGTGTGCCGTACTTTTCGGCAATAGTTTGATTTATTAACACGAAAGAAAAGCTGGAATATTAGAAAAAAATTACTAGTATGAGTGGGACGCAATGAATAATAGGAAAGAAATTTAAACATATACTGTAACATCAAATAAATTCAATGAACGAATAGATGTGTAAACCTACGTAAAATTGAATCTTGCCGAAAGCCAATTAACCAAATAGTAATCAGATCCGAAGAATGTGAATGTGCCATTCGGTCCTTTGGTAATCGTATCAAAAGGTGGATTCTAAATTAAAATATAGAATAAGAATAAAACTAATATCTAGTACGAAATGTGCCTTTTATCAGTGCATACTTAACATTCATAAGAAAATACAAATTTATTAAAATCGAGCAAATTACATGAAAAACTAGATAATTCAGGTGACGACCGCTCAGATCATTTTCTTCGGAGAATTCAAGAACCGCAACTAAAAGGAGCGCAAAAATCTTAAAAATTAGCGCAAAATGTTTCTCAAAATTTATCATCATTATGGTAAAATGCTGCGTGCTACTGTTAAAAAGCTATCTTAAGCAGTTGATAAATTCAACGTTCGCTGACAGCAACTTCCATTATAGGAGCATTCGAAATCTGTATTTATACAGCTTCACGGATAGAAAGCTCACGGTCTTTTGTTAAGATTTGCGGCATAGCAACGACTGCAACGACATTATACAATCATAAGTACATAGGAAATGTGTTGTGAAATGTGAACATATAAAAGGCTTCTTAGAAGATGTAGATTGACAAAGGATGAGTTTGGTGTACATAGAAACCATTGTACTGTTGGGTTGCTAGACAACGTTACTAGCTCGTCTCTTGAATATAATTTCCTAATTCTTGTAGTACAAAAATGATGCAGTGCAGCAGCGCTATTTCTAAATCTCTGATGCTGAACTTTAAACAAGAAAGGCGGTTGCTAACATCAAAACATCAGGTCAATATTAAAATATGTAAAAACAATTAATCTATTGGCTGACAGAGTGTCAGTCAACATATATATAAATAGAATTTAAATACAAATATTCTCGCTATAGAGATCTTTTACTCTAGTTAGTTGAAGATAACTGAAAGGAATCCTTACCTTTTAGACGGGCTTCAAATCGGCAGATAAAGTCAAACTGGATGACACTTAAAAACGGAAGGATACGCCCGGTTGAAACTCGAAAGTTGTAAATATTGATCCAGAAGTATTAATTTCAAATGATCCTGAAAATCGCTAAAATTGCAATTCTGTCCTTATAGACCTGTTTCCAATTGGTTCGTGTCTGCAGAGGCAAAAGTCGTGCGACTAGTCGAGTAGTGCGCACCATGGCGGGGGATAGCCGAAACTTGCAGCAGACTTGGCTTGATTGTAATAGTACCCTGAGTTTTTTACATGTCTTCTAATGCAGTTTGGCCCAAAAAACACTGAAAAAGTGTTAAAATGCATGCCTAGTGTTGCTTAAGTTTTTTTTAAGTGTTGGTTAAGTTTTTTTTAAGTGTTGGCATGCATTTTAACACTTTTTCAGTGTTTTTTGGGCCAAACTGCATTAGAAGACATGTAAACAACTCAGGGTACTATTACAATCAAGCCAAGCCTGCTGCAAGTTTCGGCTATCCCCCGCCATGGTGCGCACTAGTCGACTAGTCGCACGACTTTTGGCTAGTGAGGATACCAAGCAATTGGAAACAGGTCTATCTTATTACCAAAAGAAAGGAAAAATTAATCTTCATCGTTTGACGATAAACAAAAGGAAACAAATAATAATGATTAACAGTTAACAGCAAACATTACATTATTGGAAACATTTTGATGAATGGAACTGAGTGAAATTTTTAAGATTTTCTACTACATATTCTATTATCAGAAAAGAGAGAATTTCTTGGTGCATTACAACAATTTAGTGTGCATAAAATCATGGCCGATTTTTTAAACTAAACGTTGCATTCAAACAAGATTTACTTAGCCAACATATACATAAACTAAGTTTTAAACAACACAATTTTAATTCTACAAAATTCTACTAAATAATCGCATAATTTAAAAATAGCTCAGATAACCGAGAGATAGCGGTTTAAAAACTTGCATAGCAATCAACATAGAAAAAAAAATATTAATTTATACCGCAATATCCAATGTTGGCTCCAGGAAACCAACCAAGACATTATTAAAGAAGAAAATCGGTTACTTATCTAGTTAATCAAAACAATTCAACGCAAGCAGAACTAAATAAGAAATCTTAAAAGGCGGGTCTTCGATTTGAAACGCGCTTTTGATGCACTGCAGTGCATTTGAAAAATACTGTGTGTTAGGATTACTGTCCACGCCGGATTCGGTGAAATTTTGAGATAATCAATTCTAACAAAAAACAAAACGTCGCCAATCCAATTCCGATACCCAGAATAAAGAAAGCACTAATTAAGTCAGACAATCGAATAGGGACTAGTCGGGTGACTTGACGTTTAGTATCGGCAAAACATTTTTGCGCCTTCGGAGTAGAAGGAATGTTGTCTACCCAAAAACGAACAAGGCCACTCTCCCACAGTTCCATGAGACTACAAATAAGTTATAATAAAAAACATAAAAAAGCTTAACAATACTCAAAGCATAAAATGATATTGTTTCCCAAAATAGCATACCCTTTGCTCATTTCTTTAGTAAAAGGACTTCCTTTTTTGAAAAACAAAGAAGTATATCCAATTGAAACGGGCAAAATTTTAGATAACTGAAATCGACACTTTCCTTCTTTCTTATATTGAGAACTCACAAAGGCAACACCTAAAGAGTGAAGCTAATGGAATAGACGAAGGAATGAATTAAAAAGTGAAATTACGTTAATATTCGATATAGAGTTCATCCACAACATTCACTTACATATGGATAAGCGTAGCGGCCAGTTTCCAATGTTGTGGTTAACTTAAAAGGATTGTCAACCAATTGATCCGGATTACGACGAACTTGATCTCCAAGAACCTTGTAAACACCGGATGTCGCTTTCTAGTAAGTTAAAGAAAGGGTCTGAGAAAATGGATTTGGATAAAGAAAAGAAAATAACTAAACCAGAATTTGATCCCCTAACGCAGTATCACTTCTTAGAACTAAAACAACTTCTTTGCTTTCAGCCAAATCTTTAAAAGAGTTTATGGACGGTTTCAGCTTCGGAGTTGTAAGCGATGACGTAACAATCCCAGTGTAGGAATTTACCAAAACCATGGCGCACAAAACCCAAATTCCCGTCAAAATTCGAAATGATGTGCGATTAAATGCTTCTGTACCACCTATCAATAATATGTACAAAATTAAAAAGTGTCGAGTGTGACAGAAAAATTAAATTGAAACAATAGCAAATCATAGCCAAAAATTATTCGATCCCTACCTTGGTTGGTCATGATGTTAATTACGTATATCATGTGGGAACTAAAGATATCGGTGATTCTTCGAACGGGGTGGTTGACCCTGGCGCCATCATTTGATTCCGTATCCACGATGGCATCGACCAAATTATTACGTTTGTAGAACCACGTAAAGAAAGTCATCGTACCGACTACGAAGAAAAGGCTGATGAAAATAAACAGCCAAACCTGAAATATAAAAACTTCCATGAAACAATAATAGTATAACAAAAGCATTGAAATAAGATAAATGACCATGGGTTGAAATGGGCCGATAAAAGCTAATAAACGGTTTTCTTCTTCAGGTCTTGGTACAATAAGTCTCACTCCTTCAGCCCATATAAAGGATGTAGGATCACTTTTCGCTACTCGATCAGCAGTTAAGTAGAAGGTAGACGTTATTGAATCAACATTCTAAAGCGAGACAGAAAAATACAGTTGTTTAATTTATCTGTGGTGAATAATCAAAATCGTAACAATATTTTCTATTTTACTTCTTCGTTGACGAGTTGGTAATAAGCAGCCCCATGTGTGCCGTATTCCTTGACCAGAGATGAGTTTACCAGAATTAAACCGATCCTGTGCAATTTCGTAGTTCATTTTCCCATTTTATAGATGGAAAAAAAAAAGATTAATTGCATTGAATAAATCGAACATGTTTAACATACGTAAAATTGAATTTAGTCGACATCCAAGTAATCAAGTTATAGTTCACCCCAGTAAATGTGAAAGTGCCATTTGGACCTCGAATCAAGTTATCGTAAGGAGGTTGCTAAAGTAAAAGTAAAAGAAAGCAAGAAATTAACAGCCTCCGAATTCCAAAAATGCAATTCTCACACAATATAAAAATCACTACAACACCATACTGTACATAATTACGTACATATCAGATTTTCAAAATTATATAAATTATTTAGTTTGCGCACTGCGCGTTGCGGTTACACCCGCACCCACCTCATCACCACTGAACTAGTATTTGAAACTGTTAATTTAACGATGTATACTCACATCTATAGCGATGAATGTCAAGTGCCGACCATGCAAATCAAGTTCTGTTGAGAACTCAACACTCATGATTAAAATAAGTGTTACCGTAATTACAATTGACGAGAAGTGTTTGATCTTGTAAACGCCGGTTGTTTGCATTTTACCAGTATCGGATCGACAACACCTTAAGAGACAGAAATCAAAGGCAGCGAAAGAATGGGTAAAGCATGTACACCGAACTTTAGATTTTTTAGATTTCGAAAAGATGCAGAAACCCATTCGAAGAATCCTTTAAATTGTGTGCAATTTTCGAGCAAAAAATAAATTTAAAAAAGCGATTTAAACAAAATCGAAATTGACGAGAGCTTCTCTCCAAGTCTCGAATGGAGACTTCCTTTGGAACGGCGAGCTAATAGATGAATTCGGCAACTTGCCGATCCTAAAATATTACAAATAAATAAGCCGGTTGAAAAGGGGGAAATATTATTTAGGTAAACTCAAATTTTACAGTTTTTGAACGATCTCAAAGTACTTGAAATTTTAGTTCTGTCCCCCTTAAGAAACTGCATAAAAAGAAAAAAAAATTGAAGATTGGTATCCACCTCTCAAATAACGTTCACAATATGCCAGAAACCATGCTGTTTTATATACCCAAGAAAAAGGGGATGCTGTTGCTGTGCCGACACCGTGTGCAACTCCCGTATTTGTTGTTGTATGCAATGCCATAGCAACTTTAAATGACCCTTAAATGACACAGATAATAATTTATTACTGTTGAACTGTGTGATGCCTTTTTCAAAGGCATATAATCGTTTGCTATTCTCCGGTTTGGTGTAAGGATAAATCGTGTTCCTTCTTAGAAACAGATTTGTAGAACCAAGAGATCAGAGTTCAAAGACTCTGACACAAGCATACGGTAGCGTTGGGTAGGAATCGCATGTTCCCGCAGGGATGACTTAAATAATGCCTCTATGCATAAGCATGCACCTCTGCATATGCATACACCTCTATGCATAAGTTAAGATTTGCGGCAAAGCAACGACATTATACAATCATAAGTACATAGGAAATGTGTTGTGAACACAAAACGCTTCTTCTAAGATATAGATGGACAACAGATGAATTTTGTTTACATAGAAACAATTGTTGGGTTGCTAGACAACATCACTCACTTGTCTCTTGAAAATCACTTCCTAATTCTAGTAGTACAAAAATGATGGAGTGCAGCAGCACTATTTATAAATCTCTGATGCTGAACTTTAAACAAGAAAGGTGGTTGCTAACATCAAAACAATAAGGTCAATATTCAAATATGTAAAACAATCTGGTTGACTGACAGTCAACATACATAGGCCATAAAGAGAGAATTTAACAACAGACACTGGCAATCATACATGTACAAATACCAATATTCTCACATTAGAGAGAACTTCTATTAAACTCTAGTTAATTGAAGATAACTGAAACGAATCCTTACCTCTTGTGGAAGTGTCAGATGAATTTGGCAGATAATGTCAAACTGGACGAGACTTAAACATGGCAGGTTATGCCGGTTGAAATTGGAGAAATTCAAAAGATGTAAATATTGATCCAGAAGAATTAATTTTAAATGTTCCTGAAAATTGATGAAAATGCAGTTCTCTCATCTTTATCTCACTACCGAAAAGAAAGGAAACAAATAATAATCATTAACAGTTGATTGCAAACAATGCATTTTTGGAAACCTTTTGATGATTGGAATTGTTTAAAATTTACAAGATTTTCTACCACATATTCTATATCAGGAAAGAGAGAATTTTTTGTGCATTACAAAAAATTTAGTCTGCATAAAATCATAGCCGATATTTAAATTAAACGTTGCAATTTGGTAATAAAAAACATGGTCAACAAACACTTAAACTACGTTTTTAAAAACACAATTTTAATTCTCACTAACAAAATAATCGCAAAATTTAAATCGTTTAGAAAAGTGACAGTTTAACTGTTTAAGGCGATTTAAAAAACTTACATAGCCATCTACTAGAGACGGTAGATGACACAATAGATTGAATAGAGATAGGCCTACCGCGATATCCAATGTCGCCTCCTTCAGAAATCCTTCATTTGGTTTTCAGAATCACTCAAAAGTATGCGAATTTTTAAAGCATAAAAATATGATTAAAACAAAATCAAAATTCACGAGAGCTTCTCTCTTTCCAGTCTCGAATGGAAACTTTTTACAAATAATGCAATATAAAAAAATATAACGAGGGAAAAACCGATACCTTTCATTTTGAAAGAGCAACCAGCAACCTAGATGAATTCTGCAACTTGACGAGACTAAGATATTACAGCTTAAAAGTGGGACATACCGACACTAAGTGTAACTTCCCGTATTGTTCGCAGATTCTCCATCTACATCTGAAATATTTTAGGCTTATAATTCTGAAAAACTGAAATGTATCAGAAGAATTATTTCCACGCATTCTTGATTTGCTGATTTTTTTCAAGGAATAGACCAAAAAATGTTTTGTTTACGCTAAATGAAAATAGGAATAATTTGTTGTCGACCGTCAATCGATTTGTCTTCTATTGAACACTTTTTATAACAGAAGCAGCACAAAAGATGGCACGAGGAAATGAGAAATATGGTTTAAATAGCTCGAATTCACATTCATCAAACACGATAAACTAAGCAACATTAGCACCGATTTCTTCAAAATCCATTTCATATTCGGATGACTCAAATTCTGACGAATACTCTTCATAATGGATAGCTAAATCCCAGTAATTCGAAGATGCTTGTTTTTCCCAAGCGAGAATATGGCTGGATGTTATCTTGGCACAATGGTTCAACTCAATCTCTTTAATAGCATTTCTGCTATCCATCAAAACATCGATACCTTTCTTGGAAATGGAAGCACACACGGCCAATTCCAAGCTCTCGAGATTCTTAAATTGGTGAAGTCGGGCGGCTTGCTTGAGAATTTCGTCGGTGATAGTAGTACAATACCAACAAGAAATTTTCTTAATACAAGGGATTGAAAAAAGGGACAGAATATTTTCGGTAGGAATTCTCTTAGAAGGGTTCTTACTAGTAGAAATATCAAGTTTTTGAAGTTGCATCACCATGGGGCTCCTAGAGTTGACTTCCTCCTCTTCTGGACTGGCCGTCGAATAGTGATAATTTTGTTCGAGGTTCAGTGAGTGAAGATTGGGACAATGTTGGATGATGACGTCAATGTTGACTTGAGGAAAATAGGACAATTTAAGAAACTTCAGTGAACTTGAACCGAATGCCTTCAAAAGGGGAGTCACGCCACCGCTAAAAGTAATTTCACACTCGTCTTCGTAATCGCACCCACTGAATTGAAGTTCATGAAGGCCTTTGAGTGATAGTAAGGCCTGCAAATCACTGTCTGTCAAACTTTTAACAGTGATAATATTGACTTGGGTCACAAAGGGGCACATAGAAACTGCCAATCCAAGGCTTCCACTTGTGTACTGTGTTCCCTTGACATCCAAATGAATCAAAGAGTACTTCGGCGTCTCGAGTAACTTAGGCCTATAGCTCATAGAATCTTCTTGGTAAACTTCAGCTAATAGTTGAGCCGAAACCATTTTCCAACGTTTTAGTTTAGGTAAATTACGAATACCCAATTTAACTCCTACGCTCGTTATCCTTGTATCATCAGTTGCCAAATGTTCAAGTAACTTGCACTGCCCTATTCCTTCCACTTCTTTTCCTAAATGATCAACACTGACACACAAACCTTGCATTCCAGCATCTGTGATGTGAGAGCAACGTTCAGCAATTAATTCTCTGTGTGAAATAAGATAAAAAGTAAATAAATAGACAGCTTTATTATTTTTCATATTATACTTCAAATTTTTGCAGTATTTTCCAAGGAGTTGAAGGGTAATGTCTCCTGCAGAAGTGTTTGAAATGTTTAACACTTGCAAATTGACAAACTTAGGAATAGCAAATGCCATGAAGTCATCCCCATAGGAGTGACCCTTGATTTGTAGAGATTTCATTTGCTAAAATTTAGAAGAAATTGAATCATTTTTATAATTGAAATATAATTTTACATTTTTGTCATGAAATCAAATGAAAACCAACACTTACAAGACATCTGATTGAAGCAAGGTTTACAACCAGAATATTTTCATTTTTCATACTGCCAGCATAATCTTCCAACAATTTCAGACTGTCGAGATGGTAAGTTAAAAATAGTTTAACATATCTGACAATTGTAATTCCTCGTCTTTTTTGAATGAGAGCAATAATTTCTTTTAAAACTGGCAATGCTAAACATAAAGATAATTATTTAAAATTTCGTTTAAAAATCGATTTTGAGAATATTTGAGATGGAAAAGGAGAAAACTTACGCAACAGTTCAAAAGGACTAATAAATTCTGGAGTATCGCTATGTAAAATGTCAATCTCGTTTGTCGATTTCTTATTATACCAATAATTTATGTTGTTTGCAACATATTTTACACAAGTTTTTTTAAGAGATTCACAATTGTGCACCTTTACTTGCGGCATTTTGCTAGTATCTCAAAGTTTCTAATAGTTTTCAATAATTTAAACTGTTTACTACTAGAATTCGGACTTTTTTCAGCGTGTACTGTAACCTAACCTGTAGACCTGTAGCGTGGTTCTAGCAGAAAGCTAATGGTAGGAATGGTCGGATAACAATGGCGGGACTCGGGCGTTGTCATTTTCTTAAATCATGAACATTCGGGAAAAAAGTTTACTCCACCCTTTTTCAAATTTCAATCCTATAAATAATTTTAAAACAAATCAGTTTCTGCAGAATTTATTTATTTCCGAGTTTTCTATTTAAAAAAAGATTTCCAACAAAATTGCAGTTTCATTGTTTAAGCAAAGAAAAATTTGGATTTTCTGAGTACAAAATTTAAACGATTCAGGATTCACGGTGTTTACAGAAGGTAGTTATTAAACCTTGGACGTCGTTGGACTTGGCAGTAATACGGACATTCTTTGTGTCGCCTCCAAACACAAATCTGGGTGGTTCTTGATAATATCTGTCCACTCGGGTTGAAAACTGATGACACGAAAGTTCTCCACAAGAAACTTCATAGCGATATCGTACAGCTCCGGGATTGAGTGGAAGTGTGACCACACCAACAACGTGACTACAGTTTCGAGATTCACTTGTTTTAACAACATATCAGTACATTCTTCCTTGAGCTTCTCGACGGCGTATTTCTCTGCAACCTCAAAGAGCACCTGGGTAGCCTTTAAATCCACTTGAGTTGGTAGCTTGGGAACTTCACCAGAGTAGAAATAGATGAGCAGCTGCCGAAATACTTCTGGCTCAATGTCATCTATGGTCACTTGCCGAGTTTGCGACTCTTTGAAACCTGATTGGAACATGGCTGAAAATACTGGACTTCCAGCTGAAAGAATTAAGATATGAGCACCAATTGATTCTCCATTTTTAAAGAGAAACTGGACATCACAATTAGTTTGGTCAAGGAACATCCTAGTGAGTTTTTTCGCGGTGTTTACGATGTTGTCTTGTTTCACTGAGGTGATTCCAAAATCTATCCAGACCGTGATGGCGTTCAACAAGCGTGATGGTCCATACCAAGATGTCTTCCAATAGTCGGAAAACTTGTGAAAATGGAAAACAAATTCGTTGCCATTGCTTTTGTTTCTGCAAATCCAAACAGAGAGTGGAGAAGCTGGTACATCAAGTTTTTGCTTCTTACGGTAGATTGGTGATGCATTATTAAATGACTGTTCCAACTGCGACACCTCTTGTTGGTTGGGAACAGTCAAATCTAATTCACTAACAGTGGAGTTGCCTTTAGATAAGTTCTCTTTAAATGTAAAGAATTTACCGAAGTTTTTTTTATTCTTCGATAAACGATAATCAATAGTGAATGTCCGACCGGCTTCAGAACCAGTCAGTTTAAAACTTTTCTTGTGTACATCACCATCCTTTTGCATTTTTTCTTCAAAACACCATTTGTAGCGAAACAAACCATGTCGAACTTCTTCTGCACATTCAATCGTTTCTAAATCAGACATTTTGCAATCACAGGAACAAATCGAAGCGAATTTTACGGGCTGGAGAGTGGCGACTTGACGAGCTTCTTATTATCTTTGCACATTCTTTTGTTTTTTTTCCTACTGCATGTTTACAGTGTTGCATTTTGCAAAATTAAAATTATATCAGATTTAAAAAATACTCAGTTTTTTAAAAGCGGTTTTCAGTTATTTTTTAATATTTATGACATTGATAATTTGATATTAAAATATTTTTACTTTCTTGGCCTTTCGCTATCATAATAATAAATATTGTTAATTCCCGATTGGTGTTCTTTGACTTTATGGAACCATCAAGCATGGAAGCCTTAATCCACCGATGCATATAGCTTTATTTTCTATTATTTTCTAAAAAGATTTTTCATAGGTGTGGATGCAGACTTCATAGAGTGGTGTGTCTATCAATCATTTACAAACTACTAAAAGGACTCAGTAGGTTAAGTAAAGGAGCAATTCACGTAGAAAAAGGAAAATTTTAGTTCAACAGGTCGATGTTTATTATTATGTTCAAACGGGCACTTACACAACCGCGAACAAGTAATTCAATAGTTTAATCAAACGCATTATTTCAGCAATTTTAGGATACTTCGAAGACAAAGAGAAATTAAACGCAAAAAAAAACAAAAAAAAAACAAAAAGCAGACGGGGACATTTTTTAAAGAAATTGATTCTAGGATACATTAACAATTAACACCTTCCGTCACATCATTCGGATTTCGGAAAAATCGGGCAGGCATAAGTTCAAATTCATTCAATAGCAGTAAGATTAAAGTGATGAAAGTGTATGCGGCATGGTCTCGTTTCAAGGGGATACAGGGGAGGCAATTCGTTTCATAACCAGCAAGCACAAATCCGGAAAGGTCTTCAGAAAATCCTCAAAGTCGGCTTGGAAAAAGAGTTCACGGTAATTTTCAACGATAAACTCCAGTGCCATTTCAAAAAGCGAATGGATTGAGTGAAAGTGAGACCAGACCAGTAAGTTGACGACGTTATCGATTCTCATCCGTTCCTGTAGAGCCTCGACGCAATCACCTTTGATGGTCTCGATGGCATATTTATCTGCTGCCTCAAAAAGTAATTGAGTGATGTCTTCATCAGCCAGCTTAGGTGCAGATCCAGTGTACAGGTATGTGAGTAGTTGTCTGAATACCTCCAATTCAATGTCATCTATGTTCACTTGCCGAGTTTGAGACTCTAGGAGACCCGATTGGAACATTGCAGAGAATACAGGGCTGCCGACTGACAGAATCAAGATGTGAGCACCGACAGATTTTCCATCTTTGAAGTGAAATTGAACGTCGCATCGAAGTTGATCTTGAAACATACTTGCAAGTCCACTCATCGTTTTGACGGCGTTTCTTTCCATTGGAGAGTAAGTCCCGAAATCTATCCAAACTGTAATGAAAAATTGTTTGGTTACGCTACGCCACTTCACTTTCCACACATCCGAATCGTCTTTTGAAAGATTTCTTTCCGTTCCAGGGCCAGGTTCAGAGGTGTAGATCCAAATGTGCATTGGAGGACAGTTTGAAGTCTTAAATTCTTTTGAGAGATGTTGCAGTGACTCATCCATGTGCTGTTCTGGCTCTTCAGCTTCAGGATCATATTCATGATCATCTTCTTCTTCAACTTCTTGTTCTTCTTCCTGTTCTTCTTCTTGTTCTTCTTCTTGTTCTTCTTCTTGTTCTTCTTCTTGATCTTCTTCCTGATCATCTTCATCACTTTCATCATCTTCATTTGCATCTTCTGCAAAGGAATCTCTTGATTCATTATCAATAGGTGATACTTCACTACAGTTACTTTCTTCTTCATCATTGATGGTTTCTTTCATGGTTAAAGTATGGATGTAATCACATTTTTTATTACGAAAAAGAAAACTAAAACGCATGTCTAAAGTCAAGGCTGATTTGAATACATCAAGTGTGAACTGTTTATCATAGACATTATGCTCCTCTTTTTCTTTTGAGAAATACCACTTGATGCTAAACAATCCACTTCGTATTTCTTTTATCAGGAAATTATCAGATGCCTTATATGGCATGGTGAGGTTTACTATCACTTTTTAAAATTCTTCTTATCAATCAAGAGGATTTCTTATTTATGGCTTCAGTCGATTTTCCGAATCTGTGTTACATCAAACATAAGACCAATTTATACACAACACTAAAGATAAAGCAAATAATTTTAGTATTATTACCCTTTAACTTTCATGTATGATTCTTGAGGTGTGCTTTTAACACTAAAGTTTGGTTTGAGTGGTTTAGGGTTTATAAACTTAGACAAAGTTTATTAATTATGGAAGACAATTAATAATTACAATGAAACTGACTGGAAAATTGAAACTTGCTGGGAAATGGCGTCTAGGAAGAAAATTTTGAAAACGAAGACTGGATCTGGATGTATGTTGTTGCCAGTTTTGTCCCGAAGTTTATTCGAAGTAAAAAAATTTTTGAACGCCTCATCATTCAAGTTCATATTTAAATTATATTATCAATGAGTAATTAAATTGATTACCATTTCCATTATTAGTGAAAACTAGGATTTAATATAATTCCAGATATTTTTTGTGTAAATTTCAAATCCATGTAGGTTTTGTATTTTCAGCGCTAGATGGCTTTCAATGTTTTCAATTTTCAAGGACATACGATGTCCCATGACAAACGACACCCGTAAACATTTGTCTTTCCGATTGAAATAACACATCAATTTCGGAATTCGCCTTAGTCATATATTATCAACGTTCGTCATCCTATCGTTATTGGTTTATTGGTTTCCCACGCCTTCAGTCTTTTATTGATATTGGTGCCTTTAATCGTTGCCTCAGTAGATTCTTTGATTTTTCAAACCCCTAACTGTTGTAAAAATGTCGTATACAAATGGCACATCCAATAGAGGAGGTGGATATGAACAAATTGGTCCTGGAGAACCGCTTCTGCATACTGGCCCATCGTCGGACGATTCTAAAGTATTTAGTTGTAAATCTCTTTTATTTTGCTTAATTTGATGTTTTTATTTATTTATGCCTTGATAGCAATCAAGGCTGATACATTTTATCCTTGGTTCCATTACTGCAGTTATTGTAGTCAGTACATTTATTGGTTCCTTTATTTTTCACAAACACTCGTCTGTGGGATTGAATGTTTTCTTTGCATCTTGCATCCTCTTGACTTGCATCTCAAATATTGCCCTGGTAAGTGGTTTCCTCTTATTCATATTGAAAACATTTTAGGTGTCCTAATGAATTCTAATGAACACTTATCTCTCTCAACAGATGATATGGTATCGTAGACAACAAGTCACCTCCATACTTCGTTTTATCATCCTCTTCAACTCCTTAATTGTAATATTGCTCTGCGTCTGTGCCAACTTGTATCTTTTTGGTTTTTAGCATAACCACTACTATCTATTTTCTAAAGCTACACTTATTTTTTTTAGAAAATGTGATAATTAAGTGACTAACAAAACAACTTTTTGATCAACTAAATGATGTGTAATGCCAGCAGAAAAGTAATAACAAGACTGAAAAATGTAACTATTTACACATATTCTTAAATGAATTCAAACTGGGGGGATGGTAGGGACTTATAATAATATTTAAGAAAACCAATAAAGTTGATAGCACACAATGCAAAAGTCATCAAGTTATTTTTGATAGAAACTAGAGGACAAAATGCACCAGAAAAAAAGAAAATACTTTTTTTTTAATCAATTTTTTTTTAATATAATAATCGGGGAAGCAACAAGACTTTTTTGACAATTAAAAAATTATGGTTTGGTTTGGTCCCCGGCTGTAGTAAATAATACCGTATTATTATATCCTACTCAATTGGATATTCACACGTATGGCGCCTTTTTTCTTTCTAAATCCTCCACAAGTTTAAACAAACACTTTGATGACGACGACTGACATACACAACAAACAAACAAAGAAACAAGCACACACACGCAGCACGCACAGCAAGCCGTGGGATATATAAAGTCGGGAGAAAAAAAAAAAGAAGAAGGAAAAAAAAATTAACCATTTTTGAAATGTAATATGAATATTAAACGGATGGGGGTCAGCATGAAATGTATATCAAAACTGTGATGCCGTCTGGAAAAATGCGGATATATTTTTTTGTTGTTTGTTTCTCTCTCTTTTTTTTTCAACCGCATAATTTGTTTCTAGCCTTTGGGTGTTGTTTAGGCGCTAGTTGAATAGTAGTAGTTGTAGTAGTAAATAGTAGATTTTTTGTTTCGTTCTTCAATTGTTTTTGCTGTCCATGCTGGGAACGTAATCTCTGGCCATCAGAGTCGAGAAAACAGTCATGACCATTTTTTGCTTGACTTCAGTGATATCCTCTGGCAGAGCGTAGACGCGGGCACCGATCTTTCGAGCCATGGAAATGGCGTACTTGGCGTTGGCCAGGTTGTCCTCATCCGGCCCGCCCTCTCGCACCAACTCGTAATTGATGGTTCCCGGTTTGATGCAGTCAATCAAGTCGATGACCACTCGTGCTTTGGCAATGGAAGAGTCCTGTATAGTCGACAGACGGTGACTCGAATTAACATCCCAACATTTCGTTTGTTGTTTTCAATTGAATTGTTTGTTTTTTACCTGGAAATTCCTGATGGATGTTGTTTTCTTGCCTTGGGCCAATTTGTTGTTCACCCAGTCGATAATTTCTTTTTCAACGATTGGACTACCAGTGTCGGCCAATTGCGTTAGAATAGACAACGTGTAGGCTCGCATCAATTGCCAGATCAAAGCTGTTACCGGATAAAAAAATGTTTTAAATTTTGAATGAATTTCTACAATTTTTTTTTGAAATTACCGAGCGTCAAGGTCGGATTGCCGTCGCTAATGTCTTTGCCAGCGATGCCCACCAGTGAGAATTTGAGCTGTTTGCCCAATTCAACGGCATAGTTGCAATTCTCCAATTTCTCCATGAATTTCCTCAATTTTGAGAATTCTCTGCGATACAAATGAAATCAAAATTCCGATCCTTTTAAGGCACAAATATATCTCGTAACACTCACTTGTGCACGCGATTCCAGTTGACGATGCCTGGTTTGATGACGTCATAGAGCTGAAAGATGACCAAACCGTCAGCCAAATCCGAATAGAGCCAATTGACATAAGGAGCCACACCCAAAGAATTCATCCAATTGCGGTATGTTTTCTCTTCACGGCTCTCTTCCAAATTCTCCAGAGCCTGGAAAAACGGAAAAAAAACAACAAAAATGTGAGTTCGTGTCACGTGTGTGATATAAACAATAAAAGAAAAATAATACACCACACACACAAAAATAAAAAAAAGAAGAACTGTACCTCGAACGGAACGGATGAATCGGCATGAAGGGCGGGGTGATTGTTGAAAAGGTTAGCGACGAAGGCCAAATTGAGCTTATAGACGCCATCGACAACGTCCTTGGGCGTCAAAAAGCTGCGGCAGCCGAGCTTATCCGCCTGTTGGAGCATCAACTCGGCTCGACGCAACAAATCGTTCTCCTGCATAGACAAGACGAAAATGAATTTCCAAGAGGTCACAAAGGTGACAGGTGTGTTGAGGGGGAGAAAGAAAACAGTTGGCAGCCGCAATAAAACAGCGTTGAGGTTTTCTTATAATTTCTTTCCAAGAAGAGACACACAACTTAACAAACTCACCCTCAAGGCTTCCATCGTGACGCCAGCATCGAGCGGAGCGATCTGCTTCAGCAGATATGTATACACTTCAGAGTCGGTGATGTCGCCAGAGAAATTGGCGCAGCGTCGGTTGGTGCCCGACTTTTCCAGCTGGTAGTTGACCCAGCGGAGAAGAATAGCTTCAGGCGAGAGTTTCATCAATTCTTCAATTCGTTCATTGTCACCTAGCAAGTTGGTCAAGCCTGGGCAATGTTCCAGAGTGATTTGATTGAACAACCCAATCTATTAAAGTAAAAAAAAATTTTTAAATTTCAATCAAATTGTAAATTTAAAATGAAAAAAACCTACTCGAATAATCTGCCAGAGGAGACCGAGAACCAGGTGAGGTTTGCCTTTGCTCAAATCGTGAGCGTCGATATTGACGATATTGCAACCAATCGATTGGGCAGAGTACAGGGCCAACGTTAAATTTTCGTGCATTGTGTAGACCGTCAAATTCTTCATATTGATGGCTCGTTCGTCGATTGTATCCGGGCACGAATGATTGATGATTTTGCTTCACGTCACAATTGAATAACAAATCGGTGAAATTTCTTTCCAAAATAATTCATTCATTTGTGTATTATTTCACGTACCAGAGTAGAATACCATCCTTGACTTTTTCAAAGAGACTCCGACCAGTTGAACCGATAGGCAGCAGGTGTTTGAGGTCTTTATCCTCTCCGAGGTTCGTGTTGATCCAATCAGAAAAGGCCAATTGCTCTTCCATTCGAATCTGAAATGAATAAATTTAAATTGAATGAATATAAAGACAACCAACCAACATCAAAAAAAAGGAAAGAAAATTTTCCCATCCACCGTTACATCTCAGACTGGATTGTCTAATTTCGTTACCGTGTGAGTGGTGCCTTCCGACGAGGCATTTGAAGTGCCACCGAACGTTTGCAGATTTTCCGTTTTCGACACGACTTTCTTGAACGTGGCAGCCACATCCTGCGACTTTAATTTGGCGCACAACTATTCAAAAAAAAAAATGAAATTGATTGAAAAAACCGTTAGTTTTTTTTTCGACACACAAATAGCGACGACTCAATTTTACGTGTTCAAATTCTTCAAATGATAGTCGCCCTTTGCCAGGTCCCGACTGTTCACGATCCACTTCTTCGATCATCGTTCGAACTTGGTACGATGGAATTTTGAATCCGCAAACATCCAGCGCCTGTTTCAACTCGGCCAATTCGATGTAACCCGATCCATCTCGATCAATCTGTTTTCAAAATTTAAAAAACAATGAAATCAAATTAAATGAATCCCAAAATCACTAAATGACAATCACAACCTGCTGGTAGTAATGAGCATCGCGCAAATCGCGACGAAACTCGACCAAACTATCCCATCGTTCAATATTGAGTATTTCCATGTCGTTATCAAACGAAAGACTTTACAAGACTGAATCAGAATCACGGGACGTCTCGAGTCTTTAAGGGACTCGACGTACAAAAGTAGTAGTAGAGTAGCACCTGGGCTTCCTCTTTCTGGCCTAGTTTATTATTAGGAAGGAGAAGAAGAAGCAAATAAACGGACCGACATAACACACAATAGACGCCAACTAAAGAAAGGCTCTTTTCGCAGCAGCAATCATTGCCGCGAAACTATCGGGAAATAACTCGAACCGTGACCGACAGGTAAATACAAAAAAGAAAAAAGAATCTTTATCGTAACGTCAGCCGGGGCTTCACGACATTTGAGTGCAAAAATACTTTATTTTGTCTCTGCCGAAGCCTCTGGAAGGTTCTTTTCACAGATGTTACGTAGTACCTACCCCCATATGTTACGTTACAAAACATTCCCCCCCAACCTGCTTATAAACTACCAGTACTTATACTGCCATGTACTCAAAACTAAAAAGAACAGCAGGAGAAGCAGTCCGCCTTCATAAATCGGTCACGCACGGAATCAGATCTAGAACGGATCCTCTTTTAATCGGTGAGTCTTTTGCTTTTCTTTCTTTCTTTCTTGGCTGTATATGTGAGTGTAACCAGCGGGTAAAATATTTTTATTTGAACGTACATCTTATTTCTAGCGCCGTTGTTGTTAATCCACTGACACACTCCACTCCACTTTGGCCCGCTATTTGCCATTTCTTATATTACTCGAGAAGAAGAAGAAGCCACTCACACAAAAAACGATCGGAAAAAGCTCGTCGAGCGGCAACTGGAAAATCAAGTGCCGTGCCGTGTTACAACGTTCCGCGTTCATGAATCGCAAATTGTTTTCAAAAAGAAAAAAAAAAGCAATTAAATCATTTTCTTCTTATTTTTATTATTTCTCCCGTGAAATAAGAAATAAAAAAATGAAAATCTCGTTTTCTTCTATTACGCGAGTAGTACGTGAGTTGAATCAAATGCGTTGTTTGAGAGCGTGACTTTTTCTTTAAAAATATTCCGTTCAGTAAAATCAAATCAAACAAATTATTTAGTGGGGGGGGAAAAAATGAATAAAACTTGGTCCACATCGAGCGAGTCATACACAAGTCTTTTGATATTCTTTTGTGTACACTCAAGAAAGTCACGCCGACACACGATACCCAAAGAGAAAAAAGTTATATGTTTAATCGTTTCCTGGTGGTGGACGATTCGAAGCGACAAAGAAACCTATGCGGGAGGTCAATCCCTTGGATGTTCTAGTGTGTCACGAGCAGGCTCATATCTTTTTTAAGAAAGAAAGAAATGAAAATAATAATAATAAGTCTGATATTAGGAGGGATATCATGTGTTTAGGACGATGAATCAGCTTTTGGCTATTTAAGAAAAAGAAAAAATTGGTAATCGAATATCGGGTCATTTCCTGTTGACTGGATAAGTAGAAAATGTTTTTTTTTTTTCCTCGGCCAGCTGAGCCTGGAACAAGTATAGTCGATGAGGGAAACATCGATGGGAATTCCAGAGAGAAAATTAGATTTCATTAGTTATGTCTCACTAAACTTGGAACACATAGACTTGAAAAATTAGCAGATATTATTTTTTGAAAAATGAACCACTTTGTATATCGAGGCACTTTGTGGGATGACGTTTCGTGATGGAATGCTAACAACAACAACAAAATACCGAAAAAGCCCCTTTTTGTCATCATCCCGTTTTTGTCGTGAATCCTTTTGTCATCTCGTCGCTCGAGGCTTCAAAAAAAAACCTCGAGACGCGGTGGTTTTCTCATTTGAAATATATTTTCTTTTCAGACATTCACATTTTTCTATTCTTTTAAAAAAGGCAAGTTTTATTTTTAACTTTGTTGTTGTTTTTTTCCCTTTTGGTCAAGAAAATAACAAAGTCTGCCATTCTCCTTTTATGCGGTAGTTGTCGGTACGCGTGCGGATCGTACGAGCGTGACCTTCTCCGTAAAAAGAATTTCCATTAAAAAGTCAAGAAAATATTTGAAGAAAAAACCATGTGGGAGGCGGCAATTCTTTAACTACCCCCCCACTTAAAAACGAAAAACAAAAAAAGGAGAATAGCCAAGTCACATTTCTTATAAGAAGAAGTCGGTGGTAGCATATGTTTGTGCTAACGACATGCCGCAAACGACCTCCCCTATAGAATAAAAAAAACCCTATACACACAGTTGTCCCTTAAACTGTCAAACACACACACATTAGGGCTTCCTATTTCAAACGTCTCGGGATAAATTCAAAAAAAAAACCCACACACGAAGTGATAAAAGTTGACTAGACAACACACATGAAATGACGTAATTCAACGGTCTCTCAGTCAATCATCATCGTTACAGTAAAAACTGAAAAACACAAAGTCCATTCGAGTTGAGAAGATTAACACGCGTTGATGTTTGACCGGTTTTCTTTCCTTACTTTCTCTCTCTTTTAAAAATTGTCATAATAAAGTGACAAGTAGCCTATGAAATGATAAGATAACCGAAACTACTTTTTTCCACCTCTATTATTTTGATTATAATTGAAAAGAAGTTAACTTGAAAAAAAAGGGCCAAAACATTCTTTTTAAATGGAGAGGATCAGCAGCAGCAGCTCGAAAGAATGTTGAAAAGAGATATGTGTGTTAGGGAGAAGAAGAAGAAGGAAGGAGGAAGATGAAAGAAGAAGAAGAAGAAAAAGGTGGGGGGCCTTGAATCGACTGAGGCTCGGCATCATTTCCATAGCGGGAAACTACTTTACCAAGGCCATATAAGGCACACAAGACTCTTTTTTAAGAGTTAAAAAAGAAGAAGAGGAGAGATAGAGAGAGCTAGCTTATTCGGGAATAACAACTCGCACAAGAATCTTCTTCTTCTTCTCCCGCCGTTCGCCAGCAAACTTTAAGGGCAAAAGAATTTCTTCTTTTTTCTTGTCGAGCTAGGGAAAAACAATATAATTATTATTATTTTTTAAAACCTTCTCAGCGTTTTTCCTTGAGGCAAAAAATGATCATTCTAAAATGTAAAGGGTCCTCCTGTCCTCGCCTGTTATCTAACGTTGTCAGTAGTACTTTACTACTGCACCCAAAAGGGGGGGAAAGAAATAGAAAATTTAAAACACAACTGTATATCACGAAAAAAAAATGGCAGAAATGGGAGTTTCGACATCGTGACGCAATCGTCGGAATAGCGGCAATGAGAAAGTGACAGGATGTCCGGTTGTGTGGGTTTTTTCAACGAGTCCAAAAAGCTAAGCAACGCGATATTCGTTTTCAAGTCAAGAAATGTCGATTCCTTTTTTTTCTTTCTTTCTTCATTTTCGATAAGAAAGTTAACAACAAAAAAAAAGACGATGTTTGGTGGAGTGGAGTCCATATTTGGCGGCGGAACTACATGAAAACGTGACTCATGGTCCGACCAGTATTGGTCTTTTGCGTTTAGTACGTTTCATTTAACTGTGTATAAAAAAGTTTGAAAAAACAATCAAATGACGGTTTCAACAACGACTTTTGCTCTCAATTCAAAAAAGGGACGCGATAAAAACAAAACAAACAAAACAGACTGAATATGTGGGTTTCATATCAGCAGGTAGGGATCGTTTGTTTTCTGTGTCGAATGAATTCCCATTTGGAATGAGCGAGAAAATTCAGACACTCACAGAATTGAACATTTTCGTTTTCTCTTTCCTCGTAAAGGAAAAAGTTTTTCTCTGTGTTTTTTTTCGCCTTGTCAGGAATAGAAATAAGGAAAGTCAATTAACTTAGGCGGGGCTCTGACAGTTGAGACCTGTCATCTGCTACTCAAACCGAATTTTCCGTCTGGTAACCTGATTAACTAATCAAGCCACACAAATATAACCAGAACGAAAAAAAAAATACCAACACATTCGAGAAACAAGAAATTGAATAACGGTTATTTAGCAATGCACACTCACGCTGGCAAACTGTTCACGAAGTTCTTGTCGTTCTTCTTCGGTAAATTTACGTATATTCGAAGAAGCTCCATTCCACTGGTGTAACGCCATCTTACTTAGCTTGACGTCTGGCAAGGCACTGTTGCCGTCGTGTGCTTGCCGGTTTATTTAAAAGCCCCAACGGGGTTCTTCCTTTTTTTTTATTTTCAAAAAAAAAAAAAGATGGCCCATCCCACTTTTCATTTCCTTTCGTGACCCCGCCCCTCCCCGACTCTATAAGACGCTATATGTGTGTGCGTTATCAGCTGCTATATATATTTTTCTGAAGGGCGATAGAAATCAAACAACGCCTTTTACACACGACGGTAAATAGTATCCGCTTAGGGGAATAAACTCGATATCGCTTCACCGAATTACAGAGCCCCGACTCTCTGACCATATGTGGTCTAATATGATAAGGGATTCTTTTTTTTTTTTTTAACATTCGTCGGTATGAAATGTCTTTTTCATGAAAATTTAATTGAAATTCTCTTTTTTTTTTCTTTTCTACCTTATCTAAAATTTGATTGCTTCATCATTCCGACACTATTAGTTCAGAAAATAAAAGAAATGAGGTGTACACTTGTTTGTTATCTCTTACTTCAGGATGCAGGGGGTGGGGAACATGATTTAAAAAAACTTCAAAAAAAGAAGGAAAAGGAATTTAATAAATATGGTAGGCTACTACAAAAGACTAATAATTCTCTTTTTCTTCTTCTTATCAATAATATACTGCCTTCAGTTTAACTATGTTCAAACAGTCGTGTCGTAGAGGTAGCGTCCAAGCTCGAAATTCACCGTCCTGTAATCAAAAAGGGAAGTATACATCAGTTTTTATAACCGTAATGCTTGACATTTATAAAACCAGGGCCGGATCAACTCTTGATAGTTGCCCTTGCAATTTGTGTTAAATTTAAAAAAAAAAAGGGAATGTTTACCTGGCTAAACTCCTGACTAAATCATAACCAGCATTGCAGCGGTATTTTGGAACTCCTTGAAACATGGCCGCCGATCCGGTGTGTGTGAGGAGCTTTAAGGAAACCAAAGTAGAAATCTGCGTGTGTGTTGAACATCGAATAGGCGTTACACAATTTCGTCAACGAAAAAAAAAACAAAAAAAAATAACACGATTAAACACACAAGGAAAATGAGAGTCTCAGACCTGCACAAATATATTCAAGGATGGCGTAACTCGTTCGTCGACGATCGAATAGAATATGGCCATCAACCGATCGATGGGGAAGACTTTGGGTCCCATCAAACGAGCGGCATTATGCAATTTTTGCTTCTTCAACGACTTGAGACCTTTGTCTTTGTTTTTCCTGCCTTCTTTGGCTTTGACGAATAAACGACGGTCGTAGCGAGCCGGATTGTAACTTGCTAGATAAGCAGCAATGATAAGGAATTTCGAGAAGAAAGGAAGCTCCATTTTCAGGCCTATTGTGGTCCCACATGCATCAGGACCGCGAACGTAGACTTGATTTAGACTAGAGCGAAGTTTGGGTTCAAGATGTCGCCTAAAAATACGGTGTGTTAACAGAATTCTCGACTTAAATTATCAAAATCGGTACCATAATTTCACTGCTTGATTTTTGTCGATTTCACCGGAATGGATGGGCTCCATGAAGGATTCCCAGTGCTGAGCGGCTATGTAGCGAAGCTCGCAGAAATCACGACAAGCGACTAGGAAGACACCCAAGATCATGGAGAGATAAGTCTGGTAAAGAGATGAATGTTCAGGTTGTGGGCATTCCTTCATCAATAGGTCCAGAATTTCCTCTACAAAGTTTAGAAATTTGATTATAATTCAAGTAAAGTGTTTGGTACTTGTTATTGAATTACCTTTGCTGTACTGGGGGAAAAAGATGTGTATGGGATCAAGACTCCCAGTGCCACAACGAAACTTTTCAAAAGGGATTTCTGAAATGAGGATGATGCAAATATTGAGTCCAGTAAATTCTGGGATCTTTGTTAGCGTAGGGATGAGCATTCCATCACTCAGGTCTCTCATCCTTTCTGCCTTGTCAAGTACTATGCAAATCGGTCTGCCATCATATAGTTGCTTGAGATGCCTGGCAAAGTCATTGGCATTGTCACATCGTTCTGCACTGCCCAGCTGCTCAAGGACAGATTTCATAAAGAAAACGTGGGCTGAGGCATTCAATGCAGTGGATCGCTGCATACTGAACATGCTCCACAGATTCAATTGCTCTTTGAACCACCAATGATTTTCCAGTTGATGTGTGGCCATAAGCATACAGAAAAGGTGGAATGGTATTCTGCAACAAATTGAATCACGTTATTGTCATAAATACTTGACGTAAACATACCAAGAAATCATAACAAGTCTCACGCTTTGAAGGATGTCCACTAAAATGTCAATTTGCTGATCTCGATGAGGTATTTCAGTTTTAAGAATCACTTTTAAAGATTTATTTTCCATAGTTTTTAAGTTTCTCTTTGCTCTTGAAGAACAGAAGAAGAGAGAAAACTAAAAAATCAAGATTAATAGAAAAGTAGCAATTCGTAGCGGGAGAAATGAAACGTAGGCATTGCCAAATTGCCATTGCGATAAAACGGCACGAATAACATTTTTTGTTTTGGCGGTTTTTTCATATTATCGAATGAATCGAATCCATTGAATTTTGCTTTGAGGCTAGTATAAAAAATAATTGTTTTTCTTGAATAAATCTATAATTATTTATTATCACCAAAATTTTGTCTAAACACGTTTTCACGCGCATGAATTGTAAATAAATAGGAATTATTAATTTATTAGTTTGATTTCGTGTGTACCTAGTGAATTAGATTAAAGTTTGGTGTTGATAAAGCGGTGATTGAAAGGGCATTTTGATGATGATAGATTGATAGTTTTCTCTCGCTTTATTATCTACGGTACTGTATTCGCCGAGCGAAATAAAAGCACTGTTAGTTACATGGGCTGCTAACATGGTGGCAGCACTATCTTTTATTTTGTATCTACTGATACTTTCGACCGCAAATAAGGTAATAACCGGATAAATGCGGATCTGGGTGGAAACAATCTAATCTTTCCACGATTTAAAAAGCAAAATTATATTTAATCTTAAAATTTTTAGTTGAACAATAATCATAAAAACCTGTTAATTTCATTGATGAGAAAACATTTCGAGTAACTATAAAAATAAATGTAGATTTTTACATAAATCAACTTCTTGCGTGTTCATGGGCCATAGTCTATATAAGAGGACGACACCTCCCCTAAAACTCAAGTATTCTTCTATACTACATACGAAAATGTTGTTCCAGGAATGGGCAAAGTTGCTTTTTTGCATGTTTATCGCAGAACTTGTGGCATCTGTTATACTCTGGACAATTTTACAGAAGTTAGTGGATTGGATTATGTCTGCATGGACTTGGATCGAATACCTAAGAATCATGTTTTGCATGATAATCCCAAAAACTCCGATCAATTGGATAATTTCCAAGACGCATTTGATCGTGAATGGTTTGACTTGTATCAAACGAAAAATAACCACACGTCTGAAGGGACAGAAACCGGTGCTTAAAAGTAAAAGATCTTTCGAGATAACGGACCCTTTGATCTTAACAATTACCGAACCACCGATGGATTGGATTTTTGGCGACGAATATCCCTTGTCGCCTGCCGGTGACGGTCGGCTGCGATTACCCAGAACAACGATAGTAGAACTGGAATCAGCCGCCAATGAATATCGCGAATCCATGGATTGCCCATCATGCGTTATTACCCAGAATGAAGAGCCGATCATTGAAGAATGGCAGAAAAAAGTGGAAACTTCAAAACAGATCCGTCAAGACCTAAATATCAAGTTAAAGAGGCTCATAGAAAAGAAAAATCTTTCGGCTTTATTATCCAATTCATTGCTACCTGATGAGAATAACGGTTATTCATCCGCCAAGATTTCTGCTATGAAGAACACAATCAACCAGCTAACTGAAGAAAATTGCAAACTAAATTCCAGTCTCCAGCTGGTAACCAACAAGAGAGCCGAGGAGAAGGACCGCTACGAGAGTATTATGCTACGAGAAGTATGCTACGAGAAGTATTTAGTCGAACAAGACGAGCTCGGGTGGGAGTTGAAGACTGCCGTGGCAGATTGCAAAGATAAACAACTGGAGATGATCCAAAACAACGTCGAGTTGAAACTGTTAGTCCAAAAGGTCAAAGAAGAACGTGCAGTTTTTGAAGAAAATCTTAAGGAGAAAGAGCGTACAATCGAATTCTATGATGAGCATTTGGCCCCGCGCATTCTGCAATTGGAAACTGAAAATCCCTTCCTGAAAAACACAAAATCAGATGCCGGAAAAGCGACAACTAAACCTCAAAAGCAAATTGAGGAGCTCATTGATGAAGGACTTGCTACACTTCTAGAAGCGATTGATCGGATAGAAGAGGACAAGGGCAATACCGAAGCGACAACGGATACCGGACAAGATGAAACTGGCAATAAAATTAAAAACTGGTTCGCTAAGAAAGGATTTAGTAAGGCCAAACCTAAGCCAGCATTCTTAAGTGTCATGGAAATTACCGGTAGTTTGATGATCGATAAGGCCAAAAGTCTGAAACAAGTAGCGAAAAAAATGAAAGCCAAAGGTAAAGAGTTAATAAAAAAGGCCTCGTAATTTCCATTTCACTGAACTTTAAAAATCTTATTCACTTGTGTCACGAGCTTACGCCAATTCATTGTATCTTACTTTACACTTTCCTTCCCTTGTTTCTCTATTCATCCTTCTCTTTCTTGATTCATTTTGGAGAAAACTGTCAAGAGGTGGACTGAGGGCTTATTGTAGACTATGGAGAATTTTGCAATTTAGTTAAGTTAGGTTAAGTTAGTTAAGTTAGGTTTAAGTTAGGTTAGGCAGAATTCTCCGATAGTCTACAGTAAGTCCTCAGTCCATCTTTTAACAGTTTTCTTCAAAATGATCTTTTCTTTCTAATATGACGTCATTATTTTCTATACATTTCACTTTCCTTCCCTTCTTTCCCTTTTTTCTCTATTCATCTTCTCGTTTCTAGATGGAGAAAACGGACAAGAGTTGGACTGGTGGCTTATTGTAGACATGGAGAATTTTGAAATTTAGGTTAAGTTAGTTTAGTTAGGTTTAAGTTAAGTTAGGTAGAATTCTCCGATAGTCTACAGTAAGCCCTCAGTCCATCTCTTGTCAGTTTTCTTCTTAATGACGTCATCTTTTCTTTATGTTTTACCTTCCCTCCCATATATCTTCCTTTGCCCTTCTGTTTTTGTGTGTCTATATGATTGATGGATGGATTTGATGAATATGTGTGCGTAAAATTGGGTGTCAATGCGTCATTTGGATGTCCCAATAAAAATTTAAAACCTAATTTATACCAATTATTGATTGTCACTTTATTCCACAACAATTAAAAATATTTTCAAAAGGATCATAAGCAGCATTTTTATTAAAGGTAGCTGCCCTTTCTTTTTCCTGTAATAAACCAAAAAATCTATCATAGGTACTCTTTATTAATAAAGTATACCATATTCAGCAAACTTCACATTTTAGAAAACAAATTTTTGATATTGGCGCGAGTGATGTAGCGTTGTCATTTCAGAAATCTTTCTAGTTCAAATTAATTTATCGAATTCACTGAGCTATTATAATTCTTTTTAAAATAAAAAAAAATAATCAATTATGTTAATAACATGTTCTACTTTACAAATTACGTAAGCAGTTACTCTTCATCAGTGTCCCGTTATTTTATTACGTGGAACTTAGGGGAATGTGTGTCTCTGTAGTCTGCTAACCAAACGTCATTCCAGTTGGGTCAGTTTGCTCAAGGCATGTGCCGCTATGCTACTTGTTGGATAGACTGCAAACAGTTGTAACTATATTTGGATCAAGTGTGTTAGGAATAATTGTTTTATAAAAATAAAAAATAAAATGAAATCATATCTATTTATTGTTATCTTCTGCGTTTTTTTAAACGTCTCAAATGTCCATTCCTTGGTTGAAGGACTCTACTGTGGAGTCGAGAACTGTTACGATGGTAAGCCATATCGTTAACCTAATTTCCAGCGTCCAAGTAAACAATAATGCTTTTTTATTTTGTTTAGTGCTTGGTGTGACGAGAGAGAGTTCCAGGAGTGCAATAGGAAAAGCTTATCGAGTTCTGGCAAGAAAGTACCATCCTGATGTTCAAGGACCTGAAGTGTCCAAAGAAGATGCTGAGAAAGATTTTCGTAGAATAGCTACTGCCTATGAAATTCTGAGTGATAATGCTGCTAGAGAAGATTATGACTACATGGTTGACAACCCAGAAGAAATGTACATGCATTACTACAGATATTACAGACGGCGTACAGCTCCAAATGTTGACATCAGATTGATTCTTGCTGTGTGTGTTACCATCATTTCTGGCATTCAGTACTACACTGCTTGGGATCGCTATGAAACTGCCATCAAGTATTTTGCCACTGTTCAGAAATACAGGATACATGCCACCGAAATTGCCAAAAAAGAGGGTCTGTTCAATGAAAGTACCAACAAGAAAGGCAAAATGGACAAGTCAAAAGAGAAGGAGGAAAAGGAGAAAATTATTCGAAAAGTCATCGAAGAGAAAATGGATATTCGCGGAGTCTATTCTAAACCTGATTGGAAACAAATACTGTGGTTCCAGATCATAATTCTACCCTATACCATCTATCTGTACGTCCGTTGGTATATCGTGTGGATCTACAAGTTTAACATCCGTAAAGAAGAGTACGGTGAAGAAGAAAAATTGTATTTGATCATGAAGAATCTGAAGCACTCCAAGCTCGAGTTTGATGCCCTCGAGGACCACATCCGAGAAGAATACCTCGAACTTGAACTTTGGATAAAGTCGAAGGCAATCGAGTGGAAGGCCGAAAAGGAAGAGGAGCTTAAACGAGAACTCGCTCAGAATTCGCGTCATAAAGCGTACAGACGTTACATGAAGAAAGGAACGAATCGACTCACCTTTGACGATTCATAACATTTGACAGATATTATTAGGTGACTTTATTAAATCCAAGTTCATCCCATGTTGTGTGATTTAAGAGTCTCATTTGACTTGCGTCCCTTCATGTTCTTGTTTGACGAAATACAAAAATTATCAAATTGCGGTTCAATGCTCATCTTAGTTTGGTTTTTTTAAACAATAGAAGTCTTATTACGCCGTTTTCCAATGGAAATATGTATTGGCCCAAAGTTAAGCCCCGTATTTACGTCCTCCCCAAAGTAGTATACATAAAGACCTTATTTTATAAACATATAAATGTGGCCGTATACTCGGGAGACAAGAGAAAAGAAAGTAAATTTTACAATAACAAGAAAAAATTGTTCCAGTTGGAAATTGTCACTCTCATATGGTTAGAGAAGAGTTTCACGTGCATCAAGTTGTAATACAACTAACTAGATGCATCACCCAGGTGGAAAGTTGATCATCTATCACAAAAAACCAAAAAATAGAAAAGTTAACGTATCGAATAGTAGAAAGCGTGAATTGAGCGCACCACGCATGTTTCAGTTAAAAGTACAGCCATATACAAATATAACTGCACACAATTGAAACAAATGACTGTGTTACTTTCATTTCAAAGTGCTTAGAAACAAGTGTTTGTTTTTTTAATAAAGAATCTGATGCGGACAAGACTAAAGAAAAGTTCGGCGGCTGGCAGCTTGCCTCTGCGACGTTCTTCGAGCCGTCTGTGGTGTTGCTTGAGCGGCCAGTCGTGGACTCCTACGTACTTCACGATTACTGCTGCCATCAGCCGTGTCGTTACCGCGACGCGCGCTATGACGCTCTCTTTGCCTCCAATCGGGATTGGATTCATTGGATTCGCTGTCGGTAGTGTATTCCTCTGAGTCGAAATCCATTTCATCTTCGGAATCGGCTGAGGAATGGAACCATTTAAAATGTCGCCCGTCCCACTGTAAAACAAGTAAAAGAATTCGTTTTTATGTAAAAAGAATAAGATAAATGTGATAAGAGCGTTCCGTACCGCTGAGTCGATTATTTCCATAGAGTAAGGATGCCAAGAGACGTCTCGAACACATTCGGAATGACCGGTCAGAATAGCTGCAGGCTTTCCAGTCAGGACATCGTAAACTGAAATTTAGACGTGTTAAAATTAGGATTAATTTACAATAACAAAAGATTATCGAATACTCACTATAAACTTTTCCAGCTGCACAACCAGTGTAAATATAACGTTGCCCAGTGCTAAATGCTGGACTGAAACGGCATCGAATTAAAGTTCTTAAGATACTGTGACCGCGGTATGTCATCAAACTAGTATCACCAGCGATCTTGTTCTTGGGAGAAGCCACTGCAAATGAAAAACAAATCCAATGACAATTTCTGACGACAAACAATAGCAAAATAATTCAACTCACGTCTCCATGGAACGTTTTGGAAGCTATAGTCCCAACTTTGGGAGTTCATGAACGATCTGGTCTTTTGTTGAACTTCGTTCCCTGAGAATTTACGCATATCCCATCTAAAATGTTTACAAGTTTAAAAAGAGTTTTTAACGCCAAAGAAAAATAATTGTTCAGATTACAGCTTGATGGATTGGTCCTTGCTATTTGTAATCAGGTGTCTGCCATCTCCACGTGAATCCACGAATGTAAGTCCGTCAACATGGCCACCGAGAATGCCCACCGGTTTAGCCTCGCCGTTTTCCGCCAACGTTCGACGATCCCACACTTTGCATAATCCATCATCTGCTCCGGAAAATAGGATCTGCGAGGTTTCGTCAGCATAGGCCACCGTATTCACGTCTTCTTCATGGGCATCAATCTAAACCAAACAGGAATTAATGAAGGCAGGGCTGAAATGAAATTTGGTAATTTTACTCTGAGCGTTCTCTGTCGTTTTTCGCAATCGTAAATGTACAAACAACCGTCATTAGCACCACCCAGTACTTCATTTCCATCTTGAGAAAAAGTAAGGCTGAAAATGCAGAACCGTCGCAGTTCAGGGGAAAGAGGAAGAACTTCATGTCTTTCAACCTCATCGTGAATATTACAGAGGTGGACTGTAAATGAAACGAAAAATGATTAAAACATTCAACATTTGGATATATTTTTAAGAGTCTTACTGGCTTCCGACCAACTAGAGTAAATGATAGCACGCCCATCAGGACTGAAAGCTGTGTCTAGGATACTCCATCCAACATCTCGGGCAGGGATTTTTCGTATGCAATCAAATCCGCCCTTTGATGTGTCAAATACGCGGAGAACTCGATCTGTGAATTTAAAGGGAAAAACAGATTGAATCTTCCATTACGCAAAACAAGGTATGCAATTAAAACACCTTGAGAAGCACTGAGGAAGATATTGCCATCTTTTGAATATGTACCACAGAACATTTTGTGATTGCAGTTGGCAACTTGCTTGAATTTGTTAGGCAAATAGTTGTGTCCTATATAGCTCCTGTCTCCTCCAGAAAAATGTCCTGTACCCCTCATTCCTACTTGACGTTGATACAAGAGTGATGTGACACGAGTGGAATGGGATTTGCAGCCATGCTTGTAAATTCCAGATGATAGGGATGTTGACAAGTACAAATCAGTTCCCTAAAGCAAAACTGACTTACTCAAAAAAGTTGGTTCTTAGAAATATTAAAACAAGCAGATTTTACCTCAAGAATGGTTAAATCAGGAGTGTTGTCAACCGAAGGTTGAGCATTTGGAAGGAAATCATAGAAACTTTCACGTCTTTCTTCAAATACAGAGTTTCTTTCTGAGAGTATGTGAGCTCTGCCGCTGTGGTTTCCCAAAAAGGGAAAGAATGGTCGGATTTTAAGATGATGTGCACACCACTGTATTATTACGATGGGGAAAAAAACTAACCTCCTAATGAGCTGGGTAAGTACTGTGGCGATGTCTGTATCAGATTCTTCATCCGACATAGATGAACTATCTCTGTTACTGCTCTCTCTGTCTTCATCATCTGAGTTCATTTTCTGTCAGGAAAATTTTATTAGTAAATAAATAAAGTGTCACGACTCGGGGTTCTTACTTGGAAATAGATTGTTGTCTCGCCGTTTATTCAATAACAAAGTTTTGGCAAACCCGATAAAAAATGTCACGCAACTCGGCAGACGACATCAAATGTTTAAGCTTGGAAACATGACATCTAGTGATAAAATATCAAAGTTGAAGGCAAAATTATGGCGGAAATTCAAAATCAAGTTTAATTAATCCATTTCTTTATTTTTCTGATTACATGAAAGAGAATCACAAAATTTTGTCTTCGTCACAGAATGATAATTACAGTTCATAGAAAACATTAATCTGGAGCATTTATCTTAAGCATTATAATACGTTCTTTGGCTTTAATCAGACGTCGAGCAAACATTTTTAACATCGATTCAGCCAAACTTGATTGCTTTTAAACAAACTTAACTGAGTGTTTAAAAAAAAATCAGTGAATAGGGTAAAGTTCCTAATTCGGGACAGGCCTGACAATTTCTAATTCGGGACGAAATAAGCTTTTTTGGAATAAAAGGACAATTAAGCTAATTTCGTGCGGTAAAATAACAAAAATAAACAGGATTTACTCTTTCCTATGTGTTTAAGCAACTAGTTTGATGTATTTATATGAAGTTTTCATAAAATATAATAAAGAAAACTACAAAAAAGACTTAGAAAAAAACCAAGATTTTGGGGGGTCGAAACATGTCTGAAATAACAAATCTATTAGTTATTTCACACTGTATTTAGACTTAAATCAAAGAGCCCGGAAAATGCTCTTGATTACACATTAAAAAACTAATTAAAGTCATCAAATTCACTGAATAATTCAGAAACAAGCTTGCTGGGAATAAAACCCATAACACAAATTCGGGACACCCTTATACACAAAAACAGGACAAATAAAAGTTCACCAGTTCGCCAGATGGCACTAGTAGAAGTGTCAAAGAACTTGTATGTTTAAAATCTACAAAATACTATTTTTCTTTTACTTTATATATGCAAACATCACATTGGCAGAGTGGTTATCGTCATGGGCTGATATTCAGAGAAATTAATGAAATATGTGTTCGGTCCCAGGTAAGGGTTTCTCTTATAATGTTCGCAACTGTAGGTAGCATATTGAATTTTAACATAGATTTTACTTTAATTCCCTTTTTAAATTAATTCATTTTTTATAAAAGATAAGCTCAATACTAAAGCAATAGTTTGGCACAGTGGCAATAGTCTTGTAATTGTATCTTTTACATTTGGTGTTCTTCGTTCCACTCCAAATGGAGAAACATTTTGAATTTTTTTGAAAATCGCCTCAGGGCTGTCCCGAATTTATAACACAGTCGGTATACCCGTAAAAAATATTCCCATTTAAAATAGAGCTTTATTTCAAGACTAATTTTATTTACCACAAAATGGTTTACAAGTAAAGTGGCACAGTGGGTATGGTCCTGGCCCAACGAAGTGCCCTATTAACAATTTGTGGGTTCAATACCGGATCAAGTCATTTTACCAAATTATTCAAAAATTGCCTCAGGGCTGTCCCGAATTTATAACACAGTCGCTATACCCGTAAAATTTATTCCTTTTAAATAAAGAGGTTTATTTACCACCACTTTTATTTACCACAGCTATTAATGCAATTAAAGTGGCACAGTGGGTAAAGTCCACCTCTTCGAAGTTGGCTTTTACTGCTAATGGGTTCAATACCCAGTGTAACCATTTTACCAAATTATTCGAAAATCGCCTAAGGGCTGTCCCGAATTTATAACACAGTCAGTATACCCGTAAAAATATTCCCCTTACATAAAGAGCTTTATTTCAAGACTAATTTTATTTACCACAAAATGGTATACAAGTAAAGTGGCACAGTGGGTATGGTCCTGGCCCAACGAAGTGCACTATTAATAATTTGTGGGTTCAATCCTGGATCAAGTCTTTTTACCAAGTTATTCAAAAATTGCCTCAGGGCTGTCCCGAATTTATAAGACAGTCAGTATAGCAGTAAAGTTATTCCATTTAAATAATGAGGTTTATTTTAGAAATAGTCTTGTTTACCGCAATATAAAATACATGTGGGTAGAGTCGATACCCAACGAAGTTTGCTATTACCTGCTAATGGGTTCAACTTCAGGTGAAACATGTAAAACCAAAAATATTTCCTCGAGTCGAACCTAGTAGCAGTTGAAAACCAATTTCGCATGGAAAGGACCATACCCACTGTGCCACTTTAGTTGTTTTTGCAATAGGGGTGAAAAAAATTAATATTAAAATAAAGCCTTTTATTAAAAGGGAATATTTTTACGGGTATAGTGACTGTGTTATAAATTCGGGACAGCCTTTAGGCAATCTTTGAATAATTTGGTAAAATGGTTTCACCCGGTATTGAACCCACTAGGAGTAAAAGCAAACTTCGTAGAGATGGACTTTACCCATTGTGCCACTTTACTCGATTATATGGCTGTGGTAAATAAAAGTGGTGGTAAAATAAACCTCTTTATTTAAAAGGAATAAATTTTACGGGTATACCGACTGTGTTATAAATTCGGGACAGCCCTGAGGCAGTTTTTGAATAATTTCATAAAATAGTTCTAGATGGAGTTGAACCCATTAGCGCGTAATATTTAACTTCGTTGGGTATTGACTCTACCCACTGTGCCACCTGACATGTATTTTGAATAGCGTTAAACAATACTATTTCTTAAAAAACCTCTTTATTTTAAAAGGAATAAATTTGACGGCTATACTGACTGTGTTATAAATTCGGGACAGCCCTGAGGCAATTTTTGAATAATTTGGTAAAATGACTTGACCTGGGATTGAACCCATATGCTGTTTAATGTTAATAGGGCACTTCGTTGGGCCATGACCATATCCACTGTGCCACTTTACTTGTATACCATCTTGTGGTAAATAAAATTGGTGTTGAAATAAAGCCCATAATTAAATGGGAATAATTTTTACGGGTATACTGACTGTGTTATAAATTTGGGACAGCCCTGAGGCAATTTTTGAATAATTTGGCACTTGACCAGGTATTGAACCCATAAGTTATTAATAGCGACCTTCGTTGGGCAAGGACCATACCCACTGTGCCACTTTACTTGTATACCATTTTGTGGTAAATAAAATTAGTCTTGAAATAAAGCTCTTTATTTAAGGGGAATATTTTTACGGGTATACTGACTGTGTTATAAATTCGGGACAGCCCTTAGGCGATTTTCGAATAATTTGGTAAAATGGTTACACTCGGTATTGAACCCACTAGCAGTAAAAGCCAACTTTGAAGAGATGGACTTTACCCATTGTGCCACTTTACTTGCATGTGTGGCTGTGGTAAATAAAAGTGGTCGTAAAATAAACCTCTTTTTTTAAAAGGAATAAATTTTACGGGTATACCGACTGTGTTATAAATTCGGGACAGCCCTGAGGGAATTTTTGAATAATTTCACAAAATGGTTCTATCTGGAGTGGAACCTATTAGCAGTTAATAGCAAATTTCATTGGGTATCGACTCTACCCACTGTGCCACTTGACATATACATTAGATTGCGTTAAAGAACAGTATTTCTAAAATAAACCTCATTATTTAAATGAACTTATTTTACGGGTATACTTACTGTGTTATAAATTCGGGACAGCCCTCAATAATTTCGTAAATTGACTTAACTTGGATTTGAACCCAAAATATATTTTAGTATGTTTCCGTAGTGGCACTTCATGACTTCACCCACTGTGCCACAATATCTGTAAATGTTTCTAAATAAAATAGAACGTGTCTATAGAATTTTTGCGTCACCACATGTTTAGTGAATGACTTTTAAAGAAATTTATTTTGAGACTATAGGGTAAGATTTGATAGTTATCCATGATTCTTTAAACCTTGTTAAGATAAAATTAGATTAAAAAGAACCTTTAAACCTTGTTAAGAAAAAATTGGAATTTTAAAGAAACTGCATTATCCAAGATTTGAACCGCAGGACTACGAACATTAATCTACAGTAGATTGGCACGTTAACCACTAGACCAATCAAATTTACAATAAGTTTACGAAAAAAGTAATTTACTCAACTGGTTGATGATAGATGACGCTAGTAGGTGTCCCGTTTTTGGAATCTCTGTCCCATAGTTTTTACCGGTGTCCCGATTTAGAAACGCGTTGGCCTATTCTAAAGCCTGCAAAGTGGCTATAGCCAAAAAAGTGTCCCGAATTAGGAACATTACCCTATGTAAAAAAATTTCCTTGCCCTTTCCTTTTTTCTATACCTAATAATCCCATTGAAAACAATTTGAAGGTTATATGTATTGCTTTGAGAAACGTTCGGTGTACGCCCCCAGTTATTCATCCAGTAACCTCTCATTTTTCTCAGTGTGCTTTCCAGTTTCGGCTGTGTAAGATTCTAGTTGCAGTATCGCACAGATTGCGTTGACAATTTAGATTTCCAATAGTGAGTGATTTCTTCTTAACTACATATTCCAGCATAAACAAGATGTTTATGTCCCTGAAAATGTGTCGATCTCCTATAAAGACAGTGTTCCGATCGACCAATCGCGAGTTTCCTCATCGGCAGTATCAGTTAGGACGCAATGCCCATTAAAGTAAGAAATCTTTTTTGTAAAACGTTTTACTCGTAGGTTCAAACGTTTTATCATGTTCATCCATCTGATTCGTTTCTTTAATTTGTCTTAGGCTATAATCGGTTGAACGTAAAGGCGTGAATCAATGTTTTTATCTTCTCTATACACCAATCCGGTCTCATATCATCGGGGATCGACTAAAAGTGAGTCTCTGTCTCCTATTATTTTTTTTAATTGTGCCTATATTTTTCGTAGCCGCCATCTTGAATTGCGAGCTATCAGCTATATACGATTGGACGCTTTCGTGTTAGAATAGGGATTTTGTGAGGCAAAGTAGCGTGATCCAATTGGGATGTTGAATTGTCTCAAATTGAAGTGTACTACATCGTTCCTTGAAGGAATAAAGGAGGATCGATCAGTCGGATTTGGGGTTGCCATTTCTTATTTACTCTGATATTCCATTTCAATTAAATCGTCAGATATTATTGCGATATTATTTTTAATTGGTTAAGTTTTGTCGTCATAGTTTTAATCGTTCTCATAAGTCGATCTTGAATTTGGTCGGCTTTATCGGCTTAACCTGAAATATAGCAAAACATTTTTTTAATGTTTTATTGTGAACTTGAGTTAAATTAACTTACGGTACATGTTGATTTAAAAAGTTCATGGTTTCAATGGCTATATTTTACGATAATGAACTAGTCTAATTTATATTCTAAAAAATTTCCATACAATTTAATAGGTATTCGCTATTTCTCCGTCCTCTTCTTCTGAGAATTAGATCTCTTAAAAAAAGCCCACCCTTTATGATCAACCAAATTTTTCTTTGAACACAATTCGTGATTGAGATCTTTTAACTAGGTTTGATGCTAATATAACACGCTACTGTGAAACCTTTTTTGTATTTTTGTATCTCCAACTGTGCTGTATTATAGGCTAAATGCTATATTCTTTTGATAGACGGACCAGCAGGTTCCAGTAATTTTTTAATTGATGAACGCTTTTTCTTCGATTTGAAGTTCGAGAATTTGAACTATGGACTAGAATTTACATACCAATGAACGTGCTCATTATTTCCTTGATTAATTTATCGCTAAACGTTATTGTACTTACAATTGGTTTTCTTTTTACGCTAACCGTCTTTGGTCGAATGGCAACTTTATAATTCTGGATTAAAATTCACTTGTATCAGGGTAGAAGGCTCCGAATAAATGATAATCGGTGACATTACAAAACTCTGCAAGATTAAATGACACTGTTGTGAAACCAGGAAGCTAGTAACACAACATGGTAGTCTTTGAATCATGCATGATAACAATGCCCTCGAATTATCATTACTTCGGAATCATTCATAACGTCATGATAATATTAATAGAAATTTATTCAGTTGTACGCAGATAACTTGGATGGTGAAAAATTGAGAGAAATTGGTTTTAAGCTCAGAAACTAACCGGCCATCTATCACTCGTGAATCACATTCTTGTGCATAATAATTGGACTAATACAGTTCAATTAGAGATATTCATAGAATTTTGACGGAATTTTCCTTTTATTAAAATCTGTCTGTGCGTGTGGGCAGGGGCAAACGTAACTTATATTTTTACGTAACTTACTTTTTCAATGACAATTGACAAGATTTCTGTGTTTATTTTCAATTTATTCGTTAAGAATAATTCTATCGACGACTCGACGTTTTGGCGCGTGCTAGTTCGAGTAGATGATCTCCAACAAGAAGCTTACCGTCGCCAATCCGATCCCGATGCCCAGAATTAGGAATGCGCTAGTCAAATCAGATAATTGAATAGGAGCAAGACGACGAGAGACTCTGCGTTTAGTGTCGAAACATTCGTCCGCTCTTGGTATGGTGGGTAGATTCTTCATCCAAAAACGTGTAAGTCCACTCTCCCACAAGTGACAAGTCCATGAATCTGTAAACATGTGTCGGCAACCATTGTATACCTATATTAACCTTTAATAATGGAAGGTATTACTCACCCTCTGCCAATTGTTTTAGTAAACCAAGATCCTTTTTTCATAACGAAATAGTAATATCCGTGCATACTGGACAGCGGTTGGGATGCTTTAAAACGACATGTGTGTATGTCTTTACTCGTAGCTAATAATTCAAATGAGTTGATGGACAGTTTCATTTCAGGCGTTGTCAGTGACAAAGTGACGATTCCTGCATTCTCGGTGTAATTTAAACGAAACATTTCATTGCGGGAAATTTGACTCTTACGTCAAAAGCGACATAGTTAAAGTGCAAACCATTCAAACCAGTTTCTTGTTGCGAGAAATTACAGCCTGTTATTAAAAGTAAAATAACCGTAATTATAATTGACATCATACTGTGTGCGTTGGACATTGAGTTAGTAAGGATTTGTTCTTGCAAATTATATTTGCATTTTGGTTTGTCTTGTACCAGAGGATAAAGAGCAATGCAGTCAGATAACTGTAGAGTCATTGATAACTGTATTTTTAGGTATTTAGAGTTATTCTTTATTAAATCCAAACTGTGTGTACATGGTGTACAGGGCATTATATAGAACCGGACGTCTTTTGGAACGTGGGATTTAAGTCATTTGCGCTATAGTAAACCGATTTGCTGATAGACAAATGACCTTTTAAAATTATTCATGATTTTGAATTCATTGAATCAGAAATTTCGTTACTGTTGCTAATGGGACGAAAACTGTGTTGAGATCCTGATGCACCATTGCTCATCGAACTCAAATCTAATGCTGTACAGGATTTATTGACTGCACATGTTAGAAAAAAGAGAGCAAGAGGGACGAGAAATGCCTTATTTGGTAAACTATGCGCACGACCTTTCGTCATTCATTTATAAATATAAGAAAAGCTGAAGCGATAACCTAATTCTTCCCTATTATGAAAATATCACCGTCAATATGTTCTGATTCATATTTTTTTTTTGGTTTGTTTCAGGATATACTAATCGGTCAACCGCTTGATGTTCTTCATACACCAATCCACTCTCACCATGGGGGATCGCTTAAAAGTGAGTCTTTGCCTCTTTTTGTTTGTTTTTATGAGTAGTTCAATATTTTTCATCATCATCACCTACAATTGCGAGCTATCGGCTGTAGCTTACGACTGTACGATTTTCTGTAAGAATGGGAAGTTCACGGGACAAAGTGACGTGATCCAATTGTGAAGCATAGAATCGATCAGTTAGATTTGGATTCAACGACTTTTCTTTTATTATTGTGGACAGGCTGATTGCAGTGTACGTACATAGGATTACACGTCTAGAAATTCTAATCGCCCTTAAACGAATATAATTTCTTGTCGTTGTATTGTGTTTCATTCAACCTCATAAGTTGAACTTGAATTTTGCAAGTAACACTAGAGAGATATAGGATGTGTTCGGCTTAATCGGTTAACCTGAGTTATAGCCAATAAATCGATAATTTTTCTGATTTTTCATTGTGAACACGACTTAGATTTACATGTTGATTGCATTAATTTTGTTATTGTCACGCGCCAATCGTGGTTTCAATAGCTTGAATAATTGTTCTTGAACCTCTTTGAGGATGGACTGGTCTCATTTATATTCTGGAAGAACTTCCTGTTTTTAATTGAACATGCATTCGCTAGTCACTAAATGTTGCGGACTGATGGCAGATAGCTGTTTCAACCTATCCGAAATAGTGTGAATTGTTTGGAAGACTAGCGGACTCTAATGAAGAGAAAGAGAAGTCTCGGTTATCAATATTTTCCTCTCTGTAACCTGGTAAACAAATCTTTCCCCATTTCATCCATCCGCGTATGAGAAATGCTACGGTCTCAAAACAGAAACAATTGCGTCTCGCTCCATCACGGAACTGGAAATCACATTCAAAATAAGAAACATTTGAATGCAGTTTCGTGATGAGATTGATTGCATATGTAGTACTAGTTATGGATTGAATATTTTTACGTTTTTTGGTAAGCCCAATAAAGGGAATCCCGTTTATTGTTCTCATCGTTGGCAGTTTATATTGGTCGTTTTGCTCTGCATTGGGGATTGCGTATTTTTTTTGGTAAATTGTTGCTTAGCGAGTTATTTTATAAAACAGAAAAAGATTTATCCGAAGTAGTTTAGGTGTAATATCCGTTTATTGTGTAATATGCAGACGCAATTATCTGAATGTACAAGACATTATTTTAATTCCGAACATTACATTGAAAGAAAGAAATTTCATTCACAAAGTCGTTTCCATTCGGTTACATCCGGTTTCCTTCTTCCCCTTTCCGGTCATCTTCTGATCCGGCACTTTTTCTTTCTCTGAATTCGTTTTCTTATTTTTTTGTCATCGAATCAAATTTCCTTCTTACCCTTTTCTTCGTCTTTCTTTTACCTCCTTCTATTCCCTCTCTTTATCCTCCTTTTACTTCCTTCCTTCCAACTTTCTCCTCCCCTCTTCCTCCTTCTACTTCCTCCTATCCCGTCTCTTCATCCTCCCCCTATTCACTCCTTCCGTGATCCATAACTACGGTTGGTCAGGCAGACACAAACAAAAGTAGAACCGAAACACATTTTTTACAACCTCTTTCCAATGAATCTTATTTGATGGATATTTTTTCTTTGGTTGTTTAGAAACTGTTTCCTCATCATCCGCCTCGGGTTCTGATGGCGGCTCGATTTCTTCCGGTTCAGGTTCAGTTGTTTGTTCATCGTTTGTTATTCGTTCATCATTTTGTGGCATCGAACGCTTCGCGGCTGTTTGTACCCGTGTCGGTGTTGTAGGTACTGATGGATTCTGTTTTCCCGTTTGCGGAGTCTTTTTTGCCGGGGTGGGACCCACCTTTGTCACAGGAACCGTAGTGTTTTTTGACGGTGCTTGAGACGGCCTCGCCGGTTTAGCCTCACCCGCAACCGCGATTTTGGGTGGAATAATCGGAGTCGGTTTTGGTTTTGCCGGTACTTGAGAGGGTCTCGCCGGTTTAGCCTCACCTGCAACCGCGGTTTTGGGTGGAATCGGGACCGGTCTTGCCGGTGCTTTTTTACTCGAAAGTTCCGCTTGTTTGGGCAAAGCTGGCTTTGCAGGCACCGTTTTTCTTGAATTAGCGGGAACCGGATCCTTCGTAGTGGATTTAACCCGATTCGGAGTTGGTTTCGTAGGAACGGATTTGGCGGCAGGCGCAGCTGGCTTTTTTGGTGAGTTTTGGTTACTTCTCATTTTTGTTTAGGTGTTTGTCTAGCTAGCTAGATCTTTCACATTAGCCTGTACGTGCCCTCCTTATATAGAGGAGGGCATCCGCAAGTTGCAACTTGTGAAACAACAAAAACACAAAGAATTATTCGAATTTCATTTAATTTGATTTAAATTTGAGTTTTTATTGATCATTATATATTTTCCCGTATTGTTCAAAACATAGTTCGACAATTTTTATGATTTCATAATAGTTTAATGTGAAATAATAACATTCACATTGGACATTTGGATTTTTAAGGTTAAGGTTGTAAGGTTGTTGTTGTTTTTAGTTAAGGTGTAATATAATCTGTGTATTGTGTAATATGCAGACGTAATAATCTATATTTTTTACTCCGAACATTATACATTGATGAATATATTGCCACAATCGACTAGCTTAATTGCTATAACATTTAGGTTGCGAACTTTCCATTATCTGATGGTAATTTTATAACCTGCAAATAAAATATGTTCCGTTTCCCTCTTGATTCTCAACAAGTTACGATAACTAATAGCTGATTCGAATTATACAATCCGATACAATCACTACCTGCCTGCGACTTAAATTAACGCGACGATGAACATAAAAGAATCCCCATTTAGAGTAAATAGTTTCTAACAAGAAAACCAGCGTCGCCAATCCGATGTCGATGCCAAGAATGAGGAATGCGCTAGTCAAATCACTTAATTGGATTGGAGCAAGACGAGAAATTTTGCGTTTATTGCTGTCATCTTCGTCAGCCCTTGGTAGGGTAGGAAGATGATTGACCCAAAAACGAACCAGACCCGTCTCCCATCACAAGTCCGAAAGCCTGCGTCATTTTGTTTGTAAATTACAGATTAGACGGTGATAGAACTGCTGGTCTATTATAGAATTATATACCCGGTGCTAAACGTTTTAGTGTACCAACTTTCTAGAATAAACTCCACTAGAAATGGGAAGTTGTATGGAGATTTTGAAACGGCATTTGCCTTCCTTTTTACATTGCGCACCGACAAATGAAATGGTGAACGTATGCATCTATAAATAAGAGAATAATTCAGGTCCGGTTAATACTTTTTTGCTTCCTGATGATTATGAGTTCAAGATGAATAATCGCATTACGAATGGGTAAGCAAAGTGGCCAGTTTCCAATTTGGCTGCCAAATTTTAGGGATCGACAAAGATTCGATCAGGATGACTCCTGGCTTGATCTCCGAGAATCTTATAAACACCGGATGTTGCTTCCTGTTTTGTGTATTTGAATGGAAAGTTTAAATTCAATTTTTGAGAAATTAGATAAAAGGATATTCACCAGAATTTGAACTCCGGTCGATACGTCACTCCTGAGAACTACACCAATTTCTTTATTAGCTATACTCCGGTTAATACTCGAGATGATGTTCGACTAAAAGCTTCTCGACCTCCTGTTATTGATATTTTAATCTTAAACCCACATCATTGACTTAAAACTGCAGACCTACCTTGATTCGTCATAGTATTTATTATGTAAGTCATGTGAGAACCAAAAAAAGGAAAAGGTGCTTTTTCGAATTGACGGTCGACTATTTGATTCTGTGTCCACATCATCAATGGAACCGGTCATCAAACTATTAACTGTATTGCTGCCCTTCTTAGTTGGGTATCAACATAGCAACCGAGATGAAACGTTGATGTAAATTTCTCGTACAGCGGATGACGAATTTTTAAAAAACAGAACCTAACCCATTGGAAAAAGAATAAATGGTCTTTTTCCTTCCAAAAGTTTCTAGAAATCTCGAATGTCAACATTTCATATGCAACACGCGATGTACTGCAGATCCTTATACGTATATAGGCCACTAGTTACCTTATTTTAAAATGTAAATTTGGTATTGACGAATATTTTGCGTAAAATATTTTGTTGTAGCAACCACAACGGTTTCTACAGCAAACAAATAACGTCACATAGATTGAATGCTGCGCTATTTGTAATTATTTGCATTGAAATTTAAATTAAGTTTCCTTTTTTTTAGTTTCGATTGTTTGAAGCATCTAGGTCAGTCTGGTCAATTATTTGAACGTTTGTATCTGTCATCCATCCCGCATCCATCCACGGATTTAACCACTGATTTACTCCTTAAAGGATTTGTTATTTGTAGGCTAACTGAAATGAGATAAAGATATTTACTCGTCTCCGACTTGAGTCCTGTGTCTGATATTAACAATCCTTCTTCGTATGATCCTACCCGATCTGGCTATCCTTTTCGATCACGATCGAATTTTTAAAGTTTCTCTTATATGGTTGATGCGTAAGGCTGTAACCTATAGAATATGGAGGGAGAGCAAATCAAAATTAACTAGCGTGATTGGCTAGATGATGATTTCTGGTTCGTTTCACGTAACTCGTGACTTTCCGGTTTTTGTGATGAACAAAACAACAAGTTGATGAACAATAACGAGCTATAACAAAGATGGTTGAGCCTTGCTTAATTATTGTAATCTAATAGGCCTATAGCTTGCAGTCAATATAACAATTGAATGAAGCATTGCAACAAGCGAAAGTATACAGACGAATGAAGGAATCATCACAAGATATTTCATATAAGGCACAATTTCGACTGAAATTATTTGACTTTCAATTGCCGACACCACCCGATCAGAAATGCAGAGCGGAAAATTTTGAAGTCCATAGGCCATTATGTTATCGGACATGTTGGCCACGAAATAAATAATAATGGTTCTTCGGATAGAGTCGGGAAACGGCGTTCGTCATGGCATCCACAATCATCACCCGGTTCTCCCGTCTATGTCGATATTTTTAAAGAAATGAATACGGAATTGGGATCACATTTGTTTTTTACCTATAGTACTCACCGATATATCTATCAATTTCTGTTCGTTATTGATTGATTTATTGTCAGTTGTATAGAACGAGTCCTTTTTAGCAATAATCGTCTTGATTATGTCATTTGTTTCGTTCAACAAACCAAATACGATTCGAAGCAACTAGTTTTTCCCGCAAAACTTATATGTAACACATCTAGCGAGGTATATTCTCAGCCATATTTCAAATATTCAAATTTAGAGGGTTTTTTAACCTGTTTTTTACTCGGATAGTTCTACTCATCGATCTTGCAACATGTACTCGTAATTTGCCTGTGTGCATGTTAAATCGTCGGATCTATTTTGCACTAATAGTTTCCAGTCACGGAACGGAGTCATTTTCAAATAAGAAAATTCAGATTCAAATTCAAGTAAAGCGCATAAATTTATAAAGATATAAGTAACATTTTGTTTTCATCGCTTGCATGGGAACTGTAGAAACTCTTTGGCCTTGACAAAAATATACCGACCCAAGTCTATTTTCTGCTTTGTTTTTGCTATATTCCGTTCACGTTGAGAGAGAGAGATGAATCGCAGACATTTCACTCGTCTACACAAACCAGCGCCGATTAAGCGGCCTGACTCTACGAAATTCGTCTTCAAAGTTTGTTTTGTTGTGCTGCTCAACAACTGCGCGTTTCTTTACTTCAGATATTACGCAACGCGCATTTTTAATTGGCCAAAATTGTTTATTATATTACGAGCGGCGAGGTCAGTGCGTGTAATTTCATACGCTGGCCAACGTAGAAAAATATATTGAGAGATTTGCAACAATAAACCTTCGGGACGTTCACTTTTAATATCCGCCATATCCTCGTGCTGCGTATAAACGTATTGACGTCATTATTTGCATGATGTTTCATTATCAGTTTACTATTTTGTTTTTTTACTAAAAGACCTTCGGGTTTTTTTTTCTTGTTATCGTCTCCATTTGAATCCAACACGATGCACTTTCTCTTATTCGCTTGATTGCGTGTACTTAAAATTTCCTTTTTTACCCGGAAATCAATTGACAAAATGTCTCAAAAAATTGATTTGGACGATCCGTGAAAAACTTGTTTATTCTGTCATCAGACGAATAAGTTGTTCATATACTCGGAACTTATTACTTTCCACAAAGAAAAGCGAATAAATCGCGTGAGATTTTCTTCGAATCAGTTCATGAGTTATTGTTGCCAATCGACCGTCTACCGGCCAGACTTTGAGTATTCTATACTCAGAAAAGTCGATCGATATTATTATTATGATTTCAAAAGACTTGACTTTACTTTGAACTCGCACATCAGTGGCTGTATAGTAGCCTACAAATAAGCTCAATATTTGGACATCGAAACGACATATTAGTCTCTGTATTGTGACGTTATTTCAAAGGCGCCAGTTTCAAATTCAAAAAATAATTTGTTAAATTATACCAGTAAAGATAAAATACTTAAAATGGGTGATGTTGTTTGGATGTCGCAGCAAATCCGTTGATCAATATTGTTTCACATAGTGAATGAAAATGATTTCTCTTTCAATCTAAATCTAAATTGGATCACTAAGCCTCGTGAGAGTGACTATTAAAATCTCAGCACTCACAGAAAAAGTTAAAGTTAAACATTTTTTGTTCTTTTCACTGGTTTCTTTATGTTTCTTCCCTGTTTTTTTCTTTATAATTCGATTTGACAAGCTGAAAAGATGAATCTTCGTATGTACAGAACGTCAGCACGCAGCACGGAATGAATTATTCATTCATTCACATTTTTGAAGGTGGAGCTAGAAAATACAAAGCCAAAATGAAGAGACCTCCTCAATGTGTATAGAAAAGATTTCTGATTACGAAACACGTGCACCGCTGCGTGACTGGAAACGGACTGGTGAAGGGGAACGTGTGCGACCTCTCCTACCTCAGTCCCGCGTTCACTACTAGTCCCTAACTACAAAGGACAAATATAAGAAATGGCCCGCCGGGATTAGAATCAACAATTGATTTTTCCAGAGATCTTAAGAGAAAATTCAAGAGATAGTCGGATGCAGATGATGGACGTGTCCGTGTGTACACAGTTGGTGCTGCTATTTTTCTTTATAAATCCAGTTCCAGCAGCTATAGACTGGTACAGCATATGTCATTCTTAGTTTGTCGTGACTCTCTATATCTATCTGTGTGTCAAAAGATCCTTTTGTGTTCTTTTTGTTTGCGTTTTCCAAGTCAAACAATCGTTCAGGGCCCCTGGATTTCTTTTCTTTGACAGCAGGGAGATTATTTTGTGTTTCATAATACGTTCGTGTGTGCACTATGTGTATACAATTTAATGGGCGAATCAAAGTAAACTTTTCTGTTGTAATGTCAACTGAAATGTCGTGGAAAACCAGTGGAAAACTCACAGCTGACACACATTTTAATATACGGCCAATATGGCAATATGACATAACAAATAACATTTGCAATTTCAATTCTCTTCTACGATTAGTTGACGTTGAACTTTTGGATCAATACGGTCGCCAACTTTTTCCAGTGTCGTTGGCTTCCTCTCTCATCTCCTTGTTGATATTTTTCCTAAGAGCTGCGATTTTTATTTATTCAAATGATTGTATACAAAGACTTCAAGGATTTTGAAGTATGTTGCTTTCCGGATTGTGCGGATCTTGCATCCGCTATGGTGTTAAGCACCGTTGGCCAAGTGTTTATTGGCCAAGGACTTTTCGTAGTAATTTAGTCGTACCGTATAAATGTATAGCCCGGGAGGTAATAATTGAACGGTTGCACGCAAAGAGACCTTGTCCATATTTCGCCACTATATGCAAACCGGATATCTCTGTGGATATAACAATAGATTTTGAAATTGGTGGGGAAACACGGTGCGCTATCCAAGGTTGACATAGAGGAAATGGCCGCGTGAGGACTTTGAACTCCTCACTGCCAATTTATACAATTGATCGAAAATTGCGCACAGGTGATTATCTTTTTCTTCATATCCTTGTCCTCAATTTTGTCGACTTGAAAACGTTATTCAACTTAATGATGTAAGAAAAATATTACACAGCCATCGTGAGAACCCATTTTTTTGGTTTGTTTGGTTTTCCTATTCACGATGTTTGTTCTAAAAGACGAACCCCATGACCTTCCCTTTGTCATAACGAACTTCAATCAGCTGTTGTCTCTTTGTTTATTCAGCTGGCCGCCCGACGTCTTTTCACGACCGCCATTTTTCTTAGATTATTTACCCAGCAACTATATGAGCTGCTCATATAGAATTCGGTTTGATCAGGCTGCACAAGTCGACTGGAAATCGATGAAATTCAAACACACGTACAAAATAATCCAGACGATGTTTTATAGCGAAAAAGAAAAAGGGGAGTCAACCAGTTGCAAATCATCGAAATCCTTTAACTGCAAATTTGTAAACAACTGGGAGGCTATTATTTATTAGCTCAAGTCTATACTACTAGAATATTAAAGTGGAACGTGACTTTACTATTGTGTCCATAAGTTATTCTCACCACTTGATTACCACGGAGAGAGAAATCGAGAGAAAATAGTTTTTCCTAAATTTCGCGTCCCGCTTTTTATTTTTCCCTTTTTTTAAAAATCAAAATGCTGTTGAATTGAATTGATTGCTGGTTATTTGTCTGTCTCGTTTCTCAAGGTCGGATCGATCATTGTCACGCCCAGCTGCTGTCCCGTTCAACTTGTCGGTCGTGAATCTTTTAGTTGCTCCCCGGCGTGACGGAAGTTCTCGCGTGCCGGTTGTTTGGACTGCTGGATCAAGTCAAGTGTGCTGCCGCCTCGCGGGATTTATCGAAATGTTCCATGACCCACTTTTTTTCTAAAAACTACTAAAAAGACGAAACCCTCAACGAATTGTTCAACTATACGGTTTTCCTTTTCAACCGCCCAAGTATTTGAAAAATGAAACCTTTTCTTATCGTATTACCTTTCACAGGATTCATCTCGTATTGCAAACGAATAGGGGGGGGGAAACATTTTCATAAAGTGGGTTATTCCTATTAGATAATTTTGATTCAACTTATAGACTTTAGATTCAACGAGTTGCGCTTGAGATTTTGCTGCGGATTATTTAAAAATATATCAACGGCTTATCTCTGTGACGTCCGTTGCCCGTCTAAGACGCTAAATATTGCGACGGGACGACAAAATCGTAAACAACGTTATCTAGCACACACGCAGAGACGATGAAAAACAAGTTGTTGTTGTTGTTGTAGATCCCATTCTGAAAACGCGATGATCCAGCTTTATATTGAATTTCATCATCATCATGGACAACACAATTTATGTCGACGATGTGACGTCAATGGCGATTGAATATAACCAAGATGAACCATGTGACTCGAAACAAGCCCCTTCTTGTCCGGCCAATGAGGAATCAGAAACGGTTGAACGATATAGTCGACGACCATTTCAAGTATCTAAATCCCTAAACGCGGGAAAAATCTACTCCAAACTTGTGGGTGGTGCTATAGGATGTCGCCTTATTTGCTGGGCGGTTTCTCAACGGCATTTCAGTTGCAGTCAGACAGTCGTCGAGTACGGTCGACTCTTGTCGTCGCTCTCGCGTGTTTTAACGTGCGTGTATCGGCCTGAACTTGACCCTTGTCTTATAGTTCCAGAAATTATTATTCGTGCACGTTTTCGGTGATATTCTATTCAGTTTTCGGGCGATTCCCGATCACGTTATATGTGACGTCATTTCTGCTTGGCAACAGGACGGGAACACCCATCACCTCCCCCATTTCCATTTCTATAATACCGTGCTGGTGTCGTGTGTGTGTGTGTGTCTATAGTGTTTCCTAATTCTCGTCTCACAATCGCTCGAGCGTTTTTTTTGGCACTCCAGCGGGACTTATCGTGAATATCCCCCGCCCGTCTAATTCCTTCACTTTGTCGATCCAACATCCAAGTGAAAGTTGCTTTAGGAACAAGTCGAGCGCATCAACTGACTTCAGCTTATTCTATTTTCACAAGGTAATTATGTCGTTTTTGTCTGTTTCATTAAGAGCAGGACGTTCCAAGAGTTCGTTGGCCACGGTTCCTTGAATAGGATTGGCCGTTTGAGCTTTAAAGCTTTGATAGACGAGTGTTTTAACCTGCCCCCCATGTTATTTTCATTGGCAAAACGAGTAAAAACAAAATGCGTCCTGATTTCACATCCTTGACCGTGATTCTAATAGTCACGCAATTTTCGATTGCTGTATCGATTTCTGATATACACCGGACGTTTTCTCTTCATCTCCAGTTGCGTCTTCAAGGCCAGAACTTGCAACAATTTGAGATCTTAACTTTCTCTCTCTCTATATAGCAATTTCAAATGTTTTAATGGACGTCTGCCAACTCGTTAATGAATTATATTGTGGGTGGCAGTGTAATAATGACCCCCTTTGTCGCCATGGCAACTCACGGAAGAAAATAGAACACGCAGACGGCGACAGTCTTCTTGATTTATTTATAAGTACTTTCTTAATTCTTTCAAAAGCTGAGCTGTATAGTAGCAAGCGCATCTGTTTAACACATAATCCTTTAACTGCATGGCCACCATTTTGGGGAATGAAAAGGGACCGACTCTCTCTTCCTATATACCTTCTTTTGCATAGAATATAAATCACGAACGAAGAATCGAAAGCGTTTTCTTTTTGTTTTTGGCGAAACTTTTTGCATATTGGAGTTACGTACTACACGCGGATAAGGATGTGAATAACATTTGAGCAAGTTGGGGGGGGGGGGAGCCGTCACGTGGCCCATCTCTTTGGAAAACGTGATTGCACGATATTTTTTTTAAGTAGATACATAACTGGCGATGACGTCACACCTTGTATGCGTAAAGGTTCTTTTTCTTTCTTTTTCATGGCTTCTTCTCTTTCTTTCTTTCTTTCTTTCTTCGGGATACGGGTATCGTGTTATTGTGTATAGCAATTGGCGTATAATTTGCCGATAGCAAAGTTTCGCGTGCACGTGTTGGCTCGGGAATGAGAAGAACGTGTTTTCTTGGCACGGGCTGACTTGCAGATTATTGGAGAAAGTATATAGAAAATAGTAATGGGATATCAGATGGGCACCATCTTCAATGGTGACTCACACTATGCAACTTGTAAACATAATGGCAGGCGATGGCAGGACAAAAGAACTCGTTATATTGAAAACAGATGTGATGACACAGCAGCGTGTTATTATTTTTGTTTTATTTATATATATAGTTGGCGGATGGAATGATCCAGCTGTACGGTTATCCAGACGCCAGCAGCTTTTGTCTTGAATCACTCGAGAAACAACCAACAGCAGCAGGATCGATAACCAAAACACAATGGAAGTCCATCAGCGTAACGCTAAGAAATTTAAATATCAAGAAGAGGAGTACAGCAGTCAAATGAAACCGCTTCTTCCGGCTGATCCTTGTCCGCTTCTGCGGCCATTCTGTCACCAGGTATAACTTTGTAAAGTAAATGAAAATTGTGTAATAAAAACCAAGTTAAACAAATTTTTTTGTTGTTTCTTTGGATTAGGTGGGAGGACACACCCAATTCCTGCAGTTGGATCAATCCACAGTGTGCAAGCCATTGATTCCACGCGAGTTGAGTTTCTACCTGAACGCACCACCGGACATTCGCACCTTCACGCCCAAGTGCAAAGGTAAAATCAATGAAATGAAACGAAAAACTAAAGAATTGAAATTAATTACGGGATTTTGGATGGACTACCAGGTGTTATTCAGACGTGGCATCAAGAAGGGCGTCAATACTGGAGGCAATTCGCCATGGACGAAATCAGCGTCACGGCCGAACATTCGGAAATTTCGTCTCATCAAAACAGCCGTCACGACGCCCCGTTGAGGTAGAATTCGTTTAGAAAATAATAGAGAACAATTTTTTCAATTGATCATTTTGTTGTCATTCGGTGTCGCAGGATATCCCTGGCGGGTCATGAAGCGATTTCCTATCATCCAGCGCACACCTACACTGATGGATCGTCTCAATGTAAGTTGCATCCATCTTTACCGCTGGGATTCCATTTGCTGTGGTCCAGACCTCTTTTTCCCCGTTAGATGATATTAATTTTCAAAGAAATTATATTCGTATTATTCCGTTTTGGGGCTTCGCCAGACTCTTAAATTTGTCCTTGTTAGGATTTTCTTTCTTTCTTTTTCCACGCCACAACTACTAGACAGGAACCGAGTTGAGATTGGAGAGAAATTGGACGTTGTTAAACGAACCGTAGCGATTTTCTTTTTTTTAACGTCCATAAATCCGTAGATCCGCGTCTACAGTATAGTCGAACGGAGAACAAGGACGAGATTTGATTATAATAGTTATTATTTTCTATTATAGATTTCTTCCCCCCTATTCAAGACAATTTTAAATCGAACCAGGAAAAAAAAATCGGAAAATCTGTTATGTAAATTCTACCGTTGACGTGAACCTGTAGCAGTGGGTTATAAGAGTATGTGTGAAATAATCCACATCGTAGTCCTTGGCCGAGTGTTTCTCTTTCTCACCAAGGTCTTTTCTCGATGCTAAAAGATATTTCTGATTTATTGCTCTTGGCTCAACTTTTAATGAGCCCTCTTTCGTTCATGAAACACGCGGGCCAGGCGTTGACAATGAAAAACTTACGCCAGATTATATACAGACAAGGCCGTTCGGAAAAGGCATGTGTGGGAGAGGTGTAAACGTGTGCAAAAGTGGCTCTTTAACGGCTTGTTTTCCTATAATGAGGTGTTGGCCGGATCTCAAATGAATTTTAAATACACAACCGGAAAAGTCAAATTGAAGGTCCCAGACTCAGCGAATTTGACTTATTAAAATAAATTCTTATTTCTTTTCGTTTGTTTTGGATTAATTAGTTTTCATGATGCTGGAAAATGTGGCATCGGTGTCCAAATTTCAGAATCCGTGCGTACTGGACTTGAAGATGGGCACCAGGCAGCACGGAGACGACGCATCCGCAGAGAAACGCACCCGGCAAATGGCCAAGTGCGCGGCCAGCACTTCCGCTTCGCTCGGACTCCGACTCTGTGGCATGAAGGTAATTATTTTACCTTTTTTCAATCCATTTAACTCTGTAAACGATTCATTTCTTCACAACAAACTGGAATTTGTTTTTTCTTAAAACTGGCACCTTTTGTGAATTTCAAAATATTTTCGTCCGCTTTTTAATTAACATACATGTCATAGTGAGGATGGTTTTAGTAGATGGCCGTTATAACCTCGGCTTTGTGTCTATTTCCGTCCTCAAATTTCTATTTTTATCCATAATAGCTGTCTGCCATAAATAATTGTTAAATATATGTTCCCGGGGTTCAGGTGTACGATGCGACGACGGGCAACTTCGTCAGCAGGGACAAATATTTTGGCCGGCGATTGGACGCTGACGGACTACGCAGGGCGCTGATCCAATTTTTCGCAAGCGGTGGATCGCGACGTTTGAAAATTATCGACGCCATTCTAGATCGATTGAGTCTACTTCGCATGGCTGTGGAAAAACAGGAAACGTTCCGTTTCTATTCGAGGTATACATCGTTGTACAGCCAATTGTAGGAACCCATATGCTAATTAATTTGCTATTTGTTATGTTATCCAAAATGTAGTTCCTTATTAATTGTCTACGAAGGATGCGACGAAAATTCTGAATTTCTACCCAATGTGGACTGTTATTACATCAGTCCGAGACCCGGAAGAAGATCCAACTCTGATTGTGAACTAGACAAGATACATGACGATGACCACAAAAGTTACAATGTGAAACTTCAGAAAGTCTCAAGCCTACAGCAGCCCAGCAAACTCGATTTTGATTCGCTGTCCATCACAGACACGTCGAGTGACTGTTACTTAACGGACAGCTGTGAAGTCCAGTCTTTCAGTACGAGTCCCCAATCTGTAGACAGCGGACTCGAATGTTACATGATGGATCAAAGTTCTTCATCTTCGAGCACCAGTGACTACAGTAGCTGGACGAGTGTCAGTGGATATCAAGCTGGAATTCATTTCAAGAGATTACTGCGACATTCAGCGCCAGCCAGGACCGGCTACGAATGTGTTGAAAATTCGGCTGACAGCACAGACAGTGGACTCTACTCACCGGCTGGCATTCAGCATCAAGGGAAACAAACTACAATAATGAAACGATCGGCAACTATCAGTTACACGGACAGCGAAGAAGACAGCGAAAGTGATATGACGTGGCAACATCACCTGGATGTCCTGCAGCATATATCTCAACCGATGGAATCGTCCGGAGGAGCAGGTGAAGATGAAGGCGAATTGACGCCCGTTTTGGAAGTCAGCCGGACCGACGAGTTTAGCGACGCAGCCAATAACGGAAGCCAAACGCAGAAGAAACGTCGAGTGATAGATGAAGACAAAGAAGAAGAGGTCCTCGATGCTGCCAACAAGTTGAGCAACTGCTGGTCGGACTGCGTCGATGTCCGCATGATCGATTTCGCCCACACAACTTTCTCCGGTTACCTCGGACTGGACGAACGGGTCCACTGGGGACCTGACAACGGATACCTTCTCGGTCTTGAAAACTTGACCGACATTTTGAAGGGATTGCGAGGATGTAGCTCCTATGTACTACATCAGAAAAACTCCCTTTGCCTTTCATCTTAACTTAAAAATTAATGCCAATGTGATGTAATCAAGAGTTCGATGACCCATTTAGACAAGTACAAATTTTTTCTGTAAAACGATTGTGATCATGTACCGCAAACAGACACATGAACTCTTATACCTCAAGATCTGTTTAGTTTCAGGCTTGTCTACAAGAGAGGAAACTTGGAAAGGAAATGAGGAAAAGATATGTCCTTTAATTTCCTTTAGTTTTGAGTGTGAATCGATTTGACTTGACACTTAAGTTCCAATCAACGAAAAAAGTATTTGCGTTATTTAGCTAAATGTAAATAATAATTTACTCCATCCAAGTGAATATCTGTGTAAAATAAAATGATGAAATGATCTTATAACTGTGTACGATTTTTTAAAATTATTAGAAAGAACATTTTTCGAAATGTCCATAGTATTTGATATTACTTTTTGTGACTTAGCCATGGCCTAATTATCTTTGATAACTTACATATCAATTTAGAGATCAAGATTTAAGCTTCAACCGGTTATTGTCATCGCCTATGCACCTGTACTACATCAGTTGTTATGAAGCGCGTTGTCATTACCAAGCCAAAAACACAGTAGCGCGTTGAGTCCCGTTAACGCTCTTATTATTATTCTCTTTTCATTGATGCTCAGCTGCACTATAACATGATAATCCTTACCTTTTGAAGCGCATTGCGGAGAACAGATCTACAGCACTTCCTTGGGATAAAAATAAACAGACTCGTGAGTTAAGAAATTTCTTGCAAAAATCTGGTATTTAATAGTTGGCCTTTAAAGAATACTTCAGTTTTGAATTTTTACAGATCTACTGTTTCATTACGTGATAGAACGTTATGCAAAAATATCATTGACGCAAAACCAAAGGAATACATTCGAATTTCGAAATTTAAAAAAAAAACGTGTTGTTGTGATCTCTCATTACTAGATGTCATTTTGGTTGTCATCGAATATTCTAAAAACGTTACAAATAGATGGCGTAGTAGTTCCGTTATTATAATGGCGGGAAATGGCGAAATTTTTGTAGAAGAAGAATTTTGTAGAAGAAGATTCTAGAGGTGTTCCATTTCGGTCGTGCAACGAAATACGTGGGAAGGAAATCGTTCTTCGTAGCAATAGATCTGGTCGTCTTGTTAAATGTTTTCCTCAAACGGTGCAGGTAAAAATGAACTTTTCCTTCAAAATTCTTTGTTTTGATTAACTTGATACCTGTCAATTTTGCAAGTTATTGTCCAGATTGCTGACTGGTCATGCATTTCTCTTGCCTTGACATGCTTTTTTTGCCGCCATTACACATGCAGAAAAGCCAGCATTATTTTTGTTCGTTCAATGTAAGTTTTATTTAGTGTCATAATGTATGTTGCCATTAATATGATCAATGTTTTCATGGTGAAAGTTAACTAGTTGTAGTCGTCATCATCATCACTTGATGGCCATTTCCTCATTTCATCTTCGGATTAGCCTGTAGACAGTAGAAGACCTGGTTGTTGTTACCATATGTGCTACCATCTTGAGAATAGGCTATACTTACCGGTCACTTGTTTAAATTGCCTGTTTTCAAACTGAAGATGAAGTGGTCACCTTGAATTGTGTCATGAATTTCGTACTTTTGTATTTTACAGTTGGAAATGGTTCTTCATTGGCCAGGCTGAATGATATACACAATGTCATCTTCATCCTAGCTACAATCTGATGAAGACAAAACCAAATCTGGGATTGTGGATGCAGAGGAGCAACAAAGAGCACTCTTCCAGCCACATCCATCGAGACCTTCCCCAGGCATCTCCTCCTGACGTAGTAAAGAATACACTTCCTCGAGGTAATAAGAGTCAAATTTTGTTTGTCGTTTTTAGTTCATCCGCCGCAGCCATCACAAGACATTTATTTTAAGCACCTAAAAAGAATTTATCCGTTGCGATCAGATGGGTTTCCTTGGCCTTTGATGTGTATTGCTTCTAAAAAAGGAAACTGATTCAACAATTACTGAAAGGTTTAGGCCATGCGTTATTGAATGAAAGAAATTTGCGACCTATTTATGTATAGACGATTTCATCTTACTCCACCCATCTATTTACTTTCCTGTTTGTTGGGAGCTGCAGTCTGTACAGATCAATCCAAGATCTCAAACGAACGACGTCTCTTATTTTCTCACTGCGCTATAGAAGGTCGATGACTCGTGTTTGTTATCAAAAGACGTGATACGTATAGTCAAATTGAATATACGATCCTACGCAATTGACGCACAACCTACGCTAGATTCATTTCAATAGGAATTACGTCATCCCACTTTTTACAAGCCTTCTGCGCCGTAGCATTTAAAAGTCTGCAATGTCGTCTTATCAACTCGTATTTTATTTTTCTACAATTTTTATCTAATTTTTTTCTTTTTTTTCACATCGTATTATAATAGAATTAACGTATAACTAATATATTTATCAGTTCAGATATTTATTTGAGTTGATGACGTGTTACGTTGCGGGTTTTCTCATTTCAGGGCCGTCTGCATGTTGTTTCGGTTTTCCCCTGAAATTAAAAAAACCCAACAAAAACAAAACAATAGTGAAAGTGTAAAAATAAGATTTTATATTTTTCACTTTTGTTGTCATGTTTTAACTTTGCCATTTTCCAATGTTCAATTTATTTATGCGGTACGGCGAATCGCGCCATGATGACTGCACTCTTTCCGAGGAAACACATTAAAATGAAAATAATGACGCAAAAGTAGTTCTTAGAAGTATAGCCGTCGCTCGCATGCCCAGCTTTTGTAGGACCCTATTATTCTGCTGGTCGAGTAGAACACGCCAATACGTGTGTAGCTTTTCTGCCATTTCCAGACGATCGATCCTGCCGGTTGATGTAGATTCTAACTATTGTACAACATCATTTTAATTCGCTTACTCCTCCGTACTCATATCTAGGTTAGTAATAATTGAATGATGGGCGATGTAGTCACGCGACCAACTTCCACGTTTTTTTGACAAATCGCGAGCAACAATCGGCAGCGGGAAATGCAAGAGACTAACATGTCCTTCATTCTAGGAAATGTCAGGGATCCATGACTTGACTTGTGAATTTTTTATAACGACGTCAAAACAAAAAAATCGGAGAAAGAAAAGACGGGGGGAATATCGTATGAATTTTATATAAAATGATACTGGCGATCTTTTGATCTTTGTAGACTATATGAAAAGATATATGTATAAACAAATCAGAGATTTCTAGGATCACTACCTCGAGCGAAATTCGATTCCGTTTGAGTATTGATTTGTAAACGGTGCCATCAAGATATGGGCTGTTCATTTTGTGATGTGTGGAAAGGAAAAAAGTCCAATTCGATCCCTCTATACATTCCCGATTTTATAACGTAAACATCCTGCAGTAAAGTATTTTGCCCCCCCCGCCGTTGTCTTGTTTCATCTGGTACCGATTACGTAACGCCGTCCCAGTTTCCAAGCCACGAGCAATTTCAAATACGAAACCTTCAACTCTTTATTGCAATAGGTTTTTTTTTCTCGTTATTAAACTGCGTGATGTCGCATCTGCTTAAATCCAGAACTCTTCCATCGTGTGTAATTGACGGGAAAATCTAAAAGTTGAGAAAGCATATCAGGGAAAGTGGAATTTGCTGTTTTCGAAACTTTGATGTCGAATGATCAGCAGGAACTTCTTTCAAATGTTATCTGCTATTAGCTCACCCAAACCCTTTCAGTTATGATCTAATCGTTTAACCGCTTGCTGCGTGATGTGGCAATTACAGATGTTTGATACGAATCATAGTTAATATCTTGATGAATATGCAACATGACGTATGATCCTCTGTCCTCTCCATTTGCCGGCCATCGTCATAAATGGAGCACATAATTTCAAGCTAAAAATGAATTTGGACTTGTGTCTCTTATTTTTGGCATCTTTAGTTGAGAGTTCTCTCAAGGGCGTCAGCTCAAAAGCAGATAATATTAATGAACCGAGTAATAACTTGTTCATGTCAAAACCTCTTCATCATTTCAGATTCCAAAAGGATTTTCTGCTGACGAGAGCATTACACGCTTGGCGATTCTGGGCACCAAGGATCTTCCCTTTATCGCATCCGCCAAGTCGTCGCCACCGTCTTGAAAAACGAAAAAAAAAAAGAAGTAATTATCATTAGAACTCGGAAGACCTTGAATTATAATTTAAACACATTTTGTAATCCAGTTCCTGATTTTTTCTTAATTTATAACTAAGAATCTAAGATTCACGACCAGGAAATCAAAGTACTAATGCAAATATTTTCCCCCCAAAAAAAGTGGCGGAGGGGGGGGGGGAAGTTTTCGTGATTTCACTTTGAGAAAATCCAGGACACGCGTTCACTCTACGGGAGCTGATTGCGTCTGCGCAATAGGCCGCCCTAGGCGGAAGGAAAACCCCCTTCTCCACTCACTGTAGATTACCCCACCCCACCTGATCTCCTCCCCCTCCCTCCTCCCGCTCAACTCTTCGTTCACCATTTTTGTGAATGTACTTATGCACTAGACCCATGGATTTTGAGTTCACGGACTGCGGGAAGGAGTCGAGTGGGTGGGGACTGGGTTGCGTGAAAACGGCAGAAGAAGAGCAAAAAGAAGGGAGGGAAGCGGGAGGGGGGAGGGGGAGTGTGTGCATATATAGTCGGCTAAAGTTGCAAGTTTCTTTAACAGAGCGACTGCTCCTCTCTAACTGAGCGCATCGTCGATTTTTTTGCTCTCCCGGTCCGCACATTCTTCTCTCTTTTCTCCTCCCATATTCACGGACACAAAAGGCAACATTGCCGTTCTCTATAAAGTCAGCGCTAGACACTTAACTGCCGTATAGCTGAACTTCTTTGTTTGCGCTTTCAATTTTCGTTAGCGCGGCCTCTGATTTTCGGTCTTCAGACCGAATTTTATTCCCGCGTGAAGACAATTTCTCTACGTCAATTGTGTTTTCCAAGTGACAATTCTTTGAAGCTTCCCCTGTGAAATTCTACAAATAGCGATCCTCTCAGCAGCAGTTTTGCGAAATTCGACACTTGGGGTAAGTTTGATCAACTTCTTTTGACTTCCTTTCCATTTAAAATAGAAGAAAAATCCCTCGACAGAATCCAGCTCCCATTACAAGAACAACGAAAAAAAAAACGAGATTAGAGACGGGAATAAAGGAAGTAGTTCACGCGGCGGTATATGCGTTGCGTAACAGCTCGGCGGTCAGAAAAGAATTCGGTTACACGGTAGGAGCAGGCAGGAGGAGGTGGTAGGAGCAGGCGTGTTAGATAGCACTGCATACCTTAGCGAAAGAGAACACGGTCGAGCGTGCGTGAGTTGTTCTTTGTATCGTACGTTCAAGTATGTGATGACGGGAATCCCTTTAGGGTTGGCTCTCGTGTGTGCACATCCCCCCATAGACTCGGCAAGAGTCTGCACGCGTTCCTTGTCTTGTGCATGTGTGTAACTCGGCCTTATAGACTCTGCTCCGATTGGTTGACACCAGTGCCGATCAATACGGTCGTGTTGAAAGAGGCCCAGCTGCTGCTGCTGCCGTTTTAGCTCGTTGATGACTGTTATGCAACGATACTTTTATAACCTCGACCACTAAAATGACATTGAGTGTAGATTCGGACTGTGTGTGTATCAGTTTGGGGCTGGTGTGACACAGTCGTCGTTAACATTCCAAGGTTGCCATGGAAATACAAGACAAAAGAAGAAGCTCTTCAAGCTAAGGGCAACTGACCGCGGGAGGGCTTTGAACTCTAGTCGGCACCTTCAGATGAGATCGTTTGCATTCGATTATAGTATATAGTATCCACTGTTTTCTCTGAGAATCGAAATGTTGGCCAACAAAAGGGAAGACGGGCGGCCGATTCGACATCAAAAGGAAATTGAATTTTTATATATACGATTGCATAAAGAAACGCTGATAACGGGATATTCTTTTCCACACCGTCATTATATTCTTTTCACTTTTTTTGTTTTGTTTTGTTTTGTTTTTTAAAAAACAAAAAAAGAGAAGGGCACATTCGTTTCTCCTTGTCCTGAATTGATGTTGTGCACGACAAATGCAATTTTCTTTGATGATTTAAGGCCAAACCCTTCAAATGTGGACGCGGGACACATTGTAACATCGTTTCGTAATCTCCACTCAGCTCCTGATCCCCGTCCATTATAATCAGGAAAACCTTAATGACTTTGCCATGCACTTTTTTCAAACGCTTTATTTTATGAGACGATAGGGTTTTATTGGGTGCCATCTCTACTACACGTTTAGGGCTTTTAACTTCTTTTCACGGTTGACAAACAAATTTGCATCTGGTTTCATTCAGGGGGAAAAATAAATCCATCAGTGTTGTCAGCGGATTCCCAACATTTGTCGGCAATTGCGCTGATGACGTCAAAGCAACCAGCTGTTTTTCAATGTCTGTTGCCTGTTGGGGTGGGCCAAAATCGCGACCGCATTTTTATTTTTTGTTTTGTTGTTTTCATTTGTTATCGTGTCCTCCTGTGGCGTTCGTGCGCGCCGAACTCCACCACAGAGTTTCGCCGGTTCTACTTGGGAACCTCCCCAACAAAGTTCCCCCCCCCCCCCCCTCCACTCCCGCGTGATGCAGTAGCAAAAGCATTGGGAAAAAACCGGCCCAGACAGTCAGTCGCCAATTATATTCAATCCGCCTTTTTGTTTTATTTTCGTTTGTTGCGTGCAGCACGTAACCGCACGGCAGCAGTCTAGAAAAGAGCCTCGAGATACTAGTATGTAATGTATAAACCTGCCAAAGAATTTTTTCGAAAATAACAAAATCTAAAAGATATTAATTTGATATCAAAGGGACTACCCCGGCGGGTATTTCCTGGAACCCACGCAGTTATTATTTTTTAATAAAAATTTTTTTATTTTCTTTTCCCTTCAAATAATGAATCTAAAAATACCAGGAGCAATTTACACAGAAGGAATAGAGACCCCCGGGAGTAGATGAGATCGACATCAACTTGAGAACTTCCCTAATGGGGGAACCCTTCAGCTTCTTCTTTCTTTTTTTTATCGATCATCAAATCTCGAAAATCCTTTTGGTTTTCCAACGAGATTCACGATTGGTCACGTACGCACATCGCCTATTTCTTTTTCAAATGTGTGGTTAGACACAAAAATGTGTATAAAGAAGAAGAAAGAAATGGCATCTGCTGAGAGATCGACGGATTTTTAAAAACAAAATTAAAACAATAAGAGAGAATCAGCTCTGACGGTATAAATGGGCAGCCGAGTGCCGCCAAACCGCCGCTGGATTGATCGATTCAATGTACCATGACCCACTTTCGCCACAACAATTACAAGACCCATTCAAAGGGGAAAAAAAAAGAAAATCGCGTAGGGGGGACCATATCGTTGAATCGAAGGCAGAGACACTCACGATTGATGTGGAAATGTTAGAACAGAAATTAGAACGGGAAAAACCGTTGTCGTCTGATAATTAATTGCAGCTGCTTCCCCCCCCCCCCCACTCTCCAATCTGCCGTCGAGTTTAAATAACATTCTATCGTTTTTATTATCTGACGAAATTCATTACTAAATGATATTAAAACAATGTCGAACAAAAGTCAACGCTGTATATAAGATAAACGCGCAAAAGAAATGAACACAATTTCGGTTTCTCAACGATAAAACGACTTTAGTAGTCGAGTTTTTTCGTATATGTAGTGACGTTCGCAACGTATCGCCGACTTGATGCGCAATCAGTAACGGATGGTGGTGGGAGACCGCCCAGTGTATAGTGCACCACCCCTTTGCTTTCCAAACCCCCCCTCGTTTATAGAACGAAATAGCTCCCGCTAGCGGGACAGGACAAGCATTTCAGTCACAGTCGTCCATTCGTTCGGATCGGATCGTTGTATTTTGTGTTCTTCAGTTTTCAAGTTTTATTTTTGTCCCCCCTTGTACTAAGTGAATCGTTTCGACACTTTCGTAAAGTTCATTATTATCATTAAGTGTCCGTGATAATAATTATGCACGAGCGCGTGATTCTGCCGGCAATTTTTTAGTATTCAATCATTGCATAACTATACACATCAGGAGATCTTGTGTTTGTCGGGTGACGTTGGAATCTGAGCGGCTTGTACGTTTCATTTTTTTTCCCTCTCTCTCTCGTGTCTCGTGACAATTCGTGTGAATTTAAAAGTGAACTATACAGAACAAAACCAGAACAAGTTAGTCCTTTAAAAGAAGAAAAAAAGGGAAATCATTTTCAATTTCCTTTTGTCTTGCACAATTTAAAAAAAAAGCAAATTCATAATTCTAAATCCGTTTGGCTGCTGGCAACCGGCCCTCGTTAGTTGTTGTTCATATATTTGCTCGGAAAAGACACGTCACACACGGTAGTCCAGTGTTTCCTTCATAACGGGATAGGTCGCCCTTTCATAAGTGTTTTCCCGTCGCGAAAAAAACTGAAGTTAAACAACTAAATAAGTGAAACATTATTTTCATCATTTTTCTTGTGCCTTTGACTGCTCTGCTTTTTTATTTTTCAAGGTAATCATCAAATATTATTTTGACATTTATAGAACGTTGCCAAGTAATACCTGTTGGGAATTGGGATGATCGCTTGTATAAGAAACAGCAGTTGGGTCGTCGACCCAATTTAAAATTGAAGAAAAACAAACAAACTGCTTCCTGGATGTATTTTTTTTTAAATGAATTTTGAAGTGAACACAGGGGGAAATGCTTTAGATAGTCGATATGTTACTCTCGGGCTACCGTTTACAAGGTTTCTTGTACATTTTTCACGATTGACCGACTGTGACGAGCCTCCCAAGGGCCGCCTCTTTTGGAAATTGAATACCAAAAGACACAACATTATTATCCTTGACCGTGATCCGACATCCGAGTGAAACCCACACATAATTCCAACTGAATTTATTTTCATTCCCTATTAGCTTTTGTTGTTGTTGTTATTGTTGGGCAAGAAAATCTAAAGGGGAAATACCCAGGACCCATTTTCAAAGGGGTTTTCCATTGTTATTACCTGGGAGAAAGCAGAACTAATATTATTTAGCTCAGGACTTCCCCTTGCACAACAAAAGCAAAAGAAATTGCTCAATCACATTGCCGCCGACAAAAGGTTCTCTTATTTCTTAGTTTTTGCGAGAGTGGAAAAAAATGA